>JAWNLJ010000439.1:3000000-3662192 GCA_035042365.1 Drosophila dives
ATTTTGGTATTCCATGCACCGTTATTCAAAATATTCGAAAAACGTTTTATCTGCTGTCTGTGTGTGTGTGTGTGTGTGAGTATCTGTGTGCGTTTGGGTGCCAGTGCGTGCTTCTTTCAAGTCGCAGTGCCGCCGACGCCGCCGTCCCTCAGTGGTCAATATTTCAAATCTAATTACAGAATAAATAAAAAAAATGATGTTGTTTATTTAAATAGTTTATAATGAGAAATGATGGATTTAGTAATTCAGATAGTTACTTATTGAATAATAAATCCAAAATGTATGTTTTCTTGATATAGTAAAGTTCTTATTAATGAAATGCAGGTTTAAACTAGTTTTGTTAATGATAGCTATTATGCGTTTGACAGTTTCAATATTTAAAAGCAGCAACAAGTTGGGAAATTATTTTAATCTTAATGTTTAGGTTCAGTAAAGACTGTAATCGCTACTTAAGAAAATATCCAAGATACGGCCACCCAAATGCTTAAATAAGCGTTTTGTTTTCCAGCTTCTTAGATGTTATATTTTGTATTATTATTATTTTTTTAATTACAAGCAGATGGCGACCGCATTCGCAAAGAAAATGGAAAATGAAAATTGTGCGGGCAAGTTGAAAGCCTCAAATTCAGAAACAACAACTTAAAAGCTCCGCCAGAGGCAACTAGACAAGCGGACAGACGACCAGAGAGACAAGAGAAAGAAGAAGCAGAAAACAGAGGCAGACTTAAACTGAGACTGAGACTAGACCAGGCCAAGTGTGGAAACTAGTTAAATTCAGTTGGTATAATAATTGTTATTGTTGCTGGTAGTTCGCATGGTAATGAGCATCAGGCAGCAGGCAGCAGGCACCGACTGATTGCCATGAGTAAGCATAATTATGCATATAAGTAAGAATGTGCTTATGTTTATGGAGCCAAGCGAATGTGCCGAGAGTAAAAGTGTTCGCATTGTAAGTGCATGTGTATATGTGTTAACTATGTGTGTGTGATTAGAATAGTGTATGTTGGTGAATGTAGGCCAAATCTATTATGCGTCTATTGGTAAGTGTAAGCCAAGTCTAGAGTCAATGTCTACAGCTGCAGGCTTCAACTGAGCTTTGAGTGGCACACAAACACTTACAAAAACACACATAATTATGTACATACATACATGAGTCGATACACATACTTACACACACTCAAGCATACTTGGTTAGCTTTTATAGAGTAGAAAATTATACTACTCGAAATAATACCACAATCATATATTTTAGATGTGTAAGAAAAAACAAACAATAAATTTAATAAGTTTAAGTTGAGATTTTTAAAATTAGCCAAATCATTCTGCAATCAAAAATTATTTGCTTAAATGTATACAAATGACGCATCCGGAATTCAAGCAAAGAGTTGTTAAAATCTCAAGTAAACAGAAAAAATTGCTGACCTAAAAAAGGTAAAAGTGATTTTACAAATGAGATGAAGCATTGTTATGAAAATTCTAGTATTTTTAAAATACATAAATAATAATGAAATATAACATTTAAAAAACTTATTTGTGCACCAATTAGTTTTATTAATATTGAATTATTGTTGAACAAAATAAATGTTACAGTAAATTATAAAAATTGGTTGAACAAATACTGCATTGATTGGGGGTACTCCTAAAATCACTATTAGATAAAAATATTATTGCGGATCCATTAATTTTCAAAGGAAAAAGACACTGTAATGATTACAAGATAGAGTCTATTGTAACCATTATGCACTTATAAGCCAACACATACGAATTGGCCCAGATGGTAGATAGTCAGCTAACCCCATTTCCAATATTATTTTTATTATTTTATTGACATATGTAAATGTCTAGAAATAGTTAGGGTTATATTCTGAATTATTTGTAACTAAGCTTACTTAATGAAGAGTATTTTCCCTTCGCTTAACTTAGTTAATCTTTTAAATTTTCTGCAAAGACATCCTGAAAACACAACCCTCATCTGGCTTTATAATACTTTTCCCACAAACTCAAAGAAAGAAAAGTGGGACCGCCCGCACGACAACTTCAACTTGAGCCATTAGATAAACTTGAGGTCCGCCTCAGCCATCTGTTTGGAGTGCCTGAGTGACGACTGGCGCTTAACCTGCTGCCTGGACAGCAGGCTGTGGCCGTGGCAGTGGCACAAGCTGAGGCAGAGACAAAGGCCGCGGCAATGCCAGACGCCGGCACAGAGACCCACAAATGTCATCATTGCACAATGCAACAGGCTCACGTCTAATGGACACTTGCATCAGGATCGTGTACGGGAACGGGAACGTGAACGGGACCCATGTTACACTCGTCAGTCGAAACAAATTGCCATTGCACACGAGGCAGAAACCACGTAGCGGGGGACTCACATTTGGGCTTCCAACTTCCTTGTGTAATTTGGTCAAGTTTAGTGACGCATACAAGCTCCAACTCACAAGTCCGGCTTGGCCAAGTATGCCAAGCAACAGCAGCAGCAACAAACTGCAAATAACAACAACAAAAACAACAGTAAGTAAGAGTGCACTTGTCCAGAGTGAACAACTTGTAGATACCTAAATAAAATACATCTAAATCGCAAAAAAGAAATAAATTCTTGTCTGTGTTAAATATAGACTATAACTAGCACGATATTCAAATAAGTCTAGATCGAGGTTAACAAATATTTTGAAGTTTTTTTTAAAGCGATAAACTACAAGCAAATTTTAGTCTTTATATCTAAAATTCACGTTTGCCGCATGTGGCACGAACAATTGTACCAATTGATATGATTTTAAGATTTTATAAATAATGTAATAAAAAAATAAAACTAAATTTGTTACTCAATTAGAGTAAATAAAGTAGCTCTACTAAAATTCATTTTAGTTTTAAGAATTAAAATTTTTGCAATTTTTTGACGTTGGCGAAAAGTATCAATTTGGTTACATAAAGATAAAAAATATTAGTAACTGTATTAATATTAAATATATATTAAGTCTATATATATTCACTTGTAGTTTTCCTTGTTCACTTGTTCAAATTCAAAATGCCCTCTATAAGCATTTTTAATGGGTATATGGCATAGACAGCGACTAGTTAGTCAGGCCGAGGCCTATGGTATCTTGTATCCATTCATGCCAATCGCTATCGCCGCAACTTTACCTCTCCCTCTTTATAGTTCTCTCTTTCTCTGTCACTCTCTCTCTATGTATATGCACGTGTATTTGTGCCTGTGTGTGTGTGTGTGTGTGTGTGTGTCTGCGCGTGTGTGTTAGTTTTGCCAATTATGGTGTCCTCCTTATTTTGCGTTGTTGTATATCTATCTAGCTAGTTGGCTAGTTGGCTGTTCGCTGCTGGGTCTTTGCTGTTGTCTGTTGTCTGTCGGCTGTTGTCTGTTGTAGTTGTAGTTGGAGTTGTAGTTGTAGTTGTATTTGTTGCCGTGACAGTGGCTCTATCTTTAGCTTGTCATATTTGTCTTCATCGTTGGCGCGTTCGTTGTTTCAGTCTTTCGTTTAGCTGCTGCTGTTGTTGTCGTCTTCTTCTTTGTCTTCATCGTCGTGGTCGTCGTCGTTGTTGTCGTTATGGTGTTGCCTCCAAGTGGGTCACTTGCGATTTCATGACCGACTTAAAATATTTTTTTTTTCATACTCACACTGTCTCTTCTTTTACACTCTTCTCTTCTCTTCTCGTCTCTTCTTTTCTTCCGTCATTGTGTGCAGTTATTTATGATTGTTGAGCTTGCGGCGCTGCGCGAATCGCATTCAATGCCAATGCCCAATTTATGCGCAGTTAAAGAAATGCTTTCTATGCGCCAGCTCAGTTCAGCCATTATGCATCCAGTATAATAATAATAAAATTTTAAATGATATTAATTGGTCTGCTTTACAAATGCAAATGGCAAAACATTTGTTTAACTCTGTTTTATTTGAGTTTGTGTTGTCCGCTTTGCTCCATTTTGAAAGTGACAGTTACAATTCTCTGCGTTTTGTATCTCTGCTAATAACCGGGGTAAATATACAAAAAGACACATTTAAAGGTTCTCGCCGCTTCTGCTTTGTCTCTTTCTTCGTCGTATATTTGCTTTCGTTAACGCTTCAGTTGCGAAGACAAAAGCAAATATATCAAGATGCCAATTATGCGCTTGGCTCCCCCCTCAACTGTCATTATATATTATTCTGGACAGCAGCTTACACAGTTTCCCCGCTCCCTCCCTCTCGTTCGTTGACACGTGATTTACCGTACGTTCAATTGATATATAACTCTTACAGACCTGCAATTAAATAACATTAAAAAAATAATCTGTATGCATTTGTTTGAGTATTTCTCATAACTGTTTACGGCAATCACAGCCCTCGCCCCAAAACCCCCTCTCTACCGCCAGCCCTTTACCTTTTACTTGAACCATCCCAAAAATTTCTGGCCACAAATTGAATTTAATGGCCCTTGTTTCGTTCATCAGCTCGAGCTTTTTGTTGCCGTTTAACGACTTGCTGAAATTGTTGGCTAGTTCTATAATTATATATGCATTTTACCGCTCTGTTAACAAGTCTCGTTAACTCTTTATTGAATATAAAAATAATGGGTTCGACTCTCTTCTGAAAACCCGTCCGATGTACGTGCTTATCCTTATCCCCAGGCTTTGCATGAATTTAACATCTGAATTTTATGCGATAAGCAAATGTCAGATGCTAATTGTCGCAATAACACGAGCTGAGATGCAATGAGAACATGCCCTAAAAACGGCAAGCAAAATGTAGAAATTTTGACATGTAAAATATTATCGTAAATATAGATCAAATAGATCATATGAAAAGGTAATAAAAACATAAAATGTATTTTGGATTTGATTTTTTTCTGGGTTTCCTCCAATCCATCAAACTTAAAGGAACATTTTATTTTTAATTTATTAATTATTTTATTTTTTGGTATTTGATATTAATCGATATTAAATAAATAGAGAAAAAAAATCAATAGTAATTCTATGAGCTCTTACAATAATAGTACAAACCGTTTACATTAATGTTTTTTTATTCTATGATAATACTTTGACAACACCTCATCCAGAAAAAAACAAAAGAATGATCTGGCAAAATAAATAAACATTTTAGATTGCCTCGCAAAGTCACTGGAACTCAGCACAATTAAAAATCTGTAGGCTGATGTCAAAGAGATTCGCTCGAAGACTAATTTTAACGAATCATTGTGATGAAGGCATTCTTGAGTCCAGAAGTCATATATTTGTATAACCATGACTTGATATGGGCAAAAAATGGAACGCATCTAAATATTATATGACTAAATATTAATTTTATCGTTTATAGACAATTAGTTGTAATAATTAGGGCGGTTATCAGCAAGGGCTGAAGAAACCTTGATAACCAAACCGCTTAAACCATGATTTGATTTTTCTGTTGACTTTTATTTGCTTTTAATATATCTCCTGCAGTGCCATCGTGATGATTTATTATTAGATAGAGTTTTGTGGGAGACCAAAAAAAACTTTATCCTTCTCCTTCGTGAGGCTGCAGAGTGACATATTAATGTATGGATTGATTTCTCTTGTTCTTCGTCGCTGCAAATTTCTAAAAAAAATCCGACTCTCTGCAGATCTGTCTTGTTTCCTTGGAGTTCGAATTCTGCTTGCTCCAAGAGTCGGCTTGTAGCCAAGGTTTCTGCAGCATAATTTGATTTTTGACCTGTAATTTTGTATTTATTTATAATGTTCATAATTAGTAAAATTTTATCGGAAATTACATTATTGTATTTTAATTTGTTAATTTAATATCAAGTTGAAAGCGGGTTTCTTTTTTACTCTGGTTAATTGAGTTACTTTTCTAAGCACAGAATCATAGCTTTCTTAAAGTTACAAATGTAA
The DNA here is from genome assembly GCA_035042365.1 of Drosophila dives. Taxonomy (NCBI): domain Eukaryota; kingdom Metazoa; phylum Arthropoda; class Insecta; order Diptera; family Drosophilidae; genus Drosophila; species Drosophila dives. The sequence goes on from JAWNLJ010000439.1 coordinate 3,005,855, forward strand.
TATGGACACAATTTAACACTATTATGCTTTGCTATTAATTTGTTTGCATCTTAATGTGAAATATTTAAATAAATAATTAACTTCGAAATTAATTAATAATTTATTAGGAACACAAGCTTGTTTAATTAATTTACTGAACTCGAAGAACTTGTCCCTTAAATGTAGTTTAGCTCTTCTCTAGCTGTTTAACGGCAAAAAGCTTTTGATCTGCGTTTTCTTCGGCGGATAATTTAAATTCAAAAACTTGTCGCCACTTTACAAAACAATTAAGTGCAACTAATAGCCGCAGCGTGCTAAATGCGTCCCAGTCTAGTCATCAACTATAATAATTGCTCAACAACAAGAACAATTACTTAGACTGTGTGTGGGGAAGGAGGGGAGAGGAACAGCTGCTAAACGACAATCACCATTATCATCATCATTTGTATTTAGCTGGTGGCGCGCACATCAACGCGACAATCGAAAACGATTAACAAGATCGCGGCTGCGACTGCACCGCCATCTCTATCAGTTGTGCCACCACTGTCCGGTGCCACAATATTGCCGCCCCAAGCCCCCTCTGCTGCTGCTGCCGCCGCTGCGGCTGGTGCTGCTGCTTCTGCTGCTGCCGTCGCCTGACCCACTTGGCTCACCTGACAGATGTGTGTCAACTGCGGCCGGAGAATTGTACAAGTTGTTAAGTGTTTTGATTAAAAAACTAGGAACTGCTTTGGCAGCGACTGCAAATGTTTATTAAAGTTGCCATGCAACATGTGCAACAAGTTTAGCAACTCCAACTCTAAAGGCGACTCCGGTTTGTGTTTACTTCTGCCTGAATCCGGGTACAGGAGCAACAGCAACAGCAGCAAATGTAGTGCAACATTTGGTGTCATGTTTGCCATGTGTCATGTTTTTGGAGTGTTTCAGTCCATGCCACATATGAGCCAAAAATACACACGCACACACATACACGTATACACACGCGCTAGCTTGAATCTGAGCCAAGTGAGCCGAGCGTAAAGACAGACCCGAATTTTAATTACCGTTCATAAAGTCTGTACACACGCCCAAAATACTTTTTGGAACAGAACCAAAAGTTTAACAAGCATGACTTGTGGAGCCTCACTACTTACTACAAAGTAGCTTTCAGACTCCGTACTTAAAATACGCACTTGCAACGAAGCAAACGAGTCACACGCCACCGAAAAAATCTGATTTTAGAAGTCCTAAATAACTATAACTTTAATATCTAACAAATCAGACTTTTTCCGAATTTGACTACATTTAAATATATATATTTTTGTAGACATCATATGATGAGCGACTAAACAATAATAAATACAGCACATTCCTTTTTAAAGTTATTTTAGGTCTATTTGGGAAACCTAAAATGTCTCCTTTACTACGAAATTGCAAACATATTGAATATAATTTTTTTTAAATTAAATTTTGTTGACTGTAATTAAATTTATTAACGAGGAAACAAACTATGCATAACAAGTAAATAAGAAGTTTTGTGTTCAGCTCAAATCGATAAGCTTAGGCTAAAAAACATTTACTGAATTTTGGATTCAGCTTTTTGAGTAGAATGGATATGAATTCTGTTAAGTTCGCGTTGCCAATCGAGACACTTTTGAAACTGTCCCATGGGCAGCTGTTGAATGCATCAAAAAGCAAGTCCAACGAGCTTAAACAACTTTCATTTAAGTGTGCCCTGTTGGGGCTGTGGCAATAACAACCGAAAATCCCATTACAATGCTCAGCAGCAGCAGCAGTCAAAAATAATATTATAACGACGTTATTCTTTTACTATTTTTTTTCCTTTCTTTGCAAAAACAAACTGAAAAAGTAGAAAAAAATAACATATAAAAAAACGTTGCCTGAAAGTGTGCGCATAATTAGCCCTATTTGTTGTTGGCTCTGCTATTTCTGTATGTCATTATGATTATCGTTGTTGTGCTACCAAATGAGCATCAATTACATTTCTTTTGTTGTTCTGACGGCCCTTGTTGCTGCTTGCCACTAATCTTGACTCTTAGCCAATGTGAAAGTAACAGTTTTTGTCAATTTCTGCTCACAGCCCTTCCCTTTATCATAATATACATATATTTTGGCTTTTTCTTCTTTATTTCGAGTACTGGGCAGACAAAAGTTTTTGTATGAAATATAAAAATACTGACCATTGAGTTTCGCTTACTGAATTATGCCTCAATTAGCACAAAATAATATAAAAAAATTGAACATAAGCCCGTACAATTGAGCAAATGCCGCAAAAAATAAGTATTTGGAAATTATATCAAATGACTTAGGAAACGAACTGACTGTAAATTTTATTATATTTTTAGGGCAAGTAATTTAAACATATCAAAATAACTTACAAAACACTTCCTCAGATTGTACAAAATGCCTTTATTTATTGAACACATAAGAATAATTTATAGTTTTATGATCTCAAGTACAAATATGAAAATATATTTTTAGATTGAGTAGTGAAAAATTGTATGTGGTTTTTGAGTTTCACTTGAATTTATTTGATCTAATTAAAAGACAGTACTGAAAATATCAGAAGAGGGATTTTAGATCTTAATTTATGCATTAAATTCCTATTATAACAATAGCAATATTTGATAAATATTCGATACTCCTTATAATTATCATCTATCTAAATGAATTGTGGCCCCTTTTGAAATTTTCTATGCTCTTTGAGTACCCCCAGGACACTCATACTTTTCTCACTATATTATTGATTATATCGGTTTTAGTCAAGTAACTTCTCATTTTACAATTAAATTGCTAAATATATAAAAGTCTTATCACTCTGTCTAGCTTTGGTAGAGATATCTTGCAAATACTTGAAATTTTAGTGTATCTTCCAATATCTCATACACTAGAACTTCAACCATATTTTCTCTATATACACAGCTATTTTAGCTGTTTTTTTTTTAATTTTTAACTGATTCTTATTTCATTGACTTGGCAAAAAATATACCATATGCTTAACGAATCATCAAGTGACGTGCTTATGCAACAATGTTGCAATATTTGTCAAGGTTATGGCGAAAATAATTTTGCGGACATGTGTGCGAAGCGTGTGTGTCAGTAAAAAGGATACTAAATTGCAATAAACAAACGACGCGTGTCATTCTGATATTATATAATGGAGTATAACTGTCACGCAATACTGAACTCAAGGTCATAGAGAGATAACTCTCAACAAATGTACTTCTAAAGGGTTGTCCGGTTGTGAGATTTGCATAAGTTTGAGTGTAGAGAATTTGTCGCGCTGCGGGAAACTCTTACTGAAAACTGAAAACACGAAACTGGGTCAATTTTGTGTCACATGCAAAACACCGTCGAATGATTTACGACTGCTAAGAAATGCAACATGAACGGCAACAACAACTGAATGCGGATGCAATGACAAATACCAAGACCAAAACCAAGACGGAGCATAGAGAGGCGGATAGGCGACGCTGTCATCTTTTGTCATGGCCATAAAATGTCATTTTTAGCATGTCTTGGCTGTGAGGCGTGCTCTCGACTGTTTCCACTTAAGTCGTGGTCTTTGTCCGTCATAAAATCGCGCATTTCACTGTTTGCTGTCCTTTGACATGAAAATGCCTACCTGACTGCTGATTGACCACCTACCAAGTAAACAATTTATATTTCTTTCTCTCTCTATCGCCCACATTGGCGACTGTTGGCATAAATGATGCAAATGCGCTTTTCAGTTAACGACCTTTCCATTTGCCTGATTCTGGGATCGAAAGGGTTTTGCTGCACACAATTTGCGTTTGGTAGGCGTTTTGTTGGCACAACTTTATGACCTCACTGGCCGGCAACACATTTGCATCATCAGTGTAGAGAATTCGAATAATTTTACTACCCTTTTTAGGGTGTACAACAATTCGTTAATGTACTCAATGCATATTCGGCTTTTAGAGCTGCCGCTGAGCTCATGCCTAAGTAAATAACAGACTCGGAGCTAAGAATTGGGTCAGGGCACACCTCTTTATAGCTCCCGGCTCATTGACAGATCGATCGAGTTGAAGTACCGCCTGCTCCAGCAGACTCACAACCACACACACATTTACAGCTCACACAACTCACAGTCAGCAACGCCCACAGAACATATAAAAACAAAATATGGCCCAAACTGACGAGCTTAACAACTTTTCACATGTCCACACTAAGCGAAGAAATGTTATACAAACATTTTTTAAATGATGTTAGGGACAAGAATTCGCAATAATTTCGAAATAAAATGATATGTTAAAATAAACTTGATTGATAAATTTTTGATATTCAACTTAACCGTTGTTAAAAATGGGATGCAAAATGAGAAGTTAGAATATAACAAGATTAGTCCAGAGTAATTTTTTATTACAGAAAGTGGGAGAATTTTAATTTAAGGCACTTTCAGATTTATGTCGATTTTTTTATTTTAATAAGTTTATACTTGAAGAAAAAGATATTTTTAATTTGTATTTTATTTTTGTCGCCACAAATACAAGGAATTTATAAATTTGTTTATTCAATAAAATTGTTGTCGAAATATTAGGATAGGTTCACATATTTCAAACTTAATTAATTAAATTCTAAGAGTTTTCTTAGTAGAAAATTTAGATTTTTGTTAGAGGAAGTTATTTTGTTTATTTTATTTCCTTCTGATTGAAATCCCTTATCTGCCCCACATCTTAACTAAAAGCTAAGACTAAATATACTTATTAATAAATAATACTTATTAACTATTATAAGTTTTAAATAAAATAAAAGTAAGGTTTTCGATCAACTTGTATATTTAATTTTGTGTTAGTATAACGGTCGGGGGCTGCAAGACTGCAAGATTTGAATTTATCAATATACGTATATTATTTTGGTTAATTTGTTTTTATTTTTCTCAGAGCTTCCATTTCAGTTATCAGGATAATAAATAACATATAAATGTTTAGAAATCTGTGCTAATTTAATGACAACCACATTCTATTCTAAGACCATTTTAGTCTTCCATTATAAATTCCCTTTTCGATTTTGGACATTTAAGCACACAAACACAGAACACAATAGGGCGAATAAAGAGCGTTTTGGCCAAAAAGGAACAACAACACTGACATATTCAGGTTAAACAGATGCGACTTAAGCCCACTTTTGATCTCATTTGCTTTGCAAAGATCAGCAGCAGCAGCAACAACAACAACAACAATAGTAACAACAACGTCAATAACAACAACTACAGTTAGCATTCTGATTCACTTTCATGCGCAGAGCGATCGTTGATTCTGATTGTGATGCCAAGCCAAGCGGCCAAAAGCCGAAAGACGCACAGCAAATAAAAACCACGACCAATATTAACACACACGCACAGAACGAAATGCAACAACAACAACAACAACAAACAACAATTACAACAAAGCTGAGAATGAGATTTTATTTGCTTAGCCAACGCTGTGAATATTTAATTTGCACACACACACACAGAGAAACACACACATGCACACATAGAGACATGCGCGAAGAGCTTTAACGACACTGCTGACCCACTTTTGGAGCAAAGTCAGCTTAAAAGCTGACTGCAGAGAGCCATACACAACGCTAATAAGAACAGCAATGCCGCCATTACGAATACAAATACACACACACACTAACACACACACGCACACGCAGAACAGCGCCAAAACGCGTTTGTTTGTTGTTGCGTGCGTGCAGAGGAAAGATACTCACTAATTAACTCAACGAACAGTCAGCCAAAAGAATCAAGCAACTCATTTGCAAATTGTGTCTGTGCAAGCGAGAGGCACACACACAAGCTAAGTGGGAGACAGCACGAACAAGAGACAGACAGAAAGAGAGAGAGAGAGAGAAAGAGAGAGAGAGGGAGAACGTAGATCGTACATCGTAAGACATTGGTGAAAGGGCATACAGCAACGTAGAGGTAACACCCAAATAAATTATAGTTAAGAAACCCCAAAAAGTTGTCCAAAAAAATATGGAAAAAAAATACAATGACATCATTTCATCAATTTCGTTAGTAGGTCAGTTAGCTGGGAATCTGAGCTGAGCACGCATGCTAAAAGAATTGATTACATGTATTTCAAAATATTACATACATATTCTTCTTGGACTGGAAATTTAAACACATAAATATATATATATATATATATATAGCTATATAACGAATATAAGTCTAGTTGATTTCTATATTCTGATGTAAGAAATAAAAAAGAATGAATTGATACATTATTAAATATTCTTAAGTTCATTTTTTAATTCCGTTCATTTAGATCTACTTTATTTCCGTCTTTTGATAAAATCAATAAATAAATATGATTAAAAACTATTAATTTAATTTTTTTAGTATTTTTGTTCACCTGCTCATTCTCTTCATTTTAGTTTATTTTATTTATTTAATTTTTTGGAAATATTTTCATTTTGTATTTTTAAGATCGTTCATAAAAGCACACCTACAATTATTGGATTTTGTACTTAGTTATCATATAATTTAAAGTAATTCAGTTTATTTTGGAAAAATACGTCAAAATTGCAAAAATTCTTGTTGCGTTTTTCTAAAAATTGGAAATACAATTAGATACACAAATCATATTTATGTACATCCATATCAATTATTTTCTGAATGGTATGCTTACAGTTGGCTTATATTACTCTTTCTAAATCATATGTTAATTATTATATATTAATATAGATTGCAAATCTATTTAAAAAGAAGAGTTCATGAAGAAATATTTAAATTCTTTAATCAACAATTATTTATATCATTTATAGAAACAAATGAATAAAGTCCACTTGATAAATCAATCGGTAAATTGCCACGCACTTGTGGCCTATATTTTAAATAGGTATTATTATCAGTCTATGTGCGTACTTCTGCGTCTATAGGTATATATGTATGTGTCTGCCTCATTTATTGTTCAACACTGTTAAGTAACCATCATCATCCAAGTTTTGTTTATGTTCGCTGCTTTGGCCCAAATTCTTTAAAGCTGACAGCAGCCAACCAACAACCACAGAGAAGATACAAGAGGGATGGGGGCTATTTCAATTCCCGTTTCATTCCCATTCGTGTGCTTGATGTGCGAGTGCGATGGATAAATGCTGCGGCTCTTGGCCGTTTCAGTTTCAGTTGTTGGTACGTAGGGTAATCATTGTCATGCAGGCGATTCTGTTTCATTAGAGTGCTTCGTACCCACGCTTCTGCCTTGTTTTCTTCTACTTCTGCCCACAGTTTCAGCTTTTTTTGCTTCGCCTGGCGATGATTCCACTTGATAGCAATCGTAATGAGCTTTCAGTTGAACGTTAACGTTCTGCCCGCCTGATCATCATCATCATAATCGTGATTTTCTCGCAAGATGCAGATGCTGGCACCATCGTCATCATCAGTTGTTGGTCACGCTGCGGTTTTTTACAAACTTACTTTTAACTTCTTTCTTCTTTTCTTCTTTCGTTTTCATTGTTTTTGCTTGCTTAACCAATATTTTGCCGCTCGATAATGAAAGGAAAGCAAAACAGACGCAGTCGTCGAGTGCATCAAAAAAAAAAAAAAAAAAGAAACAACAAAACTTTATAATCATCAAGAGTGAATCTGCTTGGACCTCGACTCGACTTGGTTCGACTTGACTTGACTCGCCTTCAAGCTGGTGAAATGCTTGATGTTGGTGTTCTTCGCCAGCTCCTCCTCCTCATCCATAACTTCATCCCTATCCTCTGCTGTGCCCACGGGCAAAAGAAACGAATTTGGTACTTTGTTTGGCTTTCAGTTTATTATGGTGGATTTCATAATATTTGCTTGTTACAGTGCGACTCTTTCTTTCTTTCTTACAGGTGTGCAACCCACATTTACAAGCCAAAAACGCCTGAGAAAATTCCTAAATGGTTAATGAATGATGCGATGCACGTTTCCTGGAACCGAAATCGTAATGATCATTTATCACAAAGAGGGCGAATAACTGCCTGCAATTTTGTTGTGTGAATCAAAATCAGCCTAAAGCTTTGCTAGAGCTTTCGCGTCGCCCTAAAGTAGGCAATAGAATCGCTTTAATTCTTAATTTAATTTTAATATATAGATAAATAGCCAAATATTCTAAATGATTGTATAAACTATGAACAACATTTACGCAACGATCATATTCAGAATATGCAGATCTATGTTGAAAAATAAAGACATGTATTTTCTTCTATTTCAGTTTACTTCATTTAACTACAGTGCACATTCGAATATAGGACATATATACTTATAAATTAAATAAATGTATACAAAGATAAATAAAATGTACTATCAACACCTAATACTAATTTATATTTCCATACACACATACATACATAATATATATGATAATATTTATTATACTTATATATATATATATATATATATATATATATATATATAATAAATTAATAACATTTGATTACAGTCTATCTAGATTGTATTTCCGGTTCGAGCACTATCGATCAAAATATTCATATTGTTGCCATTTAGTAATATTTATTACGGCACTTTCTCAATGTAATTGGTTGACAATCATTTCATTACTAACTGCCTGTCTGATTTACGGTATACAAAAAATATTAAACAAGCCATCGAATATTCCATTAATGACATTTACACGCAAAACAACGAAAACAAAAAAATAAGGAAGCCTTAATACAAACAGAACGACAATCGTCGTATCAGCTGATTGCTCTAGTCTATTCCAATTCAGTTGATAAGTGCGTAGGGGCAGGGGGCGTAGTCTGCCTGGAAGCTACCAGTTGTTATTCTACAATTCGCTTATTGTTGCTGCTGGCTACAAAGTTACAAAGCAAATATTACAGCATATTGCACGGATATTGCAAAAGTGTAGGGAGCTATGAGGTTGCTTGCCATTAGCCTAGTTAAGGTGTGTTTGTTCTAGTTGTTGCAGACGCAGTTAATCGACAGTGACGTCATCATCATCGTCCGCATGCGAGCCCCTTAATTTCATGCTTTAAAAACGTGCGATAAACGTTCTCTCTCTCTCTCTATGTGTCTCTCTCTGCTCTCTGAGCAAATAGAGGTGTACTGTAGGAAAGGCGTTCGATAGATAGGAGCAGTCAAAGTCCATGTAATTTGTAGATTCTGATTCAAAGCATAAATATATATAAAACGTATATTCGAAATAAATAAATATAAAATAGATACAAAGCAAAAAAAAATTATTAAAATCACTTAAAAGAAATTTGATGTTATAAATCAATATCCATTTTTCTAATATGTATAATTAGCATACCAAATAGAAATACCATTTCTGACAATTCTTTAATTTGTACAAATCAATAGTCATACAAAAATACATAAAATTAAACTTTAATTCCTAAAGTTGCGAAACAATTCGATGTGCAGATAATAAATTAACCTATTAATATATATAAGATATTAATATTCTATGAAATATCATTTGAAACAAATTAGTATTTATATTTGTATATCAATAATATATTTCAATGTCAAATTTTGCATATTAAATTGTATTTTTAATTTTATAAAATGAATAAATTATAATAAAATAAAATAATCAGAAAAATCTAATATACATCTCAATATTTACAACAATCTAAACTTTCGGTTCAAAAATATCGAAACAATTGCGTGCCCGAAAAGCTCGTGCTCTCTTCAGTTCAATGTTCTCTGAGAGTAAAAGTCGATAGTCAACAACAGCTGGTGTTCTCTCCTTATCGCTCTGTCTCTCTCTCTCGCTGTCATAGTCGCGTGTTTTAGAAGCAACAATTCATTTTCAAATATTTCGCCGACAGTTTTGGTTGAAGCTACGTGAAGCTCGTGCGCAATTGTTAGCTTCCAATCGGATCGCAAAAGTTTAACAACGGAAACTGAATTAATCCCAATTGTCAAAAATCGAACTGATTATCTGCCGGACGTACAAATTAGCATAGGGCACGAGACATGGAACGTATATTGAGAGGAGTTATGCGTTATCGTAATACAACGCGAGAGCAAATGGTCAAAGAATTTAAGAAAGTGCGCGACAATCCCGAGGTGAGTACTAAGTGCAACTGGGGAAGGTCAAATGTAAGCAAATCAAAGCAAATCACGTGCATTCATTAATTTTGTATGTCAGTATTATTTTGACATTGGCATAAACCGATTTGCTACACATTTATATGTTTAAATGTTTGGCTTTCGATTATTTGTTGTTGTTGTCAGTCGCGCTCATAATCACAATGACTTTTCGAACCAGACTGACACCTAGACGGTTCGAGAGACGCTCGTAGCTGAGTCAGCTTCACACACTCTCTCCAAATGTTTCATGTAAAAGGCATCAAAATTCCTCATCGAGAGTTTAAAGCTCTTTCAGAGTTGGCTCTCTTGCTCTCATTGTAAATTTTGTTGTTTTCTGAATTTGGTAAACAAAACAAAGTCAAACCGGTTGAGTTTAACTAAGTGTAAAATTAATGTTAAAGTTTCATTTTTTTTTTATTATTATATACTTAACATGGCTGCTTTTACTTTTTAGCAGGCATTTAAACAAAAGGCTACAAGACTTATTAGTATAAGTTATTCAGAATTGTAGAAATTCGACATACTTTTGGCACCAAGGGTTTAACACCTAAATTATTCTAAAAGTCGATTTTGAAAATCGAAGGTTATGGGTTCCCAAAGGTCAGGGCAAGCACATCTTAATTTCAGGGTTAATTTTTTAATTATAGAACAAGTGTAGATTTAAGAGTTATTATATTAACTTTTTTGTAGCTTATTTTATTAAACTCTTACATAAAATCGGAGCTAGATCTTAACTGGTTTCTGAATTTAGAATGGATTTTTTCTAAGAATAAAGGTCTGCATTTATACTATTTATAAATATTTTCTGTAATTAAGGAATATATTTCGAAAGTATAAAAATAAGATCATAGTTTATGGAATGAGTTTCTAATTTACAAAAAAAAAGTTCTTCATTTTTAGAAATTATTGTTAACAACAAACGGTTTTTAAATTATGGGGCGCTTTTCATTTAATTAGTTTTTTTCTTTAGTGTACATTTAGTACATTTACACACACAATGACTAAATTTTACTATGCTGGCAATGTTTTTGAACGACCATGAACCGATTTGGATTGGTTTTCGACTCAGTTTAACATTTCCCGTTCAGCACTTTGGCTGTTGGCCAAGTGTGCCATAACTTTGACCACAAACTTTAAAACTAAATATAAGCAAGTAATGTTATTATGTTGAGCAAATATCTATCTGATTTAATATTAGACATTGTTTTCGTTATCAGCCGAAAGCCGTATTTTTTACCTGCATGGACAGTCGCATGATACCAACGAGATATACAGATACCCACGTAGGCGATATGTTTGTTGGTGAGTAAAAATACGCAATAACAACATATCAAATATGTTTGATATTACAACACATGTTCTGCTTGCCACGATTAGTGCGAAATGCGGGAAACCTCATACCACATGCCCAGCACTTTCAGGACGAGTACTTCAGCTGCGAGCCGGCGGCTTTGGAATTGGGCTGTGTCGTGAATGATATCAGGCACATTATTGTTTGTGGCCACAGCGATTGCAAGGCAATGAATCTTTTATATCAATTGCGTGATCCCGAATTTGCATCCAAGGTGAGTTCGTTTAAAATGCGATTAAAGCTAATCAATTAATTGCTGCTCCTGTTTCAGTTAAATCGCCGATTGTCGCCGCTGCGCTCCTGGCTTTGTACACATGCCAATACCAGTTTGGATCGGTTCCAGGAGTGGCAGAATGCGGGCATGAAAGATCCACTCGTGTTTTCGTCGGAGACGCCGCTGCGTCGCTTTGTCGCCTACATCGATCAAGAGGAGAAGTTCGCCCTTGAGGATAAGTTGTCGCAAATCAACACGCTGCAACAAATGTCCAATATTGCATCATATGGCTTCCTCAAGACACGCCTCGAATCGCATAACCTGCATATCCACGCCCTATGGTTCGATATCTACACAGGTGACATTTACTACTTCAGTCGGGGAGCAAAGCGCTTCGTTGCGGTGGACGAGTCCACCGTTGATCAGCTGTCCGCTGAGGTGAGACGGTTTTATTCCTAGACGGAGTAAGGCTCTACTCTGCGTGCCTTGGATTTTATGTGTCTGTGATAGTCGTCGTCTGAGAAGTTGCATTTATATATATAAATATATATATATATTTGAATATGTCTTATTGTTTAGCATTTTGTATTTATAAATGTTTGTTCTTTTTTTATAACATGTATGTGTTTCTTGTATATAATCTTAGTCTACAGTTAAATCTTTAAAGCATTACTCTTATAAATGTAGGAAAAATCAACAGCTCATTCTCGCTCTCGTTCGATACACGATGATGATGCTGAGCTATCTATATATATATTATAGGGGAAGCAATAATATATAATAATAAGAAAAATGCGGCACGAGGGCCGCTTCGATGTGCGACAACAAACCGAGTGTGCTTCTCGTAACGGAAAACAGTAACAGAAACGATGAAAAACTTGAAACTTAACGTTGGAACAGTCTGGAGTGTCCATCAGTGGTACTTGCGATTGTGATGGTTCATGGCAATTTTATTCGGATTCTCTAGCTCCTCAAAAAACTTACGCGCATTGCGTATGTTGACCAGCGTCGCTTCCGATGGCAGCGTGGGATCTGACATGACAACCAGCACGTATGTGTTGCTGGTGAATGTGTCGATGAAGGCGGCAAAGGCATTGTTGCGTACCTCCATAGATTGGAATTTGGCGCCCAGCTTAGAGCAGCTCAGCTTGAATTGTTTGATGATGTTTGAAACCTTTTCGAATCGATGCGAATCGCGATTCTTTTTGCTCTGACAGTGCGAAATGACCAAAAACGTAGCCTTCTCAAAAAGTAGCACCTCATCCGCTTCGATCACATTGGCGAAGTGCGTCAGCGAGTTCTCCAGCGCGGCCACATTCGGAATCAGCATGGTCACAATCGAAGACCAGGCTCTGTGCGTGATAGTACAAAGGTTAAGTTAAGGTTAAGTCAACGCTTATTAAAAGATTACTCACTTGTACAGAGTTTCATCCCAGATGCTTGTGCGAAAGCAGGTCACATTGCCGGGCATGGACAGGCGGATGAGATCATCTTCGCGCTCCTTGAATATACTCTCGCGCTGCTCCTCTGCCAGCAAATCCATTTTGTGCACCAGACAAAAGATCTTCGCCTCTGGTGAGTTCTGCAGCAGGGCTTCGAGACAACTTTGATAGTAGTGGACGTCGCGCTCCATCTCCTGGCTTTCCACATCGAACACATAAATGAGAACCTCTACATCGCGGAAAATGTTGTCCCGCTGCTGTGTAAAATATTGTTTCATGAAACTTTCCTGGCCGCCACAATCCCACAGATTGAGCACCAGATTGCCAAGGAAACGCACATGCGAATGCTCCACATCAACTAAAACGGGATAACTGATTAGCAGCCTTACAATGACAATGATATTAAAATATCTGATTACTTGTTGCGCCCAGGCGTGTCGTGTCTCTGGCAATATAGTTTGCAAAAATAATGGAACGCATACTCGTCTTTCCCGAGCCGCTTTTGCCCATCAGCAGTACCTGTGGGGTGTACAATATAATTAGCATTTCTGCTTGTAAGTGATTGTTGCAGCAATTGTCTCTGATTTACCTTTTTCTTCATTATATTGAGATTTCGGGTTTGTTTTGTTAATGAAAAAGGCTGACTCTAATCGGAATAAAATCTTAATGGATATTATCGGCAATCGAAAGAGAAGCCGTCGATACACTGTGGCGGTTCGTCGATTTCGTTACAATACTATCGCCAACTATCGCTTACAGAAACATCCAAAAATATTAATTGGATAGGAGACACGATATAATTCAGAATTTTATTTTTCCATTGGGGGATTTAGTAAATTTCATATTAAAAACGTGTTATATTAATCAAGTAAAAACTACATATCTGTTGCGAGAAGTTCCCAAAAGTATGCAATTTAAAACTTCCCTTAGCATATACAACCACCTAAAAGCATCCAAATTGACAGGTAAAATTCAATTAAAATCGCGATTATCTAAATACCTTTGCTGAAGAGGATTTACGTCGTTGTGACGCTTTGACAGTCACGTAATTCCAGAAGATTTGTCGATTATTTTGAATGGTGCCAACACCTTCATTGAAAGACGGACAATAGCTGATTGCTATGTGAACATCTTCATTATTTCCTGTCCGGAATCAATTGCAATTGAAATGGAATTCAGACAATCGCATATTAATTTTACATTGTATTTTTTTTTTTACAATTTTGGTGTTAAATTAGAATTTTACAAATGTAAATTAATTGGTTGCTTAATCATAATTAAATGAAGTTTTAAATTGTTTCCTAGCCAATCAAGTGATATAACAATTATCGTAAAAGCTCTATCTTTATTTATATCTGTATATTTATTTATAAAAAGACCTTCAAATTGTCGAAATTAATTCTAACCAATATCTTTAATTGGCAAAGATATAACAGTTCGAATTTGAAACTTAAACTTAAAGCATCCATTTCTCCACTTGCTGACAAAAGCGCATTTTCAACTAGTAATGCTGATTGTATTATTTGGCAAATAGCCAGACAATCAAGCAGGTAGAACCAAGTGAGTAATTCGAGCCCGATTAATAAGCAGGTTGCTTAAATTGGACCACAACATATAAGTTTGATCCAGTGGAAATAGCCCATATAAATATAAAATAACCACATCACATCTAAACAGATCATTCACATTTTGTTTTTTTACTTTTGAAATCACTTTAAAGTATTATGCACAAACCCTATAGTGTCTACTCACCCAAATTGTGTATTCGATATTGGATTATGCGTTGGGGCTAAACAAAATATGTTGGATTCGAACTATTTTTATCTGATGTTCGCCTAACGCATAATTTCAATGCCTGTCATTTTCTTTCCTCAATTGCGCTTGAGTCTAGACAAAATATATTAAAAAATTTAAAAAAAAAAAAACAAATAATTTCATTGAGCGGCTACTAGAACCTTTCCTGCTGTTGCCTCAAGCGGGGATTTCCTCTAAAAGGTGTTAGCTGGAAGGTTCTTTTATTCAGAAATGAGAATTGTAATCAGGGAAAGGCGTAACAAAG
Source organism: Drosophila dives (assembly GCA_035042365.1). Taxonomy (NCBI): domain Eukaryota; kingdom Metazoa; phylum Arthropoda; class Insecta; order Diptera; family Drosophilidae; genus Drosophila; species Drosophila dives. Next base: position 3,020,948 of record JAWNLJ010000439.1, read on the forward strand.
CGTGAGAAGAGAACAATTATTGAATATTGAAAGCCTTGTTGCGTGTCCACAGCATGTTTACAGTTAACACCCGATTATGTGTAAGTGTGTGTGTGTGTACAATTTTAGTGGTAACCCAAGAAACCCAAGCAGCAGCCCAGAAAATGAAAAAACAAAATTGATTAAAAAACCGGCTTACAAGAGAGAATGGCCGCACCTCATTGACTGAGTGACTGAGTGAGCCCCACATGCACTAAAATGAAACTGCCACTGTCCGAAATTAAGCCCAAAAAATGTGACAAAACGAACAGTTGCTGAACTAAAATCGAATTGAACGGTCGCATAAGCTTGGGCTTGGCATTCAGTGAAGGCGGCGACTGTTTCGATTCTTAAAGCGCAACGAAGGCCGGTTTAAATCGATTGAACCCAACGCAATAAATTGTGCAGAGTGCAACATACAACACATCATATAATAAACATATAAAGAACATTTATAAAATATAACTAGGTGAAATTTAAAAATAACTTAATAAATATGCTAAAATTTATTTCGGCCTTGTGCATTTTGACCGTGCTCAGCTTTAGCCTGGCTGAGATAAGTGACCGTGAAAAGCGTCAGGCCGAAAAGGTTTGCTACACTTGTAAAATTGTTAGAATTATCCTAATATTTTATTTATCTTTATCTCTAGCTGCACATAACGCTGCTCTATGAGTCACTCTGCCCGGATAGCCGAAAATTTATGAATCAACTGGGCCCTGTCCACGCCGAGCTGGAGCCCTACATCAATATTGAGTTGGTGCCATTTGGCAAATCTTTGGTAATTGATAGTTAGTGAAAGTGTACACTCAGAGAAAAATTCGAACTGAATTTTAGAAATTTGCCATTGAAATTGACTCCATGGCTGACTCTCTTTATTATTGAAAAAGTATACTAAACAAGGGCTAAACTTTAGTATAAGTAATTTAATAATTATTAATTTAAATAGTTGTTTCTGAGTCTGTGATTTTTTTTCTATGAATCAGGTTTTGCATTCCCAATTTTTTCAAACGCACTTTTTAAAAAGTGAAATTAAACAAAATATTGTTTGGATTGTTTTTTTGGGGCAAGCCTTTCTAATTTGCTGAAATTGTTTTCTTTAGTTTAAAAACTTTTTCTAAAACTAAGAAAACTCTCTCAGATTTTAATTTAAGGGCGATATATTAAAGTTGGCGAAGATCATATTTCGTAGTTCTGCATTTACTAAATTTCGCCAAATTTCTATCTATATATAGTCTCAGCAGAATGGAGCCATCTTTCACTGCCAGCATGGACCCGCTGAGTGTGAGGGAAATCGTTTACAGAGCTGCGTTATTAGCAGCACCCAAAATCAAGCAGCACAGGTGAAATTCGCTGTTTGCCAAATGTTTGCACCAAATCATGCAAATGCCGACAAGGTGCGTATTGAAAGCAAACAATTTACGTAACCACTTAAGCTCAAGCTGAGAATAACTGCGAAATTCGCAATTTTAGTGCGCCAGCGAAGCGGGCATTTCAACGGAGGTGGAATACTGCATGAAGACTCCGGCGGGCACCAAACTACAACTCGATGCAGAGCTCATCACGAAGCGTTACAGTCCAAGCTTTGTGCCCACCATTGTCTACAATCATGTAAGTAATCGCATCGCGAAGTGCTTATACCTCTTCTTTAACAACCAACTGGTTTTTACTTTGCACTACGCGCTGACAACGACAACAACAACAACTATAACGATAACGACAACAACAACGACAACAGGTATTCGATCAGCAGCTGCAGGACCAGTCGCTGCGCAATTTCCGGGCCACAGTTTGCTATTTGCTGCGACAACAAATCACATTACCCGACACAGTTTGCCAATAAAATGTGGTGCATGTAATTACTACCAGAAAAGTGGATCAAATAAATGTTGCAGATCGTAATGAATCAACAAAAAAAAAAACGAAAATTATTTATTTGTTTAGGGCATTGTAATTTTTAAATGAATTATGCAACGCACTGAACGGGGGATGTCAGTGACCACAATAAATATAGCTAAAAATAAAACTGAAATCTCTTTTATGCATTAATTACTAGTATTATATAATGTATACAATTTTTAACCTATTAAAACACAAATGATTTTATTATTTAATAATAATTGAGTGTTTTGAAAAAATCAGCAGGTGCACTCTGCTGTAAAAGCGTATTTAGCTTTTTGCATGCTGAATTTATTCATTCTTTCGTGTTGTGCATTTTAATAAAATATACATTTTACTTTTATTTATTTCCTGATGCAATCTCAGTTGGGAGTACAACAATTAAGTTGTTCGTGTCTTGATTAAAACATAAGATATAAAATGTTTAACTTGGTAACACCACATACCCTGGTCTTAAGTACACACCTAATGATTCAAATGTCACACATTAACTTTAGGTTACGTTGGGAATTTATAAGTATTATTGTCTTCCTGATCGCATCTTTTATTTATATAGAAACTCAAGCATTTATAGATCAACGCGTCATTTGCATTACTATGGCATTGTTAAATGTCAAACAAAATAAACGTTGCGTGACAAAAACTATATTAAATAATTTATATGTATTTAGAGTCAGCATTAAATAATAAAACTTGTTTTTCATTTAAATTGCCGCACTAATTGAATTAAGTGCATCATCTAATTTTATGATATATGTAGATAAGAATTATTGTGCAAAATATGCAGAAAACTTTTCAGCCAAATATATTTTGCAATCCGGTTTTAAAAAGTTGAACACTGGTAAAACGGTCTCTCTTTTCGATTTATATATAATAACAAAATATGATGGAACAGCTTAAAATAAAAGACTCGCAGACTTCATTATTATATTCTTTCTTTTTAAATTAATTTTCAAATGTTTTCTTGTTCAAATGCTAATGTAATAAAGAATAGAAAAATAATAAATAAATAGATAAACATTATAAGATGATGCTGATTGCTATTGAAGAATAATCATTTCATAAATAATGAAAATAAGTTGACAGTTTGAGTTTCAGCAATCAGCTTTATTTTAATAGCCAGATCTCCAATATAATTGCTTAAACATATGCTAGAATCCCAATTAACAAGCACAAATATAAATGTTCGTTACTTTAGTTGCATATATTTCATAATAATAATTTATATGGATAGGTAAGATACAATTCATTGTTTTCAAATATTACATGCAGTTATTTATTTACAGAGCATATCGAATAGATTCTTTTCAGATGAAGTGCAGAAGAGCCCAATGAAAACGATAATAAAAAACAAATCCATGTGAAATCTGGGAACTTAAGACGAGAAAAATAATAATATGCATATGATATACGTATATATATATAGAGATAGTATGTATAATTAATTGCGCCAAAAAAGCAACATTTATCGCAATAATATCGTTAGGTTATTTTCTTTGTATGATGAACCGACAACAAATGACTTATGGCCTAAACAACTTAAATAACAAGGCTAAAACTACGACTACGATAAGTGATTAAATTTCTTGCACATTTTGTGTTGAATTGTTTGTTGTTTTTTTTTTTTTGTGGGTTTTTCTGATGGGTGCGTAGAAATAACAAAGTGGCGGACACATTTTTAAAGCATACTTTCAGGCGGGCGGAACTTGCCTCAGACCGGCGTACCCGAGCCAGCAGCCTGACTAAGGCTGAGGGAGCGACGTGGCGCCGGCTTGGGCGGCAGCTGCGGCTTGACGGGCGCTGCCGCAACGGCCACAGCGTTAACCTGGACGCGCTCCTTTTCCTGGAACTCGACATAGCCGCTCTCATCGCTGCACTCGGAATCATCGTCCGAAACGCTGCCGACATCGGCCGGCTCCTTGGCATCGGATATGGACTCGGCGGGCGTTGAGGAGGCGGAGGAGTTCAGCTTGAGGGTGATGCTGCTGGAGCTGCTGTAGTTGGTGGCGTCGCTATTGTGACGCAACTGTTGTCGCCGCTTCGACTCCTCCAGTCTTTGGTAGATCAAAATCGACTCGAGCACCTGCTGCTGCACATTGCTGCCTTGCGGCTTATTGAACTCCTCCTGGTTGGCATTGGTCACAGTGCTGGCCGTTTCGCAGCCACTGGAAATGGAGCCCTCATCGCTGTCGGGATGTGCCAAGCCCGGCTGACCGCCAGCGGCACCCATTTGCGCAATGCCGCTGGCCGTCGTCGAACTGGAGGCATTCGACGAAATTGATGATTGTGGCTGGTGACGATATTGGTGGCCGACCTGGTCGCTGTTCCGTTTGCGCATCGAGCTGCGATGCAGCATAGTTAGCATCGCTGCCTGGCGAAAGTAATGATCGTCCGCATCGTCTAGGTAATCCTCCTCGCCGTCGCTGCAGACACCGCTGCGACGCAGATGCACTGCATCCTCGCTGTCAAAGTCCGCCTGCGGATCGGCACTGGGATCACTGTTGATCGTCGGCAGCAGGCTAAGCGGCTCCTCATCATCATCATCATCGTGCTCAGTGACCACTACGTCCTCCTCTACGGCATCCACCTGCAGCTCGCTGAGACTGCCCAGGCTCTGGCTGCTGTTCTTGTGCAGCTGCATATCGAAGTACGGCAGCAACTCGTTGCTCAACGTCGTGTCGAACTTGAGCAGTTTCTCGAACTCATCCGAATCGGAGCCATCATTGCCACACACGTTTGTTGGGCCTGCCGCAATGTTTGTCACCTTCTCTGGCAGCGTCTCCAAAATGGACTCTGCCTCATGGGAGCAGCAGGTGGGTGCCACCTGGATCTTGCCCGTACGTCGTATGGAATGGCCGCGACGACAGCGTCGCCTGCCCAGCGTCATAGCCGGATAGAGAGAGTCGCGCTGGCAGCAGGGCTTCATCTCGGGCTCATTGGTGTCCTCAATCTCATCGCCCTCCTCCTCGCCTATGGCCTCCTCAATGGCCATCAGTTTCGGCGCCGACTTCGAACGCTCCAACGGAGGCCTGTAATTGTTGCCGCCGACGCTCAGCATAATCTTGCGCCGCGGCAAACTGGGATTGTCGTAGACAGCGTTGGCCAGGCTAAGACGTGCATTCTGCTTCAGAATCTTCTCACGCTTAAATTCACGCAATGCACTCTCCAGATTATCCTAAAAAGCAGAGATTTGGGAATGTCAGTCGAGATGAGCAGGTTGAGAATTTATCCACAACTTACCCGTAACGTTTCGCATATGTCCTGGGCGATCTTCTCCTTGCTGCAGAGCACCGCATGGCAGCGCAGCTCGTGCTTTAGCTTACGGCCCTCATGCCTGTAGATCCAGCAGAAGACACGCGGATAATTCTTGGGGGCACAGCAGTAGGTGATCCGATTCGACCAGTACTCTGTGAGGCCGTGCTGACGTGTTGTCGCCTTCAATCCGGAAGCGCACACCTTGACGCGCATTATGACATCCGGCTTGGTGTGCTGGGTATAGTTGCGCCACAATGTGTTCAGTTGCTTCTCCACACAACCCTCGCCTGTGAAATACCAATGTGAATGGAAAGTGTGAGTAAAACGAAACCAATTGTGATGGAATACACTCAAAAAAAAAGATAGTTAAAACCAAAAATCATTTCTAAAATTCAAAGAAACTTGTCATAAATCGACAAGCACAAAAAATTTATGTTTTGTATTTATTTAAAAATATTTAAAATCATAGGAAAAATGTATTTCTAAATTGTGGAAATGCAAACACAAATTTAAAAAGAATTTTTTCCCAAAATAATAAAAATTTAGTTTGGAAAATTAATAAATTTAAAAATGATCGTTTTTTATTGTTTTTTTTATACTTGGACTATCCAAAACTCAATTAAATTATTTGTTTAATCAAATGAAACTTACCCTTGGCCCAGCCGGTGAGCACATTGCCCAGGTAGGACACCTTGTACTCGGGATCGGGTGTGCTAATATCGACGCTGTGGCTGCGCTTCCACCAGAGCTTGCCGAGACCTCGGGTCAAAGTGCGCATCGCCTTGTTGCTCAGCTGATCCTCGTAGCGGCGTCCAACATGCTCCTGCCGACTGCCATACTGCAGATCACGCGAGTCTGTGGTCAGCGTCACCACATTGGTCACCTGCACCTGCATATCATCGGCGCCGTTGTCGCCGGCTATGTCGCCATCCTCTTTGGACATGCGCTTGAAACGCTCCAGATACGGACCCGATCCACGTCGGCGTCCATTGAACGTGTGAAACTTGCCGCTTGCCTCGTTGGCCAGTCGCTTCTGTTCCTGCCGCTCAAACTTGCGGGCATTGTAGGTGTTGCCCAGCAGGCGGGCAATGCTGCTGCTCTTCACAAATTTATGTTGCCTCGGTGGCGTGCCAATTGGCACTGGTGGCAGATTGCCGCTGCAGGACAAGGATGCCGGCAACGGGGTTGGTGCGGGTGTGGTTGTGTTTGTGGCAACTTGAACTGCGCCACTTGCAGCTTGTTGTGACTTGTTGTTGCTCGCATTTTGCTTTTTACTACCAAAATGGAAAAGTGTGCGGCGTTCCTTGGATTTTTTCAAAGTGTTGTTGTTTGTGTTGTTGACATTTGGTTCATTGTTTGGTGTGACTGTTGCTGTTGTTGTGGTTGTTGTTGTTGTTGCTGTTGTTGTGTTTGATCCTTTGGCGCTGATTATTGCAACACCAACGCTGCTTAAATCCCCATAATCATTGTTGTTGTTGTGCGTGGCAGATATAAAATCAACTTCATCGCGACTTTCCAGCAACTCCGATGGAGTCGTCATCGCTTTGTTGTTGTTGTTGTTGGCTGCCATTATGTGTGTGTTGCTGTTGTGTGTCTGGTTATTGTTGTAGCTGCTGCTGCTGCTCCTCAGTATCCCTTAAATTGTGACATTTTACAGAGCTGTAATTTAAAGAAAAATATTTGGTAAAATTAATTGGCTTTTATTATTTTAAATCTAACTTTTCTCATATTAAAAGAAAATTTATTTTCTTTGAATTGTTTGCTCGTCATCTAATTTAGTATAATTTATTTATTAGAAATGATTTCAGGTTTTGAACATAATAAATTATTAGGTATCAGAGGGTTTTTTATTTATGATTATTTATTAGTTATGATTTGCGTTTTCCAATGTAATAAATGATTAAAAGTCAACTTTGTAGTAATCACAGATAAGAAAGTTTTTATGATCAAACAAAAGTTTTAAGTAATTTTTAAGTCAAAGAACGTGTTACAATACAATAATAATAACAATAATAAGATTTAAAAATTTATAGAAAATATGATTTGCATTTAATTATAAATCATGTGATTTTTTTTAAGCTTTTGACAACAATATTTGTATTTTATTGACAATCTTCAATTTAATTATTGGATTTTTTATTTGAACATTATTTTGATTGAACACAAAACAAAAGTCATATTTCCTAGAAAAACTACTATTTTATTGTCAACATTTAATAATTCAATTTGTCTAGCTCTAAAATCAATTGAATGGGCAGAAATATTCGACACTTTCAATGATTTGATGAGTAAAATCGAATCGAATCTCTTTTTCCATCTATCAATCATTAAGCCCTTTACTAATTGGCCACTTTCGCTGCACCTTTCGGTTTTTGTATTAAATAACGGCAATTAATAAAAAAAATAAGAGTGAATTATTTTTGTTGGTTTGTTTGCGGCAAGTGTCAACTTTATAACTTTACATTGTCTAATTACCTTATAATTAACAACTGAAACAACTGTTTAACAATTGTGGATGTTTTTGCATTTGTCTTGGCTCTTTTCAGCCCCATCTAAACAAGTTGGGATGCAATGTATTGTTGCACGTCTACAAAAAATATGTAAATATTTGCGCTGTTGCTGCAATGGGACAGTTAATTTCTTTGTTGTTTGAATTGTCGTGTGACTTTTGTGTATTCCAATTGGTTTTGTTGCTTTATTATCTGTTTTTTTTTAGTTTTTATTTTTTCACATTATTTGTATAATTGCCGTTTAAAGGCATTTAAAAGGCGAAACTATCAAAACCATTAGCCAAGAATATTAAATTCGTAATTATATTTCGACGTATTTGCCAACAGCTAATGTTTTGCCGTTTTATTGTCTTCATTATCATTTAATTTTTTTAAGTTTTTATAATTGAGAGGCAAATTGTCTGTGGCGGCAACTTAAGCAAATGGCAGTCAAATTAAAATGGTTTTCTGTGTCTAAAAAAACAATTTGAATAATTGCATTTGAAAATCATAAATTGCTACACATTTGTCTGCATATTGGGTGTAGCTTAATCCAAAATCTGGCGAAGATAACGTGCCAAAAACAAGTCAATCATTAATTTATTAATAATGCGTGCCTAATCACCTTTGAGTGTAATTTAGCATATTTTATTTGGCACGTTCCTCGATTATGATCCGATCTACATTTGAAGTACACCTATTTTAGAGTGATTATTATCAACTCTCACAAAATGCACAACTCATGTGACTGCAATCAGTTTTAGTGGTATCAGCACTTGAGCCAGTTTAAAAATCATTGGGTCACCACCAAAAATACTTTGATTATCTCAATGGGACACCCAAATCTTAATCTAATCGATGCTTTCGAATGCGCTGATTTTTTAATAACAATGACCACACTAAAAATGGCTAAAATGGTTTTATTAATTTTTGTGTAGAAGTATTTTACAGGCAGCATTTCCGAACTAGATAAAGGTTATTTTATTTATATATTTTTATCGATAACTGCCAATAGGAGGATAATAAGGGATAATAATAATAACTATTTCCTCTTTTCAAACCTGTGCCTAAAATTTTGCAATAAAACTAGAATATATTTAAAAACTGAATTCAGGGTATTTCATAGTCGAACTCAATCGACAAAACTATTGTTATTATACCTTTTTTTTTTTAAATTTATTGGTTATAAATTAAGTGTTTTTTGGACTTTACTATGTTATTAAACTATAAATTCAATACGAAGCTAAAAATGAGTTTTGCTTGCCAGTTGTTGTCATTTCTGTTTTATCTACAAGTACTATTTGCAGGCTTTAAAGACAAAGCCAAAATTGTCTTGCTACAAAGTTGTCTATGGTAATGCAACGACCTTGAAGTTGTGCAGGTGCAGACAAAGTCGATAAATGTTAACGATATTAGCCTAAAGGTTTACATGGCTGCTTTCACTTTTGCCATACAAGCCTGGCCAAACAGACTGCAGGCAAATGTCAACTGTGCGGGCGGCCCACTCATTCGGACAGATATCTATATATATACACGCAGAAACCTATCTGAGAAAGCCCAGTAGTCGAGGCCCAAACCCAAGAGCCAAAACCAAAAACAAACCCGTACTCAAGCCCCCAGGCCATTGACATCGTCGCGTAGTTTTCACTCTACTGGCAAAAAAAAAAAGAAATATGTGTAGATAAAAAAACAAAATAAAAAATAAAAAATAACAACAAAAATACACGTTGATGATGGCGATGATGATGAAAAGAAGAAGCAGCAAAGAAAGCGCACTGAATTTGTAAGAAGAGTTAAACAAAAATAAAGTAATTGTTTTCTTCGAGACGCCCCTCACCCATTATCATTTATGGTTGCCGCTTTTGTTGTGGAGTTGATTTCCTTATGAGACGACTCTGCCCCAAGTCCATAATTGCAAATCTTTTATATAATTATTTATATATTTTGTGCGTGATCGCGCATTTTGAATAGCACTGCACAACCGACATTAAATTAACGAAGCTAACTTAGTAACAATAAAAATGCAAAAATAAATAAACGACAATTTTTTTTTGTATTATTTCTTCGTTTATACGAAATGCAAGAAACGTAACGAGGAAGTGTTGCTTGCCGTTTTAAAAGTTTCAGTTTGTGTGCGTAATTTCAATTTTCAGGCGCAGCCCCAACAGGTGGGGCTAAATAAATATTGATTCTTAATATATATATATATTGCTAAAATTGACCTTCAGACTGGCATAAATTAGAAACAGAACTGAGACCACTTTATATTCGCTCAACAGGTGTTGGCTATAAATTAAATACCAAAAGCAGAAGAAGAAGAAGAAGGCTGCCAGCTATTTTGGCCAAAAATGATTGATCATCATTTCACATAGTTTGTAAGCGCTTTGAATTTATTTGTTAGACTTGGCTTCTAAGCGTATCACACACACAACGCATCAGACAATAAAATAGCTCTATCATTTCATCAACTAACTAACCAAAATCCACATAAGAAATAAGTTAACAAAATGGGGCTGTCAAGTCATTTATCAAAATGTGCATATGAACAGATTTAAACAGCTAAATTTGCGTTAGCTGTTGCTTGCCAAGTGTTTCCCAGGCAGCTTAAAATGCAAAAACCGCAATTCAATTCAGCAGCAACCACAACAAACTGAAAACTTCTAGTTACATATTTGTCTAAAGTCAGGCTTAAGAGACAAGCACTTGAGACTTGGCATTCTCAATGGGTAGTCAGCCTTTGTGGGTACAACAAAAATGCAATTTATTATTTTGCGGCACAGAGTCGACTCAACTCTGCTCAGGTGCAACGGGGCTCAGACTCGGAAACTGTGTCAACAGCAAATTGAAAAGTTGATTTACAATAAAGAAGAAAAACGAAAAAAAAAACAAAAACAAAACATAATGTTTACCTGGTATAGGCCAAATTCAATTTAGCCACGGCTACGCGTGTGGCTTTAAGCCAAGTGTTTGTGTTTGTTTGTTTGTGTGTGTCTGATGTCGGTTTAAATAAATCGTAAGTAACACTGAATCGCTGACCGAGACTCGTCGGGAGACCTCAGGCTCAAAGCGGTGCCAAGAATGTCTCAATATAAATAAGTACGATGAAGCATAGAATAAAAAAATAAATAAAATATAATAAAAAAAAAACACACACACAAATAAAAAAAACACGAAAGAAACAATTCGGCTCGCAACTAAATTAAACGGTTTCGCAATTCAAGTTTTGGGCATGTGTGTCACGCGGTGCTGTCGGCAACAAAAATGCAACAAACACTCAAATCCGAAATCGAATAAGAAAACTAATGCGAATACGAATCCGAATACAAATCCGAAATAAAAATGGAAAGGAAGTTTGCCCATTTATGTGCGAACGCATCGGAATGCATTTAATTGAATGACTGAGCAAACATTGTGCTGAATTAAATTAAATTTGGCTTATAAAAAAGATTGAATCGATATTGAATGAAAAACATTTGCACAAAAAAAATGTAATCACAATCTAAAATCAATTTAAATACTTACATAAAAATATAATCCTTATGAGAAGATATATTAAATTAATTTAAATTAAATATTTGGTTTAACACTGAGGTTGAGTTCGAACTTGTTGCATTTAGCATTCGATATCAACTGAAAAATAGTTGCAAATAATTCATACATCAAAATCAAGAAATACAGATTTCTTCAATTAATATTTTTCTTCTTATTACAATTTGATCATTGTGAAACATTCTTGTCATTATATATCCATTAATTAATCATTACAATTCCCCCTGCATGGCCTAAGTCTAGAAAATTATAGATAATTCATTTGGGAACTGCGTCAATTCAACTGCAATTAAATAAATGATTAATGCAATATAATGAAAAAAAATATCAACTTGAAGTTAATGAAATGTTATTGCCAAACAAATTAGAAACGCACTTTCAAATACACAAACAGCTAGAGAGATGCTACACTGAAACCAATTGCTTTACTAGCTGTTTTTATATATATTGCTGATAAGCATTTCGGCCTAAAGACTTATGTCAGCTGTTCAATTCGTTGAGGCTCATATGACTTAACTGGCAAATTCCGTGAAGCAATAAAAGCTAATAAAGAAAGTGGTAAAAAAACAATCATTTTTTTTGTATTCATTGACAGGAGTGAAGGCAAACATGGATATAATAAAAGTGACTTTTAACAACAGCAAATTCACAGCAATTATGTGGGGTAATTTGGTACAGGTTATGTTAAGAGTTTGAGGCCCAGAACAAAACTACGTCAGAGACTCGAAAAGAACGCTGGAAAATTGCAGACAGCACAGATTAGTTTTAGTGCCTATTCGACATAGGTAGACAGATTTATGTTTAAATTTTTATGGGGTCTAAAGGGTTTGACGACGGAGGCGTCGGTGTCGCTGCCGGAATTGCTTTAATGGAACCCAGTTGAACTGGCATTAAGTTCATTTTGCCTTTATACCTTTAGTTAATTGAGGTAGCAGCAGGTTTTTGAATTATTACTTCTTTTTTTTTTGTTTTGTACTCAGCAATTTTGTGGCTTATTAAATTTCTGGCTCTTCGAGTAAAAACCATATTTATTTTTTTTACACTTATTAAATTGGGTTTTTGAAAGTGAATGCCTTGACATAATTTTTTCCTGACTGCAGTTGAATATTTAAATTTGCATTTTTAAAGATATCTTTACGCATATGCGATTTAAATCGAAGTTGCTCCTTATATGGCACATCAATTGTTGATTTCGCCACAATCTTTAATAAAATGCTAAACAGCAGCACGTGATCAGAATTTATGTTCAGACAATTAAAAAAAGTTTGATGGTGTTATTATAATATTCTGCAACTGATATCCACAAGGTAATCGCGACTCGCTCGAAATGGCATCAAACATCAAAATAAATATAAATATTTATGCCTGAAAATTGTTTTGCTAAAAAATATGCCGCTAGGCACTGTAAACAAGCTGATAAAAAAAACATGACGGAAAAATAAACCAACCATATATTAATACTCATATATATATATTTAATGTATATGGCGAAAGTTAAGCCGAAATGTTTGTCGCTATGGCTAATTATTTGACATTTTCAGTTATCTGCCTGTCTCTGTTTTTTGTTATCTTGACGTGTTTGCTTTTATCATAGCAAAGATTCGCATATAAATTTCAACTGTCTTATTGTACAAATCATTTCTCAACTACAACAATGAAGCACTTGCAGGCGTGCCAAATGACGAGTTTCACCAGCTTAAAAGCAAACTCAACAACAACAACAAAAAAAAATGGTGCAGAATTGTTTGGCACGAAGAGTAGTCGACTATGAGATGCCCTGTAAGCAAATACAGATATTACTCTATTATTTCTCTGTCTTCTAAGTTAAGCAAGCAAAAATGACAATCAAATATTATATTTAACAGTTTAAGTTAAAAATACAATAAATCTTTTTTTAATCCTGTTCAATATTTACACTCATTTTTTACACATTTTTAAATTATTTGTTTATTGCTCATTGCATCACAAATTTTTCACTTTTTTGTTAAAAATATAGCATGGCAAACTGTTTGTCATGCGGTTGAAAAGGGTTTGTTTGCGAATTACATGGCTAAATTTATTAGCGAAAAATTGTACTAAGGGGGTTAATGGTGCTATAACAAAATGCAAGGCATGCGAGTAAGTATTTTATGTGTTTTGTATTGCAACAACAAAACCAACAGCAGCAGCAACCGCATCATCAACACAAACAGTTGCAACAACAGGTAAAACTGGCAACACGTTGGAGGCGTAACCAACTGTGCAATACTCTGATAACACTTAAATACCACCTGAAAACTGGTGGCAAAGATAAAAATCAGACACGCAGACAGTAATATATATTTTATTATTTTTTGTTTACTCCAGCTGCAAGATTGTGCTATATGTAGTTTTAAGTAATTTATGAGTGCAAAAGTATTCGTGCCCGGAAATATTTTGTAGCAATTTTGGTAAGGGGATGATTAGAATCTGTCCGAAAAATTTGATAACTATAGATATAAATTTATGGAAGACAATCTCTGTACATGTTTTTATTAATTTACGCAACCTCAAATTTGATAAGTGTGACTATAAAATTGTGGGAGATTGGGTGTGATAAGTTATTTTTATGCTGATCTGTAAAGGATTCTGTTAGAAACTAGCATTAAAAAAAAATAAATTTTAAATTTATTTAAATTTGTGCGAGATATGTGGCATCACAAAAAAAATTATAATAAAGGAGTGGGTTATATAGACTGACACAAAATTAATATACTCTACAATCTTCAGTAGCAGAGTATAAAAATAACAGCTGTGATGCACCAGGAAACGGTTAATGTTTTATTTTACTTGTGGCTCATGCATCATGGTTGTTGTTGTTGGTGTTGTAAGCACCTTACAGTTGACTGCAATTGTTGCCGAATGATCATTGACATTTTGCAATTGCTTTATATGGATTATAATTGAGTTTACAGTAGATTTTCAATTTGAATTTTAATTAAGTTCAACATTTGCCGACGGCGGTAAAAGTTAAGCCTCAATTATCAGATTATTATTATTATTATTATGCAAGTGTGTGTGTGTGTGTGTGTGTGTGCGAGAAAGTGTGTGTTCCTCAATTTGGGCTAATCTCACAAAGAGATGCCAGCTGCGGGCTGCTCTGCGTCCTAGCCAAAAATCGAATGTTTGTCAAATATAAATATGGGAAGTGAGCAATATTTACATATACAATTCGCAGGTGATTCTAGCTAAATTGTGACTTGCGACTAATTGAAAAAATGAAAAAATACATTTCGAATACTTAAAAATAAGCGGGCCTTCCCCACATAAGTCGCAACTGTTTTAATCTTAATCTTGATTGGTTAACCAAGCGTGTTTGGACTTGAAGCCAAACACAAGATTAAATAAAAAATGTGCGTGTTTTTGGTATTTGGCCAATTACGCATTAGCCAAGTCACTTGGTCTACACATGGACACGTCCATTGCTGTTTTGGCATTCAGATCACGCGATTGTCTAATGATAAATCGCATAAATGAATAGACCAAGACCAAAATCGATACTGACAACGCCAACGATACCGAGCTGATGCCTGAGGCCAGTTTTACTTTATCTTTTTTTTTATTTTTAACGGCAGTTGAGGCAAATGTTTAATTATTTAGTGCGCATTTGCTAAGAGACGACTAATTAAACACTTTAAATAGGCACACAGCGCGTGTCAAATAAATTGGAAATACTAAAAAAAAAGTGTTATAAATATAACTTGCACAAAACAAAGGGTAAAAACCAAGAGAATGAGTCGGATTGAAGATTTACTGGACAATGTTTATAAATGCCATATGAAAATAAATTAGTATTCTAAATGTCTCTAATGCTCGTTTGAATAACACATCACGTTTGTCAGGAAGAACTGCACATAAATAAGAAAACACACACACACACAACACTCACATACATATGTGATTATGTGTGTACATAATATTCATTAGTGATTTAATTGCAAATTATCACGCTACTTTATTACAACGAAAAAAAGTGCAAACTGGTTGCATGTTCTTCCACTAATCGCTTAAGCAACTGGCACTTTTCGTATTAATCTGAAATTGATATGAAAGTGGCGAAAGAATTTCTGGAATTGTGACCATATGCCTTTTTCAGGTGTGGCTATTGTTTTAGCATGATTATCCGTTGATGATATCATTAGTAAATACACATTTTTATAGGATTGTCATCATTATTATTTTTAGATAATTTGTAAACAAAAACCTGTTGCTGTTGATGTAAATTCTTGGCTTAAAACAAACGAAAGTCATCATTGGAATAATATAATAACTATCTATAAGCTATAAAATTTTTAGAAAAAAATTAATTTTGGGGTAAGTCCCATAAGCAATATTTTTGTCAATGTTCAAAATTATTAAATAAAAGAGCGTACGCAGAACTGTTACCATTTTTTACTCAGACTATACCATGCACTCACATTAACATAATAATAAATATTTTCTATTTTAATTTTAATTTATTTACACGTATTTAAACAATTAAAAAATGATTCATAAAATAATTGATAGCATAGAAAATTATTAAATAAAAATATTTAATTAAACTATTGAACTAAAACGTAGTTTCCCAAGTTACGAAATGGAAAAAACGAATATGATTTTAATATGATCATTAACATGGTCATAAAATCTTTCCTGTTTGCGTAATATTCGTTTTAAATATATTTAGAAAATTCGACAAAAAATTATAAAATTGATTAAAAAAAAATGTTTGTGCAAAAAATACAATCTAAACTAACTGACAACCTGAAAGATTTTGTCAACGTTTTTGGACATAATAGGTCTGTTTGTTAAGAGAGTTTTATTCGATTGGATTGGGAGCTCAACATTTTTGCGATATGTACTGATATTTTGTCAAGCAATTAACGCGCATTTGTTGAATTTCGTGTGAAAATTTTCCACTCGAGCAGGCCGTGTGTATAAATGTGTATATGAACATAGAGGGACAGTTTTGCTGGGCTGGCGCAGGCAGCCTCGTAAAAGATCAAGAGTCAAATTTTTTGCCAAGATAAACAGGCGGCAGACTGAGACTGAGCGGACTGCCTGCTTAGTCATAGTCAGCAAATTGGCCAACACACATGAGCCATGCCGAGGCGAAGCCAATTGAATCGAATCGAATCGACTGAAGCTTGAGCTACAACAGCTAGAAGTCAGCCAGTCATTTAGTTAAGAGCTGTGCTTGCAACATGCCAACAGCCAAAAAAAAAAAAAAAAATCCAGCTTCAGCTCCCAGCTGTATGTTGATATCTCCATGTCAGTCCAGTGGCCATTAGCCAAGGTTGTTGAGTGTGTTGAGTGCAAACTGCGGCTACTTGCATTTGCCAGATATTAAGAATCGAGCTGAGCGTGCAACATGCAGCAAACAACGAGCTGCTAGCCAGCAGCAGCTTAATGCCCTCTTATGGATTGCGCAGACGCCAAAAAATTGCCAAACATGTTGCCAACAAAATCGCATACCAACACACACACATACAGACACACATACGGATGTGCAACTATGAGTGTACTGTGTAACACCAACAGTGACGCCAGGTAAATTGTCCGGGCCCAACCCGCTTGTGTTTTTCCTTTAGATGTTGTTTTTTTGTGTACTTGTTACGTGAGAAAATTTTTGAAAAGTTTGGATTTTGTTCAGCTCTCCGTTTTGGTTGTGCGGGCCAGCTGCCAAAAATGTGAAACTGCTAACCGTTTTTTTTTTTGGTTTTTCTTTTGCAATTTTATGGTTTTGTTGGTCACCTCCATTCGATGGCTGTGTTCGCAAAATGGTCTCACAAATGCATTTGCTAGACTACAAACCGCACTCTGACCATGTGGCCCCCAGGCCAGGCCAGATTAAAACCTTGGTCTGCCTCTGGCGAAGGGTGCTCTGTTACTCTTGATTATGTGGAGCATTGGTTATGGGAAGTGTGCACATGTGTATAACCATGACTTCCGTGTAAGACACAATGCAGAACAATGGCTTAGTCATTTAATTGTCTCTAGCAAATCATATGTAAATAATAAACTAGACCTTTCTATAAATCCGTACAAGTCAAAGTTAATTTATTTATTGTAGAGCAGAGTTTAAAGTTGTTTAGCAAATAAAAATATATTAATGATATTTATATTTGAATTGTCAATACGTTAAATTTAGCATTGCAACAATTGTGGTCTGCGGAGCTAAACAAAACCCGTCGCAGTCCATTGAATTTCAATTAGCGCACAAATTGCCTGTGAATTTCAAACTCAATAACGAAAAGCGCATGTAATAAAAATAAAAATAAAAATAAATTTATAAACAAATAAGAGGCTCAAAACTGAAAGCTTCAATGCAAACAGTACGCATGAAATTAATTTAAAGGAAATATTGCCAAATGTTTACAAAATAAAAATATAATAACAATAAAATAAAACCAAATGCTACAAATAACAATTCGCTCTAATAAATATTTTGCAATAACAAAACTTGATTAAATGCCAACGGAATAACTTTTTGTTTTTTTTTCTTTGATGTTTATTTTTTTGTTTTTACAATTCTAAGTCGCTTTCAGTTAATTCATAAATTTGTTTATTAGCTCATTCTAACTTAATAAGCAAATAAAACTAAGTGCCTGCCACGCAACTATAAAAAAAAGGTGATTTTTTGTTGTTCCTGGCAATATTTTTTTTGCACTCTGCCTCGCTTTTGTGGGAACTCGTTGAGATTAACACGTCTTCAAGTGAAGATTTTGTTTATTTTTATTGTTGTTTTTTGACAAGTTGGGCTCACAAACTCACCGCAATTCTTTGGGCCGAATTTGCTGGTTGATTCATACTCTTATGAGTTGAGTCAATCTTATGAGCAATTCCTTAATTGAATAACAAAAAACAACATACTTCACACACTTGTACCACTTCAATTTTCACTTCAGTAGAAAATTGAGCTGGGCAGAGGCGGCAACAGGTATTAGATAAGTCTAAAGTGCCCCAGGGCAGTCAGAATCATTGGTAAGAACAGACTTTACAATACTCATCGGACTCTTGCCTCAATATCATAGTCCAAGAGGTCAATTAACTGAATTACTCACAAGGCTATCGAGATGGGTAAAGCAGCTGCAACATATCAGTAGCAGACTATAAAAATAATTCCAATAAATTCTAGGAAAACGTATTAACATGTTAGTAGGAAAAAATAAAATAAAGTCAACACTCAACGAGTTTTGTTTTAGAATTGGTGTTGATGTAAGAGTTATAGGACAATAGATCCAATAGATCACATGAAACCACGCCCAATAGTAATTTGTGGCTCGTTTATTCTATTACTTAACCGATTGCGATTATTTAATAATAAACACATGATTGCACAACTGCTTTTATCTAGGTTCCAGTAACACGCACTCAAGTTCAAATACTAACGAGTGTCATGCATGTCAAACGTAATAAAGCCTGGCAATAACAGCATTGAAAAAATGCGCAATTCGAAATGGTGAAAAAAACATTCAGCTTAACTAAATTCCAATATTATTGGCGAATTAGTGACACGCTTTCAAATAGATGACATCAAACTGCAGTTGATTTTTGAACGAAAATGAATTTAAGATAACTGACATGTGCACACAAAGTGCAACCATTAAAACTGAAGATCTGATTGATGCCCAATCGCACTGAAATGAAATAATAGAACCGAAAAAAAAATCATTGCGACTTAAAATTTAAAACGTTCTGTAGATTTGAGTTATAAGATTCCTTAGTTCGTTCCACACATTAAACAGTTTAAGTGACAAACATGATTAGTCGCTTGTAGCCAGTTGTTGTCATTGACAATTTGTTGGCTATTTGAGACACACATATGCCCAGTAGCCAGCCACTTATTTTACCTCCCAGTTGCGACTGTAATTGCATTTTGGGCAAAGAACGACACACGCAATAAAAACTACTTTTGTTTTTTTACCATATACGAAAGGAGGGAAATCCATCCCTGCCTGCCCCTTTCACTCCTTCTGTCTTCCGTGTTAGTTATATGACTCTTGTTGGGGTAAAAGTTGGCCATTAGGCTAAGCACCTGTGCATTGCAGTGCAACATTTATAAAGTGAGTCTCAGAAACGAAACGAGTATTTAAATAATTAATTTTTCAATTTGTGATAGTTAAGTTTTTTATATAGACGTGCACTTAAATGTACATATAAAAAATTGAGTAATATTATAAAAATGTTTGGGTTTTTGCCAAGATATATCTAAGCTTAGCATTATTTAAAAGTCTTCGGGTATTTTGCTTAATTTATTAAAAAAAATACTAAGCTTTAGAAAAAGTCGTGTAAATCCCGCTGGTCATTCTGATGTATTAACTCAGGTATCATTTTGGTTTATAAGTTGAATATACCATAATAATGCACTCGACACTGATTAATTTAATGAGCTTGGGTATTTTTCCAATAAGTATTTGAATAAGCTAAAATTTAGAAAGAAACACTGCGTATATAATTTTTACGTTGTGTACAACTAATTTACATATAAATAATAAATTTAGAGGCATAATAATAATGCAATTAACTAATTAAAAATAGTTAGTCATATTTATCTGAGAAACTAACAGCCATAAAAAATTAACATTTTATTTTGTAAAATGAATTAAGCCTGAAAAATAGTTCGATATTAGAAAAAAAATAATGCACTCGACCAGTTAAGACATATTAACAAATTTATGGGTTTTTTGCCAAGTCAAATTTGAATATGCTAAGCTGTAGAAAGAACCGCATAAAATTCTCCATATCATTTTCGATAACTTATTCATTTGGTGATTGAGTAAAAAAAAAACAAAATCAAATTTATTATTACAAATTAACACAATAAAAACTATGCGCATGCGTCTAACGAGCAAACATCAAATAAACAATGATCACAACAACAACAACAACAGAAACAGAAACAACAATTAGTTCACGAACTTATCACCTGAAGCACTTTTCCAACTTTTTGAATTTGCGGCAAGAACAGGCACTGCTCGCAACACTTTCTGCTGACGCACTTTGATCATAAGAACTTTGGCCCCCCTCACCTCAGCGGTCGGCTTTATGATAATTATCAAAGATTTTGGCTACCGCAGCCGCCATTCAGCTTGGCGAATTTATAATTGTTCCCCGTCGCTGTTTGGACATTATCTGCGGCCAGCCAGACAGGTCTGTCTGGCCAAATGGCTAGCTGGCTAGCTGGCTAGCTGGCTGGCTGACTGGCTGACTGGAACTAACCAGTAGTTGTTTTGAGGCTTGTGCCAAAATAGTTTGCAGATAGATGCCTGTGTTTGTGACTTTGACTTGAGTCTTTGTGTCTTTGTCTGTCTGTGTGTGCGGACATCAGCTTGTTTCAGTGTCGAACATCACTTTTACTGTAGGAATTTTGTTGTGCTTAAATCATTTGGCCGTAACTCTCACTGTGCACAAACTGACATGTCATGTAGCTACGTGCCCCGGCCAGGTGAAACTGAGCCGTGTCCAAGACAATTTTAAATGATATGAAGACAAGTGAAATTGAGAGCGCAATAAGAACATTGAATTTTACCAGCAGATAATTAAATGAATTAATCAAAAATCGAAATTTAATGCGTGTCTCTAGAAACTTTGGTATTTTGAATAAAGAATCGCATTGTTAATAATACATTTCATAGCTTCATTAAATGTACAGCGCCATATGTTAAAGCTTTAACAAGTTTTATTCACAACTATAACTATTAATTAATTAATTATCTTTAAATAAAAGATCAGCAAAATAGATTTAACTATACATATTCGTATATATTATTAATGAATATTTTTACGTCATAAAAACTATAAAAGCTAAGATAAGATTTGTCAACCAGTTATAAATAAAACTATTTGTACATGTCGAATTTATTAAAAGTAGGAAAACATCGGCATTATGAATTTGTGCAAAATGTTGTAACAGACAATGTGAAGCATATATGATTAAAACAGGTATGTACTTGATCAGCATATAGTATACGTTTTTTATACCAAAAGCCGATTAATTTTATTATATCAATTGTAAGCATAATACATAATATACCCAGAAATATTAATTTGTTTAAGATTTACTATAGGCAAGCCAGATATTTATTTAACGGCAGATTTCAGGGAAACACTTAGTCGAGCTGTCTCGACTAGAGCATTCTAACTTGTTTACTTGTTTACATAAGCTCTGAAGTATGACAACATTTTGTAATGTGTGCGCCAAAAATGCTTAAAAAAACATTTGTCAACTCAGTTTCGTTGACATTTTGTTTGTCTAATTTATTAGTTTGTTTGCCAATTTACTTATTCTATTGTTCAAGCCAAGTTCAAAGTTCAGCAAAATCTATAAATATTATAAATGGTTATTTTTAAGATATGATTATTATTAATATGATTTAGCAATATTGAAATGAACTGTGCGAATATGACAAGACAATAATGTTTGGCATAAGTGAAGAGAAAAATTTTAAAATATTCTCTTATTCTACTATTAAATTTATTTGATTTCATTCTGAATACGATCAACTTAATTTGAAACTTTGCTCTTACGTTACATAATTAATCGTCTTCATACTAGACCTTTATTCATAAATTTAAGCAGCTTTAATCAGCTTAGCGATGAGGAAAACATAAAAACATTTTTAAATTGTTTCGACTGTGCTAAAAAACAGAAACATTTATTTTTAATGCATGTGCAAATTGAAGTCATTGTTTAATTTCCGCTCGTCAACATGTATACATGTATTTCAATAATAATTATGTGATTTGTCTGCTTAGGTTGTGCAATTGTTGTTGTTTACGTGTACGGGCAGATCATTCGGACATTTATCACATCCATGTAATTGCATAGATGCTAAGGCGCTTAATGCTGACCTCAAATGCTAAAAAACTAAAATTTAAATTAATACGCAGTTGGCGCCACGAGTTACAACAAGCTATAATAAATACGAGTTCGACTAATGATAACGTTTTGCATAAGTTCGAATATGAATATCAAGAGGCGCCACTTAAAACTAAGCAAAACTTGATATTGCGATGATTTTCGACCCCATTTGTGATGTTGGCTGGAACGGATTTAGCCGCATCATCATCACGCAAAAACCTGTTAAAGGTTAGGGCCAACAGCAGCGACACCATAGAGTAGGCCAACATGCCAACTGCCATGTGTGTAGTAATTACGTTTATAGGGAATGCGAAGTGAGGGAGGCGGGATGAAGTCAACGGAATCGGCGACTGCAATTAAAACGCACAAGCTCGAACCGAACGTGCTGAAAAATCAGCGTCAGTAAGGCAAATTAACATTTAAATACCGCTCAACAGTTACAACCATATACTACAGACTCTCTGACTGAACAGTTGTTTAGGCCAAACAGTTGCAAATTTGCAAACAGGTGTACAACAACAAAAAACAACTAATGGCGCCCGATGGGAATTGCTCGCTTGCTCACCTGCAATTATTATATAAGAAAATTTGCCCCCTCAGCGGCGAACTGGCTGACCCACATTTAATATTCTAAACGCCGCCAGTGGACCATGGACAACTTTGCGTGTTTCTAGCACTAATCGCTCCAAAGTTATGAATAATGTTTTTTGTGTGTTGGGAACCGTTACGCTGACTCTGCCGGGCAGTAACTCAGATTAAGGGGGGAACGGCGAAAGGGGCATTGTATGTGACGGTACCTTGAGGCATTCCGTGCATTACCCTTACAAAATGAACAAATTTTTGAGTCAAAAAATCTGAACTACCTGATTTTAGTTAGTTTGACATAAAAATATATCTTGGTCAACGAAATGTTATAAAATATTTATGCATATCGACAATAGCATTTTAAAATAAATAAATTATAATATAAATATAAAATGTAATAAAAACCAATTAAGGATATAAAAATTTGAAGGCTATTAAAATGTAAAATGGTTTTGAGCTTACGAAATGCTTTTTTTTGGCTTAATACAACTTGTTTAAACTATGTTATTTAATTCTTCGTAATGTATAAAAAAAATTTAATTTAATAAATACGATTGTGTATTAGCAATAAAAGCAATTACCTGGCAAACTATTGTGGTTTTATTATTTTTGGTTGCGTGTTCGTCTGCGTCTGCAAAGTAAATAAAAGAAGAGCATTTTAAAATATTATAATTTCATGTTTGAAGGTGTTTTAAAGTCAATAAACATAAAAAAAACATTTGCATTTACATGTGTTTTTTCGGTTTTTTTTTTTTTTTTTGAGCGATTGCTATAAAAATATTTCACACGCATCTCAGAAATATGCTCGCTTTCTCGAAATAGGTGAAAATGAAAACACTTTCAGACGATTTGTTGTAATCTTCCCCAACAACAAGATCTGCAATTATGTGGAGATTTATTGAAAATGAAAATGAATATCGGCGGCGCACAGCTTGAAGTTTCAAATCAGAAAACAGACAAATTGACCGACTTGCAAGAGTAAATGAAAGAGAGAGAGAGACAGAGAGAAAGAAAGAGAAAGATAGAGGCCAATCGCACAACGAGACTTAAACTCAATCAATAGCAATCAGCACGAGGAGTCCAATTGCTTGGCCAGCAGATGCGTCACAAACAGAAACAGATTCCAGATACAATGTAGGTTGCTTCTCAACCTCTTCTCAGCCTCTTCTCAGCCTCTTCTCAGCCTCTTCTCAGCCTCTTCTCAGCCTTTTCTCAGCCTCTTTGTTGTTCCTCTTTCTTCATTTTTCCTGGGCATCGGCGTGTTGCATGAATCAGGCAATTGTTCAAGCGTTTTATTGCCGCAGATACAACAGAAGATACAAAAATTCGTACCACATACAAGATACATTCTCGCAAGTATTTTTATGTTATGGGCTTGGTAATTGGCTGGGCCAACAGCGAAACGGGTTAGCAGTGCCAGCCTGGCCCGGACGAGTGTCAATGGCTGTGCTTAAGCCATGGCCCCTCATGCAAAGCGCACATATCAGTCAGATATAAATGGACCCCACTAAACTTGACTAATTGTTTGGGCCACGGCTTCGCTTTTGGCCAATATGCTCACAAGCGACAGCTTAACACTAAAACAAGTCATTTTGGAAAGTTCTGAGCCGCCTGACCTTATTTTTTACAACGCACAGCGCCCAGTGCACTCTCAAGCGCCATTTGGAGACGATGGCGATAACGACGACGATGCCGATGACGATGCCAAGTATATATAAAAGCAAACTGTGGCTAATAAGCCACCAAAACACGGCACACAGAATAAGCCAACAACAACATGATTCAACACTTTTCCACAGTTTCAACAATTGTGTAAACAAAAAATGATTAAAAAAAAGAGCCGCCGCAACTAACAAAAAAAAACATCTTAACCACTTTGCACACACAGTTAAGTCAGCTAAAAATAAATTCAGTTAGTTTAATCATGCGTATATATGTTTTTATTTTTGTGTTATCATTTTAAAACTATCACGAAATTTTCATATTTTTGTTTCTATTGCAATTAATTTTTCTTAGAAAAAAAGTTTTTTCTTTCGAGTGTTCTTAATAATTGATAAGCCTTTGTTAAATGATAAGATTACTTTGTAATAAGACTGCTTTTTGATTTTAATGAGCAAGTAATAAAGGGGATTTAAAAATAAGCATTTTAGCAAGTATACCGAAATACTCGAGGCTGTTTTTAACCAATAAAATTACTGGCATACAATAACAAGTACTAATTTATTATTATTAATGAGATTTGATTTTAAATGAAAGACTTTTGCTTTCTACAACCACATTTTTAATTGATTTTAATTGTTTCTATATATATAAACTTTACACACATTGTATATAACTATAAACATACAAATATAAAACAGGTTATCAAGTTATTTTTTTCTTAAATTTAAATTCTAAGCGATGTTCTTTGCTCAAAATATATGTCCAAAAAATACAAATTAAATGCCAAATTTATTCAATTTTTTTATGGCTCTTGTTAAATTCGATGGGCGCGTCTTTTAACGAGGCAACAGTTCTTATAAATAATACCCGTATATTTGTGAGTGCATTGATTCACAAAACTCACCCATATAAATACATATATACATACATACATATGTGAGCTTAATCAAGTTTATTAGCATACCAAGTAAAAATAAAGAAAAAGAGAATGGTTTGTTTAAAAGTAAAAACTCTTTAAATATTAATTAATAATGCATAATGAGTTTTGCATACGTCAGAAACATTTTTAATGAAGAGAATTTAAATTGAAGAATACACTTAATTATCGGGGTGATTGTGTGCAATTAATTCACGATAATATTTATTGTATTAATTATGAATACATTAATTAATAAACTGACAAAAAAAACAATCTGCTCTCGTATTTAATTTCATTATCGACGAGTGTTTCGCGTAGGCAACTTTAATGTAGAAACATCTATCTGTATCTATATCTATATGTCTATATATCTATATATCTATGTATCTATGCATAACTATCAGCTGAGCTGAGCGGAGCTGGCTGCTCCGGCAAATGCGTCGCTGATAATTTATTTGTGTCGCCCGGCCCCCACAATCAAGTTACTAACTTGCCTTTGTTTCTACACGCATTTTTTATAGATAAACTGGGAACGGGGATTGGGGAACGGCGACAGCAACAAGTACAAGAGGGAGTTCTATGGAGAGGGAAACGAAGTATGGTATGGAAAACAAGAGCGACGGGAAAAGGGGTCCCTCGTTGGTGCGCTTTATTTCCGTTCATGTTGCCCACATCTTTTGATTTTTGGATTCAGTTTGCTTTGGTCTGTTTAGGCCTGGCTCTGTTTGTATCTGTGTGTGTGTTTGGATGTGTGTGTGAGTGTCTGTGTGCGTTTGCATGTTTATGTGTATTTGTATGGATGTGGTTTTAGAGGCCATCTTACAATCTTACATATGTAATTGCAATTGACGAGCGACTCACGACTCGACTTCAAGTCGCACACCTTTTAATTTGTGCGGCATTCTTTTCCACCCCTCCGCCTTCATTCTATTTTCCCTCGTCTATCGCTCGTTTGTGCCTCATTTTAATGTTATGTAAAGTTCTAAAACTCCGACGAGAGCGCAGCGGAAGTGCGTTCATTATTTTTAATGATTTTATTTAAGGAGCCTCAGTGTGTGTCCAACTAACCAGATCTAACTGCTACCTGCCACTTGCCGCTTGCTACCTGCCGCATACCACATAGACAACGTTCCTTTCAGCTCATTGCATTTGAATAGTTGTTCTCAGGACAGAGGACAACAGCGTCGGCCAGCAGCTTATCCAGATGCTTATATTACTTCTACGGCTTTCGTCTGGTATGCAGAGTGTTTTTCCATGGATAACGAGCTGAAAGGAAAGTAATTACTAGATACGCGCAGAAAGCTCTTAAATTGTCCATTTCAGACGGGCGTAATTAGGGAGTGCGAGTCATCTATCGATAAGGTTTTTGGCATGGCTTATGCAATGTAAATGCCTGATAAAACTAAGTACAACTGCAACATACTCAGACAAGATTGGAACACGAAAACAAAGTAGCAAAGCAACCCATGATTGCTAATAGAAAAGTTAGAAAAATATCTGACTTTATTAATAATTTCTACAGTTCTATTTATCTAAAAATATTGTTTAATATAAATTTAATTATATTCAGAAAAAGTTTTCCTAATTTCTAAAAATATCCCTGTTCATTTATACTTTTTGAAATTGATTTCTTTAATAATAGAGAATATATTTAAAGAATATAAGTAATGATATTTTAATTGTAACAATTTGTATCTTTTCGTATAATCACAAAAGGTTTTTAGGGTGATTTACTGATAAATGAAATTCAGTGAGGCTTTTGATTATTAACTGCATGCAAATGAAATAATTACATTTCCGCTAACTAGCTTTAATTAAGTCACTGCTCAGTTCCAATTGACCATATTCCTTAACCTGGAACAGTAAAACGATGCTAACACTGCTCTGTAATTAAAAATTAAAAATAAAAACAAATTGTGCTTTCAACAACTGCATAAGTCCAATTAGCGATGACTTACGAGACTTTAGATAATTTTAATAATTGGATGCAATGGAAAAGTCTACAAGTCTGAAACCCAATATACTCATATACAAGTATATATATATATGTGATTTTCCAGGCAGGTAGTCATATATTCAAATTGAGTTTCAGTGACTGTCAGTCAACTTTGACCGCAGCAAATGCAAAATAAGGTCTACAATTGTAGAGTTCATGAATGCGCTTGAACGCCCCTGACTGACAAGTAGTTCGGAACGGGGGTGTTGTGGAAAAGAGGGGAACTGATTGGCTGTGATGACAAGACACTCACAATTATAAGCACAAACAAAACAACAGCACTACAAAACGTTGCATGACAAGACAGCAGCAACAACAACAACAACAATTGCCAGTTGCATGTTTGCATTTTTTAAGTTTTTTTTTTTTGTTTATATTCACGATGTTGCCCAAAGCAAAGTTTGGCTGCATGAAAGATCGGCAGCAACTGGGATTTGATTGTTATGCATCGATTTACATACGTAAGCCGAAAGCAGCCGACTGACAAAAGCTCAATGTGATAGATGAATACACAAAAGATGAATCAGTCAGCAAAAAAACATAACGATCATCATCATCATCATTATCAGCATCAAAATCAACATCATCATCAGCAGCTTCTTCATTTGAATCAATTAAACCTGCTGCTGTGTATATATTGTAAATATATATATACAAATATATATTTATATATGACTGCGTGTGTGTGTGTGTGTGAGTCAACCCATACTCATAATCGTATTCGTATTTGAATTTGTTTTTGTTTTGGTTTTCGTTTTAGATTTCCTTGCTCTTTGCTGCAGTTGATTGATCATTCAATGTGAGCCGCGCCTAAAGTAAAAAATTCCATGAATTTTATTATACAAAAATCAGCTTTTCATAAAGGTGGCTCACTGTCGTCTCGTCTAGCCATCACACACAAAAAATACAAACACACACTCACACACACACACATACAAGTGCAACATCAAAGGTCAAAAACACCGCTGTAGTGTAGGAGCGAGCGAGACAGAAAGAGAACTTCAAAACCAGTTCAACTCTTATCCAACTTCAATCCGAATGCATTTTGAATGCAATCCAATTTCGATTTCAGTTTCCAGTTGCCCGGCAGGTTCCTCTAATTCCTTACATTGGGTCGCCCCTTATGAATTGGTTATTGTTGTTTTCATTGCTGTTGTTCTTAGCCAAGTGTTAATTTGGCTCACCAAACAGACCTGTTTGTGTCTAGGGTTCCGAATTGTTTTGGAGTGTCTAGACTGTAGACCCATTAGAATTTACGGCCATTTTTTGGTATTTAAATTGTATGTTGGAAAATTTTAATTTATTTTTGTGTCATGAAATCATGATTTCGTTGATAGAATTCCGTTGTGACTACGCCTTATTCTAAGCCTAATATATTGCCAGTCAGCGAAGAACAACGGCGAACAGAACACAACACGCATCAGCAGGCGTGGGGGGAGGGGAGAGCAGCACATGTAAATGCAAGTCGAATCATTAAAGCCAAAGTTAATAGTTGGCTCATATATCAGGCCTTGATTATATATCAAGCAAATGCATAAACAATGACACAACTGAAATTACAATAAGCCAGAAGCAAACGCCTTTTAATACAATATTCTCGGTGATTTATGTGCCATTTTCTTCATATATGCATATTTAATGAGTAATAACTGAATAAACAGAGAGAACTGCATACACATTTTAGATATATATGTATATATATAAATATATATATATATTAGACTAGTGCCAACTACTTGTTGCTCGTAATTGTAGATGATGCTTTTGTATTTGCGCAACAATTACGAGGAAATTAGCTGAACTGCACATGTAACACATGTAGATACTAGCAGAAAATGCAGATACAGATGTATATATATATGTATATATATATTCGTATACATCAGCATGAGGCGGGCACCCACATGATTGCAGACCAAAGAAATGAAAATGGAAATGATTCGTTTGTTTCTTCGCTTGTTCGCTGAGTGCAAGTGGGCAGGCAGCATTCGCCTCCATTCAAAAAAATGAATGACAATGAGAACAACAAGAACGATGGCAATAATAATAATAATAACAATAATAATAATACTAACAACAACAATAATAACAAAACCATACTCGGCCATATGCAGTAATAGGCAATAAATGAAAATAAAGGTCAAGTTTAAGTGACGCCGATGACAACCAACAGGCAAAGATGGACAGCTAAGAAGGGGGGAGAAAGGGAGATGAAGACAGTTTCAGCTCTTGTTAATAAAAACTTGAAACTGTAACAAGAATGACTTAATCTTAGACACGCTGAAGAATTTATACCCTTGCAAAGCGAAGTCAACTTGCTCACATCTTGATGTGAATTTAATTAAAAAAATAAAGTTTTTATATTAAAGTTGTCTTATCTTCTCGTCTAAAGAACAGACCTTTTTTTTATATTGCTCTTGAGATTAGTCACTTCAGTATTAATACTACCAATATCAAATTGATTGCTTTCAGAAGAAATAACTTATTTTGCCTTACGGGGGATCACAATCTTCGGGGGTTCACTTAGTTCTTATATTGATTTCATATCAATTCCTATTAACTGATTAACCGTATAAAGCTTTTCTGTGTTTTTTTCTAAGCAAGTTAATAAATGGCGACACAGATAACATTCCTTAAAAATTCAATACTTTGGTGTTTCCAATACTTAATTGTTCAAACATTTTACACTTTAATACCTATTAGATATTTTTATCATTTTTAACCCAAACTTCTATATTTAATAATAATGTTTGGTTTTATTATTTATTTATTATTTTAAAATATAACTTTTTAATCTTTGTTAACTGCTGTCATGATTACATGATACATAAAATAAATAATAAAACAAATCTCGTTAATAATAAATTTGTCCCGGCTATCAAAAATGAACTCATCTTTCTATTGCTGCTAGTTTTTATAATCAAATAACAGACCGATTAACAGACTATATTCATTCGATTAATCAATAATATATATACCTGATGTGATTGAAAATGTCTCCTTCAAGGCGTGACAAAATTCACGACCAAATAACAATACCCTCCACAAATGTATACAACAAATGTACAAATTGTGTACTGTGTGGGTGTTGAAATTTGGAATTTGTATACAAATACAGATGCTTACTGAAAATGGTTTGTGGGCTCTGCAAGGGGATGTGAGAAACAATATAATGCAAATGCTCATAAGCATAAACAGGGCAACGAATCGATCAAAATGTTACAAATTGTAAACAAACGAAATAAGTTCAAATTGGGGCAAATTGGTAATGCTTGGGAATGTAGGGCGTTATGTCAAATATCAGAGACAAGTTTATCGAAAATAATTATGGACATACTAATATATTTATATTTATGCATATGTCACGCTCTTTATCTGGCAAGCTCTTTATGGGATTATAATTACTCCAAACAGCAATTAGTAACAGAGCTTATAATCAGGTATTGTCAAAACCCAACACACTCTTCATTAATATCAGTTACGATTGTCATGGCTACTCCAAAAATAAACATTTCGCTGCAGCTAAATTTATAACTGTAATCAGTAAATTACATACGAGTGTAGCGTGTGTGCGGGTGTGTTTTAGTATGTGTGTGTGTGCGTGTGTGTGTGTAAGCAACGAGTCGTACATTGATTCATTCATTAAATTGTAACGCCGACTGCACAACGACAAGTTGTCTCTGCCGGGTGTGGGGACCCCCAACTTGGCAAGACGCAGGAAGACTCTTCTGACCCAGCGAACCTTGACCGACAGTGGCAAGTGGCAATTAAAACTTGATGTGTGTGCGCCCACAAAAATGACACGCCCATCAACAGCACCGCAATACATCCCGTTTTCGAAACTGACACACAAACACACACACACACATTTCGTAAGTGGGTGTTAATTAAAATTGAAATCAATTGCTTTGACCGCTTGATCCTCCCCCAACCAGACTTAGCCCCCAGCTTGACTTTAGCTTTCCCCTTTAGCCACGCCTCCCCCTTCTGTTGGAGACGTTCCACTTAAGCTTATAACGAGCACTGTCATTCAAGAGATCAAATTAAAAAGAAAAAACTCTAAATAAAGCACAAACCGGCTAAAGTGTTGAAGCGTGATTTTCAAAAAATATTTTTGGAACAATTGAGATGCTAAAAATAAATCATAAAGACTCTAATTGATTGGTAAACTAAACAATATATATGTGTGTTGATATATATATTATACATAACATAATCACTTACTAACCACGACACAGTTTCGTTTTATCAGGTGCGAGGGTCGTTCAATAAGAAGATGAAAAGATACGATAATAAAAATAATATTAATAACAATATTAATTTGGCAATTAAACTTATAATTATTAATATCATCTTTTCTATTATTAAAAATTTAAATTTTATGTAAATTTTTACTTTTAATCATAGACTAAGAAGATCGATGTTGTGAGCATATTAATGTGTGTTTTTTGCGTCATAGATCGAGTCTAAAGCATATCTGATGTAATAAATTTATTTTATTTTATTTGAAATTTATGCGAATTCTATTTTTTGCTCGTTTGCTAAAATTTAGTATGCAGCGCGCGCTCAACTTGCCTCGGGTTTCAGGTTCTCTTTAAATGCCACAAGTCACAAGATAACTTTAGAAATAACTGCCAGAAAGACTTAAATTAATAACAGTCTGTAGAAGCTGGCATAAAGGCTCTTAAAATACTCAAACAGAAACATGTCATTATTGACAAAAAGCACAAATAATTCAATTAAGTTTATGGCTACAAAATATTTTATTGCCAAAACTAAAACTACTATTAAGTTGGTGATTAAAGTATTGGCCAAGATGCCACTTGAATAAATCAAAGCTCATATTAATTAAATGTCATCTTTTATTACCAGTAAATCAAATTATGCATAAGAGTTAAAGGCAACGAAAATATATTTTTTTTTTTATAGTTTAGTGTGTAACAAGCTAATTGATTTTAATATTTATTTAAACGTATTTTATTTTATGGCCATCTTATGTAAGTTAAGCTTTCAATCAAACTCAGCCTAAATCTAGTTTTCTATTGCACAACTGATGTCATAACAAATTAAATTTATTTTGCAGCTTTTTAATGTCTACTTTAAATTGAAAGGTGAAACATTTTAAACAATATTTAACAACCAAAGCAATCAAAAATGAACTTCGCTGTATTCGGGTTTGTGACAAAATGTCTGAAAAGTGTAATAAAAATAAAATATATAATATTTGCTTATATTGCATTCTGATTTATAATGGTCTCTGTTATTACTTAAGAATGGGGGAATTCTTCCGTCTGTATGAATTCTAATTTGTCAGAACTAAAAAACTTATATTTTAGTCTCATTGGGCCTAATGATATCATTAATGTTTAGTACGGTTCTTATTGTCATGAACACATTTGAAGCTAAAACAATCTCAAATTTCAAAATGGCCACTGGAAAAAAATTAATATTCAATGCACATTTTAGCTGGTAAAGCAACTGGCAGCAATAACAACAATGAACCGTCAAACGCCAACTAAAAACACACTCGAAATGAGGCCTTTGTCCAGCCAAGAAACAGCAAACAACTGAAAAACCTTCGTGAAAAATTATCCACGACGAAAAAAAAAATATAAAAATAAAATTGTTGTTAAATTGACGCAGCGCACGAACTTACACAAAATGTATGTTAGTGTTGTGGTTGTTGTTGTTGTTGCGGTTGTTGTTGTTGCGGTTGTTGTTGTTGCGGTTGCTCTTGCTGCGGCTACTGCTGGTTTTGGGCACCATTTCATTCATATGGCCAGCAAATGCGTTAACGTTAACAACAATTGCTTTGCCCGCTAGCCAAGCAGGCAGCACATTTTGGTTTTGCGCGCAAATCAATTGACAGCGTCACGTAATCAGCGCAATCATTACGGCCCCTAAAAGCAACAACAACAAGAGACAAGTCAACAACAATCGACTTTGGCAAAAAAAAAAAAATAAACACAACGCGTCTTCCAAGCACCCCAAACTGGACAACCGGCCAAGTTGACAGCTTCAAGCAGCTCAAATCCAGTCAAATCAATCAAGCGTCGCACCCAAAACACCAAAAATCAGTTTGCAATCCAAACAGGTTATTTGCACTGCATATAAATGTTGCTTAAGCAGCGGCTAACTAGAAAATCGCCTCGCGACTAAAACCAATTTTGTGTTGGTATGTTTAGAGCAAATGCTCTTCGGTGTTATGTCTTGGCCAACTATCACTAACGTTACTTAAACGCATAGCTTTGTATTAGATGGCCAGCACACGCACCCAATTTAAGTTAATTATTTAAAAATGAACAGCAACGTTTTAGCCAAATTGGCGGTTTGATAAATCACTGCAAAATGACAGGAAAGTTATGTGCATATCTGCATACCGAAGGAAACTTGATTTTTACGCTTCATAAGTGGAATTGAAAAATTTAAAAAAACGTAACAAAAATTTTTCAACTTATTTCACAAGTAGTCAATAGGTATGAAAAATAATGTATGCCTTTCATAAACTTTCTTTGCAGCCGGTTGGAAAACATATTATTTACTGAGCAGTTCATTCTCGCTCTGCCAGCAGCTCAATTATTCAGATTGTTAATGGACAACAATCGAATACCAAATTATTTGCCATTGTGGCACGATTAAATAAAAAAAACTCGAACAGTAGATAAATTGGCACAAATAAATTTTGAAGTAATTTCATATGTGGCTAAATACAACCAACAAAAAAAATGGTGTGTAAAAATTTATAGCAAACGGCGACGACACAAAAAAAAGCTAAAGTTAAAAGCCGACAGACATTTTCAAGGTTTCACATTGCTAACCTACAAAAAGGCGACATAAAAAATAAACAGAACAACGCTAAAAAAGCAAAGCAAAAAATAAATAAATCGGAATAAATAAAGCCACACACAAATTCGCAAACGGAAATACTCGAAAAAAAAGAACAAATAAAAAGTTCGAATTTTGTGCGGTTATTGTTAGGGCTTTGTGCTTATGATCTATTTGTTTAAACAAAAAAAAAAAGAGAAGTCAGAATAATAATAAATAAGTAACAAAAGCAAAAAGGTAAATACGGGAAAAATGTGAACACCAACGCTAATTGAGAACGTGTCGGTTGCTCAAAAATGAGAATCGCAAAAAAAATATTTATAAAAAAATAATATAAGTTAAGAACCCTATTAAAAATAAATAAAATTGATTTATTTTTATTGGAATCATCAAGCGATGAATGCCTATAAATTATTGTTTTTTTAGAAATTGAATTTAAAATCGGTTGTAAATCAAAGAGCTGGAAACATCCTAACAGAAATAAAAATATAGAGAAACGGTTTGGAGTTGAATTATAGATTCTTAAAACTTGATTGTCAATAAATAACAACACCTATATAAAATTAGATGAATGCATAATTAAATCGAATCGAATAATCAATTAAATGTATACTATAGATTTATGTTCTCAATTATTTGATTAAAGCTCTGACATTCCAGTAAACAACATTCCTGCATTCCAAATGCAGTCTTCAAATGTCTTTCAGCCATGACTCTTAACTCGTGTAATTATTTATTACCTTGTTTTGTGCAATAATTATAAATGAGCCTCGTTATCGATAACGATAACGATAGCGATAATAATAGCTGTACTAATGCTGAGTTAGATAAACAGTTCATTGACCAGCATCCATTGCGTTGAATGTGCAGCAAGCCAGGTGAAGCAAGTAATTCCTGCAACACCTTAACAACAGCCAGACAACTATATGTGGAAGCATTTTAAACGCTTGTCTTAATATCAGCTGAACAATTTTCCACTTGATTTTCCTTTTTCAATTAGACAAAATAAAAACACGATGCACATTTAACAGACGCCAATTGCCACATTAAAGCCCTATTAAAAGAGAACATAGAAAAAACAAAATAGAAAATTCCACAAGAGCATCATAAGTTTTTAACCTTTAGATAATAACGTGGAAAGCAATATAAAAAAAAATATGTATATATATATATATAAACATATATATAAAATATATAATAAGAAGCAGAAAAGCCAGCGGAAATTGGTGTAAAACTTGTCTTTGAAGGCGACGATGCCAACGGCACTCGCTGTCCGCCCGAGATGCGATCGGATCGGAATGGAGTGGATCGGATTGGAGTAGAGGAGAGCTGAGGTGAGCTGAGTCTCTGCCGACAGTTGCTCCCATTGTTGTTGTTGTTGGCGTTGTTGCATAAAGCCAATAGCATTTTGTATCACATTGCAAGGCGTTTCAGTTGTTGTTGTCTGTTGTTGTTGCTAGTTTCAGGTTCAGTTTGAGATTCAGACCAAGCGAGCAGCGTCAAAGCCACTTTTGTGGTCGCCGCATTTCACTTCTTCACTTCCGAGAGCTGCTGCTGCCGCTGGATGAATGAAAATGGAGTGGTGTGGTTTGGAGTGAAGTGAAGTGGAGTGGTTTGGAGTGAAGTGACTCAGTGCAGCATAAACTTGACTCCTCGAAATGAGTTCATACCGTTCATTTAACTCAACATTAGCCAACGGTTTGGTGTTGTTAAAGAAAAAAGATAAAGTAAAAAAGAAAAAAAATACCTATACAAGATGAAAAACTTTCATAATTACAACAGCAGGCATTCAACTTTTTGCAAGGCACTGTGAAAATGTGCGAAGATCGATTCAGTTGTCAGTAGCTGATTATTTAATCGAAATGATTATGTTTGCCAGCCATCGGCCATTAAATGTAATCATCCAACAAACAGCACCAGCAACATCAACAACATCCATTTAAATTGCCTACCTCCCCAGGTTGAATTTGTTGCAGTTTGATTGCTCATAATTAGGCAGGAAATATCGCAAGACACAAACTGATCTTGATAAGGCGCAATCAAATGGCAAATTTCAGACAAATGTCACTGAGATTTACACCCAGCCTGGGAGAGAAATGAAAACAATGCTAAAAACAACAATTTCAACAATTTTCAGTTTCAGTGTCTTTCTCCGGAATTATTCAAGTGCAACTCATAGCGTAAGTAAATGTCAGAGCCACTACCTCTACTTATCTCAAATTATAGTCTTATGCTAGCCGTAGAAAGTGCGTTTCTGGTTTTCTTTTCATTTTTCATTTTTTGATTTTGAGGTTTATATTTCAGTTGATGCAAAAACATTGGTCATTGGTGTCTAGTTAAAATTAGGCAGCGTTTCAAATTTTAGATAAACTAAAATTGCACTCTGGCAAAAACCCTGTTTGTAATTCAATCTTTGTTTATGCATATAATATCATATTATTTAAGAGATCATCTGTGTCTCACTTAATTGATACTTACATTAGTCTATAAGGGATATATGCAATCATTATAATTGTTCGTATTTATTCATTTTTAATGTATAGGATCATATATAATAATACAGTGTTGTTAAAAAATATACTATTATAAATTCGACATTTAAACAGTAATTTCTGTCTGAGTACGGCGACTACCGAATAAAAAATAATTTTCTTCGAATGACAAGTGAACGGAAATTAATCATCAAAAAAATAACAAAATAAAATAAGACTGGACAAATTAGTCTATTAATGCCAAAGAATATGCAGCTGTTATTGTCAAAAAGTGCAAAACTTAATATTAATATTTTGATAAAATATATTTATTAGTAATAGAAATACAGTCTCAAAATGTTCAAAAACTGCAAATTAACCTTTACAAATTATATATTTTTTATTTTTTAAGCATGATACTTTTTTATTGGCTCAATTCCATAGTTAGGAAATTGTGAAATGGTGAGTTTTGTCTTTCGTATTTTGCATATTACATTTATGGCTAATAATAATTAAGGGCCTAGCATTGAAGTTTCCTTACGGTCCAATTTAAACAATTACAGTGGTTACAGAAAACAGGTATAAGATTTGCTATTCAAGTGGGGAGCAGTGTATAAGAGCAGCTAACTTTTTAAAATCAACTGAGCATTAAGCCAAATTACAAACCTTTCCACGTATTCACTATATTTAAAAAAAAAAAAACCATATACTTTATGATAGTTGTGTAATCTAGTTTAACGAGTCTACACCAATTTGCCAAAGCTTTGTTAATAAAGCAATTGATTTATTATTTCAAATAAATTATCTAGTTGGTTGGCTTAGCAGCAAGGAGCTCGACGTACCTGCTTATTACATGCCACGTGATTTAAGAAACTGCAAATATTTTTGCAAAGTAGCTGCAGCTATATACAACATTTATTTGTCAGCATTCTGATATAAATCTTATCTGAATTTCGTACTCGTAGGTACTTAGCGCTGAGAACATTTGCAGTCATTTAAATATAAGCCTGCTACACTCACCAAAAAAGTCGCCACGAAAGCAAAAAAGTTTTTGTTGATATAAGAAAAACAAATTACGCAATTGAAATTGAGTATAGAAAATTTATTGGTGCCAAATGTATGACAAAGTTTCTAAAATGATGTCGATTTTTTGTGAGTGTAACCGCATAGCTGAAATACTCAGCTTAGTTAAAAACAGCCTTGTCAGCCTCAAGCAAGCGTGCCTTTTGCGGCATTTAGCTGGCTTTGAAGCCAGCTGACAGTTTGCATTGTGGCACCTATTGATGGCTTGTACGCCCCGAAATGTAAATATTTTGCCAAGCAGCGCACTTATCGAGGTGGGTGAGGCCCCCAAGCCAAATGCCCGCTTTGTAACACTCAGCTGCAGGCTGTATTGGAAAACAACAGTTTAATTGCCAAACAGTTGTTTTTTTATCACATTTCTTTCTAGCTATTTAGATTTTATTAGCCCGAGGTTTCGGTTTCACCTTAAATGCTGAATATGTGAAAAAGAAGTAACAATCTTTATGAATTGTGCTCGTAAAATGCTTATTAAATGCTTTGACACACTTCTATGGCAAACATAACATTAAGTTAAAGTGTTAAATATTTATGACCAGCGACCTGCTGAAATTCCAGTGTTCAATAAATCGTAGCACTTAAAAATACCAATTAATTTGGAGAACAACACGCAAGCAAAAAACGACTTTAATTATGAATAAAAGTAACCCAACTACACACAGTAATAAGGTCGTATTGGCAATTTAAAAATACCTTGAATACGCAGCAAAAAACTGAATGAATAAAAAAAATCCATATTTGTATTGAAGCTTCATTTTTTGCTGATGCGTTTTTTAATGTGAGCTCAGCTTTTACAAAGCTGCCCAAGTTATGCAAATGTTATTAAATTGTGTGGATGCTAGTTGTTTTTTTATTTTTATACCTTTCCGATTTGTTTACAAAAAGTTGTTTTAAAGAGCAGACAAAGAAATCAAAACAAGTTAAATAACAAATTGATAAATATTAATAAGGCCGAAAAACAAATAATATACAAAAAAAAAACAATGAGGAAAAAACAAAACGTGTATTTTTTTATCGCTTCGCTGCATGCATATTCATATGTACATATGTGTGTAAGCCGCGTCTCAGCCGAATCGGTTACAGTTACGGCTAAAAGCTAAAAGCCATGTGCGACTGTCTATCTTCTTAACGGCATTCGTTGTATGCAAGGCACACTTGTCTATCTCCTAGATCCAAGCAGCTGCAATCAAGTGTAAACACAAATGCGCCGACACAACTTGAAGCGTGTGCGCGTAACTTGAGATACAATCTTATTGTCTACAATATATATACAAATATATATAAATATAAATATGTATTTAAATGTATCTTATATTGTTGTGCAGTTTTTGGCACTTGAGCAAGCCATTCTATTTCACGTTGCGTGCGATTTCCGAGCGGTGAGCTCGATTCAAAAATGTACCTTGGCATTAGATGGCATTCTCTATTTTTGAGATACCATCAAGTATACTCTTTAGCCAGGCCTATTCGCTCACCTTAACTACAACGATATGTCAGTCAAGGTTTCAGTAAGAATCTGAAGATAAGTGAGTTGTTAAATCTTTTTTTTATGCTGTTACAAGTGCGCAATTCTCCATATGACTCAATACTTTAATGAAATCAGATTGAGAATAACAACAGCGAGCAATCCAGATTAACTGTAATATGGGCCAATGATTCACTGCTCTGTAATCTTGGCCGAAAAAAAAACAATGAACTACACAATATAAAAACAATCTTGACATCGAAAAATACAACAGAAATAGGTAAATATAATATTGTAAACTTTTATTTTTAATCTTGTTTAGAACTACATTAACATTGAAAACTACTGATGTTAAACGAGGCATTTTCACCACTAAACAATTTAAAAGTAGATTACGTTCCTAAAATAATAAACTACTTTAAAAGAAAATGTTAATGACATTTATTAATGCATATTTGGAATGACTTTAAAACTAAGCTGCGCTCATTAATATTAATAATATTGTAACCAGTTAACTTTAAGCAGACCGAAAAAAACGTAGAGTAGAGTCCCTCTCTAAAATTAATATCCACTCTCAAGACTATAATCAGTACAAACTTCAAGTACAAATCAACAACAATTAAGGGAAATCAATGTCAATGTAGATCAGATCAGTAGACAATTGGATATGTAGAACATGATTTCTAGGCCTAAAGTGGGCACAATACTAACGCACACACAGAGTGTGTTCTGGCCAGTGGGTTCTGCTCCAGTAAACAACAGCTAGACGTTTGTTTAGCCATCCAAATGGGTTTATAAATACGCATGGGCAGCGTCGATGGACGCCTGCAGTCAATTTGGGGCACAGAATGGAGGCAGAAAGCAACCTTCTTCCAGCTGCATTAGCAATAACCTTGATATATAAGGTATATATATACATAAGGTTTATATATATATATATGTAGATATATATCGCGTGCTATTCGAAAACGACACATAAACCATAATTAAAATCGAAAATTGTTGCCCCAAAAGCGACAAGTGGCCAGTTGGAATATGTAAAAAACAACAAAAAAAAGACAAGAAAAAGAGAAAAAAAAACGCTCGCTTGGGCATTGCGCACCTGTTTTTTGTAACTCTGCGCGCCCCTTTGCCTGCTCCATTCAACTACCAGTCCCCCTCACCGCTCTGGCTGGCCAGTTGCCTGCTGTCCGGCCAGTTTTGCGTTTTATGAAACAATTACGAGTTCCAATTGAAGTCACAGTCGCAATCACAAAAGCAAAGTTAAAGCAACTCGACTCGACTCAACTCGAGGCGACTTGATTTGAGTTGAGTCGAATCGAACTGAGCCAAGCCGGCGGCTGCCAACAATGCGCAGCAAATTCGAATCGAACGCCAAGTACCCAGTTCGCAGTTGGCCAACTTGGCCAATAAGGCCGCCGGCCAGCGGGGCACTGATTGCCACAATATTGTTGTTGCTTATCCCAATGTGCAAGCGATGCACAGTGGGCACAAAACAAATTTAAACATTCAGACACAAACACACACTCAATTTACAGCCATTGCTGACATGTTTCTTTCGTTGCAATCGAGTTCTTGCAGCGCATCTTCAAATTCGAAAGATAATCAAGTTTTTTTTTGGCTTTCTTGGAAAAGTCGTTAACATTGACTATTTCATTCAGAAATCAATGTTAAACACAATAGTCATAGTGAGAGTGAATTATGACACTTTAATTAATGAAAGCATTTAACAAGTTTGAAGTTGGGAAATAAAATTTAAATAATAAATGAAATATACATGTGTATTATGTATCTGGCTAGACAACATGAATAATTTATAGATAAAAAATATACAAATAAAAATCACTTAAAATTCTTATAAGTAACTATATAAGAATTAACCTTTTTCCCTTAGCTTTGCAATTTCCATAATATTAAAAATTCTTTACTAACTTCAATAATTTCTGGTATTTAATACAAGTTAAATGACTGTAAAATAATTTATGCAAATCGAAAACATTTTCATACCATGATTTGAAAATTTCCATAATTTAAAAAACTCTTCCAAATGAGAAACTTTTTTTGTCTCCAGAAACATTAATTTCGTTTAAATGTTATTCTCTTTTTTGTTTTGTGATCTTACGCTAATCAAATTTATGAAGTTGATAAGACTTGAAGGTCAGTTGACAGTTCTGACCATCAAATAATTAAAGATATGCATGTTTACTCAAGTTAAGAGATATTAAAGTACCTTTCATGCTGATTGAAAGTACTTTATATAGATAACACAGCTACTCAAATCGGCATAAAGCTGATAAAAGCTTCTTGGAAATATTAATACTTGAAATATTATTATTAATTTTTTAAGAGGTTAAGTTGTAATAGCAATTGTTTCAACTTATTTAATTATTTGCAATAATATTTAGTATACACATGCATAGTTATTATCAATAAATTGGTAATAATTCAAGAAATAGAAATTCAAAATTAATTCAGTTTTTTTAAGAAATTCAAGTAATTGGTCTTTCAAGGCCTAAGCATTTAATAAATGCCATTATATATTAATACATAATATATAGTTATATATAACACAAATTAGCTTTTGATCTTCTAATATTAATTATAAAAATTGATAAAATCTTGAAAAAAACAAACAAAAAAATATATTTTTTTTGAAATTCTTGTTTATTGATTGGTTTCTTTATTAATGTCATTCAATTATAGTAATAAGTACAGTATATATTCTACAATTTTCTTCAAAACACAGAACAAATGTTGAATCAAATTTTGTCATTAAAATACCACCAGAAATTATTCTTAATTGAATTTATATTGATCTCTAGTTTAAATTAGTTTATTTGTATATTCTTTTGTATTTTTTCGCTTCTGCATCCTTGGAGACAGAATTGTGTTTCCAATCGACTGCCCACTTGGCTATTGGTCACACTGAGGCCAATTGCCAATTCTGTCAAAGCTCAACTCGCCTTGTCTCTATCCTCACCACACCTCACCCCCCGGAACGACTGGCCTGGTCGAGGAGCTTTGATCGTCGATTGCTTTGATTCGATCGTTCGCCTTTTTAACTATGGCGTAAAATTGCAAAGCATTGTTGTTGTTATTGTTGTTGTTGTTGTTGTGCGCCATTAAGGCAACAACTGCTACACAACAACAGCGACAGAAACCTGTAGAATTTACAATTACAACAATAACAACAACTGGTAGCCAGCGTATCTGCGTCAATGCATTTTTTACTCGCTGGCGCATTTGCAATTGAAGCGTGGCTCAAAGTGAGCGTTGTCTGTGTCCCCCTTTCAGCCCCTCTCTCTCTATCTCTCTCTGTCTCCCACCCCTTCCAGCCTCGCTGTCTACCCTTCCATCATTGCACTCTGCACACACACACACGGAGACACACTTGCGCTGTTTGTGGTTTTGTTTGCTGTTTGGCGTGTTTTGGCGTGTTTTTTATATAACTTTTTGTATGTGCATAGTTTGAGTATGGCTTTTGTTGTTGTTTTTTTATTGTTGTTGTTGTTGCTTTTTTATAGAGTTGTTTTTGCTAAATGGCTGCTAGTTCCATGATTGTTGTTGTTATTTCTGCATTTTTGCATTATAATCAATTTTTTTTTTATTTTGTCGAAATATTTGGCAGTATCTGGAATTTTGTAAGCTGGTTTCGTTTGATTTGTTCAGCATGCAAAATGAATGAATGAATGGGGTCTGAATCATGCTTAAAGTATTTAGTTGTGAATACTTACGCGATAGAGAATTCTATGAATATATAATTATAAGTATTTCTATATCTTAAGCGGAAATAATTAACAACATATGACTATGTTTCTTGTTCTCTCTCTTTCTTTCTCTGTCTATCTTTCTCTTGTGAGTTGCAGCAATTGTGTTAAGCAATTTAGCTGATTATCTCATAATCAGCTTCACCTCGCCTTATACTCAATTTGAGCAGAGTTTGGGGATTTAATGAAGCTGCGAATCAGCTCGGAAATCAACTATTGGTTGCATCAGCCACAAACCCAACGAAAATGAAATCAAAACAGACACAAAAAAAAAAATATGGGAAAATAATAAAAAGCCGTAAAAACAACACAACAGACACGTGAAACAAATTTGATTTACAAACAACAACAACAACTGCATTACAATATCGGCATTTGCAACATATTTGTTAGCTGCTCTGTTTCTGCTGCCAATTTTGGCGCGCAATTCAGTGAAAGTTGAGTTTTGGGATTTAATTTGAGTTAGTTCAAAGGTGGGTCAATGATCCGAGAAAAGGTAAAGTGCAAAAATAAATCGAAAAAATGATCAATTATAATTCATAGTATTTAGGCAAACAAATCACATATCATTAAAAGTAAAGTCTGCCAAAAATATCATTAAATATTTTCGGCGAAATTGAGTTCATTTCGTTTTAACATATGCTGAAATATTAACTGCTAAAGCTATACTTTAAATAGTATTTAAAGATTTAATGAAGTCGACTTTGCAGCGACCTACTTATGAATTATTCGAGATTAGGTGGAAATAAGTGACATTAAAAAGACGATATCTAGTTTGGATTTTCTACTATTATTTCTACCTACTTTGAATTTAAAATTTGTATTTTATTTTTTGTAAGTTTTAAAGTGCTAATTACTTCTCATATTATTAAATAAATTGTGGTATTTATATATGTTCTATAGTAAAACTAAATATTTTCATTAAATAAAAAGCAAGTTTAAATAAAAATTTAATTTAAGCTCCATTTATTTAAAATGACAATTTGAAATCGAGCAATTTCGTATTTTTAAAAGAACCACAACAATAATACCGGTCAATTAAGCAAACAAAAATATGAAGAAATTTTTCACAGTTTAAACGGATGTTAAAGATAAGTTCGATATGTGAAGAAATGCGATTTGGCAACCGTCCAGTTATGGCCAATAAAAGCATTATAAAACGTTTTAATAAGCCGACAAAAAATAGGTTTACTCACCAATTTGGTTAATTTGGCTTGTGATAAGAGCGGGTAACGAGAAACTGGTTGGGCAATTTTACAGTTATAATTATATTTTTTTGTGGCTTTAATTCACTTTCGATTTGTGGAGCGATAAGGCATTGAGCATTAACCCTTATGCGAACACTTTTTAATTCACAATTTCTTTTCAATTCTTTAATTTCTCATTTCCTGTGTTTGTGTGAAAATTGCCCGTTTTGTTTTCTTTGCAGCGTTCACACTTTAAGACACTTGAAATTATATTTTATATTTCTTTATGTTTTTTCGTTGTTGTTGTTGCTCTTGTTGTGTTTTGCTTCGTGTATTTTCTTCTGTCTTCTGTTTTCCTAGCAAAGGCAAGCAACAAAAAAAAAGCGAACACAAACTGCAAATGTATGCGTCTCTGTCTCGCTCTAACCGGTTTTCGTTTGTTTTTAGCTGTTGTCTGTTGACTGTTTCTGTTTATGCTTCTTCTGCGGCGCAGGCGCGACGGTAGAAAACAAAAAAAAACTAGCTACTAAATGTTGCAATTGTGCATCCAGTTTGCAGGGCAACCAAATTGTTATTTATTTTAAAACACTGTTTAAAAAACTCAATCAGTTGGTATGTCCCTTTCGCACACAGTTTCACAACACAGTACAAACACCCATACACATGGTCGCACACACACACACACACAGATTTGTGCACAGGTTCAGGAATGCAGGCAAACAGGTGTCGATTTTGTCGCGTTGTTTTGGCTTCTTGGCCTGCTTTGACTATTTGCTTTTCGAGCTGGTTTTCCTTAGTTATGCTTTGTATTTATTTGTGCCTTT
Organism: Drosophila dives; assembly: GCA_035042365.1. Lineage (NCBI taxonomy): Eukaryota > Metazoa > Arthropoda > Insecta > Diptera > Drosophilidae > Drosophila > Drosophila dives. The sequence goes on from JAWNLJ010000439.1 coordinate 3,065,801, forward strand.
AAACACGTGCTTAATCGGTGTTAGTAATAAGTCGAAAACTTTTGTTTGTTTAGCTTAGCGTCAATTATAAAAGTTTTGTTTAGAACTAACGTTTTAATGGAAAAACACAAATATGAGCACACGGGCTCCGCACGTCCTCTCACTTCGACTACTGAAATGCAACTGTTATCGGAGATGAACGACTGACTCTTTCGATAATTTAATAAAAGTCACAATCAAATCCATTTAAGTGTGACCATCGTGCCGGAACTGCCAACCTGCTTATTTCATAAGCAATACTTAAACTGAAAAGTAACAAATTGCATATTTGTGATAACGAATACTTAAAAAATATTTTGTAGTATTGGCACCTCAATAGACTCACAATGAGCTAGTTCAGTATAGCATATCGTATAGATCCGCAGCCACCTTAATGTGAGCTCAATTTTGCGCTCGCAGCCAACTTCACGTAAGTTTGCATATGGCGCTTAATTTAATTTAAATTTTGAAATATTTCTTAAATTCTATTAGTTTTATAATGACTTTTTAAATGAATGTAGTTAGGTATAATTACATGGGGTTAATTTTTGCAACTTTTTGTTTCTCTTATTAAAGTTATTTTCAGCTTCTAAGATATTATTTTAAATTTATTAGCTTTCTTTCTAAATTCCTTAAATTAAAGTTGTGTTTCTCAGAGTATGTTTAATAAAATATATTTACAGGCAGAAGCATTAATAAACTTTATTATAATTATATTTGGGGTACCTGCACTGCGACCTATTATATTTATTGTACCTTGTAAGCCCATATCACCTCCATTAAGCCAGCTCCTGCAGGAGTGCTAGAATCTTTTTTGGAACAAGGACTTGTATTTCTTTAAGGCTTATAACGTACATCCCTAGGATGTTAGGATGTGCAGTGAGGATTGCTCCACGCTTTTACAAAACCTGCCTAGTTCACTTCTATAAATATCCAGTTTAGTTACGTGACTAATAAACTAGTTGGTGGTTAATAAGCTTAGATCAGATAATTTTTTTTAATCCATTTTTATTTTTTTTCTGATAGACTAAATTGGCTGCCAAAAATCAAACACTTTCATTTCACATATGTTGCACAACAAATGCACAAATATCCATTATTTATTTAACAAGTTTAAATAATTTATTTGCTTTAACACAATTTTTATCTGTTAACAACAATATTATGTAATTATTTTTTTTCGCTCAATATGGACGGAAACGTTCTTCCAGATTTTTGAATATCTGCTTTGGGCTCATCTCATCGTATCCTGGCTCAATTTTGTCAGCCTGAATACATGCCAAAATTATGAATTTCGCATGGGGATTCTGAAAAGTAGTAAATTCAATTGTAGTTAGAAATTTTATAAGGAATAATGTTTCGTCCTACATCTTTGGGGTGATCGTCCTTCCACAGATCGGCAGATTCCAAATATGAGCGCAGGAGCATTCGCCAGTGCCAGTAATTTTCTGGGCCATATATTTTTGGTATTGCCGAGAAGTCCAATTGTACGTGACCCATGTCGCTGAACATCTCAATTACTAATAACACTTTCATTTCATATTGGAAAGCGTTGAAGGTTTTCGATAAAAAAAAAGCTTTGTTCTGATATCTTTGGCTTAACATTTTCAGGGGCTTTACGGAAAGTGTTTTTCAGTTTCAGGTGCACAGTGACAGAAATGCTTATCAGCCAAGCGGAAAGTGTTAAGCGACAACAACAAATATTAAACTATTATTCATATTCGTATACATTTGCACAATTAAACCATTACGTTGTTAAAATCAAATCATAATCTAGTGCACAGTAAAATTATCACGGCCCAGCACAATGGAAATGAAAAGCGAAGTGAAATAATCGCTACAAAGTAGTCAGAGCAATTTATTTAATATCCGATGACCGCATATCGAACACACAACATTTATAATGTGTGTGTGTGTGTGAGTAAGTGTGGGTGTGTGTGATTGTGTGCATGTACAGGGTTTAACAAATTCAGTTTATTGTCGGTGGTCGTTTGTTTATTTAATTTTATATCCATACATACGTATATTTTTCATACTTACTCATTGGTGGCACTTTGTTTGGGTCATTGCAATGGATACATTAATATTTTTATAGCTTTCGTAACACATAAATATTTCTTAACAGAAGTTTCTTTATTCTGCCAATTCAATCTAAGTCTATGATCTAAATGATCATTGTACGTTAGAAAAACTATACTATACTATTTATGAAAAGAAAGGGATCCTAATATATAATATATAATATGATAGTATACGTTTATATTAATAATAATAATATAATAATAAATTAATACAAATTACTACACTTATCAAAATCTAATTTATTGTTGATTTGCGTTGACAATTAAATTTACGTACAATTTTGTCTCCATAAATCTAACTCCGAAAAACAACTTAACTTTCTCTGTTGGAGAAATACAGCTTTTGTAGTTTTATCATATCCACCTAAAGGTTCTATAGATTTAAATAAAATAATATATGTAAAAAAAATACTTTATAATAAATGACTTTATTAATTTTAATTAGCTGAGTTTTAATAAAAATATATTGTTATCTTGTTTGATTATAATAAATATTTAAATATATTTAACATTATATCAGAATTTGTATTTGTACTGAAATTAAAAGCAATATTTATAAATCATTGGTGAACTCTTCCATTTTATTTATGGGCTGAAATAATTGTATTATTTTTTTATTACTGTATATTTATCTGTACCTATTTTTATTTATTGCTTAAAAACAATAGCATATTCAGATCAATAGACAATAATTTAAAATCAAAAGTTATTAGAGAACTCTTGATAACTCTCCCATTTTATTTATAAATCGAAAATACTTATATGCTAACTCTGTTTGAGTGATTCATCCTATTTATACTAGATTATAATAAAATATAATGCAATAATGGAAAATCATTGGGTAACTCCCATAAATTTATAGAATGAAAGCAAAATTAAATTAGTTATCATTTTTGTTAATTAATCTACATTAGCAACTGAACAAAGCAACAGTATAATAATTAATATTTTAAATCTCATATAAGGGCATTTCAGAATCGCTTTTAGTATGTTATTTCCCTGTCCCTTTAAACAGTCAGTTTATTTATTTTTATTTTTATTTTTTTGTGGTTGCTGCTGAAAACGTTTTTTTGCGTTATGCAGCTCGGAAAAGCCCTGAGTTGGGGCGAGCTCCAAACTGAGGTCGTTTGGCAGTTAATTTATTAGGGGAATGACGCGTCGGACCGTTCGCCTAGGACGCCCCATATAGCCAAGTGGCATGTCACTTAGCGGTTTTAGTTGTCATTTGAGAGGCGATGAATGCGTTACAAACACTCTCCCTGCTGCTGCACCTGCTTGCCGCTGCCACCGTTCAATGTTGGAGCTTCGGCGCTCTTGGTCCCGTTCCTGCAACCGGTCGCACTCCCAGTCCCAGTCTCGGTCCTCTCTCCGAAGACCGCGCACCACAACCCAGCGATGTTGGAAATCTAGAGAATCGCACCCGTAAGTACACTTACTATATATTAAAGCTAATAAAGCCGAATCGAAAATTTGAAATCGAAGTCTTGGATCAAAGAGCGAAGTTCTAATTTAAACATACTCAAATCAAAAACTTAATCATTTGTAATAAATGAAAATCATTTGCTACATTTCTTTAAAAAAAATAATCAAAATAGATTTCGAGCAAAATTTGCAATTTTATTTAGGACAACATAATTTATTACAGTGTAAAAATATATTGACGTGAAAATTGGATAAGATGCCAAGTGAAATTCTTGAGTTTTGAAGCGTGGAAACTAATGATTGATGGAGGGCATAGACAGGAGAAGTATCTTCAACTGGGAACGACAGGTGGGGTAATTGATATTTCAAAGGGTTTTGAGTGAATTGAGTGCTTCAGGTTAGCTGGAGTGCCTGTTAAGGACAAGTGGGTGGGTGGGTCGTATGAAGGAAGTTGGTTTGGGTATTTATTTTTAATTTACATCTTACAGTGCTCACACGCCAGCTGATTGTGGGAACGCTGCTTCCTCCTCAGGTGCCTCCTGCCACTGCCATCGTAACGCCTGGCGCACCCACTAATTGTCGATGTGTGCCGGCTGGATCTTGTCCTAATCCAGTGGCTCTGCCGCCAAATGATGGCAGTGGACAGATAGACATACGCATCGTGAACACCGGTGGAGTGGTAAGAATGTGAATGGGATTGTGGTTATATCGATGGCCTCACAATCATCTGATCTGCTCTTGCAGGGACCTACTGGCCCTCCAGCGGCACCATTTTCCTGCAACTTTGGCCTGATCATCTGTTGTCAGGCTGGAAACTATCAATGTGGATTACGATTTCCGCCACCGCCGGGCTCAGCTCTGGCGGGTCCTGGCCAGGCTAGCTTTGGTGCGTATCCATGGCAGGCGGCGCTCTTGACGACGGCGGATGTGTATTTGGGTGGAGGAGCACTGATCACAGCACAACATGTACTCACCGCTGCCCACAAAGTATTTAATTTGCCGTGAGTTGTTTCTATTTTTTATTATTATTAGTTAATAATCAAAATTCATCAATGATTAACTTTGGATCAGTTTGAACTCGTTTAAGGTGCGCTTGGGTGAATGGGATGCGGCGAGCATTAATGAACCGATTCCCGCACAGGATGTGTTCGTCTCCAATGTGTATGTGAATCCCGCATTTAATCCCAACAATCTCCAGAACAATGTGGCCATTCTCAAGTTGGCAACGCCCGTCTCCCTTACCAGTACCTCAACTGTTGGCACCATTTGTCTGCCCACGACGAACTTTGTGGGTCAGCGCTGTTTTGTAGCCGGTTGGGGCAAGAGTGACTTTGGAGCCACTGGTGCCTATCAGGCGATAATGCGTCAGGTGGATGTGCCACTGATACCAAATAGTAATTGCCAAACATCATTGCAATCCACACGCCTCGGCCCTGCCTTTGTGCTCAGCCCGACGAGTTTCATCTGTGCCGGCGGCGAGCCCGGAAAGGATGCCTGCACCGGAGATGGTGGCTCCCCACTCGTATGCAGCAACAACGGTGTCTGGTTTGTGGTCGGACTGGTGGCCTGGGGCATTGGCTGCGGGCAGGCAAATGTGCCCGGCGTCTATGTCAATGTGGGCACCTATTTACCCTGGATACAAACGACGCTAACGCTGTAACTTCGGTTCTCCCGTTCCCCAGGATTGTTAGCCAACTTTCACATTTTGCCAATTAGCTGGAAAAGGCTTTTAATCTAAATAAATAAAATAAATTGTACATGTATCTCTCATTTATATTTATCTTGTTTAGACAATTGTTACCCAAGTGAAGAGCAAAATATATTTACATTAAAATATTCTGGATATGAATCTCTTGTTTTTATTAGTAATAAGATAAACTACAATAAATTTTCTATTAAACAATAATAATTATGATACATTTCACAATAATCAACATTTATTCAGAATTGCAATCAATTAAGGATGAATAAAAATTACTAAGGAAATTCTAGCTTAGAGATGTATAAATTTCGAACTTTATTAATTTTGCTTAAATCAGAAAATTAATTTATTAAATTTAAATCTTGATAGTTATTTAAATTAAAACTTTTTGGCTTTTTTTGTTGCGATGTAATTTATCTGCGTTATAAATAAATATATAAATTTATATAATGATTCTACAATTCAATTCGAATATTCGCTCATATTTATGCATAAAAATATAGAAACACAAGAAAAAATATATTATTTTATTAATTAGCTATATAAATACTTATGTTTATTTTTTATGCATTTAATCTGTTAGTTTTTATTTTTCATTGACCTATATTAGCGCTATCAAATAAGTAAACAAATACTAACTAAATTGCCATTTCACAATTTAATTTAAATAATTGCTTAGATTTCCGATAGAAAATGAGTAGCTTAGTCACCGTTAGATGCGGAATGTCACCATTAAAATAATGACGGAAAAAACCAATGAATGGGCTGAAAGCATCCGCTGCTTATTGGCCTTGTTGGGGCGGAAGCCCCAGCATAAGTTAGCCATACAAACAGATGTATATATTTATATAAGAACTGCCAACAGGTTGCTTCCAGCAACGAGACATGTGTTTCCTTGTTCTTGCTGTCGCACTCTCAAACACACACATACACGCATACTCACATAAACACATTCAGTGCGCCTTTTTTTAGGCACACAATTACACGGATACCTCGGGGTCCGTCTGACTCATAAACAAAAAGGACGCTCAACTTTGCTCATTTGCACCCAATGCCCTCGGGTGTGCTAAGCAACATCACCAAACAACCACACCCCAAACACACACACACTCCCACACCTACCGTCGCTCTCTGCCTCTCAGTTTCGTACCGAAGATTGTATGCAAATTAAATGACTTTGCATTTGCAGTGGCATTTGTACAAAAATTCTTATTAGATTATGCGATTCTGTTCATAAGCAGCAATTGCCACTGCCGGACAGGTGCTTCATACATTCCGAGTTGTCTCTGCTTTTTTGCGACTCTAATGCAAAACGGAAACCGGAAATGTTACTTGTCACACTGGCCCCTAACAAAATGTAAAAGCCCAAAGCAACCAAAAATTGCAGGCGGCAGGCCAAAATTTAACAAAAACCAAAGCCAGAAAGTAGAAAAACAGAAAAACATAAACAGTGACGCACTCAACTGCAAGAATATGCGGATGAAATATGTACTTTTGAATACCCTACAATAATTTAATAATAATTTAAATGATGAGCAGAAAATGTCTTCGGCTTGTTCCATAAATGTTATTTTTTCTTACATTTTAAAATGAAGTAGAAATTGACACAAAGCAAGTTCGAAACTTTCAAACTTATCCTGAATTATAAAAAAACTATGTATTTAAAAAAAAAAATATCACCAATCTTATAGCACATAGAAATAGTTTCCGCACACTGCAAGGCAGTGTATGAAAACTCACTCAAGAAGAAATTGCACTCAACGAATGAGAATGGAGCCGAAACGAGTCGAACGAGTGGCGAGTCCTTTGATATAAAATTCGGTTGCTCAGTTGAGTCGTGTTTTGTGCTTAGTCCGTCCTCGGCTATCGTGCGCAACAGACGTGGTTTTCTGCAGGCGCATGTAACAAGAATTAATATTACTCAACAAAGCAATAACAATAACAAGACGCATAAAAACAACAATAATAAGAGTAGAAGTGTTGGCTAGACAGTTAGTATTGTTGGGCTTGAAATTAGCCAAGTTGAGAGCCCACAACGGATTTACGAACGCGTTGCCATTTCGGTTGTGCAAGTGCAAGTGAAAGTGAAAGCGGAGAAAACCGTTGAAGCTGCACTTGTAATTTTGCAGTGTTGTGTAATCGTCGTTGTTGTACATTTCGTATATTAAATCGATTAATGAGCAATCGACATCGGCATCGTGATCGTGCTCCGTTAGCTTAATGGCATTTTACATGACTGTGTACGTGTGTATGTGTGTGTTTGCGTGTGTGTGTGACATACTTTATTGTTGATGTTCTTGTTCTTGTTCGTGTTATTATTATTGTTGTTGCTCTTTGTGCTGCGCCTTACCGAATGTCCTTGATGTCGTCGCTCTGTCTGAGTGCCAAGCACCCGTTGTCTAACACGCGTCGCCTCAAAGCAAATACACAATATTAAATAGAATCTTTGTTGCTTTTTGCCTTTATAGTGCCAACAGTGGCACAAAACAATCAAAGCAAAATTAAATCAAACAAAATTTCCAAAAAAAAATATCTTCAGACAAAATAAAAAAATCACATCTGTGTGGGAAACAAAGCAAGCATACTTTTTGGAGGTTTACGTCATGGTTGTCTACGCTTAGCGACGCTCCATTTATATTGTGTTTAACTTAGCACTTCTGTATGTGTATGAGTGTGTGTGTGTGTAATTTTATTTGACTTTGTTCAAGTTTCTAGTTGCTTGACACGCAGACTTATCCAGCGATTCCATATTTTATAAATGCAAACCAACTACTATTTAATTTACAGATACAACCCTTCTCAAATAACAAAGTATTTAAACTGTGCAAACTGTCCAAAACTGTGGAAACTGTTTGACTAATTCAAAAATTCAACAAGCTGCACTTTCCATTCCTTCTAATAAGCCAGCTTCTGAGCTGTTTGCACAACTTAACGTAAGTATTTCGCTTTACTTGTTTACATATATAAGAGAATGCATATACATATATATATATATATATATATATTTAAAAATATATACAAATTTTATACACCTACATCTACCGATTTGAGAACGCTTGTCTTGCCGTCAATAAATATCCATCATTCATGCTTAACTACATAACAATTTAAAAAGATAAAAACAGCCTAAAACACTCTCAACACGTATGCCTTAAAAATCGATATTATTTGTATTTAGCTTAATTTTGACAATTGCTTATTAACAAAATTATACCTACAATGTTATTTTATTACCAGTAGTAAAATTTTGACTTAAAATTATGCATCCATGTTCTTTTGATCGCATGCCATTTGAAGTGTTTCTTTAGTATAATTTTCTATTCTCAGTTTTAAAAGAAGTTTATTAATTAATATATATATATAAAATAAGTGAAATGTTGGTCATATATACAACACATACCTTACCATAAAATATGTTAAAAAAAAATTGTATTTTCTTACCAAGAAGTAATCAATTTCTCTAAAATGGGGATAAGTTTTAGAAAACTAATTATCTTCAGATTTATTGTCATGGATTTAGACAAATAGGTTTTTATTTTAACGATTTGAATAAATTGGCATTATTGTCGAAAATTATTCGAAAAAAGTCTGTTATTCTTATTTTGTTATTATTTACTTTGTTGTTTCTCTTTGATGACCTTTTTTTTCATTTAAATAAGTTCTTAGCTGGTTCCAAGTCAAGTTTAATTTTCTTAAAACCGGATCTTTTAATTTATTTTTATACTACACAAAAATAAAAATCACAAAAGTTTTAAGAAAAACTGATTAGCTTGGAATTGCAGCTAATACGTTTTAAGCTTTTTAATAAAAACTAAAATTCCTAGCTAGTTTTATTCAATGTTATGTAGAGTTTTGGACTTATATCATTATTTTCAATCTGCAAGGGTAGACAAGAAAAAAAAAAGTACGTTAGAAATAAATAAATATTTTACTGGCTGTGATACTAATAACCAAGTGTCAGCCTGTACTTTTGGTATATAAAGTTCAAATTTGCCATTCATTTTTACTCCCACTGACGCAGTAACATTTGATGAAAATCGTCGTTTCCTGTCTGCTGCACATGTCAATTGGCATTGGCTCGGTAATCCTCTGAGATTCTCGTATGCAAATGGCATTAGCTCACTGTTCTCGTCAGCTCCATGAATAAATAGGAAATACGAGTATGCACGAGTGCCTGGCTGAAACTGGCTGACATTTTGATAGACGCTGACATTTCTATGGATGTGCATGAGAGTGTCCCTTATGCAATATGTTTGCGTATGAGTTTCTGCTTGTGTGTGCAGGATTACTCTTATCACGTTTGCTGTGAAAACATAATTATCCTCCAGTCGCCATGGGGAGATTTTTAATGAGCAAAGCTGACTGAGTGTGACTGACTCCCTGACAGTTGGATGCACAGCAGCCGCATAACCACTATCAGCTAAGCAGATGCGTTAAATGCATCCACGCAACGCAACCATCATCCTGCCCGACAGAGGTGGGTGGTGGGTGTTGGTTGGCGGAAGTGGACACGTCGCTGCCTGATTATAAAAAGCAGGTTTATTTTTATCCTGCTCACAAAGAGCTTAACATGCGTTATACATTACTGAGAAATGAAAACATAATTCTATGAAATTTGTGCGGAAAATACGTAAGAATATAAAGGGATACAAAGAGAAATAAACCATCAGGTGGGGAATTCCAGACCATACAGAAAGCAAATCCAGTTTGCATGCAAACAGTTCTTGCAGGAAATACTTGAATGAATGTATTACGTGAGTACTTAAATTGCTTCATTTCACTGGATTTTTCCGCAAAAACATGTAAACTTTGTTGATTCAAACTCAGATTTAACTACTTTTCTTCTTTTGGCCATTTATCAATGCCATCAAGTTTATATACTGGAATTTGATCAGTTATCGAAAACGCATGTTTACAGATGGAAATTCAGCATAAGAATTTGAAACCCCGTTAACAGAACTAAGTTTTTAATATATATTTTATTATTATATCATAACCTTAAAACCTATCAAGCCAATTAAGGTTTATACCCATTGTTGGAAAATAGGTTAAGATCGATTGCCTTCAAGCATTTACCGAATTGAAATATTAAACTTAATAAATTTAGTCTCGGTTTTATATTCTCTGTAAATTAAAAAAACAACAAGCCGAAATTTCTATAATGAAAAGAGTAATAGAGCTTTAAAGTCTAATAAGGAAATTAAATAAGTTCCTCTTTCTATTAGACTATTTACTTTCGTTAATTTTAAGCTACTCGATTTCATTGTAATTCCTGAAATTGATCCTAGCTTTTACATTAAATAAATAAATAAATAGACCATTCTAAACTTCGTTAAGGAATGGTATCTCAAAGTCGGACATTTTTATAATATTTAAATATATTTGATTTAATTTGTAGCTTTTATTTTACATTTTAAATTTTATTTCGTTAACCTACGAACATTTGTGTCTTATTTTTAGTTAACTTTCAAAACTGCCTATCGGCAGGATATCTTCTATTCAGGCATTCTCAACTAGGGCAGTCTTGCTTGTATTTCTTTCTAAAAATATAGGCATCCAGTGGATATAATTTGGTATTCTGGTGATGTTCTCCTTCTGACTTTTAATGCTGCTGTCATTCGCGATTTGTTACCTGTACATTAAAGCCCCTTTCCACCCGGACAAAGGCTGGCTGACAATGTCAACGCTAGCAGGACACGTGTGCACAATGTGCATGGATGTCAATCTGGCCTGTGACATTGCACCAACATTACAACATGCCAACATCACCTCTGTCCCGCCGCTGCAGAGTTCATCTCCCCTCGCCGACAATCTTTTCTCAGTTCCCAATATTTTCTATGTCGCTGCAGATGTTTTTCCCCACAGAAAATCGAAGTATTTGACATGCGGCAGGCATGTTAGTGAGTTGGCCACACACACACTGTACGTAGGTGCATGGGTGTGTGTGTGTGTGATTATAGAAGGAGGGCAACCACCAGAGGCGGCCATCAACTCAATCATTCACCCATACATCCGTCTCATGATGCAATCGCTTCTCGGATGTTTCTGTCCCCGTTGTCATTGCTAAGTCTTTTATTTCTGGCGTAGAGTCGAGTGTTTTATGACTTTTTGATATACCCATAATATTATGATATTCGCTCTTACAATTTGTTATTCAGCAAACAAAATCTGAAATTACTAAGTATATAGGGTATGCTTAGTCTTTGGTCACGTGAATCTACATTATTATATTTTTGTCATTTGTTACTGTTTTCTGCTTACCATTGTTGCCCCATTGTTCCTTCTTGACCCTGTGCTTCATTTCACTTATTCATTCAGCCCCACACACACACATTCTAAATGATTTACACACATGCGGTTACTCTATGTACACAAATATAGCAAACGTTGCATTGCAGTTCACTTGACAATTCCTTTGTATACCCTGTACGCCTCCAGAATGGAAATGTGTGTCACACGCAGACAAAGCCATCTCAGAATGCCTTTGGCTACATGGATGATGAGCTAAGTCGATATAATCTTGTTGGTTTGCCTGCCTCTCTGTTTGTTTCTCTGCCTTCTGCCTACACTAGAAAAAATAAATACTCCCAATAAAATTTATTAAAGTTATAAAAAAAAATATTGCTATTGCTCAGAGCTTATTTCTTAATAATAGAAAATATTTTTTATTGTTTTTCAATATATCAATAAAATCCTGAAACCTAGTTTTTCTATCAGAAAAGATAATGTTAGATTTCTGTGTAATCTTAATAAAAACTTTATATTTTTAAAAGACATTACCTTCTGTTTGAGAAATACATATTTTGAATAATAAGCTCAGTTACCCTAGGCACCAAAATTATCGCAATATTTTAAAGTATAGGTGAATTTTTTTTTAATGTATATGAACAAGTTCTTCTGGCCAAGATTGTGGTATTAAATTGCTCTTCGAGAGCACTTGTACAGTACAAAGTAATTTGATTATATATAAACATGAGATGTATTAATATTTTGTTTAAATTTTGAATGTAAATTTGTTATTTGGATTGGTTTACCCCATAACTTAAATCATATTTTTCTCTTTGTTAATTTATATATATGTGGACATTTTTTTAACTAAAAAACAGTTTGAGTTATATTTTCCCAATCAATATTTCTTCCACTTGTCTTTTTTATGTGTGTTTTGAATTCATTACTCAGTTATAAATTTGCTTTTTATGCGTCTTTGTACACAAAAGAAGTTAATAAAAGTTGACGTATATTGCGGGCTTACGATTTTTGTTAAAAAGTTGGCAAAATAATTAAAAGTTGCATATAAATAAAGTTGGACAATTTGATGTGACAGGCAAGCATTATTATTATATTATACATTATTTATATAGACAAATTGCAGGCACATTTTCATGTCGGCCAGTTTTGATATATTGCGCAATCTTGTCACATGACATGACAACAATAAAAAGCAGCAAAGAGCCAAAAAACCATGGCCGTAATTGTTGTGCAGAGGTGTAGGCATTCCAGCTCAATATGAGAAATATTCAGAATATGAATAAATATTTTTCAAGAAATGTAACTATTACACGAAAAAATATGTATAAATATGTCATTTGTAGCGAAATATGGACAAGTATTTTTATTGTTATTACTTTGCCAAAGCATGAGACATTTGTGGCTTTATTTAAAAGCATAACATGAAAAAAAAGCAGAGCAAGAACAACTAAACAATAAACAGTTCTGTAAACAACAATAACAAGGATATTTTGAACTTTGCCAACTTTTCATTATGCAAAGTGAGCAAACTCAGCTTTTTATTACCGTTAATTTTCTTTTCTTAAGCTGGGCATTAATAATTTGGCAAGAAAAAGAGAAACACAATACACACACACATATCTTTTTAATATTCAAACTTGTAAGCACACATATAAGTACATAATTATTCATATGTATGTGAAACATGTTTGCGAGTGTGCCGAAAATATTTTGGGAAGACTTATTAAACGACTTTGTACTTAACAAAAATCCAAAAGTCTTATGTCAGACAATTATATATTTATTACTGTGGACTTGGCTCCAACGGTTTCCATTATTAAAAACATTATGTCCTCTTTTAAGCCTACAGCAATCGCTTTTCTGGCTTCTCAGTTTTTGCAATGTTTTCTGATATCCAATCAGAAAAAAATTGTGCTGTATTTAAGAAAACACCCTGAAAACTAGAACATTTTATTTAATTGCATAATTAATAATACATATATATAAAATTTAATACTATATATTTATGTATAAATTAAGTTTAGAAGGCCATATTTATTTTTCTCGAAATTATATTTTTTTAATACATTTTTTATTTTTAATTATAAAAGTAAACAATTTAAAAAAAAAAATTTTGACACTACAAATTTTTTTCTGAAGTTTAAGATTGTGGATTTTTTAAGATTCAAGGCATAATGAGCCTCTCGGCCTTTATTCTTGGTTTCTTGTCCTTCGTTTCATTTCCTGCTATATTCCTATTAACCGAAACCATTAAAATTAAATATTTACCATCATATTTTTATTTACAAATAAGTTATGGGCTTACCTACGGAAATATTTCTTTACCTTCACTCTTCGCCCGTTGAAAGAATTAATTTCTAATATAAATACTTAAAACATCGTTAAGTAAATTACGCAGTTGTTAACCTTACGTAATCGCTACGACTTTTTAGCGCGAACTTTCCTTGACCCGGGACTCATTAACAACAGATTTAGTAAGCATATCATTTACCCCGCTCCCACCCCCCACACACACACACACATACACTCACCCCCACAACACACGGATTGTAGTTGGCAAAAAAAAGCGAACAAAAACTTGAACAAAAAACATTATTCAGTTGCTGCCTTAAGCTGAACTTTTCCGTTTTCTTTTGTGAAAAGGTATTTTGGGTTTAGTTGTTGGGCGCAAAACTTTGCTTTGAATTGAAATTCGCATTTGGAAGTTGGCAAAACAAGTGCTTGAAACTCAATATACCAACTATATACATAGGGAAAACACAATCCAAGCAATGAGCGTATATATATATATATAGTGAAATCTGTTTGAAAAATGAGCGCAAACAATTTGTTCGCTGCGTGGCAATAAAAGACGAGCCCAAAGACTTGATAAATTACGTTATTTGACTCTAAACATACACTAGCAAATAAATATTTACAGCTACAGCTAGAGATACACTTACTATTCTCGACTTGAGGATAAACAGCCAAAGCCGGAATCGTTATCTAAACTGTTACAAGTGCTTTGCCAGCTGATTAGAATTGTTTATTCTCGGCTCGAATTGATTGACTTTTATGTATACTACCTGTTTTCAGAAACGCCTCATTGGCTCCCATGGCAGCCGGCATCCAGTGCACTGAATAATGCAAACAAACAAACAACATCAGACACAATACAAACAAACAAACATTCGGCATTTAATTTGACATTTCATGCGATACGTTGAGTGGGAGGCGGCGGGGAGGTCAAATTGTTGCAATTGACTAACCGAGTGCTTAAAATAAACTATTAAAGCCTTGCAACATTAATGCTGTGTGAAAAGTTCACCGCATTTGGCTAATACACAAATGCTCGTAAATAACTTAAATGACAAATGCTTTGGCCATGCAATTAATTTACTTGAAAATAAAAAATGTTGTACATAATTTAAAAGCTTTTTTGGATTGACAGTTAATTTAATCTTATGCTTATGCATTTACATTAGTAATATTTTTAATAGATAACCTTAAGTGCTCATTAATAATTTAAATTTCACTCTTTTCTTTGGCAATTAATTTATTTGAAACTATTTGTAGCAAACATATGGGAATATGAATTTTCATTAGTACATTTTTGCTAATAAATGCTCGTAAATAATTTTAATATCACATTTGGACCGAGAAATTTAATTCGTTTGAAAATATTTCACACACGATTTATTGATTTCATTTGTAATATCCATAAGTATCCGCATATTCTATTATATCCGTAAAAGTAATGGTAAGAAAGTTGGTCGCATTTTTCATTGTGTGTTCATTAAATATTCGAGTTAAGGACACTGACAGAAACACACACGCAGACATAAATATTGGTTGGGTAAATAATTAAAGTTTGACGTCATTCAAACCCGCTATAGGAGTCAACTAACACGCAACGAGATTGTGGCATGCACCTACCTAGTAGATAAACCGTTTGTTGCCTGGATATTCACTTGATTTTCAGCTAAAGTATAGCTGAGTATAGCAGAAGACACAAGGTTCATGGAATGCCCGACAGCAGTTGACACCATTTAACGGCGCTTCTCAGCTGGTCATTTTGCAATTTTCAAATTAATTCAAGTGGTCGTAAATTTCCGTTAACCGCTTCACTTTCAGAGCTGACCTGCAGTTCGACTTGTCGCTCAACAAGTTGTAAATTATGCAAAATTATGCAGGCTTTCTAATTGTTGTTGTCAGGCCCGCAACTTTCAATTGCCAGTTGGTTTTGGTATATGGGCGGTATACGGGCAAAGGCCGCACAAAAAGGTCTTCAAGCCGTGCCCCAATAGGGTCAAAAGCCAATTCCTGTGGCGCCGTTTATCACAATTTCATAAAATCGATGGAAATAGTCGAACTTTTGCCACCAAATAAGTTGTCCATGCAAGCTGCTGGGCAAAGTTATTGAGTTTTGGCTTGTTTGCCTACTCAGCATTTTGTTTGTGTATCTGACCCTTTGGGATTTAAAACTAAAAAAAAAAACATTTTTAAAGTGCTCACTGAACAGGCAAATCATGTTTTAGTAGTTCAGTCCATGAACTATTAGTTTTTCCCAGGGGCACACAATTTTCATGCAGTGTGAATAAGCTGATCAGGCCACATTTAAGTTTCAGCTTATTTATTTGTAAAATTTACTAAAATCTCAATTAAATATTTATAATCTCTTTCAGATTACCACAAAGTAATGGGACTTAAAATTAATAGCGAAAAATTCCATAATTCCATAATTCAGCATTATTCTTGTTTATTATTAAGTTGTATTTTATTATTGTTATTTAAATTAGTATTATTATCGTCACATCAATAATATTGATTATGTTATTTTTTTATTATGTTTTTTTGGATTTACATTTAGTTTAATTTATTTACCTCTAGATTCTCAATTTTTCGGTGTATTTTATTGTAGTTATTTAAAAATGCCAAACGATCTAAAATAGCCAAATTTTACAAACCTGACTCATTGGATAAATAGTTAAAATTTTCCATACCATAGTTTGATATTCTAAACTGATTTTTCACATATAGGTTAAACTTTAATAACACAAATTTATTGCTTCTTTTATTTTACTTATAAAGTTTTTACTGCTCTATTAATTTGATATACTTTTGTAACTTAAGTTTTAAAATGTTAGCTTTTTTCAATCTCTTTTAAATAAATAGATAAATAAAAAGTCAATTTCACATTTTCAATTTAAATTTAAGCTTCTGTTAGAATTTCAGCATGTAAGAAAATGTAATTTTAAATCACCATCCAGCAATCAATCATCCAGTCAGAGTCAGGGCTAGAGTCACTAGATAACAAACCATTACCAAATTGAAAGGGATAAGTGTTCATTTATTTAATTAAATTATGGCTTAATTTAAACAATCAAATATAACCAAATAAAGACCTATTTGTCAGGTACTTAATTGTTATTGGGTGCACAGTTATTTGTTATGCCATTAATAATAATCCATTCAAATGGGAATTCAACACGAATGAATATAAAAATCATTGCAAATAGCTGCGAATGATAAAACAGAAAACAAATTTTTACATTTGCAGTCAACAAACATAAAAGCTGCAAAATCTCCAACGATTTTATGGGACCCATACGCATAAATATTAATATAAATATTAATGTGTTGCTCGTTCAATAAAATGGTGATTCGTTTTTCTCTCTCTCTCTCTCTCTCTCTCTCTCTCTCTCTCCCACTCTCTCTGTCTCTGTCTCCCTCGCGTACGTAATTCGATTTGCATTCGTATGAGCAAAGTGTCGCTTCGAATAACAAAAAAAATAATGGGTAAACGCCAACGAGTCGTATGCGCAATTTGCGCAACTAGAAATTGTTGCATACTCGCAGGCGACTGCATGCTGAAAGCGAAGTGTGTTGCTGTGCGGGAGAGGGTGTGCGTGGGCGTGTGTGTGTTTGTGATTTATATTTTGTACTTAGCATTAGGTCCTAAGTCAACTGCGAAATTGCCTTTATCGTCGATTGGTCGATAAAATAACCTCAACAACAAAAAAAAAAATAATAACAACAACAACAAAAACACCAAACTCCAAACGAAGGTCAACAATTTAGCTACATCATTTGCCAAGTGTGCTTAAATATTTATATTTATATATATATTCAATTTGACATTTAGTGGCCTTGGACTCTTAAATTCTAAGTGCACGCAAAGTAGCAGCAGCTGGATGCCAGCACCTAATCCCTTACAGAGTGAAGAATCGTGTAGCCAAGCAAGACACAGAGGTGGGTGGCATGGGGCATGGGTCAGTAAGGAGGGTAGCGAAAGGGAAGCAAACAGCGCCTTTGGGGCAATGCTGACAATGCTGTCTGTGACGGGACAAAAGGAAAATTGTGGCAGCCTCGGCATGTCTTGACGATAGTCACATACATTCTTTGAAATTGACCCGCATAGTAGACAATGTGACATCATCACTAGTCACACACATAAAAAAGCACACACACACCGCACACACACACAACTAATCTTATGTGAGCATAGAGGTATGTGTTGTTCCACAGCAGGTGCACTTTCATTTGTTAGCCTTGATTATGCCTGATAAAAACATATCCGAAATTTAGAAAATTGCTCATTTTGGCTCCCAGGTTAAGCGCAGCTTATTTGTATATTCATTATGAAAATACATATTTATAACGGATAGATGTCGTTCTACAAATCGGGGATTTCAGTTTTAAAGAGTACATTTTTATAAAATTTAGAAAAGGAACTTTTACAATATTTCTGTATTTATTTTAAAATTTATTTAAAAAATTGTTCGGCTTGTCTGAGATGAAAAAAGGTTTCCTTCGAATGTACAAATTTCTTTTAAGCTTAGATAAATTGATGTTTCTTATAATCTTTTATAATTTAAATATATATTTGTCGGCTATCGTTAAAAATGTTTTACTTGTACTTTAAATATTGGAGTACTATATTTGAAATGCCGTCTGGAACCGTTTCTATGCAGAAAATAAAGATTTGAATTGAATTTCTAAAGAGAAACCTTAAAGAATATACATTTGGGATTGTCAGGCAATTTATAAATTATTTGTAGGGTGATTTTTAAAATATTAAGCCGGTTCTGTTTCGCTCATTTCGCATGCTTATCAGAAGAGTATTCCGGCAACGTCTTCCCCGAATCACTTAAAAGGCAATTTCTCAAAGGATATTCAGCATGGTTATTCATTTTTGTGGCCTCCGCCTCCATTTATTTGCCCGATGTGTCATCATAAAAAATTTTAATGCCGCTGTCACTACTAAAATGCTTGAAGGAGAAGTCAAAGTTTATCAAGATTTTTGAGTTTGGAGCACTTTGAGTCGTAACATTTTTCATGCTGTCTGCGCATTAAGCAAAACTCTGCCAAAACTTTACGAGTTTGGCTCCGGATCCGGCTCCGGCTTCGACTTTGGCTTTGGCTTTGGCCTTGAGACCCTGCTACGAAAACGGAAGCAGACAAAAACTAGGCGCCCATAGTTAAAAATCACATGAATTCCTATGTGGGGCGCCCGAAAGTTATAAATAACTGTAAAAATAAGTGCATAAATGTCGGCCTTGAATGCGTTTTATATTTGGCACTGCTGGCAAATTTCATATCATTTTCTGTCCCATTTGCCGGAAGCTGGTCTGGCATTTGAGAGGAACAAAAAGTGTACTTCATTTTTGCTGGGCAAGCGGCCAACTGGAAGCCAAGGAAGGGTTAGCAAAGGTTGCTGCAACAAAGTGGTAATTGCTACAACCGCAAATGGCGGGATCACGTTGATCTCCCTAAGCCGGCAATTAGTTCGCTATTTTCGTTGTCACATTTCATTTCATGCCCAACACATTCCATTCCCACTGCACCCACTGGCCACTTAAATTTAATGGCGACCTTTTGGACCATTCGAAGTGCTCTGACATAGTTCCAGCTTTATTGCCTACGAGTAATTGTGCGTGTGTGTGAGTGTGTGGATATTTGGTTGTGTGTGGGTGTTCGTGTGTACATTAAATTAACTGCTTTTATCTGGTTATTGTAGTTGTTTACTTTTCCTATTGCTAAAAAAAAACACTTGCCACATATCAATGTTTTCATATAAACGCGACTTTCTCTTTGTGTGTATGTGTGTGTGTGTGTGTGTGTGTGTGTGTGTGTTTGTGTATTTGTGCAGTCAACAGACAAGCTATTTATTTAGGCCAAATCTATTATGTGTAGTGTGTGTCTAGAGCAATTTCGCCATATGTCCAATTCATATAATTATAATATCCGTTTCTACATAACAAAACATATTTAATAATGTAGTTATTAAGTCTGCATGCCCTTAACTACTTGATATTATTAGTTCGAAACCTGATAATACTCAGTAACTTTGAAAATTGACCAATTCCTTAAAATGAAGGCTACTTTAATACCTATTTTACTTCAATCAAAATGTAGTTTATTTTACATCTAAGTCGACCGGTTTGGGTCACAATCTTTGGGATATAAATTAAGTTAGAGGAGCTATAAACCTTTGTTAAATAAATTTCAAATCATCTAAACAATTTCAAATTTACATATTAATTTGCATAAAATTAGCCATTAATGAATTTCAATCTGCTTTTGACCAGAATCAAAATATTTTAACAAATATTATCGTTACTTACTTGGATCTAAAGTTTGATAAATTATTTGAAAAGTAATTTCGCTTCCAATTCAATCCGAATGCTTAACAGTAAAAATATCTCGATACATTATTAAAACTACTTTTCGAAGTTTTGCATTAAAAATTATTAGTTTTTTATAAAATATTCAAGGCATTAGATCAAATCTTTTTTCTGTTCAAATTTAAACAAATAAATATACTTTAATTAGATAAAATATTGTTCCTGGCATAAATGATTTGGGGGTCTGGGAGTATAGTCTACTATAATAGAAAACAGAATTAAGAAATATCCAATAAAAGTGAAGTGGAGTGTATGTATAAATATATTTTTAATATTTAAATGCATTGAAATTGGCAACAATAAATAATATTTTAATGTTGTCTATTAATAATGGAATTCAGAGTCTATTATCAACATATATATTTATGGGTCTAATTTAATTAATCTCTACATTGACCCAATTTCTCAATTTGGCACATTTCGCATAATAAAATTGCGCAATAAAATTTTAAGTCTCACTTAAAAAAAAAAAAAAAATTGCACCCATTCAGCCTGAATTGTGCACATAATTTAATTGGAATTTCACGAAAAAAGTTTTAATTAGCGTGAAAATACTAAGCACATAAGTTGGATGCAATTCAGTAATGCACAGAAATTTAAGTGCTAAAAGTCGGTAGACAAAATGATACTCGGAAAGAGCCAGTGTGGCACATAAACAAAACTTTAGTGGCAACTTTTCACGGCGACGCAACGTGCATTTTCTCTTGGAAAATGTGCGCTGTAAAATGCCCATTTGCATTGCGTCATTTGCAGTGCGAGTTGGTGGGGCATTGATAGGGACAGCGGCGTGACAGAGGGGGGCGGAGGGCACCTTAACGAGTAACTTTGTCTGCCTTGGCTAATTCATGGTGACCCCTTTCGATGGGTAAAGGGAGGGGGGAGGGAGCGAGCTAAAAACAAAAATAGTTGTTGGGCCCGCCGTTAATTGTCAAGGCAACAGCGTTTCCAAGGCAACAACAAAAACAACGGAAACAGCAACAGCAAAAACAAAATGCGCAATCAGCTTGCCTGTCACTTGCACAAGTTTGTGTATCTCTTAGTGTGTGAGTGTGTGTGTGCGTGTACAAGTGTGTGAGTGTAATAAAGTGTCATTTTAATTACATGCATAAAATTGCCGCAGTACTGGAAAAATTACTGTTCCACAAGACTGCCGGCAATTGTTGCACATGTTGCACATGAAATGACTTTAGTCAATACTCTCCTGGGAAATGGGAATCCATTCAGTGAATGACTGCAAAATGCAAATGCAATTTTACCCATACAGAAGATTGATGGAGAGGAGACATCTCCTCTGCAGCATAAACGAGCTAAAGACAAAAAAAAAACGGGTATAAAAGCACATCCAAAAAATGTCAAACTGACGGGGGTAATAAATTGAGCATTAATAATTTAATTAATTTTGTCGACCAACGCACTTTTAATTAAAAAAGTTTAATAAAATTCGTGCAGAGACATTTTGACTGATCCTGGCGAGAAAACTTCACTGGAAAATAATGAATCCAGCTATTAAATACAAAGTTGGTGTTAAGTTTGAAAATAAAGTAAAAAAAAAAATAAGTTAATAAAATTGATAGTTATATGTTCAATATGATAAGACATTTTGCTTAGTTATATTTGCGTTTCTTATACAACTTTTATCAAATATTGACAGTTTACTAATAATCTGTTTATGTATATTATATATAAATTTGATGTTGCAAATCTTTTCCTCTTTTTGTTATCGAAAACCGAATTATATCCGTCTTTGTGGAACGAAGGCTGCTATCAATAAAAAATTTATCCAATTATTTAATACGAGAACTTATATTGCAAAATATTTTTTTCGTAGCTCTCAGATCAGGTATTTTATACGAACTGACATATTGTTCGGTCAGTTGATGCTAATTAAGAATATATATATAATATAGGTTCCGATAGCTCCTTCTCTGCATATTAGATGCTTTGCACAACTTAATTGTAGATTTTATCCAATTTTTTATTAAAACTAGCAATACATTTTAGATCCTTACAATCAAATAAAGAAATCCGATTTTTAGACGATTCAAAGAAATGCAAAATTTAAACCTCAGTCATGGTTTTATTATAAAATGCTTAATCTAAGAGTATTTGTAGTTTTATTAATATCAAAACTTTTGTTTTCCCATTTTCACATTAAAAGCGTAAACATTGGAAACTATTCTCGACCTCTAACACCCGAGCAAGAACAGGACAAAGTTCTGTACTCCCTGCCCCATTTTAAGTATTCAGTGAATTGCAAACTTTTGCAACTCACTCACGTACGCACAGCAATGCAGCTGTATGTGTGTGTGTTTGTGTGTTTGTGTGTGTGTGTGGTGTATATGTGCAATTGCATTGCGTGAGCCTGTGGCTGTGAGCTGTGTAGCTGCTGGCAGAGATGGGTCAGGTGCCAGATGACAGAAACAACGACGACAAATGCGAATGACAACTTAATTGAGTTATTTTTATGTCAACAGTTGCAACTGAAACACAAAGCAATCAATTCAGTAGCAGTGCCAAACCTCAAGCAATTTTGAACGTGCTTATTAATTTGTGGCAAGACTCCATCCCAACAAAGCTTGATTTACTTGCAGCCGACCCAAACACACACACACACACACAGGTATTCAGCAGCTCGTCAATTATGCAAATATGCAACAGATTTTCCTGCCAGTTTTATTGGATTTGCATTAAAAATTTAGTAAACTGTACGAGCGAAGAAATGTGTTCCAAAAAGAAAGTGTGGCACATTCACATCTACCCAAGGCATGTCACGTACGCAGCTCCTAAAAGATCCAGTCTAAAACAGATAACCTCAACCAACTTGAAAACTGACTTTTGTTTGCCAGAGTTGCATTATAAAACTTTAAATTCACAGAGCTTACTTTTTGAATTATATGTTTGAAAAAAAATTGAGTAAAAATAATCTAATCTAATAATTATGGTTAAAATAAAACACATTTAATCATGATAAATTTGCATATCATTTAAATAACAAATATTTTGAGTATAAAATGCTCGAAATTTATAGCGCTATTTTTTTTAAACAGCTTTACAAAAATGCATATCACATGTGATTAAAAATATATATGTGAATTGATTTTAAAAATAATTAAATTAAATTATTAAAATAATTATTTTATACAAACGCGAATATTTATTTGAAGATAATTAAATTAATTAATTAAAATACATACTATTGAATATCCACATGCACAATTAAAAATAAATAGTTTATGATGATTATTTTGGTTATAGCAACTTAAAATTAAGCTGCAATTTATTAAAAAACATATACAAATATTATTATTAGCAAAGTTGAAAGGGGGTTTTAGTCGTTATTGCAATTAATTATAGTATTTATTGCTTATAAATTAACATAAAGTACATATTTATTTAGTTAGGTGTATTAAAGAAAATTGTATGTGATTTTAATTAATTGTCAATTCAAAACAATTTTTAAAATAAAGAAAAAATATAAAGAAAGCAAATATGCTTTGCATATCGGAAGCTGTTCGTAGTTATAGATAAAACAAATATTTTTAACATTAACATTAATGTTGTATGTTTATGATATTGCAGTCATCTACTGAGTTTTATGCATATTACAAACATTTACTATTTCTGCCGTAATAAATTCATCAACTGACGGGAAGCAATGGGCAAATCATATTTACCTAACTACGCAACAGCAAACACAAGTATTTTCTCAATTAGTGTATAATATTTATTCACATAGATATAATACACAAACACATAAAGATACTTACAATTTAAATGCTAAAATTAGATGGTATATTTTAAAATTTAATTCAAGCCAATTTGCTTCTATGTTAAGCTAAAAAGGCAGCTGCCATCTACAAAATCCTTTGCAATTTTCTGTATTTATATAATTGCCTCACTGCTCTTAAAAGAAGATATATTAAATCAGACTACATTGAAACCAAAACCTAATTTGTTTATTCAATTTTTATCAATTATTTAACTTAATCTAGAAAAGAAGCAAAATCAAACCGCAAATGCGGTTGTTCAGGTGCACTTGCAACTTCAGCTGCTGACCACAATGAAAGCAGAGCAGCATAGAATTTATAACTATGATAAATAGTTGGGGTCTAATGTGGTGTGTACAAACCTGTCAAACACACATACATCCATATACACATTCATACTGTGGCTGAGTAGCCAACGAAAATGACTCTGACCCTTAAAATCTGGCGAAAAATTGAAATTTCAAGCATGAATGTAGGCATTCTGCAAAAGGGGAAAGAGGAGAAAGTTGCACATTCCAGCGGATTTCCGCTGAGCGTTGAGGTTGTGGGCTCCTCATGCAAAATGCAGGACATATTGTCCGGATTTGGGTCAGGCAGGGCAGCACAGGGACGTAAAGTACAGCGAAAAAAACCATAGGCGATTTCAGTTCTACCTCGCGCAGTGGCACAATTGAATTTGTAATTTGAATTTCACGTTTTTAGTTTTCAGTTTTGCGAATCAAAAGAAATGAATTTCTAACACCATCAAATTGAATTACTTTCGGGTCATTGTGCTCGGAATTGCAAATGCAATTATGCTGCTTATTATTCAATGTGCAGCTTGAGCTAATCATAACAAAAGACAAAATCAGTTATGCAACAAATTTTGTCAGCCAGCTGAGATTTATTCATAGCTTCGCTGATGGTTACAATGAAAGTTAGTCCAACTAAAACTTTCGTAAATTTGTTATTTATGGGAATGTTATTGGTTTACTTGAACAGATTTTAGAAACTGGAAAACAACCAGAAAAATTCGCCAGAAAATCAATATTATATTCAGATCTTACGGCAAGGCTTGTAATAAATAATATAATAGATTTATAAGCATATTTTGCTTTCTTATGACCCATTTAATCTGTCTTAAGTTATTATTTAAATGCATACATAGCAAATGCATTAAGAAGTGCATTAATTCATAATATAAACAGCTCTTAGCCAAGTTATGTATGCATGTGTATTGCCAATATGTATGTACATATTTACATCCTTACATATAAAAATTGAGGATGGTTCAATGAGTAAGAGAAGGACATAAGTTACGCTGTTTTTCTGGTTATTTTCTTGTTTATATTGCAAGGAATATAATTATTTTCTTCTGACCGAAACCTACAGCAAATACAATATTTATATGTGTTATAAATATGCGATTCTAGAAAATTTAATCATATTCGATATTGCGCTTGCGTTGATTCCTTAATTTTAAATAAATTGTCAACCCGTGGTTATTCCTTATTTTTTGTTTATTTTGTAGCAGTTACAAAGAGAATTTTGTTAACATCAGAAATTAAAATAATTGTTGTTGAGGTTCTTCGAATTAAACAAAGAAAATATTCTAGCGAAACAGATATATCGAAATAAAAACAGATAAATCTAGCTGTATTTTTACTTACTTACATTTCTAAGCATTTTTGAGTGATATATCATATGTGAATCAAATTTGTTTATTTAATTATTTTTTTAAATTTGTTAATTGGTATTTTAACCGATACATTTGCTTTGAAAACCTATTTAATTAAATGTTACTTGGCTTGCTCACTATTGCTGTCTCAGTCGCACACACATTATTCAAATGCGTTGCTTATAAATTAGTTTTAAGCATTTTAGAATTAACTTCAAATATATACAAGTATTTTGCTGCTTTATCCATGTATTTGTATCAATTTCTCTTTCTCTGTCTCTCTCTCTATCTCTCAACTCTTTCAAAACTCATGTTGTACATTTGTTTTCTCTTTTCCTTTTCTTTTTTATAGCTTCAAACTAAGACAAAGATTTGCAAAACGTAGTAAATTATCAAAAAAAAAAAAAACAAAATCAAAAGCGAGAAATCATCAAAAAGAACACAAGAACAAGAAAACAACAAAACAACAAAATCAAAAACAAACATAACAGTAAATTGGTACATACAACAACTTACTACTAGTGTTAAGCAAAAGCAACAACAAGAAATTGAAACTGTTGCCTAAACAACAACAAGTAGCAAGAACAGCAACAACAACCAACAACAAGAACAACAACAATAATAACAACCAAATCAGCAACAATCGCCGCTAGTAGTTTTCTTTTGTGGCACAAAGCAAAGAATACATTTTGCATAGTAGACTTTTAGGCGTCGCACAAAATTTAGTAAACGCAAAAAAGCCAAACAAAACAACAAAAGAACACCATCAGCGCCATCTATCAGTACATCCAAGCAACCACCACAGGCACAGGCACAGCCACAGCCAATACAAAAACAAACCCAATACAAAAACCACAACCAAATACCACAATAACCACCGCCACGAACCACATGAGCCTGAACAAGATCAAAAAAAGGGACAGCTCAGACTTATGACTGGTGCGGCCCAAGGGCGCCAACGCTGGCAGTGCCGTCGGCGTCGGCGTCAGCGTTGGCAGCGGCAGCCGGTACAAGGTGACGGCTCGATGTGTGCCCGAGGTGAGCATCACATCGCCCACCAGCCTCCACCAACAGCAGCAACAACAGCAACAACAAAATCAACATCAACAACAACAACATGATGCACCGAATAAACACATAACGCTGCTGCGCAGTCGATCACAGCCCACGTCTAACAGCATTTTCTCGCCAGGCTTAGGCTTAGCCGTTGGCGGCGCCACTCTGGTCGAGGAGGAGGATTTCACATTGCTGACGGCAGAGCAGCCAGCGCTCAGTGGCAGCGGCAAGAATGTGTTGCAACGCCAACTGGCGACAACCACACAACTAGAGGAGAAGCAACAGGAGGAACTGGACCAGCAACAGCAACAACAGCAACAGTCAATTGGCGATATTGGTGAGGTGCCCAATGAGCTGACGCCGCTGGTGGAGGATCATTGCAGTGCCGCTGCCACAATCATACCAAATCCAACGACGACCAATCGCTATAGCCACAACTCAAAGACGACCCGCTCCTGGCCGGTCATCTATCGCAATCCCCAACACTGTGACTACGAGGCACTCTACGTGCAACAGCAGCAGCAACAGCAACAATCGTCGCAATCCTTTAAGCAGAATTGCTATTCGAATCAGTTCAAGCAATCGATTGTCTACTCCAGCAGCAATGAGGAGTTACCTGGTGGCCCAGAGTTAACGGAGTTGGCACCACGACAAACCACTTGCTACTATTTTGCACCCAGTCGACACAATAGCATTTATGAGCATCCCTCTTCGGTCGTTGGGGGTTCCTTGCAGTTTGACGCCGCCGGCAACGCAGCGACAACAGCGGCAGCTGCCGCCGCCGTTGAGAGTCTGAGGCGGAGCAACAGCATTCTACTCAGGCAGAACAGCTGCGCCAAGGTCATACAGCGACGAGGGAGTGGCAGTGCGGCTGGTGGCGGCGCCGCTTTGGACACATCGACATCGCTCAGCTCACACATGGACGGATTAGGCATGGGCAGTGGTACGGGCGCCAGCGCCTGTTGCTCCAGCTGCTGCATGGGCCCACCTCCGGTTTTATTCCTCTTTGTCACACTGCTAATGACCACTAGTGCGACGGCCATGCTGTGTGCCGCCATCATGACAGACCATTGGGAGCATGTCACGTGGGATCGCAACAGTCTGGATCGCTATTCGAATCGATCCGGTCTGCATCTGGAGTGGCTCCTCGATGAGCAGGTGGCCATGCTCAAGCCGGACAAACGAGGTAGGATTCCAACTCAAAACAATTGCTTACCGCTCGACAAGTCTGCTATATATATTATGTCTACATGTAATAATATTGCTAATGTTAATATCTGAATTTGATATACTTTTATATTTGTATATTCCTAAGCCGATCATCGTTTTCGACGCGATTCAGTATTTTTGGTGCCGATGCACGGCGGCATTTGGACGCTGTGCATCGATTTGCCGATGCAGCAGCTGCAGGAGCTGCGCCGCAATCCAAAGTTTCCGCGCGGTGCACCGCCTTGTGTCAACTATCTGGCCGGGTCAATGGAGAATGCGCGGGGCGAGGAGCAGCGCAACGACTGGCAGCACAGTGAGTCCCAGGCCATCACACTGCAGCCGCATCTGAGTACGTATTGGGGGCGCAATCCTGCCCCAACCAATCCAAATCTAACTCCAATCCTTGTCACACACAACACGTTCCTTTTTTTTAAAGCAACCTTTAGTTTTTTGTTCTCTTTCTTTTTAATAGTATAAAAACATTATTTTATGCTCTGATACACTTAGCACTAATTGTGATTGTAATGTTACACAGACTTATAGAAAATGATTGGTGTAAAACAGGAAAATACATTTATCCTGTAAACTTAAATAGGATACGGGGGAAAGAAAAGCATGTGTGTGTGTGTGCGTGTAGTATTAAGTAAATGATGTGTGTATGGGGGTGTATGGGTGTGTGTGTGTGTTGTGTGTGTGTTTGTTGTGTGTGTTGTGTGTGTTTGTTTGTTGTGTGTGAGTGTGAGTGTGTTTAACTGGAATGTGCAGTTGTGAACGATATCTAAACCGCAGCACGCTTGGCTGGCGAGCAGAGAGCTTCGGCCTCCGAGCTGGGCTCCTCGGGCTTCTTGCGCTTAATCAGATGCGTGATATCCGTTGGCTTGGCCGAACTACTGCTGATTGCCGACGAGGATGCCGCCGCCGATAATGCTGTGGACGATGATGAACTTGATGCAGCACCATTGGCAGCGCTAACAGCTGCTGTCGAAGAGGAGGCGGCAGCATCTCCAACACTCTTGCTGCTGCTGCTGCCCATGGGTTTGATGTAGCTGTCCAAAGCGGCGCGCACCTCAGCTATAGTCTGCAATTGTAGTTGGTTTAGTGAAAATCACCTATCGATTTATGTTCAACTGAGACTTACCTGAGCCTGTGTGTCCTCAATCTCTTGTATCTTGACGAGAATCTCTTGTTTAGTCTCCTCCAAGTCGAGTATGTTGCTCTTCTCGCGCTCGCTGGGATTCTCTTTATTCTTGATCTCGGCAATTTCCTCCTCGATGAGCACGCTCGAGTTTCGCAGAGCAGCGGCGCCCTCCTTATTCAGCTGCTGCATCAGATAGGTGAGACCGATCTTGTAGTGCAGCTCGGCGAGCGCCCGACGATTCATGCTGGGCAGATCCGCGTGAATCTTTAGTGCTTTCTCTGTACGAAACATATACAAAACTTAATGGAAACGAACGTTCTCAAATACTGTGAACTTTTACCGTAATCCTCGCGTGCCGCATCCAGAATACCATTTTCGAATTCAATGTTAGCCAGCTCCGTTTGCACATCGGCCAGGTAGGTCAGACCGCTGAGACCTTGGCGCGAGAAGATTTTGGCCGCCGCTTCGAGTATCTCCCAGGCCAACTGAAGGCTGCCCGCTACACCCTCGCCCTCCTCGGTATCCTCCTCGGCCTGATCCACATCCATGCCAGCTGCTGCTGCACCGTTGCTGGTGCTGGCTGTCACCTCGCCATTGGATGTGCTGGGACGTTCATCATCGTTGCTTGTTGTGGCAGTTGTATTTCCATTGCTGCTGCTCACCTCATCTACGCCCGTTGGTGGCTTAGAGCCGGCGGCCTCATCGTCCTTGTACTGTCCAGCATCGCCTGTGGAATCGGCCTCATCGGCAGCATCTTCCTTAATGGGATCGATCTTTTTGCCATTTGTGGCACCGTTGGCCGTCTTTGCCATTGCTGGTTTCTCTTCATTTGCATCGACTTTCTCATCCTCGTCGTCATCATCATCGTCCACATCCTCGTCATCATCATCAGCCGCCTCATCGGGTACATCTATGACTTTGTTCTCATCCAGAGCCATGGCAATCAAAGACTTGGCATACCTACAAGAAACGGCTAATGTTATCTGCCCAGATATAATCTTTTGGCATCTTCATTACTCACAGCAGCAGTGGCTGTCCCAGTTCATCGGCTAGCTCGCCGTAGACTTCCTCGTATAGCTGGCACACCTGGCTCAGCTCATCGGCTGCCTCGTCATAGCTCTTGACCAGAAAGTTGCGCGATCCCAGATTGAACAACTCCTTGCCCTTGAGTATCTTTTCGGCGCGTTCCTGCTCCGCCTTGCCGCCAGCACCGGATTGTTCTGGCGGCGGTTTGTCCGGTGTTGTATCCGCGGCGACGGGTTCGACGGCTGTCTTCTCTGATGTTTCATCGGCTTCAGCCGTTGTGACTACTGCTTCAGCTTCGGCGGACATTTCAGCGTTGCTTGAGAAAGTTGACTGTAAAATGGGAAATGACAAAGACGACGTTTATTATATTATTCTGAACACGACTAGGAAACGTTAAAGATTCTTTTGATTTTAGTGACTTAAATTATATTGGATGGACTCTTTTTTTTACATCAAGTATGATTTTTTTAATTCTTGGGACTTTCAAAATGGGAAATATAAATGAATACCAAAATTAAGTTTTATTTTATGCATTCCTTATGATTCTTCAATTGGTTTTCAAGTTAAAGTTAAAAGTTTGCCATTTTATCTTTTTTTATTAACACACACACATATATAATAACCCACCTACTCCAACCAACACCACCACCACTAGCAACGTATGTAGAGATTGTGCCCTAGACGTCACTTTCGATGTATGTAGAGAGAACGGCAATCGCAAATATTAATCGAAAAAAGAAAATGCACTTTACTCAATTTATCTAATAACGCCATTTAGCCTGATGACCAAAATTGTCACAGCATTCATTGATTCACTTCATCCATTGTGACTTAAATCACTGCCTTTGCTCTGCCCGCACATTTCACAAGTCATTAACACTAATCCCCAATGGAAAGTTTGCAAGACCTAGACTCTTTCTCCAAATCCTTGGAGTACATTAAGCAGAAAAAAGGAAGGACAACAATTAATAACAGCAAAAGTTACAAACTGAGTTTAACGCCAAGCTATTGTCGATATCGAACCACATACGTGTCCATCCCTCCTCCTCCTACTCCCTTCAATCTTACCACTCTGCAATGAGCGACACATGTCGTGCCAGAGAATACAAAAAGGTCATGATTGGATTTGGGGCATGTGCCACGAAAGCCCCACACCCAAACGTTGTAAATCGCAATTGCCACTTTTGTTTTTGGCAAGTAAGTTTTATACTCGACTTTGGCTTTGGTTGAATTTAATTGGCACGCTCAGTGCCAAAATACAAGTGGTAAATGCTTTTTTATTGCTGTTTTGTTCGAGTGTATTGTATCCCAGTTTAAGGAACTAAGGATCAAAAGGTCTATTAGCGACATTGAAAAATTGTATTGTTAAAGTAAAGAAATAGCAGAAGTAAAATTACAATATTAATCAAGCACATTTATAAAATTAAACTAGTGTGTATCGTATTTATATACAATTCGATAATAGTTCTAATTTTTGTGTGCAAATATTGAATTCTCCACTGACTAAAAAGAAAATAAATTGCTAAGCTGAACATTAATTAAATCTCTGCTTAAATTTTATTATATTAGAGTAAATAAGTAATCAATAGCGTCTGTTGTAATAAGAAAGTAAAGATATAAATTTAAAAAAAAAAATACCTATTTCCCATGGAAAATGCCTTAAGTATAATGACCTACAAATTAGGGTTTCGGGGAATATTTAACTTTTATTCTGTGAACCTGTCGCACTTGTCGCAGTTTATTATGTATTTTATTTAGGTTAATATACATAATATAAGATTATGTATCAATTATATTACGATTGCTTGAACATTTCTTATTAAAGAGCGTTCACAATACTTGTGGACTAGGACTAGGGAGCATTATCATCTGACCCATTTACACTTATGTAAAAATACATCATATATAATTCATAATGTGTATATGCTATGTAAATGAACATTTTTACTTACTCCTACTATATGTGCACAAATATAATTAAACGTTAATCTTTTTTTCATTTAAAGTCGAATATTAAATTTAATTTTGAAATTAAATAAATAGTTGCTTAAAGCTTTGCTCTGCAGAACAACCTGATCCATTTATCAATCCTTAGCCTTTGTAAATGATGCATTTAATGTATGTTTTTCTGTATTATTATGTTAAATATGGACTGCAACTAATTAAAAATAATATCATATGCTAGGAATGCAAAACCTGTCCATATCCTGCTCACTGGTCTGCCTCATCATATTGGGCAGTGCCGCTCTGGTTGGCGCTTTTGGCGTCTGCCAGCGCCAAATAAGTGCCATACTCATTACGGGCGTCATGTATCTGCTTGCAGGTGAGCAACAAACAACACCCAAAATCCACAAATCCAACTACATTTAACTGAATTGTTTTCCGAATTATTTGCAGCATTGTTTGCGCTGTTCACGCTTATGATAATCCACTTTAAGCGACAACAGGGTCGCCCGATGCTGGACAGTGATTATGATGGCACCGTCGATGGCATTGTGGCGCGTCCGGGTGGAGTGGCCATTGTGGCCAAGCCGCTGCTGGGCGCACGCGTTTTTCTCACATCGTGGAGTCTGGATTTGGGCTGGGGTGGCGTGGTATTATGCGCCATAACATCGGTGCTTTGGATACTGCTGTCAAAGATTATGCGCTACAACCCGTTCTCGGCACTGATGATTTAGCTAAACGCCTTGCCGCTCGGCGGCTATGGCAGCTATGATGGCTATTATGGCAGCTACGGCAGCACCAACAGTAGCAACAGCAGCGGCGCCGCTAGCGCCAGTTACTTGCTTGGTGGCGCCACAACAACGTCGACGCGGCAAGCGGAACATCGGGGAAAGGGCAAATATATACTCTGAACTTCCCCATTCTACTCCCCTACTTAAATCTACTTGATCTGTCTCTTCTTCTTCTTTGTCAACACTGAACAAATGATTGATTTCGATTAATTTTAAAAAGCGCGCGCAAGTCCTTCTCAGTGTTGGCAAACGTACCAAAAATGAAAGTATCACAACAAAATGAATTGCCTTTTTCTTACTATATACACTATACTAAATTATACCTATTAAATTATGTCTCAAACTTAATGTAAATCAAATTTACGATTATCTCCCTTACTCACTTTAAACGAGGCACCTTTTTTGTATGCATTATATTTATATATACTTAAATTTAGCAACACTAAACATCTACAACTAAATATGGGGAATTTAAAATATTTGCGGAATTTATTAACGAAACTGGGCTTTTGCTTCGAAGCGCTTAGATAACTATGTAGTAACAGCAATTTCGCTTGCGTAGCGCTATTTAAAAATAACAAATACAAAAGTTATTGGGCCAGCCTCCTATTACATAATATTGTTCCCGGGTAAAATTGTTCGCAGTTCGTCAAGAAAATATGTAGGTAAATAATAAATAAAACTATCAAAAGTATATATATATACTATACTATAGAGTGCTTTAAACTATGGTTTACAAAACTTATTGTATTTGTATGAAAGCAAAATTACAAAACAAAAAACCAACAAGTGTATTTTTATGCAAACGCTTTGCCTTAAAAACTAAATTGTAATAATTAAATTATATTAAATACAAAAATATTAAAATTTCTTTGAAAAAAAAAATATATATATATATATATTAAAACTGTTTATTTTTTTTTTTTGGGTAGGGTATGTGATATGGGACTCTTAAAGCGATCTATAAATATCCAGGCGACACATCTGCTGTTGTTGCTGTGCAATGTTTGTTAAAAATGTATTGCAAAATAAAAGAAAAACAAAATGTGAACGCAAGTTCATTAACATTAAGAACAGCAGTAACTGCTCCTGCTGCTGTTAAAACAATTTAAATAAAAATATGCAAATGAACTCGCCGAAAAATAAATTTAACAAAACAGAAGAATCGTAAAGAAAACGTGTGAGACATTTTCATCAGAGAAGACCCTAAATGCATTTGCAAAATTGAGTGAACACTGTCTGCGAGGATCTTCACAGGTCAAAAACTGGCTCGAATTTTTTTTTTTATTAGCACGCACTCAGAACAATTAAACATGTATGTTGCACACACACTTATGCATGTGTGTCATATATGTGTATGGCAAAAAGATCGAGATTACAAAACAACGCAAAAAAGTTCATTCACCTGTGTGAGTGTGTTTTTGTGCGCGCGTCGCACAGCTTGCTTATATGTGTGTGTGTGTGAGCCCGCCATTCGCCGCCCGCACAGAAAATGACACACACCGGCAAGCAGGCAGTAGCGCAATGGGAAATTAAGTTAACACATTTAATTACAAATACAATTGCAAGTGTTAATGGAATCAGATTCGCAAAATTCGCATTTCTGCACGCGTATAGGTGTGCGTGCAGTGTATTTTGTGTGCGTGTGTATTTAATGTGCCCTATTTGGAACTTTTTACATTTTACATTTAACTATAACTTACTTGTGTGTTGCAGTGTTGCTTTGAAATAATTTTGTTGATTTTGCACACTCAGAAAACACTTTAATTACGTTTATTTGCGAAAAATATAGGAGCAAGCACCGCCAAATGCTAAAGAAGACAGAGGAATTAGCGCTCGTTTATCGATATCAATTGCAAAAGTGGACGGTCACATTGGCACAGCTGCTGGTCGATATATCGATGTATTTGAATAACTGCTGCAAATGTGCAAAATATACACGCAATAAAATAATATTAATTTATTGAAGAATATACACTCAAATTAAATACATGAATGAATTTGTATATCGATATTTAAAGACCTGCCAACCGGCTTAACAATCGGCTTTCGTTCAGTGTGTCCACTCTTAATAATATTGTGCACAATTGCAATTTATCGGCTCAGCCTGAAACAGTCGTTTGCTGCTGGTTGCAGTTAGTTTTGAGAAGCCGAAGCGTGGAGTTGTGTGCCGCGTTTTGATCGAGCTCCGTTACAAACGTTGTGTTAATTGACATTTGAATAAACAAACGGCAAACGACGTAAACAAAATAAACGTGCGCTGCTCCAAATTCCAATTGTGCAATTTACTTTGACTGTTAGTAAAAAACCACCACCGCTTATAAAATATTTATACACACCACCAGCGAACGTTTCCCCTCGCGCCCCCGCCCTTCTGAAACATATGTAAAAGCATTTAATATTCAACATAAGAACAGCAGCAACAACAGTTATTGTAAGTATAGTTTTTTTGTTGCGTTTACTGTTGCTTTTTTTGTGTGTCCTTTATGCGCGCACTTCCCGTTTCTATTGATTTTTGGCCCTCAACTTTGGCCCTTTTTGTTTTTGTCGTGTTTTGTTTTGTGTCTTGCTCCACTTTACTTTAAGTGTGTGCGTTCGTCTCTCTCTATGGCTGTGTGTGTGTTTGTTTTTTGTTGTTGCTTTTGTCATTCAACTTGGCCGATGTCTTCATTGTTTTTTATGCTGCGTGTTGAGGATTGCGTGTGGTGTTTTTGTTTTTCTCTTAACTTTTTGTCCCATGTGATTTTTCATCTTTGTATTTGGGGCCTTCCAACTGATTCACCTGCTGTTTTTTGCTTCACGGGCAGCTGCAAAATCTCAGCTGCTTCTACGCCGCCGTCACACCAATAAGTACAAAAACAAGCGCAAAGCTTTCATTGTTGTTATTGTTTTTGCAATAACCGGTTTCGTTTATTTCGTTATGAAAACTGTGTTAACTTTTATTGCACACAGCGTTAAGTGCGCCAAACAAATTAAGATGACGACGGAGACCAGCAATGACAAATAGTGATAATTGCATTTAATTTACTGCCAATATTCGAACTTAGCACTTTCCCATGCACCTCGTTCAGTCGTCTCTATCCATCTCTCAACAGCTTTTACAATGAATTAAACTCCTTCTTTATACACTGAAAAATATATATATATTATATATGCTTAAATATTTTTACTTTACATTTCTAATTACCTTTAAAATAATTATTTTCTGGTTTTAAATGTATATAGTTAATTTTATACTTTAGAAACTTATCACGTTATCTGTTTAAAA
Organism: Drosophila dives; assembly: GCA_035042365.1. Classification (NCBI taxonomy): domain Eukaryota; kingdom Metazoa; phylum Arthropoda; class Insecta; order Diptera; family Drosophilidae; genus Drosophila; species Drosophila dives. The sequence continues at coordinate 3,101,795 of JAWNLJ010000439.1, forward strand.
TTCGTCAAATAGGATTAACCAAAAAGTCAGCTTTTGTTCGTGGAATGTAGAAATTTAAGGTATGGAATACGCTTCTTAGCCGTTACTTTTTGCAATAAAAAAAACATTCTTAATTAAAGTATTTTACTCATAATCTTATCCGTCTGCTTATTTATATCATAACGGTAATATGAGTCATTATGGAATATATTTGTATTTCTGAAACCAATCGAAATAAAGGTGTGTGTCCAGATCAGACGTTTTTATTTATTTACTCATATGTATTGGTATAAAGCTTTTTAGATCTATTGGGGTTTATAATCTACCCCAAAAAAACTTGCTGCATTGCAACACCAACTTAATCAACCCCAATTTTGCACAGCCAAGTTTTTCTTTTTGCGCAAAAAGCAAACATTTTGGCAATATCCAAAATGCAGTTAGAAGTTTATTTGGCAATCGCCGGGGACACGGAACAAGGAACACAAAACAAATGGCCACACTAGGGCTATGATGATGTTGGGCATGAGAATGGGGGGAAAAATTTGATGTTGCGGGTGCCAAAAGCCTGCGCACTTCAAGGATTTCTGCTAGCTCGACATGCTACAAATAGATTGGGTTTGGAGTGCAATGAAGAGGTAACATACTACCTTATGTGGGCGGTTGAGCTGACAGAACTGGCTGCGGCTGCTCCTGGGCGCCGGCTTGTGTAAACTGCGGCAAATGTCAGGCGGAAAACAACAGGAAATGAATTGTAAATTAAATGTCACGAGCCACTGCCACAACATGGTTGTCGCTCTGCGGCCAAACTTGTCCCAGGATGGACATCTTTTCTCAAGGGAAGAGGCGATGAATATTCAGATTAAAAAAAAAGGGAAATGTGTTTTTCCAAAGTTAAAGCAGAGTTGAATGGATGATTTCGCACAAGGCTCTTTTAATATTTTATTGCCAAACAAATATTAAATAAAAAATACTGGAAATTACTTTAAATAATTTGATTAAACTGCGAATTTGTACTTTTTCATCAACTTGAAAAATGAATATGGAAGGCAATCAATAAATCAAATGTGCAGCTCTCGTCCAGACCACGAATTCTAGACCAACGACTCAGGCACAAGCCATCAAACTTTGCTAAAATTTAATGTTATACATTTTATTTGTAATATTTTTCTAAAAGCAATTTCACTTACTATTGTTCACGGGCAAATGCGAATCTCACATCAAGGGGAACAAGCAACAATATGTTTTCTTCTTTTGTTTTTTTTTTTGTGTTTTGTTTTTGGCTTGAATTAAAAATTGTAATATAATAATATTCACTTTAAGCTTAAAAATAATTATGTTTCTGTGTTTTTTTCCTTCTCCTGTATGTTGTGTTTGTGTCAAGTTTACTTTTAAAATGATTTGGAAACTAAACACAGATCTTGAGCTACACGCAGATATTAAAATAAATGTGAAGCCTACTTAGATTACAAAATAATGAAATAAGAGATGACAAGTGAGATTAGGAACTAGGTATATTTAACAGTTATTTCGAAAATAATGGTTAAAAGCAAGAGTGTACTCCACAGATCACGTACCTGAATGTATGATTTGTGAGCGACGTAATCGATAGCATATTAATTTCGCATTCAATGATGTCAAAGCAAGGATAGATCTTGCAAAAGTTTCTAGACCTTTCCTGATGCTGTATTCACACGGAACATTTGTATGGTTTTTTCCGTGTGGAAAATGCAACAATATTGCGCATCTACACCAAATGATCCCAATTCATGGTGCTGCACTAACATACTATAATCATTTTTACGAAAGGTTAGATCCCCCAATAAAAGATCGACATGTATTATAAGGCTAAGGCAGTTAGATTAACGGGCACGGAGAGCATTAATGGAACCCAGTTTTTGATTTATATAAACTTAAAAATAATCGTAAGACAATTTGTAAAAAACCGCTTTATCAGTTGTAAGTTATATTCATTCTTTCAAATGGTCGAATGCTTTGTCCACTTATGGAAATTGTAATTTAGTATTCTTTAATCAGTTGCACTCTAAAATTGAAGGGCAGTGTTTCCTTATCAACTGTATGGTCTTTGTCCGTATGTCATTGACCCTCTGCTCATTAATTTACTCGAAGTCGCTGTTTCAATTCATATCTACAAACACATTTTGGCAAACATGAAATACAGCAACAACAACCTAATAATTCTCATCAAAATAAACTTAAACCTTTTTTTATACACAGTTGACAGATGCAAAATGCTGATAAGATAATGCCCATAGATTTTATTTTGATTATGCAAAGATATTTAGATGTTTTTCAATGTTGCAACATGTAGAGTCACTTAATAATAGACGTTGATAATCAATACCCCTCTTCAATTATGGAATAAGGATCTGTGTTTTCCCCCCAATATCAGATTAACCAAATTATAGCTAAAGGTTCTTTTTTGTTTATTTGTTTATGTTCTTTGTCACTTTTATATTACATTCATATGTCTATCGACTTCTTATTGTATTTTCTTATTTGTGTTAAATTACAATGTTAAAATGCATTCCAAATTCCATTTAGAGATCTATCCGATACTTATTAATTATTCTTTGCCTTTTCGAGTACTCTGTAATCAGAAATAATTGTTATCAATTCAGAAACCTCTATTTGTATTATTAAAAACACTATTTAAAAGGTCTTGCCTGGTTTATAACATTTTCGCATTTGTTCAAACTATTTTGTATTTGGGGTCTTACTCAATTTTTTCTCTCTGTTTCACCATTTAAAATTAAACATTATTTTATATTTTTCTTTATTAGTCTACAATAAATAACTGGCCTTTAATTTTACGAGAAAATATTTCATATTAACTGAAATGTGTTTGCAACGTTCGTGACTCGCAGTTCGAGTGGCGCCACGAATATTTTTGGAATTCAATCACTTTCGCCAGCTGGCCAAGAATGCTTTAACCATTTCCAGTTGTTGTTGTGGTTGTTGTTGTCTGAGCAGCTGGCAAGAGCAAACTCAGAGCCCTGCACACCCCATTTACGGAATGCTTTTACGGGGAGTCAACCCAGACGGGGGATGCTGCATAAAGCTGTATTCTGTGCTCTGCGTTCTTTTTCAACTCTCCATCTGTCTGACTCCATCCACAGCTGGCGCGGTCCCAGTCGAGCTACTATGGTCCTTTTTCCTTTGTTGTCTGAATGGCATTCTATGATATACACATAGTTTGCTCAGTTCGGGAGTTTGCCCATCCAACTGAGGGTTTTATTTGCTCGACAAACTTAAGTTCATTCGTAATGCATTAGCTGCGCTCCAACTTTTCATAGTCATTGCGTTTTCATATCATAGTTTAACGACTACAGTTGCGATATTGGATATTAGTGTTCCAAGCACTTAACTTGAAAGTGGGTATAGAGTGTGTAAATACTCGTCTATATTTCACTTTGTGGTCAAGTTACATTTGCTAACTGCTGCATCGAGTTTGGAAGCCAATTAGAGTACTCGCGTTTAGCAGAAATAATTGAGTTAGTGCGTTGTTTGTTTGTAAAACCTTGTTTTTGAATATGTTGAAAAGATAATTAATCAAATCATTAGATTCAACAGATTTTGTAAAATGGTTTAAACAAATATTTTTCAAAATAATACCATTATTTATTTAAAGATAAATCTATAGATTAGACTTAGTGTAAAAAAAAAAATTGGAATGTGAGTAAGAAAATAAAATCAACTGTTAAAGTCAACTTTAAAGTGAAAAATTAATAGCTAAAAAGAACTAAGCAGCTGCAAAACCTTTTCTTTTTAATTCCTGTTCAGGTTTTCGCATCTTTTACAATCAAATGAATTTTTTTTTTAATTATACCCCTTTCAAAAGTTTCATTAAGCTTGAGAGAAGATTCGTAATTAATTTCACCCAGCTGTGCGAATATTCTTAATCATAGAAATCCATTCAAAAAGAGATAAACAAAAAGAAGAACAGAGAACATGCAACAACGATTAGGCAAAAGCCGAGCAAGATTCAAAGCCATCGACCCTTAACCAAAATAGGCATTGCCAATGTTGAATTGAATGAACAACATGCGCAACAAGAAGACCGCTATAAAGTACTTCATCTAATGCCAGACGGTCAGCAAAGAGTTTATTGAATGGGGATTTCTCCACTTCTGCCAATTCTCCAATACTTTGATAGCACGCGCCGTCTCTAATGATTAGTCAGCACGAGTGACGCGATGACTAAGCCCGCCAACGAAACTCAAATTAAACCTAGACTGGATAGTGGAGAGGGTGATGGCAGGTGTGGGAGGAGACGTCTGTGGAGAGGCGAGTGGGCACAGCGGTCAGTTAACCCGCTGCATACTAGCACCTGGCACTGAAATCCAAGCAATGACTCTCAGTGGGCAGTTATTTGACACCAGCGCCCAGACGTCAGCAAAGCTACAGTGGTAGAATGAAGGGGGAGTTGGAGGGGGGTGTGAGTGGGTTTCTCAATTGCAATTGTTTTTGCCTTTGTTAACTTTGTCCGCAGTTTGTTCTTTGTCGCGGGCCTTGACTTCTTTTCATTTGATACGCTGCCATTAAGATTTAATTTAATATTTTACCCGACGGTTTGACTTTGGCTTGGCGCTCAGCTCATTTTTATTGTTGGTTCTTTTTTTATTTGCTTCGGCTCCCACTCGTCGCATTTATAAATTTGCATTCGGCTTCGGCGACTTATTAGACTTATTAGTATGCCCGACAAGCCTGTGGGGCCAAACCCACACTTAATTTATTCATGTGTATGTTGTTGTTGTTGTTGTTATTCGTCCATAGGCAAGTCCTACACGGCTCCGCACATCCGCGACAGCTGTCGCTACCTGCCTCTGCCTAACTACATTGTTGCCTCAAACAACAACTGGCAGTCAACTAGAAAATGGCTTTAGAGACTTCAAGTCGAATATAAATGCTAAAAACGACCATCTTAGAATTAGTCTTTTTAGTCTTCATAATTTAAATAAAATTACTAGAACTTGTCAGTAACATCCATCAGATCTAATCTGTGAATTTTTCAGTTTTAAAAGAAATTTTTATTCTAACTCCTATACCCACACTTCAAGTTGTTATATATTTTTTTTTATATATTTTATATTATTAAAAAAATGAAGATGGTTTGCTAACAATATTTTACATGTACTTAAGAAAGAAAACATTTTAAATATAATATTATACATTTATTGCCAAATAAAATATTTAATAATATAACCGGAATTTATTTTAATTAACTGCTGATTTTGAGTTCAGATGCCAGTCGAAAAAGGAAACTGTGAAAATATTATATATTAATGAAGTAAATATTATGTTATTTGTAAAACGTTTCACTTACTGCCAGGTATAATCTTTCCGATAGGAGAATTAATCTCAAATCCAAATGGAGATTGGGCTTTTCCACAACTTTACTGTTTTCCTAAATTGGTTTTTACTTGTACTTCGAATAATTAAATTTAACTGCGAATTTTTAGTTTGGAATTCACTTCATTGAAAATCGATCACCAATTACCGATTACAGACTCATCCGACCGAGCGACCTTTGCCAAAAATTTAATGTTATAATTGATATCTGTAATATTTTCTATAAGGAATTTCACTTACTTGTTTTTACGAGCATTTATGAACTTTACCTCCAGGAAAAGCAGCAATTGTGTTTTCTTATATTGTTTATTTTTTTGTATTTTGTTTCCGACTTGAATTAAATTGTATATCAGCCGCAGTTTCTACTATTTTCAGCAATGTTTTTTACCATTTTTGTTTTTTTTTTTTTTGTTGTTTTGTTATTTACAGTATTAAAATAGTTTTCACTTTTTTCACTTTAAGCTTAAAAATAATATCATCTCATTGTTTTTTTTTTTTTATTTTGTGTAAGCAACTTAAGCAACTTGTGTATTGAACTGAATTGGAAACAAAACATAGAACTTCAGGTGTGAAGAAGTATTCAAATAATTGCGAAGCCTACTTGGATATCAAATAAAAAAAATAAGAGTTGTTTTGTTTTATTGATTATGGTTAATAATTCTTTTTATTTTAAATCTGTTATGAAAGTAAGAATTGGCAGATTCAAATAAAGCAAAAAACTAGGGTTGAGTAAAAACTTCGGATTTTTTTTATTTAATATGTGGAGGAAACAACAATTCAACTGGAATATGGCTTAAGCTGAATATATTAACTCAGCCACAAAAATTGATGAAAATATACTTGATTACATAATAAGCTCAATCATTTAGAGTTGCACATATTCTCTGACTGAATAATTCAACTTAAACTGATCTCATACAGAAAAATTAAGAGAATCGCCATGAAAACTAAAGTTTATATTGATTTTAGCAATTATTTCAGAATAAAATTATAAACATAAGAAAGAAGTTTCTTATTTCCATGTTGTTTTAGAAATAATAATATCTAAAATTTACTCACTCGACTTACACCAAAAAATCAATTGTAGCTAAATAGCGCCACATGCCGCCTAACCCATTGCCGCCTTGCAACATTTCTAGTATTTGTTAAGTATTTACTGTACTTGGAAAGTTCTTACAAGTTTTTGGAGCGCACATTTAGAGAAACGAGGCCAAGAGGCGCAACCCCAAAAGCACATTACATATAACATGCAAGCGGATATGGGCGATAAGAGAATACACACACCACAGCCTACAAGGGGTGGTGCACCCTTGGTTGAAAAACAACGGCAACTACAACAAAAAATTAAAAAAAAAAAAATGATGTGTGCGTCATTATTGCAAGCGATAAAACAAAAGCAATGCCAGCTACAAGAATCGTCATCTTCGCATGGCGCCCATTGCATGTGAAAGTGCACTTTTGACACACTAAGATCCCATCGCAACGATGCATCCCCAACACCCTAGCCCCAATCTACCCCCAAACAACCCCTGAAAACATTTAGAAAATAGGAGCCGACTTTTGTTTTATGGATTTATGTCGCACTTTCAGTTTCGACTTTCGACACAGACACTGCGAATGCAGTTTATGTGGCAAGTGCTAAATTAATGGGGTTTTGCGCTGGGGTCTTTTATAAAGGGGGTTGTTGAATGAAAGAGAGGTGCCTCCTGTGCCATTAATGCAAATTGTTTTCTGCGTGCAGCTGTAACAGGAAATGAACGCTGCACGCAGCAAACACTCAAAAGCCAATTAGCTGGCAATTTAAGCAACTCCCGGAGACTGGCACAGCCCCAAAAGGGGGTCCAAGCGGGAACAAGAGAAAGGGGCAGGAATATACGCTTTCCCTGCTCCCAATACGTTGCCCACTCTGAATGAGTTCCTTCACCTTTGCTTGCGCTGTGTATGTGTTTGTGTGTGTGTGTTGTTTATCGCATGCAATTTTAATTACTCAGATTTTAATGGGAGCCCTAAGCGCTTTTCGCTCCCAACTGGACTTCACAAATAGAATCAGCAGAGTCAACAAAAACCGTCTGTCCGGCATGTCTGCCCGTTATTTATGTAGCTGAAGTCATCTGAGGTCTATTTTGAACAACTTTACACCAGATTACGTATTTAAGTATAGCCTAAAGGGTTCACCTCTAATGCGATAAGCAGAATAAATGTCAATATATATATATATATATATATATATATATACATATATATTGTATACTAGTAATTGGAAAGGAAAACCAGGTTAGGCTCATCGTTTCGACTCAATACGCAATATTATATATATTCGTAGTTGATGGAAAATACAAAATTTATTGGTTGCTATTTATTTATTGATTTAATGTCGAGCATGCTCCAAATACAAAACATGCAATCGCTCAAAAGTTAAATTAAAAAAATGCTTTTTCGACTGATATTACTGACTGACTTTAAATAAATAAAAATATATAAATAATCAACAATATTATTTATACCATTCGTAAATCAATTATAAGTAACTAAACCAATTTATTGTGTATCATTATTATCTGTGTGGTAGGCTCAAAACATTATCTAATAAACTATTAGTTAATAAATTTATTACCAGTGGACTTTTGTCTTTTTGCTTTTTCAACTAAAAACCAAAGTTTTTTGCAATGCTAATATAGAGGAAAGCTTAGAGAGAACATTGTAATTAATGAGTTGAGTTCTGTCTAAATGACAATTTCTAGATAATATAATTAAAATAAATAGTATACATTTTGTCTATTTAAATATATATTCTTAATTTCACTCCTGGTTCATTTCAATACATATTTCTTCCGGCATATTTCTATACATAATCTATATAGGATAAACGTATAAAGTTATAAATAAAAAGAAATAATCCCAATAATAAAAAACTTTTATGCCAAACTTTCAGCCTCCAAACAGGGTATAAAAATGTATACATAAAGCTGCCCTAAACTATCAGTTTTACACATGTACTACACAAATGCGAAGAACAAGCTGCAATTCTTTGTAGAATTTTTGGCCTTCAGCTTTCGCTTCTGGAAAACATTACTCGACTTTGTTGCAACAAAAAGAGAGACAATAAAATTTCACTTTCAAGTTGGTGGATTTTGTATGTTTTTGTGTTTATATCTTTTGTCTAGCAACACAAGTTGCAAACAATTCGCTGTGAGCTGCACTTGACTTATGGCAAGACCCCCAAATGAATGCAGCAACCACCTTGAGATGCCACACACACACACACGCACACACATTCACTTGTGCATACACAATATTATAATCTTTCAGCAGGTTGTCTAGTCATCTTCATATTTGTCGTGACATTCAGCTTGGAGAAATGCTGGAAGCCGCCAGCTATTAACTGTCCTGCGTGCTGGTTTGTGTAAGTGTGTGTCTCTTTTGGCCGTATTTGGTGAGTCAACCCTCCACCTAACCCTAACCCCTACTCCATAGTCTTTTCTATGTAAGCTGGTTTGTTTACTTTTGCTTAGCACGTTTCTTGCTGCGTTGCGGCATTAAATCAACACCTTTTGTAAGCGCAACAGAAGCGTAAAGAAACTTGTGCCACAAGCTGTGTCGTCTCTTTAGAAATGTTACATGCCTATTTTCATATTTGTGCCCCTTGTGGATGCAACTAGTTAGTTACTGCTTACTTATTAGTCGCTTATCTGTGACCTCGTCGCTAATTAGTTGAAATGCAAACAATCCTTCAATGCTCTCATTCAATTAATTATTTATTCACTCACCGGCGGAAATTCGCTAAACAAAAATCACAAACCAAATAAATCTTTCAAGCGTGTTTGTAAATTAACCAAAACCGTTCAAAGACAGACACATATGGAAAATTGTGGCTCGAAATTATCTTCGAATTGTGCCATATGTTGCTATAAATAATCTCCATATTTTTAGACAATTGTTCAGAGTTCTCAAAACGAATTTCGTATTTTTGTTTTTGTTTATTTTTTATTCCACCAAATTATCGCATAAATTTCATTTAAACACCAGCTGTGGTGGAATTTCTAATATAAAATTCCCCATTGATTAATTTTTATGTACTTTGATTTCAACACTTTGCCTCTTGTGTAATTGTTGGCCACGATTTTCCCATTTTCACGCCTGATTAGCTGAGTGTGTTGAAAATGTTGATCTTTTGTATATATGCCACGAAGTGTCGATTGATTGTGGCCCACCTCCTCGAAATCTTTTATGTGCTACTTCCGAGCGAGCGGTATGGGGGGTTAGGAGTGTTACATGGGGCGTGTCAACGATCGCTCTTGAATACTTTTCCATTTTTGAGGGCCCGTCGAATATGTCATGTCATATTGATTTATACCATAGCGCTTGGTTGCAGTGAATACTTAAAATATTTAACTGATTAAAGATAAAACAAATTGAAAAAAAAAATTATTTAGTTCACAAATATGCACTCATAAAAAAAGTGGAACTTGAAAGCTTTTATATTTAAGAAATAATATCTAAGTAAGAAAACAAAATATATTTCTTAACAATAAAAAAAATGTCTATAAGTAGAAATGCAATTTATTTGTTATAATATATTTAACAAAACTATACGCAATTAAAAAATACCTTGCAGATATATTTTCTGAAGGTTTTAGGTGATATTGCTTTAGAATAACGTCTTGGACTATAAGTAAGCTTTATTATAAACTTGGTCTTTGTTTTGGTAATCATTTTTGATAGAGAATATCGGGCAAAAGATAAGTGTTAAGTTATGGGATACAAATAGGCGTAGACTTACATGTCTACACACGCTATCTCATACAAAATAATTTCACAATTTTTGAGTATTTCGTTCTCAACCACTTGCAAAACAGAAAAAAGAAAAAATCAAATTTCGAAATAACGACTTTAATTTGTAGTTCAGCAGATTAACTCAGGTCTATAAGGGTATGTAATCTTTGGTGTATATTTGATAGTAGTTTGTCCTAGATTTCTCCAATAAATATTTAATATGGACTAATTTCAATAAATACACGGAAAATAATTAAGTAAAATCAAATATAATAATTAAATTAAAAACAAAAATATAAATCATATTTCTGTGGGTTTTTATAAGCCAAATAGACCAAAATAATAGTTAGTAAGAATTATTTAATTAATTGTAGCAGTATCGAATGTTATATTAAACCATTCACCAAAACGGTTTACCAAAATGAACTTTTAGCAAACAATTAGGTAAGAAGTGTGGCACGTATTGATCTTGAATGAATGGATCTTCAATAATGGCATTTACTCAATGTCAGAGCCACCTTGCACGACTGAAAACAATTGACTTGAACTTCGCGACAGATCACGCATCAATCTTGGCAAAATATCAGCAGCAGCTGGTCGAGTAATTCAATTCAATTCCCAGGGCTGCTCTCGGACCACAAAAGCAATCTCAAGTGTTGAATAGGGGACTGGGTAGGAAGTGATATTTTTTTACTATATAATTTGCATGCCACTAAAAGTGCTGCCATTTGTTGTTGTTAAAGTTCAATTAACTCAAATGCAGTCTCTATTTGAAGCATGTGTTTTGTTTCCCCTCTTTTGCATCAGCTGCAAGCGATGCAGTGAAGCGCATCCAAGCGCATTGGCAGCGTTTATGTCTCCATTTCAAAGCCGCAATCAATCTGGCTGATTGAAATGCATTGCACTGCCAACAATTCAATTTAGCCAGCAACAAGAATCTGCGATTAAATGTGCATTCAAAGAGAATACCAACCACAAAGATTGACCGCACCCACGTCAATACCTCAATAACACAATATACAACAGCATCCGCTGCCAAGCAAAATTACAATACATTTTTGCATTTGCAATTGCTTTGCTCCATTTGCTGTTGTTCAAGTGGGCGGTGTAGGCAACACCAGGTGGTGCCTCCACTCGATCTCTCTTCACGTCCATCAGAATCAGAAGCGGAATCATCATCATCTTCATCACTTGACACATAAAAGCTTCCCATTCAGAGCTGCTGCTGTTCATTGTCGGCTCATAACATTTTTGCTCGCAAGCCTATGAAAGAATGTGTACATACACACAAAAAAATCGCCTTATTATTAAACAAGATATATAATTGAATTTCTATATTAACATTTGGGTTACTTTTATTTTATTATAAAGCATTATTATTTTAAATCAGATTTACAAACATTTTACATAGTTTATTAGCTATGATCTGATATAAAAATTGAGAGAATAATTTTTATTACTATTTTCTAAATTTCAGAAATAATAGAAAATTTTATACATACTGTAATCGTATTTTTGAACTGGTAAATTTTGCACAAGCCGGTTTAAATTTTAGAAATTTATTTTCAATACTTTATAACGATTTATTTTCTGAGTGTATATATATATGTATATATTTATATGTACATTTTTATATGTATGTCACTTACTCATGCATTTCATATTTGACTGACCAATTGTTGAGCTGTGACACGTGTCGCATAATGGTTTTTGAGTATTAAGTAACCGCAATGTTGTCTGTTGTAGGCCACAGTTGAATGGGTCTCTTTACCCAGCTTTGACTGGCCACTCAAATGGAAACTGATCGCTTAAGGGCACAATTCACGTCGCATTTATGATTTAAATTAACTTATTTTCAAGGTAGGATTATCTATTTGTTGAGCACGGCGAGTAAACATTGAGGCTGCAAACAAAAAGCAATTTAGAATCATCATCAGATGCCCTGAAAAGGCTGTTACTGACATATTATTTATTGATGAACTGTTCAATATCAAAATTGTTTTGTTTAACCACATCTGCATTTTTTTAATAAATTACTTACGTCAGCTTGTAAAACTAATTTATTTATGTATCCGCTAAAAATATCTGTTTTAGCTGCTCAAACCTAATCGCTATAATTTTTTAATATTAGTTGTTGTGAGTAGTTTAATAGTGGAATGATGCCAAAGTAAATTTTAAATCAGTTAATTTGAAAATATATCGTTTTTCTCAATTATCAAGTCATTTATTTATAAAGCGATATACAATTCTGATATGGCTAGTTGGTCTGTCAAGGTTGAATCATTTTTCTATGATATACGAGAACTCATATTCTGTGTTATATATTATAGGCTTTACCACTTGTTGTCTAAAGAATCTCAGAGAAATGAGCACCCTTGCCTGTTGTGATATGTAATAGGCCCAATTGTATATAAATTATTCATTTGTCAATTGAAGTGTTCAGTCAAGTGTCATAAATTAAAACGGCAGCTCGTTAAAGTTAACAATTGCGCTTGTCATCCAAAGCTCTCAGCAAATATTATTGTTGTTGTTTTGGATCAGTTTGTTTACTTTTATTCAGTTGATCGCTTATATAAATTGGTTTGTGCACATCTCTTAAGTGAAAACATCTTTGCGTTAAGCTTTCATTCATACTTATTCAAGAGTGCAGTGCAATTTCAGTATTTAAATGCGCAATGCTAAAAATATTTCAAGATAAACAATCCGGGATTGTTAGTCTGGTAGAGCTTATATGCGGAAGCAGATAAATCTGCAGCCATAAACAATGAGAACCGCAAAACAACATTGTATTCTGCTGCAAGTTTTAATGCGCGATTTAAATGTTTGTTATATTTTCAATCCCATTTAATATAAATGAAGCAACGACGAGTTAGCTTGGAATTGGTAAATATGGAATACCCTTTTTGCTATAAGTTAAGCTATGTTTTTAAAAACATGTTTTGGGATTCAGATGTGAACATGTATTGTATTTAAAATATTATTTTTCGAACATCAAACATTTTTCTTATAATATCAGTTTCACTTAATATATGAATTATATTTAATTATATTGATGTTAGTTCATAGTAAATAAAAGTCAGCAGAAAGCATATTCGGCACCATAAAGTGAAAATATTCTTGATCAACATCAAATGCTGAGTTAATTTAGTCGATCTAATGTGACTATATAAACTTAACTTTACTCTGCGATAATTTCTTCTTTTTTTAATTAGTTCCATGATTAACGAAAAAATGATGATGACCACCTCAAGGGTTTAAAAACTTCGAATAAGGCATTTATAACTGCAATTTGCGCAGCAAACCAAAAAAAAATAAAGAAAAATGAATGAAGCAACAGTCACTGACAGTTCATAAATCATACTAATGCCTCAGAAGCTGCCACAACGGGTCTGCTTCTTCGTCATCTTCTTCTTGCTCTTCCCGTTCCCCTTTTCGCTCAGTGTGCATCCCAAATGAGCGCAAGTTAAAAGCCCATTCAACTTAGATGTCTATTCACAGTTTTGCACTTAGAAAAAAATTGCCTTCACATTTAGAAAATATGTAGATAGATATGAAAATCCCACTTAAAATTAATAAGGTTTTAAAATTAGAAAATATAAATGCAAACCATTTTTATTAGAAAAACTTCTTTCGGAAATTCAGAAAATGGAAATTCTTTATTGTATTTGACAAATAATATTAATAATAAAAGTTATAATACTTAAATCAAAAATTAATTTTTTACGCAGAGAATATTATTTTTTCTTTATTTAAAAAAATTAGATTAAAGAGTGTGAAAGCTGGTTTTTAGTACCAGACCCAAATTATCAGAGCAGAAACCCTTTGTCGAATTTCTTAAAATCATGGCTATTTTTTTTCTAAGTGTGTGCAGCTGCTGGTATTTTAAGACGAGAGGGTACTGACAATCCTTTCTGGCTCTGTTGTCTGTTGCATGCCCCGCGGCCTGAATGTGCACATCCTGCCATTAGCCGGTCTGGAGACGAGGCGACGCCTCATTTAATTGCATAATTTATTGATAATTAAATATGAAACTCTTTGCTCCGTTGCAGGCACTGACTCCCACAACAATTGCTACCAATGAGGTGAATGCACTCTCTAACTGGAGGCTATACACCCCCAGTAGCCCAACGGACTTGCAATTAAGACACAGCCTTAATTGGACAACTCAGAGGCAGCAACAGTAGCAGCAGCAGCCAGCATCAGCATCATCAAGATGCCATCTCTGCGGCAAAAGGTCACCACATACTTTCGACAATTGAGTTTCATAGCGGAGCCACGGGATGGAGGACGGCGACGGGTCAATGGCAACGCCGAGGAGGACGATGCCAGCTTTATAACCAAATATCTCGAGGGGTAACTAAACTCTGTCCACTCAGCAAGTGCAGCACACAGATATATTTTATATGTATTTATTTTAGACGCATGCAGCGTGTATTTATGCCTGGCGGACCGGAGATATACAATGGCCAGAATCCCACAGATATGCCCGTCCTTAAGCTGGGCCCCTATGCCAGTGGCCCGGATACCATCACTGCCGCCTGCACCGGCCCCGACGAGGGCCTGACGGGCATTAAACGCTCCAAGCTGCATTTAAGCGCCAGCTATGCGGATGACATTGACTTCATCGACACCCAGCAGGAGAACGAGGATAGCTACGGTGTACGCAAGAGTACGCCTCCAGTTCAAGCCTCAGCACAAGCGACACGCCTTAGCAACAAATTTGCACGTCCCACTGCCTCTAGGCGGCAGAGTAATAGTGATCAGGGCACAACAGGTAGTACGGGAACAGGTGGAACAGGCACAACAACCACTGGCATGCGATCCAGAAAAAACTCAAAGAGCAGCATTTCCGCAGTGTCGTCGGCGACAACAACAGCGACAGCGACTGAGAATGGAGGCAAGGCCACCACCATAGTAGTCAGCATGGTCAGCAACAATAGCAATAATAGCGTTGCCCAGAATCAGAACAATAAGAATCTTATAAATGCCAAGACTGTGACCTCAACAACGACGATGGCTGGAGACGGTTGTTCAGAACGGGAGCGTCTGCTACGGGAGGCGGTCAGTAATCAGAATGGCACCCCTGCCCTTCCCATGACCCTGTCAACGCCGGTGGCCGGTGTTCGAAACTGGCAAATGGATTGCGATGTCGCCTATGGCATCTCAGTGTCGCTCTACGAGAACAACATGCTAATCAAGGAGCCAATGGGCAATCCCATTGCTGATTGCTATGGCTGTGTGGTGCGCGGCGATGCCGCTGCCATGGCCATGGCCGATGGCGTCAACTGGGGTGAGTAGAGCCAGCACGGCAAGCATGC
The DNA here is from genome assembly GCA_035042365.1 of Drosophila dives. Classification (NCBI taxonomy): domain Eukaryota; kingdom Metazoa; phylum Arthropoda; class Insecta; order Diptera; family Drosophilidae; genus Drosophila; species Drosophila dives. The sequence goes on from JAWNLJ010000439.1 coordinate 3,117,235, forward strand.
CAGGACATTGTAGACCATTAGGTCAGCAGAAAACTCTGCCAGTTTTGTGATAATGAGAAAGAATTCTCAAAGCACATCTGAGCCTGATCTGCTCGTAGTATTTAAAAACTTATATTCCAAATTTGAAGTTTTTAGCTTTTATAGTTTCTGAGATGAGCTTTTTAAATACAGGCACACTATACAGAGGTTTGACTGTATGTGACTGCAAGCAAATAACATTTACGAATCACTTGCTTCTTTATTACTTCATTCCCCCGACTGCTTTTCTTTAATTAACCCCTGTCCACATCCAAAGAACTACTTCTTGTTGAATTTATGATTTCAATAAGGGTTTCATCAATTAAGCTCATTTCAAATTTACCCGTAGTTATAATAATTGTACTTATTTTAACTCTCGTCTATTAACTCTTTATATAATAACAAATTTATTCAACTACATCTTGTCACTTAGCTAGAAGATATTTATAGTAATTGCATTATTGTTAAATTTATGATTGTTTTATTAATTTAATATTATTTTATTTAATTAACTTTTGATAGGAGCCAGTGTTATTTAAATAATATCAGTCCTAATTAAACTGTTTCTTGTCACTTGGTTAGAAAATAATTATATAAATAATTTAAAAATTATATTTAAAGCATGAATGCAAAGTTATATAAAATAATACAATTAATTTCTCATAAATTTCCATTCATGATTTATATATAACTTTTAAATCAATTAACATCAATTAATTATAAAAAAAAAAACTCCTTTTTTGCTTCCATAGGCGATGGAGCTCGGCTAGCGGCTCGATCTGCTGTGCATGGCTGCCTGGACTACCTGGATCGGGCTGTGTTTGGGCAGGCGCACGAGTGCCGGGCGACTACAACGCAGGAGTTGTTTGTGAGCCTGTTGCGCAGTCTTTGGGAGGGACACGGCTGCATTTTGGAGGTGGGCGGTGCGCTGTCCACGCTGACAATTGCTGTGGTGCTGCCGCTGGACGGTGCACCTGACAAGTATGTGGTGTGCTCCTGCAATGTGGGCGACTCTCTGGGATATGTGTACTCCAAGAAGCATGGTGTACGCGAGTTGACGCAGGCCTCCCACGACATAAGCTCCATGCGGGACATGCGCGATGCATTAGGTGCTCTGGGACCAGCGGATGGCAATAAACCGGAGCTGAGCAATCTCACCTTCTCTATGAGCTGCATCGAGCGTGGCGACATAGTGTTTCTTACTTCGGACGGCATCAGCGATAATTTTGATCCAGTTGTCGGCAAATTCGCCGAGGCCTGGACACCCGATGTGAAGCTACAGCAGCTGGCACCCAAGCGCCAAAACAAGAGCGCCTCAGCCATCTATGCCCGCCTGCATCCGTCATCCGCCACGCCTCCCTGTCGAACACGCCAACCCAAGCCGGGCAGCAGCCCGCCCAGCAATGTACCCAGTCGGCCCAAGTATATGCGCTCCCAGACCCTAATCGAGGCACGACACGGCGTCCAGGCTGTTGCTGCCCCCTCGGCAGCTGTGCCCATTCAGCGCATACCAAAGTCAGCGTTGGGTCTGCCATTGGTCACCGGGCCGCAGCGACATGCGCTAACCCTTTATCGGCTGGAGGATCTCCTCAGCTACGGGATCAATGGAACTTTCTCACCGTGCGCTTCGGCGCGGCGTCTGTGCCATTTGTTGATTGATTTTGTGCGAATGATCACCTCGGCACGTCGCAAGACACTGGAGCAGCGGGAGCTCTTCTACAAGTTGTCCACGGGACCGGATGGAGTGAAGCGTGAAGTGCAACTGAATCGCATGCAACACCGCGCGGCACGCAAACGCATCGTGGACAGCAGCGGCTTTGGCGCGTTGCCTGGCAAACTAGATCATGCAACCGTTTTGGCCTATACCGTTGGTGGTGCAGCGCCGGATGCTGATATCGATGCAGCTGGTAGTGGTACTGTCAGTAGCGGTGGCGGCGGCGGTGGAGGTGGAAATGGCAACGTAGCGCCAGTGCTGCAGTTAAAGGAGTTCAAAGAGACAACTTTTTAGGCTGCCGACTCACACTCATCCACTCAAAAAAAATACGTATTCACCAGAGCAGATCAGATATAAATACACACATATATCCATTAGTATGTAGTTTTATATACATACACATACATTATTTACTTGGTATTTGTGAAGCTTTTGTTTAAGTTGTTGATTTTGCTGTTTTTTTTTTTAAATATTATTTTTCGCAGTTTGTCAGCCATAGTTCATAGCCATTTTTGAAATGCAAATCGACAAATTGCCTCAGACGTTATAAACTACTACCAAAAAAGAAGAACACAAAATACAAAACACAAAACATACCGAAAATGCAAAGAATGTAATTTATATTTTTACACCTTAATACATATTTTAAATATAGTACCACGATATGAGAGTGAATTTGTGCACCAAATAAGCTAATTATTTTTGCGGGCCGTTCTAAAACTTTTTCAAATTCACATTTAGACGCACAGCTTGAATTATTTGGGTATTGCGTGCAAAATGGACCCCGAATAAACAAATTTAAAAAAAACCTAGTTAATTGCGTTTGCTTTCATATACAATAGTGACTATAATGGAAACAGTTTACAACTTGGAGGCAATTACATTTTTTTAAGGTCATGATTCAGTCAAAAGCAATTCGCAATATTAATATTTAAGTCTTAATTCAGCCAGTTTAATCTTAAGTTGTCCAATCAGCTCCTCAACTGTCGCGCATGCGCAATAGCAGCTTGGCAATAGTTTGTGCTCGCGATGGCGACGAATCCTTAACTAATTTGTAAAAATGCTCCACGCTGCATAAGGTTTGTGGCTGGAAAAAACAATGATTATGATGTTTGCTTTGTATATAAATTGGGATGCACAATACGCACTATAGTCTCTGTATCCAGCTGCGCCTGTGCCTTGTTGGCCAGCAGCCAAAGCTTCACAGCCAACTGACAGAGCGGCTCTTTCTCCAGATCGGCATAGCGCACAATGCGCAAAAAGAACTCCATTGCAAGTTGTGCTTGAGCACGCTGCTGCTGGGCTGCACCCAGTGACTTCAGCTGCAGCAGAATGGCATCCACAACCTGACCGCACAGTCGATTCACCTCCACCAGAAACTTGGCATCATGGCCATATAGTGAATCATTTGAAATCACTAAACAAGAAATAATTGTAATAAATATGGATAATTTCCTAATCATTTATAATTGTAATATTTACCGCCGTCGATGTGATAGGGGAACTGTTCCAGACTTTGCACATATAGCATGTCCAAGGCATGCAGGTAGATAATAGTTGGAGCCGTACTATTCGACTTAAACGATCGCCTGGCCACGATGTCCACCAGCAGGCGTAGGAAATATAAGGCATCTTGCTCTGGACTGTCGGGTACAATGATTAAAGTGGCCAGCATGTTGCACAGATACGCGACCAAGTACCGCTCCAGGCAACGCGGCTTGCCCTCGAAGTCAACGCTGGCGGTGGGCAATTCGGTAACCAGCTGCAGTGCAGCTTCAAAGCAGGCATCCGCTAATTCAAACGAAAGGGCAGTTCAGTAAGACATTAATAATCGATTATCTATATTAAAAATGTAGCTCACCCTGTCCAAGGCATAGATGCCGCAGCGCCAGTTGTCCACACAGCAGATACAAATCCATTTTCTGCTGCACGGAGCTAATGCTGGGTATGGTTATAAAACAGTAGGCAATGCAAGCCTTAACGAAACCCATAGATTTTGTGGCTTGGAGATAATCAGAGCGCATGGTAAGCTTGCATGCAGCATGCACGAGGGTCACATAGACCGCATCCAAGTTGCTAAATGTACCCCGTGCCTCAACATAGAAGCTGAGCTGTTTCTCTAGATCCCTGCCAAAGTGCACCTTATTTATGAATCCGTTAATCAGCTGCGATATCTGTCGACGTTCATCCTCGACACTGAGCGCACTACAAGCAATCAAATAATGAATATTTATATATGTGTATATGCCGGACATTTACTTGACAGAGTCGTTGAGTATTTTGCCTAGAAACATGAGTGCATTGGTCACCACAGCATCGCAGGTGCGTTCCTCGCTGTTCTGTCGATAATAGCTCAATATCGATTTACACACCTCAACGCGCACCGTCTCCTTGTGGAACAGATCCAGGTAGGGTAAAAAGTTCGGTTGTATGAGCAGCAACTCAATGTTTCGATAGTTTTGCATAATCCTCAAAATGATGCTCTGCAACTGGTTGTAGTGCTTCTCATAGGCCTTGCCCAGGCTCATACGCGAATTCAATTCACCCAGCAGACGATTCACCTCGTGTATCTGCAAAATTTGCGATTAGACAAATCGTTGAATCGTTGCTTATCCAATTTATGTTTGTATTAACCGTAAAATATTGTGCCACAAATGGTGCCCACGTTTCCACACAATGAATGTATTCGTTGGGACCCGTTAGCGTATTTATCGTTTGAAATGCGGCAGTTAAAAATGGCACACGGTGCTCCTGCAACGGGGCGCAGTTGCTGACACAGCCGCCAAGCGGTCGAAGTAGTTGGGATTTGGAAATACCAGGCGTATCACATTGATTAATTAGCTCCAAAAACTCCTGCGCATGTGTGGCCACAAAATCAACCTTTGACGAGTTGAGCAGGGACAAGAGCACAGCGCCGCTACAGAAATAAAAGTAGTTAAACATTGAGCGTGAATTGGTACATCAAAACCTTGGCTTACTTATTTTTTAGCTGCTTGCACTCCGAGAGCATTTCCTGGGCATAGAGATCGCTTTGGTGCAGCAGGCACTGCAGCATGAAATCGAGAGCCGGTGAATACAGCTGTAAATAGGCGCTGGCCGTAATTATCTCCGGATGCAAATTGTGGCGGGCAACCAGACGGAAGATCTGCAATAGAAATGAATTGTAAACTCAAGCAGAATTGTAACCGTCTCAACTAACCTGCGGATATATCGTGAACAAGTCCGTAAAATTGTCGCGTATATATGCCCGGCTTGACGTAACCGGGACACCGACACGCACCAAATAACAGCGCGCATAGATGGACACCAGAGGATCCGCAATGCCACGCAGCTGACCCGTCAGACCTGACAATAATTCCTTAATTTCCTTCGGGGCGGTAGTCAAAAATTCGTAGCACTTGAAAATGGCCATTTCCAGATAGAGACGCGGCAACAGCTCACGTATCGAAGCGATTTTATAGAACCAATTCTGACAGGTGTCACGTGCGGCATCCTGCTCACGCTGCAGGACTACCGACGAAGCGCCCGGCGCACCTGCCGCCTTGACACGCAAACGTTCGTAGACTAGTTTGCCGAAGACGTCGAGGATGTCGGTGATGAGCACATACTGACTTGGGTAAAAGTGCAGCACACTTGTGTCGGACAACATCTTTGCGCACTGTATCGCAATCTTGAGGGCCTTGACGCGCTGATCATTGTGCCAGGATTGGATGAGCTCCTGTTTCAGCTGGTCGAATCGCTGGATGTACTCCTGCTGCGTCAGATCCATCATGTGACGCATGCTGCCATCATCGAAATTATCCAACTGCTCCAGTCGATACTTGACCTTATCGGCCACCACTGTCTGAGCCTTGACTGAAAGGGTAATAATATTAATAATATTTATTTATTAATTAATTTTTAGTTTGTTGCATTTGTCTTACAGCTTTCGCCGCCGCCTTCTGTGCTGCTGGTGCACAGGAAACTGGTGGAAAGCGAAAGCTTCTCATTGGTGGTGAATCGATTCAGGATGCCCAACCGACGAGTGCTCCAGTTAAGCGTGTTATCCTCCGACTTGCTTGGTATGCCACTCTTTAAATTCATAAATATAATTTATTGAATAAGATTTAGTTATTGGATTACTCACAAATTCACTGGCCATTTGCGTTAGTGGATCATTCAGCTCCTGCTCCTGGCGCGCAAACTTTGACAGAGGATCGGTGCCTTCGAGTGCCAAGGCCAAGCTCAGCTGATTGTTGTCCGCGCCCTGATAAACCAATGACAAACACATATAATATATAGTTCGCTTTATGGATGGGCGGTGTTTTGCATTTTTTTTATTACCATGACACTGACGGTCAGCGGCTTGAGCGGATGTTCATTCGTGGCCTGCCGCTGCAGATGGTTTTTAGTCACTTCATAACAACGAGGTGCGCAAGCCCTGCATATTTATACGAATTTAGTAAATTAAAATATTTGTTTATTTTCGTTTAAAACTTACCATTCCAAATTCGCCATGACGTGCCTTGAAACTGTTAAGTGCGAAGCTGCTCTGTTAACTTAGCATACTCGTAACACTTCAAGGCCAGTATGCAGATCGAAAAACTGCTTGCTCGAACAATTATATCAGTTATTTGAATTGTACGAAAAATTCAAATCAAAATCAATTTTGTTATTGTATACACCTTCTGAAAATGGTTCTTTGTTAACATGCAGCTGATCAAAGATCACATGTAGACGTACGATGGCTATACTCGGACAACGGCTATTTTTACTGTGTCCCTAGGTAGTACTCTCAAATGAACCAATTCTATAATTGAATTGGCTTCAACGCAGTTAGAAAATAACAAAAAAGTGAAATTAAATTAGGACAGCAATTCTATTCTGATGAAGGTTTTGTTGAAAAGAAAATAACTCAATATACAAGTCTGATGAATATAAAATACGTTTATATGAATTAAATAAAATTTTGACCATAAATTTATATACTTTTAATTATATTTTGCATCAGATTAACTTATTTCCTTGTTAAATTCTTTAATTAATGTTTAGTTAATTCCATTTTAAAACAAGGTTGACAGATATGAATTCCGCTGTAATTTATATAACTCGAACATTTATTTGTTCACAGTTAAACAGTGTGGATTATAGAATTTGTGTCTGTGTACAGACCGAAATTAAATTTTTTGCCTGTAATCTCTGTTTTTGACCTGCGTATTGTTCGTGAAGCATTCGTGTGAATGGCAAAAACAACACAATAAAAGAAGTTGGCAACGCGAGGCATTCGCGCATCATTTTTCCACCATTATTCCATAAAAAATTTGTTTTGCTTCAGAGCGATGGCAAAAGTACCAACTAAATGGCTAAAAAACACTTGCAGAGTGTGCGGCAAATATGCTAGTTTCAAGAAATCTTTCAAAATATTCGACACAGTGAATACAAAACTGATTAACAACATAGAAGCGCTCACTGGCCTTCAGGTAAATCACTCTAAAATGTTCCTCTTGGCCAATTAACTTAAATTGTTATTATTATTAATCGCAGCTGGAAAGCTATGTGTGCCTGCCCGAGCTGATGTGCGAGTGCTGCAACGTTGAGTTGACCAGTGCAATCCGGTTTCGCGATCGATGCATTGCGGCCCAACGGGAACTGCTAGCGGGATTAACCAAACAGCAACTGGACGGAATTCCCGAGAAGTACAAGGCTTTAATAATGGGCATTGAGGCAACGACAGAGCCATCGGATGACCATGTCCACGAGAGCGAGTTGGTTGACTCCGAACCGGACGCCGAGACTGAGTGTGAAATTGTGCCGTATAACCAGCAGATGGTGCAGTCAGAGACCCAGTTTGTGAAATTGCTGCCGGAGAGTGGTGATGATGGTGACACCATCACCAAAGTCAAATATGAAATTGCACAGGATATGAGCGATTTGATCGAGGATGACAATGTGTCAGTGGTTGAGGAGGAGACTCAGTACGAATGTCTTATGCAAGACGACGATGATAATGTCGTGAAAATTGACAACATATCGGAGCAACTCATTGCGTCCGAACCCAATGAGATGTATCTGTATGATTCGGATGACGAGGTGGCCGTCCTGGATAATGTACTTGACGATGAATACGAGCTCGAGAATGCTGTGAAAAAGTCCAGTCTGCCGCCAAAGCCAAAGATAAAACCAGATGATCCCCGACGGCGAGGAGCTGGCGGTGTTTACATCTGCGATCAATGTGGTAACCACATCAAGGGACGCATGGCCTTTGAGTTACATTGCCGTCGCCATCGTGGCGAGAAGGAGTTTCAGTGCGAGTAAGCGTATATTAATGATTTCCCATTTACAAATGGAGTCCTCATTTATTTTATATTTGTAATCGAACAGAATCTGTGAAAAATGCTTTTGCACCACGTCAGAGCTCAAGCGGCACATGCGAAAGCACACTGGCGAGCGACCATTTGCCTGCCAGTATTGCGGACGCTGCTTCTCAGACTATACGACGAGGGTCAAGCACGAGCGCACCCACACCAATGAGCGTCCCTATGCATGCGGCACTTGTGGCAAGGCCTTCACCACAGGCTACATACTTAAGAACCATATGTTGACACATTCCGGCTTACGCTCTTACAGGTAAGGAAGAACATCTAAATGCGCATATAAAGATTACTTTACGGCCTATCAATATCATTTCAGATGCGAGCTGTGCGATAAATCTTTTATGCTTCCAACTCATCTGAGCACCCATATGCGTACCGGCGTGCACAAGCGAACCTTGGAAAAGTATCAATCGAAGCAGCTAATGCAGAATGATCCGGCCCTTCAGCTCAAATTGGAAATGGATGAGGAGAGTTTGCACATTCAGGATTAATTAATTGTTTTTGTATTTTATCAAATAAGATTGAAATATACTTATTCTAAACTAGGTCAAATAAAATAACTCAACTAATGCCTTCATTATGTTACTCTTATCAATGTGCGGTTGTTTTTTCTAATCTTGTATTAACAAGTTTCGAATATAAACATAATTTAAAATATATTAATTTCCAAGTAATTGTTTGTGAATGGCAAAAACTAACAATCAGCTAGAGGAACAAAAATCACTTAACAATTTGATTTTTTTTTTAAATATTAGGATTTTAATTGAAGCGCACAATGGTGAATCGTATGTGCAGAGTGTGCGGCACATATGCAGGTCAAAAAGATTCGTTATAGATATTTGAAAATCCAGATCTACTCATTAGCATTCAAGCTCTTACGAACTTAGTTGTAAGTAATTCGTATACATATACATAGATATATATTTTTTATTATGTTGTGATTTGCTTTTGAAAAATGCAGAATGTTTGCCAAAACTTATATGTAATTGCTGCGAAAAAGAATTGCGAGTTGCAATTAAATTTAGCGAAAGGGTCATCGGAGTCCCGGAGCGACTTCTGTCAGCGTGGATTATAGGGAAGCCGTAAGGGACTCTTCATGCCAGAGTAGCCCAAATGCAACTAACATATCCAAGGCACAATCAAAATCCAATAATATAAATCAGCTAAAGACAGCTGAAGAACTAATCATTAAACAAGAAGAAAACAAAATATTTATAGAGGAATAGGCTGAACTTCAGGATTAATTAAATAGCGTGTAATTAAAATGTAAGACAATTTAATACAATTGAAATTCGAATTTACTATAAATATGGCCATTTGTCTACTTATTAACGGCGAATTAATCGAATTCGTTTTACAACACTAATTGTGTTTGCGTACCCACATGACTGGCAAAAAGTAACAATCACAGTCATAGTAAGAAAAGACGCTGTTCACCAAGATATATTCGCAGTACATTTGTTTATTTATTGTTAGAATTGAAGCGCACAATGCTCAAAAACATGTGCAGAGTGTGCGGTAGATATGCAGCCTACAAGAACTCTTTGAAAATCTTTGAAGATCAAAATATGCTATGGAGCATCCAAGTTCTGTCGGGCTTAGTTGTGAGTAATTTGCATCAAAAGATAAACATGTAACTAATTTGACAATTCTTTATTGCAGTTAGAAAATGCGGAATGTTTGCCAAAACTGATTTGTATTTGCTGCCAGACGGAACTGCGTGAGGCAATCAGGTTCAGCGATAGAGTCATTGCAGTTCAAAAAAGGCTTCTGTCAGCGTTAACTGAGGAGGAACTTCTACAAATATCCGAGGAGTATAAAGAAGCCGTAAGGGACTGTTCGGGCAGCTATAGCAAAACAGCAACTAACACAAATCGCATATCTGAGGCACAGCCCGAATCCATTATAAATCAACCAGAAGCAGATGAAGAGCTTATCCTTGAAAGGCAACACGATGAAAACGAAATAATCATAGCCGAACATGACAGTCAGATCGATCTAATGGAGTACGACTTCATCATTGACGATGGTATTATAAGCCCGCAGGCTGACCTCCAAGAATCCCAGTCCCAGAACACATCGGAAGAACACCAATTTGCAATCGCCTGCGAAGATTTTGAAAAGTCTGCAGTCGATGGTTATATCTCGCCCGATAAGGGATCAGATGAAGAGTTTGAGGTGTTGGACAAAGTGTTAAACGATGAGATTGCCACGGCCCAGAGTATAGACAAAAGGGTGCCTGGGCGAAAACGCATCGCAAATCTCAGATACGTTTGTGATGAATGTGGCCATCACATATCTGGTCGCATGGCATTTGAGCTCCATTGCAGGCGACATCGTGGTGATAAGCAATACGAATGCGAGTGAGCATACAAACAACCAACAATAAATTAATTTAATTTATATGTAATCGCTGTTAGCATCTGCCAGGATCGTTTCTGCACCGGCTCCGAGCTGAAGCGTCACATGCGGAGACACACTGGGGAACGTCCTTTTGCCTGCCAGTATTGCGGTCGCTGCTTTACGGACTACAGCTCCCGGGTGAAGCACGAACGGACTCACACCAATGAGCGACCGTATGCATGCCAGAACTGTGGAAAAGCCTTTACAACTGCCTACATACTGAAGAACCACATGCTCATTCATTCCGGAGAACGCGCTTTCAGGTGAGATTTGCTCTGCATCTCTTAATCATTCGATTAACTATTCTATCTCTTTATTACAGCTGCGAGTTGTGCAATAAAACATTTATTAGACAAACGCATCTGGTTACGCATTGTCGGTCTAGTGCTCATAAGCGCAATCTAGAGAAACAAAGCGAGGAGATAAAGATTGAAACATGAAATTCCTCTCATGTAAATTAAATATAAAATAATTTGCATTTCATTGTTTTTTATTTATTGAATCTAGGAACAAACTATTGGAATTTTAAGTATTGCGCTAGCAGATGTGTTTAATGATTATTGCTATATATGTTATACATGCAAAGAATAACAATTTAAAAATGTAATTTTACTTACTCCAAAGAGTCGAAGAAAAATAGCGTTTTAAAAGAAATATGGTATAACTTGTTGGTATTGATTGTCAAAAAGTTTTTGTGTTGGATAATTCTCGATAGAGGAAGCTGTAATTTATACTTACATAAATCAAAAATAAACATTTTTAATTGTGTAAACTTAATTAAGGCAACTAAAAAGTTTGAAATATGGCGAAAAATATAGATTTTTCTTTACATTCATAGTATTTATACATTTACGTATTTTATGTACTGATAGTTGGCTAAAAATGCTTTGAAACAATTTATATCACAATATTTTCTGGTTATTTTCATATATTTTTTAATTACACATTTACCTGATATTATTGTTATTCTGAAGTGGAGTGGTAGGTACTGCAACTGGAATTTTAACATAGTACATAAATATTTATAAGCATTATAGTTATTGTTTATAACATAATATATATAAATGATACCAATAATGCGTTGTATAACACTACTCACATTTTGGTTCTGCACAAATGCGAATGTCAAAAACTACAATCACAGCTGTATCATAAAAAAATCGCAATTTACGAAAACATTTTCAAACCTGAAATTATACTTGTTGAATCAGGTGCATTAAATTGCGAAATGCATAAAAACATGTGCAGAGCATGTGGCAGATATGAAGTCTGTGAAAAATCTTTAAAAATCTTTGATAATAAAAATATACTTTGGAACATTCAAGTTCTTACCGGACTAATTGTAAGTAATTCGTTTACAATTTTGTTTATTTTACGAATACAGTTTTGCAGCTAGAAAATGCTAAAACTTTACCAGACCTCATCTGTATTTGCTGCCAAACTGAATTGCGCGACTCAATCAGATTTAGCGATAGAGTGATTGCAGTCCAGCAGCAGCTTCTGTCAGCTTTAACCGAGGATGAACTTCAGCAAGTATCTGAGGATTATAGGGAGGCCGTAAGAGAAATCAACACGACTAACTATGAAGCTAAGACCGAATCCAGGACTATAACTGAGTCAGAAGAAGCGTTCATATTTAAAGCCGGGCTCTATGAAGATGAGATAGTTATTGAGGAACATGGAAACCAGGAAAACATACTACAATACGACATAATCATTGATGATGACCCAATAACACAAGATGTTGCAGCAAATGAGAATACTTCTGGTTCCTCTGACCAGCAACTAGCAACTTGCAGCGAGGATTGTACGAGTTCACACGTTGAAAATTACATGCAACCTGATTTAGATGTAGAGAGTGAGGAAGTGGCTGCAAGTAATGAAGTTCCTAAGGCCCAAAATACATCTAAGAAGAAACGTAGTCGAAAGAGCCTCACAAATGGCATTTTCGTTTGTGAGGAGTGTGGCAATCATATATCGAGTCGCCTGTCCTTCGAACTACATTGCAGACGACATCGTGGCGATAAGCGGTTCCAATGCGAGTGAGCATATCACAAATAATAATAAAAATAATACTAATAATACATATATACATTAACATATATCTAATTGATTTTAGCATCTGCCAGGATCGCTTCTTTACCAGCTCCGAGCTGAAAAGTCACATGCGGAAACACACTGGAGAACGTCCGTTTGCATGCCGGTACTGTGATCGTTGTTTTGCGGACTACAGCACGAGGGTGAAGCACGAGCGTACTCACACCAATGAGCGACCTTATGTTTGTCCGAGTTGTGGCAAAGGCTTTACCACCACCTACGTACTGAAGAACCACATGCTCATCCATTCTGACGAACGTGCATTCCGGTGAGATTTCCTATGCGCTTATGTGAGGTTTAAACTTATATACTTCAATTCCAGATGCGATTTGTGCAATAAGTTGTTTAGGCGGCAAACGCATCTTAATACGCACTGCCTCTCAACCGCTCACAAGCGCAAATTGGAGAGTCAGAACAAGGACAAAGGATTAAAAGTTAATTGAAAAAATCTACAATTGTTGATCGATTTTTAATAACTATCTCCATCTATGAGAGTTTTTCTTTACCATCCTGAGCTGAGCAAAAAACGAAAATTTATGATCACATTTATTTATATAGTATTAACTATAATCAGTCAAAACAAAAAAATAAAATAAATTAAAACTAATTATTTTCATAAAATTTAAAATGTGTATTTTAATTAAACAAATAAGAAACAAATGCATTTTGTTCACCATTTTGTTGCATGACGGGGAAAACAAATAAAAAAAGGAAATCGGACAAAAGAAATATTTTAAATTTATGTGCTTATGTTTTTTTGGAATTTAGAACAATATTATTTTCAGTAATCTTGATATATATATATATATATATATATATATATATAATCCAAAAAAACATATATATATATATATAAATATATACATATTTATATTTATTTACAATTTGTACTTATAGTCATACTGCTACTACTCCAAAGGCACTTCAACTGTCACGAGGATCATGGCTTGTGGTTCAATGTTAGGCTGTGGCAAGACGCTGTCAGACACTGATTGTAGCTCTTCCGATTTTGTCGGATACGGATGCTGCTCAACAGCGCTTGATCTTTCCACATTTTGCTTATGAGTATTCGAGCGATAGTGCGTCTTTAGGTGAGTTGGTCGTGAGAACGAGCGCTCGCATAAGTCACATCTGTAATTAAATAAACACAATCAGTATGTATTCTAAGTAATAAGTATTCTTATATGATTTTGTAGATAAGGTTGAACTTAATAGCTCCGAATAAAACTAGATTACGAAACTTCAAGAGCTGTTTTACAATAGCCTACTAAATGTTGGAACTATGTTATAAATAATCTAAAGAAGTCAATAGGTCAGAAAAACAATAAACAAAATAACGCATAAATCGAAACTATAAAAGGCCTTTTTAAATCTAGATACTTGCCTAAATAACCTTTCGCCCGTATGCACCAGATAGTGATTTTTGAGTATGTAGGAGTTGGTGAAGGCCTTGTCACAATGCGTACACACGAAGGGGCGTTCATTGGTGTGGGTGCGTTCGTGACGTAGTCGCCCGCTATAGTTGACATAGCTTCGATCGCAGTAGCGACACGGAAAATTTCGATCGCCGGTGTGCCTTACTTGATGACCCTTTAGCTCGCCGGCAGATAGAAAGCGAGCCGGGCACTCCCTAATAACAAGGAATACGAATTGCTTATGTGGAAATGGAATTTGGTATTTGGCCAACTTACTCGCATTGAAAGGGTCGATTACCACTGTGTTTGCGCAGATGTCTATCGAAGGCAGATTTGCCGGTTACGTTGTTGCCACACTGATCACAAAAGAAAACTGGCAGCTTCTGCTTGATGCGCGGCTGTTTTAGGCCGGTGGATTTAGCCAAGCGTCGACGGCGCTTGCTTTTTATAGGAATTGGCACATACTTTTCATCTTCCAACGTGGATATGTTGCTGGTTTCAGCATTAATATTGCACGTGTTCGTCTCCAAGTGATCGACACCGTCGTCTCTTTCAGGTTCATTGCCTGAACGCTCCACGTTGATAAGCACTTCCATGGGACTTAAAAGTGCCTCCTCGACTTCCTCATCCTCGCTAGGACGACGTATTTGATTTCTTGTACTTCTACGAACACAACTTAGATGTGTGGATGGAGAGCCGGAAGTTGGCTCCTTCTCGGATGGCTGCTGTGACTGCTGAGTCCATCTCTTGTGGTTGTGCAGGCAACGCCTGCGAAATTCAATTGCACAGTCCAAATCATTTTGACAGTTATTGCATATAAGCGTGGGTAAATCTGGCTTCATTTCCAGCTGTAATAAATTGATTATCAATTAATTAATCAATGATTTTCTTCCAATTGACCTACAGCAATGCCGGTTAGTAGATTAATCTGTCGCAACAGTTTGCAAGCACTTCTTTCAAATAGATTTGTTGCTTTCATTTCATCCGTGTCAATTGCACAGATGCGACAACAGTTTTGCAGCATTTTGTTGTGTACTTTATTTTAACCAATTTGAGCAATTATAAACAATGCAGCTGTTTCCCACCCACAAATGCACCTGCCATTCACACAGACGCGTCAACAGGTTGCCATATACAGTATTACAACACTGGTCAAAAAATAAACAACAATCAGCGTAGTCCCACATTACTCCTTATATATTTCTAACTAAACTTTAAACTTAAAAATGATTTAATTTTATACGTTTCCCGTTACTGCGTTCTGTGCATCTTGATGCCGCTCCACATTCTGCTTGTGCGTATTTGAACGGTAATGGGTTCTCAGATGAGTCTTGCGCTGAAACGAACGCTTGCAGCAGTCACATCTACAATGGTAAAATTTTAAATGTCTGTAAAAAAAAAAAATGTAAAGTTACTTGCCTAAATAAGCGTTCCCCTGTGTGTACCAGCATATGATTCTTTAGTATATATGTGTTGGTAAACGCCTTGCCGCACTCTTCGCACACGAAGGGCCGCTCATTCGTGTGCGTTCTCTCATGCTTCAGTCTGCCAGCATAGCTCACATAGCGACGATCGCAGTAGCGGCAGGGAAACGGTCGCTCTCCCGTGTGAGTGAGACTATGCGAGCGCAGCTCAGCAGCGGATAAAAAACGAGACGAGCACTCTCTGCAAAAAGGAATGGAATTTATGTGCATACATCAAACATATACATAAATATTTATATTTTTACTCGCAGGCAAAGGGACGTTCCCCAGTGTGCTTGCGCATGTGGCGCTCGAATGACACTTTGCTATTTACATATTTGCCACACAACTCGCAGACGTAAATGGCCCCTTCTGGTAGGGCTCTTGCGAGTATCTTGCAATTTTTGCTAGAGTCAATTGTTGGCTTGGGTAGATCGCTTATGTTGTTATTATTCGTTTCTGTTTCATTTGCATCGTCTGTATCGTTGTCCGTGTTGGCTTTCATGATATAGTCCAGATCCAACTGATCATGTTCCTCAGCAACATCAGTGCTGATTTTTTGGCACTCCTTGAGCATAACTTGTACGGTTTGCTGCGGCTCCTCGTCCGAATCGCTTTCTCTATACGTGCTAATCCCGATAGACTTTTGGCTGTGTTGAATTGGTGGCTTTGGGTTTGGTGGTACTGGCACATCCTGTTCGCTGAGGGAGGAATTATCGTTGATTTCGACGAGCGGCTGCCATTTCTTTTGTGTTTTAATGCAAAGTCTCCGAAATGACATGGCCAGTTTCAAGTCCGTTTGACAGCGGAAACAAATAGAGTCGGGTGCATCTTTGGAATCATGCAGCTACATTTTAAATCAATGGTTATTATTTAAAATAAAAATACATCTCGGATGTATTGTTGCGTACCCTCAATCCAGTCAACATTTGAATATGCCGCAATAGCTTCAGATTTTTCGATTCGAAGAGATTTATTGTTTTGTCGCATGAATTGCTTTTTCCGCAGACTCGGCACATTTTTACCAGCATGCTGAGCATCCATTGTCAATCTGTTGTAATGGGATTGGGAACGAATTGAAATGCATTTATGCCATTTATATGAAAGAATGTCAGCTGCGTTGACAGTCACACAAGAGCGTAAACAATCACCCACAACTGGCCTATCTATTGAGTGTGTAACGGTTGTTGTGATTTTCAATTTGGAGTTTTAGCGACATCGCTTGCTGACAGTGACTTATATGACCTTGTTACAGTGTTAAAATAAATTAATAAGTATAATGAAGGAACGTTACTATATCCTACTACTATATCGTATATATTAAAAAAACTCGTTTCTTTAATAGTTATTTTAATTTAGCTAAGCATTACGGGGGACGGATTTGATGTGTCACCAAGAATTTATTATATAAATCTTATGCGTTGTTACATAATTGTATTATTATTCGGTAGTAACTTATAGCTGAACTTTGGTAAATTGCCAGAAATTTTGGTTTGGAAATACATTTGTAGCTCATTTATGCCGTGGAGCAGTTGCTGTCCTCGTACGATTTAATTTGATTATGCTTTAGCTTCAAGTCGTTCTGAAAGAGTATCTCACGGCGCAATGCTTCGGCACGTTCACGCATTATCTTCAAGTCTAACAATTCCAAGCGGCGTTTCTCAATCTGTAAGTGATAACGATGCAATTCCTGTTGTCGTTGGCGTAACGTGGGCATTGCGTTTTTAGTGGTGATACCTCCCTTCGAGTTGGCACCGCTGGTACTAGTCGTGCGCGTCTTTCTGCGAGATCGCTTTAGTTCTGATGGCAGGGCATCCTTTGACAGGGCTTTTCGCAATTCGACAGACTTCGAACAGCACGATTCGATGTTGTCTGCAATGCACATGCGATTGGCAAACTTGGGCGCAGCCTCACGAACCACAGCAGTCTGATGGGGCGGAAAGAAGCATGTTTCCATTTTCAGTTCAGTAGGCTGAGAATGGTGTAAGACTTGATCCGATGGATTGTAGCCCAGCGCCAGTTTATCAGACACATTCTCTACCAACTTCTTGTTACGCAGCCGATCGACCAACTGATGCCAGCACCCTCTCGCTTGTGATCTCTTCGCGCTGGCCAGCATGGCAAGACTTGTCGACGACTTGCTGACCGATTTTTTTAGGTTCCATTTGCATTCCATAGCCGGTGATTGTGAGTGGTCAGAAGTGTTACTCGTTGAGCAGTCGGTTTTATGGGATCCCGATAATGTCTTGTAGGTAACAATGGAATGATAGACTTCCTCTTCATTGTCGCAGCCAGAGCAAATCACACAACGGCTGCCGTGCAACTGCAACAGATCAATTTTCTCCTCTGAAAGAAGAATATTAAATTCCAGCGATACAAGTAATATTTATTTTACGCTTACCAGAATTTTGATTTGAATTCATAACTATAATTTTTGATTTTGTGTGTTAAAATAAGAGCCAATTTGAATCTATTTGTAGAAAATTTGTATATTGTGTCGGAGCATGAGCAAACCAAAATGAACTTAGCCTACTAAGCACATTTACACAATTTTGTAACTGAATAATTTGACAAACAAGTTTGAAAGTTGTAGTCAGATTTAACAGAGTGCGGAATTCTCTGATGCCAGTAATATACCACCATTGGGCTGTGGGTAACTCTTTGAAGACGATTCCTAAAAGCATCGGTACTAATTTTTACTTCGTCCACTGTATAATAAATAAATTTGTTAACACTTGCTTTAAGATTTTACCGACACATTTGATTCTTATCGATTTGCGATTATTGACTTTATTGATTTTCTCGTCTCTCAGATTGAATAAAATTAGATTGTGCAGATCAATCAACTTGATAAGGCTTGACCAAAGAATTTGTCGGGGTTTCTTAAATGAATTCGTGTGGAAAAGACCAAATTAACAAGTTTTCATTGCTCATTTATAAACAAAGACTCAATTGATACTTTAACTCAAGTTTTGTTTGCACAAAATACTTTTAGTAAACATTGCATATTTTGTAAACTTTGGCCAATGTTATTGTCTACAGACTGACGTCAAAGTTCTTAAACGATTCAGTTATATATATATATATTATTTTTGATCTTTAATTTGTATTTTCCATCCAGTGTATATAAACTGCTTTATTTGTTTGTTTTTTTTATTATAACTAAATTGTGTTACATTCTTTTTATGGTTGTTTGTTCGACAATCGCATTTTAAAAATGTATGTTAACATGGATTCGAACACAAAGTTTATATAAATATTATACAATTAAAGTTACCAAAATAGGATTAGTTTAGGTTTTTATTCATAGATGACAGATATTGAGATTTTCTTTTGACTAGACGGTTGGATGGGGGGATAATGGTTAATGGCATTAATTGGCAATGAAAGCACAAAGAAAACCTTAACTTTTGACTAGCATTTGGTGTGCAGAGTTTGATGAGAGAGATGCAAATGAGATTTTATGGATTTTGGGGGGTAAGGAACCATTATTATCATTTAAAATGTGTTAAATATGTCACCTAGTTTACGAAATCGTTTCTACTTTACTTATACATTGTTTGACTGGCGCTTTAAATGGCTAAAAATACGCAAATTGGTTTTCACTAGATTTATATAAAGTATCTCTATAAAGTACACACATTTCCTTTTGACTGTTTCGAGGGTTAGTTTTAAAATTTGCGTTTATGCTTTAAGTTGTTATGGTTTTCATTTCGATTTTTAGGTATTGTTGACATCGTTTTCTTATTCTCTGATGACTTGTTTTTCATTGAATTTTATTTTAATATTATGTACTATTGTGTCTAAGTGCTATACAAGCTATACTTCTTTAAATTTGGTTTCTCTATGCCATATTATAGTATTAGTTTTTTATGTATACAAAAAAATGTTCTTACAAATGTGAAAATTATTCAAGTACGAGCTTGTGCGCTGTCTTGTCATATTGGTTCCAATTGATGCTTAAATGTTAACAATTCTTTCTTGTATATAAAACCGTTTTAAGTAAATGTATATCTTTACACATAAATGTATGTTTGCTATCATAAACCTTAATATACACAAGTAGAGATGCATATATATATATATTTATTTATAATATATGTATATATATTTATATATGGGGACCATTTCATTTCACATGTCTCATTATTCAATTCATCTTGTTTGTGTGCGTATTGCTAATCTCTGTTATATTATTTTATGTTATTCTTCATCTAAGTACAGTATAAATGTCTCGTCTTGCTGTTGCATGTTGCATGTTGCATGTTGCTTGTATTTTACTAATCATAAGTTACTGGACGACACAGTGAGAAAACGAAGACAATGGCGTACCACACCTCGGTCAGGTAGAGGGCGATCTGCAGCGTACAAAGGCAATATTCCAAACGGAGCCGGTACGTCTGCAACAACAGCAGATACAAAACGCCCACGGAGCACGGAGCGGTCAGGAAAACCGATAGAATTGCAGTCCACCCTAAGAGAGAAAGATGAGAGAGAGAAATTAATCGAAATAGAACAAGAAATTGATAAAACAAAACAACTATAATTAGACAATGTACGACAATTGCATTGTGTGCCAATTGGTCTGCCACCGCCTACCTCTCTCCGCCAGCGTGCCCTTGCGACCCAGTATTAAACGCATCGTCTCCATCACTATGAAGCTAATCATTACGGCCGAGTCCTGGGCAAGTGTGTGACCCGTATAGCTCAGATTGATCGCCTTGAGCAGACCCATCGCCATTTCACAGCAGGCGAACATGCCAAAATAGAAACTATTTAGGTAGATTAACACCTCATAGTTCATGCTGGGATTTGGCTTCTTCGGCACAAGTGGCGGTGGTCGCTTCGGCGGCATTTTTAACTATCACTAATTTAACTTTTCACAATTTATCAAATTCGCTCTGTGCAATCCCGGCAAAAAAAAAAAAACAATGATGGGTTGCGCGATTTACGCTTCTACGTTGCTCACGTTGGGCGCTATATTTTTAGACTGACCACAATAATAATAATAATGTAGACCTGCTGCTGTCTTGGCCATTGGCTCTGCTGCCGTTGGCATTTGTTGGTCTTTTCGTTTTTGTTGTTATTTATTTGAATTATGTGCTATTCGTTGTCGCCTTTCGGTGCTTAAAATCGCCTTCTTAGTTTTTATTTAGCTGCATTTTTGTCAGGCAAGCGCAATGGATGAATGACCTGCCCCGACCAAATTTCAACCCGAAATTTATTCATTATTGTACACAATTTCCCATAATTTTTTAAATCTTTCCTTGCACTTTTAATTGTTATTGGCCTGATTAGGTTTTGTTCTATTCATAGAAATAAATTTTAATAATCCTCCGATCTATTGCTTAAATTTCATGTATCCCTTTTAATTTCACGTAATATAATTTTTTCTTTAACTTTTTTGAAAACCTTTTATCCAATTGTTTACTAACAGCAAATGAAAAACAAATTAAAAAAATAATTTTTTAACTAGACCCTAATTTTTGAAATTTGACTTTATTGAACTTTTAATTATCTTTATACGTTTTTTTTATAGTTGCTTTCTGTCATCGATATAAATCATCAATAATTTTATTTCATATTCGGCAATAATAAACGCTATTTTGGTGTTTGTGTTTTTGCCCACATTTTTCTCAAATACAAACATTATTTTTTATAATTTAAACTGCAAATTTTATCTACTGACGCTCCTACAATATTTGATCAAATATATTTAAATTTAAATCTGCGAAAAATGAATGCAATTTTTTAAAAACCATTTTTAATTCCAACTTCTGAACTATATTATTTTGTAATTTAAATGCAGTTTTAAAATTTTTAGTACACATTTTTTTTAGTGAAATAATTTATAATGAATTAAAAAGAAAGGTAATCTATCTATGTTGATATAATATCTATATCTTTCGTAACTAAAATAATTGTTTTAACGATTTAAATAGGCAATTAAGTATGTTAAGATAGCCCCCTTGAAGTCAGTGTGGCCTAGACTCATTAGCCATATCGCTGTGTTTGTTAGACATGAATTAAAAGTGTACATTGCAACGATGATGAGCAGCGACAATGATGCCAACTGATGATGCTGCTGCTGCACATAGACTACTTATGTGTCGAGTGCAGTTGTATATATAATTTTAGATTATAAAAATACACCAACAACGAGCGGGTCCGGCGAATCAACGCGACAGGCGACAAAGGCCGGTCAAAAGAATGCGCATTGCATTCAAATCAAATGGCGCTTTTGATCGAAGCGGACGAGTCGCGTCGCGTTGTGATATCTGTGCAGTATATATATATAAAAATAGAGAGAGAGTGCATTCCTTACACGTAATAGACCTTATATAAGATATCGGTTTTCATACACACCTCGCTCGCTAAAGCGTTTTCTTGGCTCCAGTCTGGATACGTTTGGGATTGGTTTGTGATTTTGGTTTTTTTTTTGGTGTTGCGAGGAATACGCCAGCGTATTTTGGTACTTCATCGAATATCCTGTCTTCGTGGTGTGTATATATCCTAAAGTCGTGTGTCTGCTTGTGTGTGTGTGTGTGCTTAATTGGCTTAGCCTACATCAAAATCGCTCAACTTAAATGTAAACTGCTTGACATAACTATACCAAAAGTTGCGTTGTCGTCGTCGAATTGTTCCAGCTGCAGCATCAATCTGTGCCGGTTCTCCTGGTTCGAGTGTTACTGCTGTTGGCTTGGCCATGGGCATCGACGTGGCAACGTTGACCAACTGCTAGGTGTATGTGACGGGTCGGCACATTGTACAAATGAATATGCTGGCGTAGACTAGTTCAGCACCTTGTAGGGTGATCATTAAGGCACTCAGAATAATTTCGAGTTTGAGAACATAAGTTTGAAAACAACACAAATAGATAACAATAGCAAGACTGGGCAGTGTTAATATTACGGATGCGGTCGCTTGCCAGCCTGTAAAATCGCAAAAAGGAGAGAGCATAATTAGTAATTAAATATACATATGCAGGATTGACGGGCTAAAAATTAATATTAACTCTATTTAAATACTACAGACTCAATTTGTTGAAACTGCATTAGGCCTAATAATAAACATAATATAGGTAATTTAAACTCTGTTATTAATACAATAAAAGTTTAAAGAATAAGAACGTATGAGTTGGGCGTAACTAATTGTGAAATACTCTGATATTAGTTGAGTAAAAAGCATGTCAACATCGCACAAGCATTTTATAATATATTATAATGTATTAAGAGTTGTTTATGTTTTTTTATTCAAAACGACAAACAACAAAGCTGAACACCTAATTTAGTACTGGACAGATTTAAATGCCTTGTCACATCAAATTACGCATACGCAATTTTGTAATATGAATATGGTGGAGTTGGGTGTCAGGGGTGAGGTGCCTAAAAATGATGACACTTTTGTGCCTTGAAGCAAATAATTTATTCATGTCATCACAGCAGTCCGCACCACCCACCACTATGCGCCCAACAGCCTCCGGCTTTACGTTCTTATCGGTCAACTGTTGAGTTTGTTTGCAGAGCACAGCTCATTAAGTAAACAAATATTCAAGTGTTGCCAACATCAAATAAATTTGCGTGTGTGTATTTGTGTTGATGAATAATCATGTATGTTTGTATGTATATGTTCTTAGTCTTAATTATTACTCACCACGATCGCTGAGGCTGCTCTTGCGACCAAAGACAATGCGTAGCGTTTCGATGATGCACAATGAGAGCAGAATTGTCGCCTCACGTGACAGTACATTTTCGCCATAATTCAGATTGATTGCCTTTAGCACGCCCACGCCCACCTCAAAGGCGGCGTACATGCCAAAATAGAATGAGTTTAAATACATGAGTATCTCATATATCAGACTGGCGTTCATATTATAATTATTATTGTTGTTATTGCTGCTGCTGCCGCTTCAATTATACTTGTTATTATTTGTTGTTATTGTTGTTGACGTTAATTTAGGGCAGCGTGTTTAGCGCCCTCTATAGCCCGGTGTCACCGGAACAGCTTGAAGCAGCAGCAGCGATGCTTCAGTTGCTTGTAGAGATGTTCGCTTTAAAGTTACTGCTGCTGTTGTTCTTTTTGTAGACAAGTGGCGTATACAACATAAGCATTGACAGCAGCAGCAGGTGGCTCATAGACAAACACACATGCTGCCGTATATATTTACAAAAAATATATATATTGGGTATATGTGTGTATGTTGTCTAACACTGGGCGGGGAACTGGAACTGTTTTGGCCGCTCTTTGGTGTATTTTTAATTATGTTCGCCCATATGCATATTTCGTCTACGTTGTTATTGTTGTTGTTGTCATGGGAGTCTCCTTGTAGCGATGGTAACAGAACAGCAATGCGTTGTCTGTCTGTCTGTACATGTGTGTGTGTGAATATGTCTGTGTTACTATTTAATAATGTTGAAAAACAACGACGGCGCTTATATAAAATCCAATTAAATATTTGCCTCTCTGCTCGCACACACAATGCCGCGTTACTTTTGGACACGCACACGTACGCACATCCGACACACACTGACGACAATTACTTGACTCACTACAACATCGTACATATCAGTTTTTTTAGTAGGCCTATTTGGGTTTTGCACGTAAATATTTTCCAAATTTTTGGCTTTTATGGTGCTGTTGTACTTTGGCTGCACATGTGGAGTATATTTGGATAGTTCACAAGTGAGCGAACAGAAGAGTTGTTCACTGAACTGATTCACTGAGCTTGTTCCAGAGAACTGCAATTTGTTAACAGTATTTATTTTCGCTCATTTGTTTTTATGCTTAAAATTTAATTTGCAAACTTATAAACTGTTGCGGAGAGCTTGTGTGTCAAAAAAAAGGTTTTAGTAAATTGCATATTGTTATTTTTTATCGATTCCCATAATATTGTGTTATTTCATAATACAATATAAGATTCAACACTAAGTCACTAATTTCAAATTAAGTAAATTGATTTGTATAAAGAAAAAATAACCGAACTAGATAGATTAAATCTATTTGAAAGTTATGTTAACAGAATGTTAAGTAGAATCGAGAGCTGATTTCTATTAGCAGCGGAGCGCTTTTTTAAATTCTCAGTAATTCGTCTGTGTTCTGTTTATTAACAACACTGCCACTATCGACCGACCACCACAATCAGTACAATTTCTTGACAACAACTCAGAAGTAATAATCAAATATATAAATAATAAACATGCCTGCCGATCAAATTCAATATTCTGAGAAATACTTTGACGATAAATTTGAATACAGGTATCCTAGACAAATATTTAAAATATTTATTAAAACTCATTTATTAACTATTACGATTTGTCGGTTACAGGCACGTAATTCTGCCGCCCGATTTGGCCAAACATGTTCCCAAGTCCCATTTGATGACGGAGACGGAATGGCGCAATTTGGGCGTTCAGCAGAGTCCCGGCTGGGTGCACTACATGATGCATGCACCGGAACCGCATGTTATACTATTTCGGCGCAAAATTGTAGAGGAGGAGGCTCCAACAGCAGCAGCAGCCGCATCTCAACCAACAGCTACCGTCTCAAATAAAGTCAATGTTGGCGCCTAGAAGAGGGAGAAGTAAGAACAAAGGAGATTGATTTAGTGGCTAGTTGAGTGGACGATGGAGATTGTTATTGTTAGACAGTATAGACAATAGAGGGTATTGGAGCCTTATCATCAGACAACTTGATGTAAAATAATTTTGATACACTTTCCTTGGAGATGTGTGTAAATATTTCCCTTAAGTTTACTATTTGCATTTAAAAAACGAAATATGTTAATGAATTGTTCATTAAGTTTATTTAACTATAAAATACAAAACGCATTTTTGTATAAAATTACAAGTATACTCTAAGCCTAAGAATTTGGTTCAAGCTACAATTAATGATAACAACGCCAAATTGCTGGCGTTAAATAATCCGACCAACTGACCATGTCCAGCTGACAATTGCGCTTTGCATAATACTCCATGGCATACAATGAGATCAGCATGCCGTTGCCAGAGATAAGTGTGAACCAGAGCAAAATATTGCCCAACTTCTTTGGGGCGCTGCGTGTCAGAAACGTTAATGCCACGCCCACACCACCAAACAGTACAAGCATCAACGGGAAGAACACTTGAAGCGCAAATCCCAACACCTGCTCATGCACCAATGCCGATATCATGAACACCAGCAGCGATGCAGCCACCTTGGAGCCCTTAAAGATGTGCCTGTAGACATCCCGATAAACATACTCATAGAGCCAATCGTGGACGACAACGTTCCAGTTGCGATAGTAGCTATCATAGTTGTGCGAGGTCCACCAGTCTTTGTAAAACATGCGATCCCCGAAGCGCAGCAATTCCGATGTAAAGTTTAGCCACGAGTGCAGTATCATATAGAAGCCGCACAAGAAGATGACCGCACTCGGCAGCATCATGCCAAAGAACTTAACGATCAGTTGTGATGCACCCAGCGCCTCCTTGCCAATCTGGCCGAAATGCTCGTGAATATGCCGCTCATGGATGAAAGCGTACAGAAAGGCAACCGCAACAATCTCCATTAGGCGACACAGCGCAAACTTCCAGCGAATGTGCGAGGTGCGTGGATAGCTATCCCGATAGATGAGCGTGGGTGCAAACAGAAAGTACACATAGCAATGCAGTGGCGGCACATATGGACAACGTTTCGGATGACGTGGACCATCATCATCTGCCTTCTGTTTGCCGAGCAGCACTCGTTCCGCATTGTAGCGCACAAAAGCGTGCATCTTCATCAGCAGGCGAGTGCTTTCCAGGAGCAGCACACAGGCACTCACAAACGGCAGCTGGAACTTGAGGCACAACGAGGTGGACACATAGCCAAACACCAGCTGGGCACTCACATACAGGATCAGGCAGCTGTGCGACCAGAAGCGCTGCAACGAACCTGCAAAATGGAGTCAGCATTAAGTGAATTCGAATCATATAATTTAAATATGTATATATATATTTATATATGTATACATACACATGCACTTCCCTGTAAATATCTTGTAATTATTATCTTTATCTTTTTGTACTTTAATCCCTGTGAATGGTGATTTTTTTAAATGAACGAGTTTTTAAAATATAAATTTAACATATTACATAAAGAAAATGAAAAAAAGAAAAGAAAATATATTATATTGCACCTGGAAAACCCTTCTAAGCAAACTCTCAAAAATTAAAAATATTAATTTCTCGCGTGGAAAAAAGTATTTAGCAAAACTGTGTAAAATCATAAGATTGCAGAGATTATTTTTAACATATACTTGAATTTTCCTATAATGCAATTCTCCTCGTAGTGCATTTTAATTTTCATATATTGAATTTCCGTACTTTGCATTTTTACAAGGAAGAGACTTTTTCTAAATATTTATAATTAATTTCGAATGGTGTGGTGACCTCTTTCAATGACTTAATCATATCTTTGGTTTCCGAATGAGTCAACGAAAAAACAAATATTGACAGTCAATAAATAGAAAAAAGGTACTACCAAAAAATATATAAACAAGTTTGGAATACTGCTTGCCAAAATTCAATCATTATATTCTGCATATTATTACGATTAATTGTTTCTGCATATCATTTAAATTAATTGCTTTTACACTTATTTTATACATTAAATCATTAAAAAAATAAAAACAAAACATAATAAATAAAATTTTGACATGAAAGGCGATTTCTAATTATTGGCAGGTGAACTTACTGTTAAATTGCAGTTTGGCACGCACCGAAGCCCATCCCCGGAATGCATAGAACAAGGCCAGCACAAAGATGTGCTCCAGGAGCCAGACGCCCATAACCCAGTGGAGGCGCTTGAGGCCGCCCCGGAATGTGCCCAGGCCAAGATTGAAGTGGCCCTCGACAAAGTAGTCGTAGCAGATGACATTGAGCAGGAACATGACCAGAATTATGCCGAATATATGATATATGGTGCGCATGTGCTCCACCTGCAGCAGTGCTGTTAAATACGATTCGCGCGCTAAAAACACCTTGTCCGGCAGCTGACGTCTTCTTCTTTGTTCCGCCTGCTGCTGTTGCTTTTGTTGTACTGCTTTGGCCGTTTTAATTTGGGCATCCGCCTGTCCATTTGTATAATCGCTGACGTCAAAGTCTGTCGCTGATTTTGTCGAAGATACTTGTTGCCGTCGATTGTGCCATGTGCCATTGGCTACTGTGCCCGTCTCCCAGGAATTGGAGCGGTCAAGGTGCCGAAATTCGTGCGCACGCATCTCCTGTTGTCGTAAATCCTGCAACACATCCTCGATCATGCAAGACAATCGCTGCTCAAAATCAAGAAGCATTTTGCCCTGAAACTTTTGCAGCTTTTCGCGCACAAAGTTCATTCGATCGAATTCCATAGTCCGCGACTTCTCCTCGGACATGGTAAAGATTATATTTGAACACCTGCACCTTTACGACTTGTAACTCTTTTAAGCTAACTTTTTGACACCAACCGTTCACGCGAACGTAGCATTAAATAATGTATCGATTGAACGGAGGCTCAAATGTTTCTGTCCGTTGTTGTCAAATGCGCGAGATGATAACGGCACTTTCGTACATTAGCCAAAGGCGCAGTTGCTGCAGCACTGTACAGCTGTGCTGCCAATTTAGCTGCTTTCCCGCCATTCCTTTCCAGTCTTCGAAGTTTAGAGTTCGTTACTGTTTAAGCTGAGCTATTTTTATAGAAATTTATCTTTAGTTGAATTTTTTTTTAAAACCTTGGGAATATGTACCATTAATTGAATGTAATGTTTTAGTTTAAAACTTAACATTTTTGCTAATGAAAATAATAATCAACTTGGAAACTTATTATTTATTTATTTACTAAATGTCAACTAAAATCACTCGACCCAAATAAATACAAAAATAATTAAATTCAACTATAAGAAGAAGTGAAGGTAAATAAACAAAAAAGTAATTACGCAATTGCTTGCATGCATAAATACTAAACTAAGATAAATTAACAATTTATTAACAATTTAAGTTGCGTATAACATTAGCACCAGCACCTTTTAGCATTTTTTTAATCAGCGAAGCAGCTACTTTTTGAATTGCAGGCAACACACTTGTCTGGCACACAAACACTAGCTCAGCCACACTCTCTGATTCATTCTCGCATAGACTCTCTCTATTGCTCTCTCTCGCGTTGTGCTTCGTTTTTGTATTAGTTGTTGGTGAATTAGTTTAGCTTGGTTACAATTTACAATTGAAGCGCCTTAAACGACCAGATTAGCTATCAATAGCACTTGGCACTTGAATCTTAATCAATCGGCTGTCTTGCGCGAACCACATGTGGGTCTATGTAACTGATAAGACCCCAATGTCCATTGGCCCCTTGTAAAATGGGTGCACATGCACTCGCCATCGCATTTATTTACCAACATGTTCTTATGTGTGTACCAGAATAAAGAATTGAGTAAGTATTTAAGTACTTGTATATGGCAGACAGTTTGTCACAACGTATTGAAAGACGCAGTATTACAAATGAGTTAATGCAGTCTAGTTGATTTACGATTTTAGTATGATATGGTTTGTAAGATAAGATTAAGATTAGATTAAAGCTTATCAATTAAATGCTATAAACATAAAGAAGACAAAGAATTATTTAATAATATCATATTTATCATACTCTTGTGGGTACTCAATATTTTATATTTCGAAATTATCATGATTATAGCTGCTAATTTACTAAATAAAAAAATTAATACTTGTAACAATGAAAATATGAAAATATTTAATTATATTTTTATTTACTTTTTTAAAAACATTATAATTTAAATTCTAAAAGCATAAAAGCTTTCGAGCTATATTTTTAAATTCGACGCAATTAATTAATATTTTTAAAAAACTAGTACAAAACACATTTTTTGCGAAAGTGGATTTTGGCCGCATAAAATAGGCACAAACTTTGGCAACAAATAAAGATATCGTTCTGTTTGTTTAGGTGTGTGTATGTATGTGTGTGTGTGTTTGTGTAATTTTGGCATATTTAATTGCAAATATTTATGAACGTATGAGTAAAAAACAAAAACAACAAGTACTCGCACATAAGCCAAATGTTTTGATAACGAAAAATGAGCCAAAATTAAAGCTCAGGGCCATGCGTTGTCCTGCCGACCTCAATGCATAGTGTGCATGTGCGTGTGTTGGTTTGTGTGTGCGCGTGTGTGGAAAATAATATTAATGCTGTGCAGACGCAATAACCAAAAATATTTATTATTTATGCGGAATAAACAGCAGCGGCAGAAAACACACAAAATCCGAAATTAATGCAAAAATGACAAAAGCAGCGGGCAGCATAGAGAAACAGAGAAAGAGAGAGAGTAGAGAAAAAGAGCCAAAATGTAGGAGTAATTCCTATACATATAGTATGTATATATATATATATATATATTGTATTTATATTAGTACAATATGCGAATAATGAATTCGGCCTGTCGCAGCTTCAGCTGGAACATAAAAGTCAAACTCAGGCCCAGCGAAATATTCATAAAGAGCAGCAAAAACGGCAGCCAACATTATGCAGGGAGATCTGCCAGATAGCAGCGCACATATAAAAAGTCATTTTTATTGCTCCAAAAAAGAGGCATGCTGCGAAAGACACTGAAAGAAGGGCAAAAGCAGGAAAAAAAAACAAAAATAAATAAGAATAGTAACAAAAATAATATGCGACCGCATAAAAATCTATATAATTCATACAAACCCACACAGACGCAGGAACCAACATGTACTCCGCGCTTGGCGGCCATATTGGGTCATAAAAAGCATACACACACACACACACGAATACACACAGAACGGTATAATAGCCTGAACACAAAACAACAGCAGCAGAAAGAAGGACTACAACAACAACGAACTGGCAGACAAAGCAGAAAAAATTTTATGACGCCGAAACTTTGTGAAGCAGAAACATATAAAAAATGTTGCATATTTTTAGGAGGCCACGTTGAAAATTGTCCCATTGCTGTCTGCTTGCTTTTGCGATTGTGTGATTGAGTGTGTGTGTGAGTGGTATGAGTGTGTAGTTAGTTTATAGGCACACAGTGTTGTGTGCTGTGCGAGTTGGAAGAGAAAAAAATGGCGCAGTTTTGTAATTTGCTAAAAAGGCACATAAAAAGGAGTCGCAATGTCAGCGATATGCCAGCGAAATTGTGAGCCACAAATAATGCGACCTATACAAGACTGTACACTGTTCAAAATATTAATATCATTTCATGATGTATTTTTTCAGTGCCTTTTCAATCTGCTTAATAGCAGTATTTCTTTTGGTCTTTGCTTTGTAGAGATTATTGACGTAAATTTTACTATATTTTTACTAATTTCGGATTACAAAAGTTCACATCTATTAAATAATGTAAGTTTGGCAGTATAGTGCCCTTAAAAATTCTTAAAAAATTCTTATTACGCATTTAACATAAACATGATTGCCTAATAACTGCAATATATATATTTTTATGGCTTGGAGATAGTAAAAAGTTGTTTTTTATGTCTATACATTTTTTAAATAAGAAAACTATTGATTTCATTTAATCGGTGCATTTAAATTTAAGCTACGACATTTAACTGTACGTATGAAATTAAACAAATATCGCTGAGACACAGTTTACAGTATGTTTAAGATTTTTATCTGCATGTGTAAACTTATATTTTAAAGAGTTAGTAGAGATCTAGAATATTTTCTATCACATCACAAAGTGAGTAGCGTTGATCGAATAGAATGAATTGGAATCTTAGGCAAAATCCCTAACATTATTATTATTTAATAAATGCAGTCACAAAATCTATTAATATTATAAATATTATTAAGACTCTCAATTAACATCTATAATCATAAAGCTACTTAATGTTTGCTATCCATTTAAATCTAATAAGAATGCTCTCATAATTATGCTACAAAATAAGTCGCAAATAATAACGGTTTTAGTTGCGTAGAATAGAATATTCGTAGCAGATAATATTGTGGGCTCGAAAAAGAATGCTGCACTAAATCGTTTTAAGAAACTGATCACGTTTTTTTTTAAAAAAGTTCTGATAATTATAGAATATTGACTTAAATAGAAACTAAATGAACGATGTATTTTCTCCCAGCGTGTCTTCTCCATTTTGGCAAGCTGAATTGGCTTCAAGTCCATAGCCAACTCAGGGGCATATGTGGTGGGCGGAAAGGCGTGGCTTGGCGCACGTTTAAAAAATAAAATAAAGCTGGTGCGCCTGCCAAGTAGTAACCTCCAAAACCTCCACTCCTTTCCATAACAACAACAAATTCTCGCTGTCGACAGTTTCCCAAATGCTGCTCATAAAAATATGCTTGAAATTGGTTTGCCATGCGATGAGAACAAAAACGAAAGACAGGAAATAGGTCTGCTAAATATTGTTCGACTATGCGATACTCTTCAAATAACTCCCATATGGGCATAGTTAAAAAAAATTATATTCAATTTAGTATTTAGCTATAAACTAAAAAAGTTATTAGAAAAGAAGTGAAATCTAAATTGTAATTAACGAACAAATCTGTAATATTTTTTATTTGTAATTAAATACATTTAATAAACAAAAATAAGACTTTAAAAATCAAATGACACTTATGTAAATAAAAGAATAATTGTTAAATATATTAAAATGTCAATTAATCCAATATTTTTTCTATATATTTTATTTAATATTTTTTATATTTATCCAAGGCTACATAAATTAAAATTCTATTTTACTTTATAATTTTTTATAATATCTCAAATATATATAAAAATATAGTTGACATTAAATAAATAAGCTTGGAGTAAATCTCAATTTAAATGCAGTCATCTTATTTAATATATAAAGTTGTTAAGTTTAACATAATACAATCTTAAAATTGCAAATTTAATACTCTTTCGGATTCTTTTTTTTTTATTATATTACAGGGTCTGCAAAACAAATACTCTTAGCAACATTTATTGTCGCCAACGACATCGACAACGGGAAATGTCGTGGCAGACGCAGGCAATGTGCTCCATGGATCACGCTCCACCGAGCAGGAGTATAAGGAGCAGCAGCCTGAAAGCTGGAGAGGAGTTGGTGGAAAGAGAGAGACAGAGAGATAGATAAAGTGGAAATGGCTGTGGTGTCGTAGACGAATCGTTCGCTTTTGATTGTTTTGCAAACAAAGCGAAAGCGAAACAGGCAGCCAAAAGTAACCAACCACCCACAGGAACACACACACACACGCTCACACACACGCTCACACACACACCCACACATTTACAAAAAGACCATCACAATGCTTTTTGCTTTCTCTTCTTTTCCATTTTTTTTGCTATGTTTTTTCCCCCAAAATGAAAAAAAGGAAAAAAAAACGTGGCAACTTTTTTCGAGGGTGGATTTTCATTTTGTATGCTACATGATTTGGAACTTTATTCGACGTTCGCCCCTTGCGAACCGTTATACATATATGTGTGTGCGTGTGTGTGTATATGTTTCTGCTTGTGAGTGGATTTTTTTTTTACCATTTTCATTATTTGCAAATTTATGCGGGGTGGCATTTTTGTGACTCAGTCGATAACTGCTGTTGCTGTTGTTGTTGTTGCTGTTTTTTTTTCTGTTGTTTTTGTTTTTGCTGCTAACACTCCAAACCTCATTCTGCTCATCGATTTTCGGTTTTCATGTCGAGCGATTTTTTTATGTCGATTGGCCATTATGTGGAATTAGTTTTTCTGCAGGATTTCTCTTTTTGCACTCGTTGATCGCTTTGTCCTGTGAGTCTGTGTGTGTGTGTGTGTGTGTTTGAGTGTATGGCACATAGAAATGGCGTGCGCCATAAAATGTTATTGGCTGCTGTTAGTAAATGTGAATGTGTGGAATAGTCGATGGGTTTTGATGATACCCAGACATACTCATACCACAATTATATACCACAAGAAAACTTTGCAAAAAATAACGCATCAAAAAAATTGGAAATTCGATAAACAGTATTTAATAATCTTTAAAGATTCATTAGAGCCTTATTAACTAACTTGTTATGAAAACAATTAAAGTAGATGTCAAGTTAATCTGAGCTAAGTTCGACATATGAGTTAAGCGATACTGGCAATTGATTTCGGACTCTTCGTTATTATATAATGAGAAAAACAAGAAGATAATATGTTTCTGAGGCAAGTTGATGATAAGATATTTGTTGGAGCGCAAGCCTTTCTCAGACATGAAATTACTGGTCAACTTTGGTACGTAGAATACGTTGTTTTTTACTAGTGTACACAAATACGTTGTTATTTTGTCTTCACCTCTGCCTTCTGCTTGCAAGGTGCCGGCGCCGGCACCAAGCAGATCGTTTTGGTATGCGCTTCAAACTTTGAAGACATTTGCTTATCGCAACGCATATAAAACTGATTGCATCCAATGCGTTTTATTTTATCATTTTCGCGACAATTCCCCTTAATTTCATCACATTCGTAACAGGCGAGCTTTTTCAGCTTATTCTTTGTAATGAACTTCGCACTAGCGCTATGCCGTTGTCTAACTGTAAAGACTTGCGCGATATCGTTCTGCTTCTCGGCGCCTTCTTTCCTTTCGCCTTCTTCCTCCAACTTTATGCACAGAATTTCAAAAGCTGGCAGACTGTCGCGCGCTTTGATGGCGAGCACGAAATTCTCATAAATGTTTGGAAGCTTGAGCTCGTCAACTATTTCTATTCAAATTCCGGCAAGCTGATCGACGATTTTGTTAAATGTGCTCAAATAGCTAGCCGTGCTTTGGCCCTCCGCCATGCGAGAATTGAGGAACTTTTTGTAAGGCGAGACTTTACGAACCGGCTCGCTTGGCTGATGGACTTCGCGCAACTTAATTCATCCCTTCTGCGACGTTATGCAATTCTTAATGTATCCCAACTGCGATGTCTTAACACTTAGCGTAATCGTTGCCAATGCCTTACGATCCAACGCAATCCTGTTAATATTTTCGACCTCATTAGACTCCTGTAAATCCCCCGATGCAACTTCACATAGATCCGCACGCACTAACACGCTTCGCATCTGTATGCTCCAAGAATCATAATTCTTTTCTTAAAGCTTCTCAATATGGTACAACCCACTTATCTTTCTATTATTGCGACGCACTTTACATTTACACACGTGTAACTGCCGATTTGATTTTTATTATCTCCGAGTTCGTAACTCTGGATATCGAGTCTTAAATAAACTTTGATTGAGTATACAACGCTTTACTTTTACTAAATATCTCAATTTAAATACATATAAAATATATTTTACTTAAGCAGAATACTGCATGTATTCATTTTGGGAATTTAAATCTATTATTATGCTTTGCTGCACATCAAATCAAAAAAATATGTTTGTATATTTGGCTTTCAAAATTACAATTGCGTTTAATTTTAAAATGAACCACCATCAACAATTACGAATATTGATATATTTGTGTATTTTACCGTGGAATGACAAAGAGAATTTGGAATAAGTTTTTATCAGCGGGTCAAACAAAAGGTTTTTACAACGCAAATGTTTTCCAATAAATCACATCACGAGTTATTTACACAAGATAAACACAGTCTAAAGTTGATTTGAATTGTATTGGAATAGTAGTCGAGAGACTTTAAAAATAGACGTTGATAAGTTTGCTTACTTGCACTGCAGATTTGGGCATGAAAACAGTTTGGTTTAGTGCTTAAAAAAATCAATATAATTTTGAAATTTCTCATATTAGTTCGTTACCATAAAACCAGTCGGGAATTCAGCCAAAAATTGATGTTTCGCCTGTTTTCAGCGTTTACCGAAAGCAATTTTAACTCAATCCTCTCACCCTTCCCTCGCCAAAAAGAAACCCATAACGGACTATTTGGGAAAAAAACAAATGTGCTGCCAACAACTCGAAGGCTCTACGTGAGTTTCTACATGTGTGTTAGTGTGTATAAGTGTGTGTGTGTGGGGGTGGTTGCTTGCCGCATAAATAGCCAAGGACAAGGGCAGAGAGGGTGGCTGCTATCTTGGGTGATAATTTAACAACAAACGAATGCGAATGCGAGAGTTTTGCTTTTGTGTGTTACTTTTATTTTTGCTTGCTTATTTTCGTATTTTTTCTTTTTTTTACACACACATCCCACACCCGCAGTGTGACACATGAACGGGGCGTGGCAGTGGATTGGGGAGGTAGGGGGTGGTTGGTTTGTCGGTTGGTTGGTTGCCTGGTGCAAAAAGCAAGAAATTCACATAAAAATATACGAGTACTCATTATGATAATACGAAAATAAATGACAGTGGTGTTTATACTCCTAGTATTACGTTGAGTTCCATCGAGTCCATGTAGCCAGGCAACGTGCTAACTAACTGAAAACGGCATTGGGCTAACTCCCAATGTGAGAGTGGCATGGATGCTTTGAATTTCAACCAAACAGCATATTGGCTATGCTGCTAACCTTAAGATATTAGCATAAAAATACAAACAAATAAAAAGTTAAGAAAGTGCTTTTATCTTTTATTTAATTTTACGTGTTCATTTTATTATTTCCGTATTTTATACATTTTTTTAATTTCTTAAATGCACCGATTAAATTAAATAAATAAAAATATAAACAAATATTTAAAAACATATTTTTAACATATGATTAATTATTAAAATAAAATGTTAATAAAAATGTAAATAAAATTTTAAGTTAAATAAAAATAGTAAACATTTTTATATTGTAATTTCATATTAATATAATGTGTTTTATTAATATTTGACGTTTTTAATTGTGACTTTAATTTATTAAATATAGGAAATTATTTGTATAGGTTCGAAGTTTTTTAGCAAAACAATTATATTGAACATCGCCTTCCTGATTTGTTAATGCCAATTCAATAATTTCATCTGGGTTAAAATATGTAAATAGCTTATTATTTATTTAATATTATATTTTTTCTTATGTAGCGCATCACATAGTCGGTGCTGATTGTGGCTTGTAAGTATGTTATATCTGTCATTCCAGCGCGTAAATTAGAAAATAAAATATGCTGCTTTTGCTGTGCTAACATATTAGACCGTTGTTCTTGTGTTGCCAACCTGGGGGCATACCTAATTCAGCTTTTGGCATGCCTCTTGCCTCTTGGCCATGTCTAAAAGCCCCCACCCGTTGCGTTCTTTGACTGCTTCTAATAGGCTCGTATACTTTTCGTAAGCAGTTCAATTTTTTATTCGCATTTGTGCTGCGTTTTCCGGCTTAGTCTTTGGTACCAAATAGCTGTCGACGTTGGCCATTAGCGACATATTGTTGCAGCCTTTGTAGCCATCCGGGGAGGAGTCGCAGCAGCTGGTTGGCCATTTAGCTAATCTTTTTGATCATCAGGTTGCTTTGGGGAGAGCAAATGCTAAGTAAATGAAAATACGCCAGCAATTAAATCGCTAACTGCTGTTGTCTTGAAGTATTGAGTGTTCTCAGTAAACTCTTCCATCTTTAAATATGCCTTTTGAATCAAAATATTTTTAGTAGCTGCGAAATATAAAAATATATAAATTTTTATTACAGTATTTCATGTGTTTAAGCCATTTTATTGGAGCTATATTAAGATTTTAATACGCCTGTGTGAAAATCAAGAAATATATGTAATTTACGATAATAAAATGTTAAAAAAAAGATTTAAATAACTTCATTTTATTTCATTGGCGGCATTTAACACTTAATATTAACTCCACACTTAAACTTGTTCAAAAATTGTTAATGCAGACTGCAAGATTTTTTCTTCAATTTGTGGTTCTTATTCGCATTACTTGTTTATTCATTTATGGCAGACTAAATAAAGTCTTAAACTTCCACTGCAGATTAGCGATTTGAGCATGAAAATATTTTTGGGCAGTGCTTAAAAAATCAGTACAATTTTCAAACTTATCATATAAGTTGGATACCAATAAGCCAGAGGAGTATTCACCCAAAAAAGTGATTACTTATTTACTAAATTATGACAGACATAATAAAGTTCCAAACTTTTAAAGCTTAGTTTTTTTTTACAAACTTTACAAATAAAAAATTAAATTAAAAACACAAGTAAAGTTGAAAATAAAGTAAACGAAAATTAAAGTGGGGGGAAGAAGCAGGAATTGAATTAAATGGACTCAACTTGATCTTGTTAGTTTTTATTCTGAGCAGACCAAATACAAGAGCAGTATTCAAAAATGGGTGGACTCAGGAGACTTATATTAGTTATTCTGTTTTGAGATTTTCAATTTGTGTAAACTAAAAACTTTTCCTTTGAAAAGGGAAAACATATTCATAAGTATGTATTTTAGTACAGCCGATTTTTGCCACTCGCATGAAGCAGCTGCCGGAGTTTTTGCTACAGTTTTTCAATTTGGTTTTAGGCAAAAGTCGTTACATTTTTGACAAAACAGGACTCGTCGGTGATAAGCCCGGGGTCAACAATTAAATGCCATTTGCAATGGGAAACAGAGAAATCGCTGATGACCATTGTCGCAGTTATTATTCCAATGGCAATGAAAAATTATTTAAATGTGCAAACTATTTTGTATCAAGACGGAAAAAGGTCAAGCCAGGGGCCAGGGGCCAGAGCCCATGGGCCGAGGGGTTAGCCACAGCCACAGTTGTCCGTCCATTTCGAATGGTCAATTGAAATGCAGGCCGAGTTCCATTCTGAAACCATTTCTCAACATGCAAAACAATGGAAACGAAAAATCCTTTTTTAATTCTGCGTTGTGTGCGAATCGAAATCGTTACGATTTCGAGCATTTTTGTTTGTGCAGCAATAAATTTAAAAATTGCAGCCTCTGCCCCTGCCCCTGCCCCTTGCCACCCCTATGAACCCTGGTTGGCAGGCTGACTCCTTGAGGCTGCGTCTTATGCGTGACCCCGAAATTCACGCAATTTTCGTGACACATTCACAGTTTTCGCATTAATTTTAACCTCTGCCCCGATCCTGATACGGCCGCTGACAAGGGGTCAGCTCTCGATAAACCAATAGCCGCTGCCCAACCCCCGACTCCGAGCCAGTTGTGTGTGTGTGAGAGTGTGTGTTGGCGGCACGACACCGCAGGGGTCACAAAAGTGTGAAAATGTGTAACTGCTGGACAGGCCTGGCCCGGCCCAGACCGGACAGAACTGGACTGGACTGATTAGATGGTCTCGCTCGTTTTGAGGATTCCACACGGGGTGAGACTGCTGGGCATTTTTGGCGCTTATTTCCAAAACTGCCAATTGTCTAAGCTCGGGATTTAGCACAGTTACAGCCACAGACGGGCTACAATGGATACGAATTCAAACTCGCACTCGGACTCAGATCCAGATCCAGATTCAGTTTACAATTGTGCGTTTGGCCATTGTTGAAATACGTTTTGATTCTAATGCGCCGAACTACAACAACAGCAGCAACAACAATAACAACAACAACATTGATGTCGACTTAGTGGCGTTAATTTCAGTCGCATTACAGATGTAGTCCGTCTGTATTTAACCAAATGGGTGCAAATGCATTAAGTAACCCAATGGTCAGTCAGTCGAGAGTGATGGGGAACGAAACCTAAAATGATTTGTGTCCATAACTGCTAATGTAACGGTCCTATGTAAGTGCAATAAATAGTCATATATATGTATAATCGTATATACCATAGCGGTAATTGAAAGGCTGCTGTTAACCAAACCAAACACGTCCGATTCTGCTTTTTAGTAAATCTACAAAGTTTATTTTTTAAATAAATATATTATTATTATTTACATTTTAATATCATTAGTTTGTTTTTTTTTAATGTTGCAGCTGGTCTATTTATTTACAAAGTATAGGCGACTGTTATGGAGAACAAAGTCCAAAACCGCAGTATTAATTTTTGCATCGAGCATTTTGATACATGCAATTATTTTATTTG
This sequence comes from Drosophila dives, assembly GCA_035042365.1. Lineage (NCBI taxonomy): Eukaryota > Metazoa > Arthropoda > Insecta > Diptera > Drosophilidae > Drosophila > Drosophila dives. Next base: position 3,156,544 of record JAWNLJ010000439.1, read on the forward strand.
TTGTTGTGGTGTACTCAATCAAAGTTTATTCTTTGTGGTGACCTTCGCACTAGCGTTATGCCGTTATCTAACTGTAAAAACCTGTGAGATATCGCTCTGGCGCACAAATCTGCCATCAATTTTATGCACAGAATTTCAAACTCTGGCAGAATATAGGTCGACTGTGACGAATGTGATGAAGTATGGCATAAGTAGGCGAATTTTCGCAGCTTAATTTCCAAAAATGAGAAAATAACGACGCATTGGATGCAATCAGTTTTAAGAATATCGGTTGGTGTTTGGACAGTGGACGGACAAGTCATATGTGTTGCGATAAGCAAATGTCTTCAAAGTTTGAAGCGCATACCAAAACGATCTGCTTGGCGACGGCGCCGGCACCTTGCAAGCGGAAGGCAGAGGTGGAGTCAAAATGAAAACGTATTTTGTGTACACTGGTAAAAAACAACGTAAAGTAAAGTGCGTCGCAATAATAGAAACATGAGTGGGTTGTAGAAAATTGAGAAACTTAAAGAAAATGATTATGATTTTTGGAGCATACAGAGTGGAAGCGTGCTGGGCCCATAAACTGTTGGAGCGAAAGGCTTTTCCCGCGTCTTGAATAAAACTTGATTGAGTACACAACGCTATTGGGACTCAGTTATATATTTTTATCCAGGCATTCCCTGAGACGGGGAACGGCTTTCCCTCCAACAATAGTGTAATAATATTCACATTCGATGATTGGAAAGAAATCATCTTAGAATTGTACTTTACTTTCATTTGTTCTGTTGTATTAAATGAAATGGGATTTCAATGACTTCTTAGTGAAAATATTTCATGATTGTTATATTAAAGAAGGTATTTCTATTATTCTCAGACTATAATTCTAAGCTCAGAAAATTTACACAAACTTTTGCTAAACACTTTTAGTTTATTTTTTACCGATCAACTTTGATATAGACTGTATTTCAGTTAAGTAAGCATTATTAAACCAATTTTATAGCCCAATTTCATATGTTTCATTAGGAAGGATCGTTGGAAAATCCAGAAGCATATATGTTTAGGTTAAAGAATGATATGTTAATTATTTCTAGTTGTAAAGTTTATATTACCTAAACATTTAACTACATGGAAATAAAAATGTGATGCTTGGTGAAATTATTTTTTTTTATTGATTTATTAAAGCAACCAACCCTCTCACTTGTTACTCTGTCAGATGGTTTCTAAAACAAGAAATAGAAATGCTGACTGAAGTTTAACCCTTTCTGCAAGTATTTTTACAGCAACCATAAAGGAAAACGCATCGATATTTGGCCATTTGCATGGCTAATGAGCGACAGTATTCCCACATTCTTGGAAAGGAGCGAAAAATTTAAAAATGTTTAAAAGCCCTCATAAAAAGTGGAAAAGAGTTTCATTTAACCCGTTCGCATACCGAACCGACCGAGTAAAAACTTTCGCCAAAGGGTTAAGGAAGTACGAGGATTCCTTCGTGCAAGGTGAGGAACAATGGGCGTCATAAAAAACACAACCGATGCATCATAAAGAACACAAAGCGAGCGACATTAGTTGGAAACAAAAAAAAAAAACATAAACCTAGTTTCTTGGGAATTGGGCAAGGACACTGGGAAAGAGAAAGCAATAGTCTGAGGCGAACCTTTTTTTCTTAATGGTGAAAGGGTTAAGGGTGCAAAAAACGGCAGCCGCATCCTGAAAAACTGAATTGTGCATCAGCTACCTGAGTGCAATAAAAAACTAAATGTTTTATGATGTTTTGCGCAGATCTTAAAAAACTGCATTACGCGGAAGTGATGGATTTCTTTTTTTCGGCTATAGTCGAGTCCTTGGACAATCACAACTAGAGCAGTCTAATGAGATGCGCGTATAGCATCAAGGATCTAAAGGCGTTGGAGGAACTTTCTCGTGATTTTCCAGTGATTTTCATTGTTAAGCCAACCAACGCCTAAAATCATTACCTGGTGCGGCAAGCATAAAAATGCACACAATATAGAATATATATAGATATGTATATATGTTGCTATATCATAAAATGTACGGATGGGCCAACCAAAGCAACCGAAGCCGTAGCAATTGTCCTGGCGTAATGCGCGTTGTCCTTCACGCTTTTGTTGCCTTTCAGCTACTTTTACTGCGTAACCATTAAGACAAACAATCAAAATTAGAGCAACTATTTCGCTTTGCTGTATTTGTATCTGTATCTGTATCTATATATCTATATATATGTCTGCCTCTGGTCTGTTTGTTTGTATCTGTAATTGTTGTCTGTTGCTGTTGTTTTGGTCTATCTGCGTTTCTGGGTCGCTGTTCTGCTCTAGTTTCCTTTTTTAATCCTTCGGTTTTTCAAGCTAAAAAAGGATTTACGGATGTGTTGAGCCCGCCGTTTAGCATATTATTTCTGCGAAACTATGCTCCGCAAACCTCTCTTCATCGCTCTACCACCCAAGTGGGCGTGCCTCAGCTTTGCCTTGTGATTTATTTATATGCAATTTGCTGTCATTTACGATGTGGGCGTTGTGGTCCTATTTCTGCTGTTTTCTAAGTTGTGCCCTATACAAAATACTGATATTAGTACGAGATACTTAAATAGAAAACAGCACAAACAACATTTAAATTATTATCATTTTGAATTAATAACAATAACATAATAAAATTATAAAAATAATCTTTATTTTAAATTTTTAAAATCACAGCCAAATAAAATGTGTAATAATAAAATGTTATAAAAATTACTATTTTTATTTTAAACAAATTAAGTCTAGCAAATATTACCTGTTTTTTATTTTCAATTTGTACATTTTTTATACAATCAATGTGGCTTACATTAATTAAACTAAAAAATAAATCTACCTATTGCATTTTATTATTCGTTTTTTATTTTTTCATTCAAATACAAGAATAACTAAATAAAAAGTACCATAAACGTAAGGAAAAAATTTTAGATATTTTACTAAAAATATTTATTTTTTCATAATTTTATAACATTTCTTTGAGATTATGTAATAAAGCACTTTTCATTCGTTATTTATCATATATATATCAAATAATTTATTTTTTATGGTTTCCCTTTTAGGAACAGTAAACATGTATTTTAATTAAAAATGAATTCAAATAGATTTTTAAGTAAAAATATATACATCAAAAATACATTTTATAATTGGTTTTAAGTTATACAATTTTAAAATAATAAATTCGACATTTACATAAACAAAACATTTAAAATGCAATTTGTTTACCTATAATGGTATATTTATTGAAATCTTACCGATATTCACAATATCACGCTGAATAGTTAAGGAACAGATCTCAATTAGTTTACACAATAGCGCAAAAAAAGGAAAAACAATTTGCACTTAAAATCAAAGAGAGAAAAACCAAAAAATACACAAATAAAAATGAGAAATGTGCACACACACAAAAAAGAAACCAAAGAAAATTGCAAATCATGCTTAGCATTAAATCAGCTTAGGAACTCAAGGTGATATCCCATCCCAAGCGAGAGGTCAGGCGAAAAGTGCGCCAAACACAAACAATCCTAATGAGGTCTTGGGGTATTTGCTAGATACTCAGAGATATATATCTCAATTGAAATGCGGTCAACCACAAGATGCGCATTTGCATATGAGATCTTGAACTCAAACCACCACCGACGGCAGCAGCAAATGGGGAACAAAGCGTGTGCCGGGCACGACAAGGACCAAAAGGACTTAAGGACGTCTGTTGACATTGGTTGAACAAAGGCCGTGATGCAAAGCCAAAGCATATCACTTGAACTTTGTGTCCGCAGCAATTAGATGCCAGTTGTGATCATCGCGATCATCAATTAAGAGGTCAAGCGTGACGCGGCTGGACATTTGACGCGGCTGCTGATTTGATCCTGTGCGGCTTAAGAAACATTTGTTTTGCCTTTGCGACAACTTTACATAACTTTTGTGCTTCTGCTGTTGTTCTTGTTGTTTTTCCTAGGATCAGCGGCTCCACACCCGTCCGCGCCCGCCCTTAAGCAGCGCTAATCACATGATCAACACTGGATCAGGATCAACGCTGCTCTGATCCGCGTCCTGATCCCACTGCGTAATGTTGGATTATGCAGTCGCCTAGCCAATATATAAATCTAGGCTCTAAAGTGCCGCTGTCGCTCTAGTTTTCAGGATGCTGGATTAATGAACGCCGTGTGCAAGTTTCGCCTTCAACCGCAGGTAGTTGTCCCTTTAATCCTTTCTTCGGCACTCGCAAATCCGCTGCAAAGTCCGGTTGCACTTCTAATCCGGTTGACGACGTCAATGATGCCCGCCTGTTGCTTCTGCTATCGGCTTCTGCTCCTGGTCAAGCTACCTGTTCTGATTTCTGTGTGTGTGCCTCTATTTGCATGTTGTCGGAATTGTATTTGTCTTTGTTTTGTAAATATTGTCTCGCATTTTAAGTAACAATTCGACTTACTTATCTTTAAATATATCTTTTAATTTTAAATCTTATTTAATCATAAAAATATTTGATGTACCTTGAAATTATATATTACTATTATTTGATAAACTTTATCTTTGAAAAATACAAATATTTTCTATATATTTTATTCACATCTTTATTTCAACTAAAATTTACTGAATATAAAGTAATTAATTAAACTTATAAAATTTGTTTTATATTACTTGCTTTTGCAATCTTCGCTCGATTATGGTTCTTTTTATTTAATAAATAAATAAATTAATTTCTTTATTATATCGTTCTTAAAATGTTTGCCAAAAATTATGTTTAAAAATGTATCTGAAATTTTTTTTCCGTATTTTTACCATGCCAGGAGAAGATGCAGCATCCTAGGGATGCATGTTATGAATGTCAAAGACATAGTAGCCCTCGACCCATCAAAGATCCTGCTATTCGTTCAGGAACTGGGGTTGATAGAGGAGCTATAAGCTCAGAAGGGGGCACAATAGAACTATTAGGTCGCAGTGCACAAAACCCCCCAATAAATAATACAGTTTATAGTTCTTTAATTTAACTGAATTTGGTAATTAATGTTTATGTCAAATATATCACACATTTTTCTGAAACGGTACAAGTCAATCGGAATTATATCTAAATGATTTGAACTGTTATTTAATATTGCAATAGTTTTATTTGTTTAGAGAATTTTTAATTATTTCGACTAAATATTTTATTCGTGCAATATAATAGTTAATTTAATCAAGCTGCAATATAACCAAATAACCAACGCATACACACACCCATTACACCCATTACTTACACACACGCACAAAGTACGAAACCAAAAAGTGAAAGCACAAAACGGTTGCTCTTTAATGCAACTAAAACTTTGCAACTTTGTGCGACGCCATCAATCTCAACTACACGCTCCATTATTGCTCCATGTTTCCACAATCAACAATGTTGTGTTGTGTGTTGCTCAAAACTTAATATCAAATTCTGGCTTAAGGCGCCAAAAACACAAAAAACAACTGTCGCTGCTGCATGCAACAAAGACAAAAAAAAAAATTGCATCAATGCAGCTGAGACTGTTGAGCAGTGTCCAAAGGCAACGAGTAAGCCGAAAATCAATAATCAATAGTAAAGCAAAATTTGGCAAAAAAAAAACATTAAACGACAGCTGCAATTGCGAACTGCAGCCAAAATGCAGTGCGTAGCCAAAGGATGCATATTAGACGCGTACATCAGGACGAAGAGAGCACTCACATAGGGAGAGAGAGTAAGAAGCAAAGAGAAACGGGAGCGAGAGTGAGAACGTTGGCTTGGGGCGGCTGTGGACCAGTCACTGAACACCGATTTTGGGGATGGGGTGCATTTCACTCACTGCTATTGAGTCTGTTACAGCAGCCACTTTGAGTTTTTTTTCCGTTATAGTTGAGCGCAATTTCTGTTCGTCCACTCTCTCTTTCTCTCTCTTTCGCTGTGTTTCTCAGCTTGGCTGCTGTGCGTGCGGTTCTGGCTGTGCCTATGTGTGCGAGAGTGTGAGCATTTTGTATGTTTTCGTGTGTTTTCTGCATGCATTTTTGACATTTGTTTCGTTTGCATTTTGAGTTGATTTTGGGCCAGTGTGATGTGCACTATACGGAGATGATTTTCAGCTATGACTAGTGCTAGTTGAGCATGAATTCGTGTCAGTCGTGTTCAGTGCCTCGCATAAGCCGAACGTCGCTCAGCAGCAGCTATAGCAGCATTAGCATCATCTCAAAAAGGACGACGAGTGTCTAAAGCAAAACGAAAGCGAAACCAAAAACAACAAATTTAAAATATTAAAAAAAAAAATAAAAATCCGTTACAAACAAATAAACTGCAAGTGAATGTGTTAAGAATTTCCAAACTTTCATGCCTTAGAAAGCGGACTTAAAAAAAAAGTACGGAGAGTTTTTTTTCGCACATGCGCGAACTTCGCACAAAAAAGCTAAAAAGCAAAGGCAAATAACAAAAAAATAGATAAAAACTACCAGAAAGGAACAGCCGACACTGACACTCGCAAACACACAACTCCAACTGCGTGTTCGTGTACGTGTGTACATCTGTATGAATGTGTGTGCTTATGCTTTGCGCGTTTTTTGTTTCGCACGCAATTTTATCGCCGTTTTGCATAATTTAACGGTACCGCGGTCAAGTGTAGAGAGCGCGAAAGCTTCCGCAGCATTCGCCTCTATTCCTGATTCCGCCCTGCCTATTCTGGACCAAAAACTTTTTGAGATTTGCTCGGAGTTGCCGCAGGTATGTAAATATCACTTTGTAGATTACTCTAAACAACAGGTTTATTGCGTATTTCACCTTCAAATTGCTCTCTGCACATACATATTAGATATTTACAGTCAAACGAAGTGCACTCAACAACAATTCGGGAGCTCAGAATAAATGAACAAAATAAACAAAAAACAATCGCCAATTCAAATAGTGCACAGCGCAAATATCAAATTTGTTGAGGCATTCCAGAAAATATAAAACCCTAAAATGAGTGCTGAAAAATATAGTATATGTTTATAATATAATATGTCATAAATATAATGATATTGTATATTGTAGAACAATCAGTTCCAAAGGCTAACTTAAATTGTGAATAAATTAGGATTAAAAAAATCAGAGAGAATCGAAAAGAAAGTTTTTCTATTACGAGATATATTAAAATAATTGAAAATATTTACATCTCAGTTAATTTTTTCTAGATTTTATTTATATTTAAAGAGTTTTTTAAATCATAGTCAATATAGTATTTACAAAACATATGATTTTTTCTAAGCAATTCTTACACCTACGAAATTTCAATTGCTATTATTCGTATCAGTTTTTAAATCAGCCTTTGGGTTTTTTTTTCGCCTACTGCTCCGCTTTTATCTGTAGTTTTTTATACTGCTTCTTTTTATGTCTAACCTTAAAGACAACACTTACACACACACACACCCACAGCCTCACACTCATTTGCTAAAAATGCAAGAGCAAAAATTCTAAAACAATATTTCAAAATCTGTCTGGCTTTTAGCCGATCTAGCGAATTTGTTTTTTGCCCGTGCTGTTTTGCAAGATTTCACCAACCCCAAGCCCCCATCCCCCATTCGTTTCGCCCCCTTCCTCCATTGCCCGTGTAGTGTTGGCCCCTGTTTCGTTTCGTTGCCTGGCAGCTAATTTTATTTGTTTACATGTCCGACTGCATGTTGTATTTCTTTTTCTATTTTTTTTGCCCGCCTTTCTTTCCGTCCGTCCGCGTCTCTGTCACTTTTTAGCAATTTCTTTTGATTTCTGTTAAATTTTTTTCTTTTTAATAATTTAATTTTAGACATTCAACTATAATTCAAAGTCAACGTTGCAATTTTTTAATCGCCATTTTGCTTCAATCTGCCAAAAGTGCATTTCAAAAAGAATATTGCCCCAGCGTTGAAGAACCCAAAATATCTTGAATAATGTGTTTATTTTGGTTTAGTTAGATTTTTAGTTATTTTTATTTTAATTATTTTTTTTTTCTTGTTTTCCGATGTCTTTTTTCGCTTAGCTTCTTCTTTTACCTTTTTAACTATTGTAGTTTTTGGCAAGCATTGCTAAATTGATTGTCAGCTGCTTTAATATGTTTTGAATGTGCTGCTGCTCAAATTGAAGAAAGAATGAACGCATTCTCGTGTTTTATGCTGACATTGAAATGCGCGCCACGCCCTAACTAAATTCCATGCAGTTGCTTTCCCCAAATAAACTTATAAACAAAATTGCCAAAAAAAAAAAACAAAAACAAAAAATTGCTGCAGCAAAGATTGCTGAACAACAACTAAATATAAATAATTTTTTATAACGCAAATTCATCTTACGTCTGTGCCCCTCTATAACCCCCCCCTCAACAACCTCCTCACAGCCACCATAGGCAGCAATTTTCTAACCGCTGCTGTTTTTGCTGATGCAAAATTTTACAACAAAAACATTTTTTGTGGCGCATTTTCTGCGTCTGAATTTTCCATTTTTGCCATTTTCATGATATTTTTACAAAAGCATGCCGGGGTTGGGGTTTGGGGGATGTGGTGGTTGGGGTTGGGGTTGGCCAAACGACTAGCACATGTTTAGTTTACTTTGCAGTTTCGGTTGCGTTGCATTCACACACCCACCCCTCGATACCCCTCACTCTGCTCTCTATTCTTCATCATCCTAGTTGCCGGCGTAATATTAATTTTACACTTGGCCTTTAGTTGTTGCCTTTGTTATTGTTGTTGTTGTTGGGTGTGCAAAAAAATAGACAAGCTTTGCCTCTCTCCCTCATCTATCTCTCTCTCTGTCTCTTTTTCTCTCATTGTTTTTGTTGGCCTGACAAGCCAATTAATTTGACTTCTTAAAAATATCACTAGCAAAATTAAATAAATATGCTAAGTGTATTTATTATACAATATATTTGGTGCTGCGTCTGCTGCTTCTTTTGTTCTACTCATGCAAAATTAGTGCAGCGCTAAATTTCCTGTACCATCAATTATGAATAAGTGTTGCAGACATTTCCACCATTCCCGCAACCACATCTCCATTCACATGCTGCTTACGTTTTGCGTTTTTAATAATATTTACTTGAAAGCACAAACAATTGATCGAAATGCAGCAAATGCAACAATAAAAAAGAGAAAAAATATAGAAAACTAATGAGTTCACTTGAAAACGACGCAAAACAAATTTGTTAACCAAAGATCTCTCTTCCAAAGCATTCAATAGGGCACAGCAGGCAATAAAATAGAATTATATATTTTTTTTAATAAATATTCGATATGTACTTAAAGCAAATTGGTGAAGGCAAAATATTTTTTGTATAATGCCAAAATTGGTTTTACTCTGATTATTTAATAGTATTCTGTTTGCAATTCTGTCAAAACTTTTTATTAAAAATTGCAGTGGTAACAGCAAATATTGAGTTCCAAAACTAACTAAGGCTTTAGTGAATACTTTTCTTGCGCACAAAGAGGATTTTATTTATAAAAATAAACAGAAAAAATGAATGTATTTATTAAACAACTACAGAAAAAATGAACTCTCTTCCAAAGCATTTATATTTGCACTGCAGTCTATAAAACTGCACTTTTTGCTTAGATAAATATTTAGTTTGCTTTAAATGAATATTTCGAATTCTTTATTGAAAATTTGCAGCGCTGCAAAAATAACAATAATTTAATTACTATTAAAAATACACAAATTGATGTGCCTTCAATGATAACATTTTGCTGAGAAATATTTTCTATTTTTGGCAGCTGTGCTTAATTCGTTAGCCAACTTGCACACACTTGCCATGTGTGTGTGTGGACCATTAACTTAAATCCTTTTTGCTTTTTATTATTAAACGAGAAGTGCATCGCCGCAGCCTGTGCCTGCCACGTCCTCATGCTGCAACCTCGACCACTTCCAAATCCATCAGCAAATCTAAATCCATATTCGCTGATTAACTTTAATCCACTGCGAGGGGGAAATTCGCGACGAGTTTTCGCTCGTCTAATCTGCATAGCTTAAGCTTCGCGGCCCGGATCATCCAAATCCAAATGCGCGTAATTTTTGCTTTATATTTTTTTTGTCTAATCCAGTTTGAATGGATCAAGGAGAGAGAAGTGCGCGACTTCGCGACCTGGTATATACCTGACCTCTCGCTCACCTTTTTGCCCATCTAATCCCTTGACGCGTGCAAGCGCGTCTACCTGGCCCAAAAATATATATAAGCCACAACCATTTGCAATTTGTACGTCAGTCACACGTTCATTTCACCAGCGAGCAGACGCACACTTGAGATCCCAGATCCCGATCTTTATCACAATCATTGGAATATATAACATATAAGCACATTTATACATATAGGATTTGCGCAAGGTGAGCACCAAGAATAAGGATGCCCTGTGTAACCCCCCCTGCCAGCCATTTTGTCTAAAAACTCACTCAAATTTAGCCACCCCAGTGGCAGTAAGGGAAGTGTGGCACGCTTTAGGGGTGGCAATAATAAAAAAAAACAAAAAAAAAAACGCAAAAAGAAGAAAAAAAAAATAAAATAAAAAACTTGACGCAGGCGCATTGAATTGTAATTTTTTAACAAAAAGCAGCTCATTACAACTTTCTCTCTATCTGTTTCTTTCTCTTTCTCTCTCTCTGTGTAGCAGGCGTAAGCAGCAGCAAGATGCAGAACTGGGAGACGAGCACTGCAGCGCCCAATTATGAGCAGCACAATGCGTGGTACAGCAGCATGTTTGCCGCCAACATCAAGCAGGAGCCCATCTCGCATCACCATCATCATCATCATGCCCATCACAGTCATCATCAGCATTCGCATGACAGCAACAGTAATAGCAATGCAAGCAGTCCACATCAATCGCCGTTGCCCTCACCCAATCCGCCCAGCAGCACCAATCTGCAACTGGAGCAATACCTCAAGCAACAGCAACAACAGCAGCAGCAACAACAACAACCCATGGATACACTCTGTGCTGGTGCCATGACTCCATCGCCCAGTAACAATGATCAGAATAGCTTGCAACACTTTGATGCCACACTGCAGCAGCAACTCTTGCAGCAGCAACAGTATCAACAACACTTTCAGGCAGCACAACAGCAACAGCAGCAACATCATCATCTTACACTGGGCGGCTTCAATCCGTTGACGCCACCCGGATTGCCTAATCCCATGCAGCACTATTATGCCAGCAATATGCGTCCCAGTCCAACAGCAACAACAACAGCAACAACAACTGCTGCTGCTGCTGCAACGACAACAGCAGCGACAATTGCACTGCAATCCAATGACAAATTACAGGCCCTTACTCCACCCATGGATGTAACGCCCCCAAAGTCACCGGCCAAGTCTCAGCAATCCTGTGCGGAGCCAGAGAAGGAGCATGATCTAATGTCCAATTCAAGTGAGGATATGAAATATATGGCCGAGTCCGAGGATGATGACACCAACATACGAATGCCCATCTACAATTCGCATGGCAAGATGAAGAACTACAAATGCAAGACATGCGGCGTGGTTGCCATCACCAAAGTGGCCTTCTGGGAGCACACACGCAACCACATGAAACCGGACAAGATACTCCAGTGCGCCAAGTGTCCGTTTGTCACCGAGTTCAAGCACCATCTGGAGTACCACATCCGCAAGCACAAGAACCAGAAACCGTTCCAGTGCGACAAGTGCAGTTATACGTGCGTCAACAAATCGATGCTCAACTCGCACCGCAAGTCGCACAGTTCGGTATATCAGTATCGGTGTGCCGATTGTGATTATGCCACCAAATATTGCCACAGCTTCAAGTTGCATCTGCGCAAGTATGGCCACAAGCCCGGCATGGTACTGGACGAGGATGGCACACCCAATCCCTCGCTGGTCATCGATGTCTATGGCACCCGGCGTGGCCCCAAAAGCAAATCACTTTTGGGCAACGGCAACTCCAGCAACTGTTCCGGTTCCAGCAGCAACAAGCGCAGCAGTGCAGCAGCTGCCTCAGCTGTGCAGCACCAGCAAACAGTTATTCCACCAGCAGCAACATCTCAGTTATCGGCTGCTCTGCAAGGATTCCCAATGCCACCTGTGGCTGCAACAACGGCAGTTGCAGCAACAGTGCCACCTGTGTCGCCACCATCGCCAGCGAAGAGTGTTGCCAGCAGCGTTGAGCAGGCGCCCAGTTTGTCGAACGCTTTGCTGCCACCTTTGGCCAGCTTGTTGCAACAGAATCATCGCAACATGGCCTTCTTTCCCTACTGGAATCTCAATCTGCAAATGCTTGCCGCTCAGCAGCAGGCTGCAGTTCTTGCCCAGCTATCGCCGCGCATGCGTGACCAGCTGCAACAGCAACAACAGCAGCAGCAACATCAGCAACAGCAGCAGCAACATCTGCAACAGTTGCCTGCACACAGCGACAACGAGGAGGAGGAGCACGAGCCGGAGGAGGAGGTGGATGATGATTTTGAGCGTAAGTCGGTGGATTCAGCCATGGATCTGTCCCAAGGCACTCCGATCAAGGAGGAGCCACAGCAACAACAGCGTACACTGAACAATCACATGGCCATGAATTTAAAGATCAAAGACGAGGATACACCGCTGATCAGCAGCAGCAGCGTCTCTCGACGCAAGGGCCGTGTACTCAAGTTGGACACGTTGCTGCAGCTAAAGTCCGCTGCGATGTCCACGCCGGAGCAACAGCTCAAGTTGCCAGCGAGCTCGCTGCCCACAGCCTCATCTCCGATCTCTGGTAGCAGTGCCAACAAGCAGCTGGCGGATGACCCGTGCTCCGGTGCCAGCTCAGCGGATGAGTCCATGGAAACCATGGGTCATGTGCCACAGGTCAATACTAGTGCCAGTTCAACGGCCTCCAGCTCCGGCAACAGCTCGAATGCCAGCAGCAGCAGCAATCCGATTCCTGCTGCCACAGTTGCCGTCTCCACCTCAGCCTCTGCGTCCGCGTCTGCATCTGCCTCGGCATCCGTGTCCAGCTCATCCTCGAGCAACAGCAGCAGCTCACCGGCTATTTATGAGTGCAAGTATTGTGATATTTACTTCAAGGACGCCGTGCTCTACACCATTCACATGGGCTACCACAGCTGCGACGATGTCTTCAAGTGCAACATGTGCGGCGAGAAGTGCGACGGACCCGTCGGACTCTTCGTCCACATGGCACGCAATGCCCATTCCTAAGAGGCACACACCCCCACCCCACCCTTAATTGTTATTAGATATTATGATTATTAACATATTTCGTTGTCCAGAATTGTAAATATTCGTAGTTTAGTTTGATTTTGTTGTCGAGAATTGTACATAAGCCAAAAAAGCACTAAAATGCTATCAACTAACTCTAGTTTTAAGTTCAAACAAAAACCAAAACTAAACCAAAACACATTCATGTTTAACTCTAACTGTAACTAATCTAATCTATCCATGTAGTCACTATCCATCTAGTATTTCTTTCCTCACTTTATTTTTTAAAATTTAGTCACAAAAAACATTTGCGAACCGAATAACGACCCTGAAAAAGGTTTAAAAAATTCAAATGCGTATTTAGCCTTACTTTAAGTCAGCTATAACTTTAATTTTTAAGCCTAGCCAGCAAAGAGTCCAAAGTCAAATTACATTATCAGCAATTAGTATATTTTATTATTATTTTTAATAAAAATAAATGTTTAGTTCTTAAAAAAAACAACTGTTTTTTTTTTATTTGTGTTTCACATGAATTTCAGTTGAAAGCCAAACCTCGAATAAATAAAAAATCTTCAAATATTCAAAAATAATATGATTTTCATTTGAGAAACTTTTTCGGCATAATGACAATATTTTTGATACCGATCAAAAAGAAGTACAAATATGAAGATTTTATAATAAATCCTCAAATAAATGTAAAGCCCACAATAATTTTTAAATTTAATTAAAAAATACTTTAAATAATTGTCTAGAATATAATGAAATGTATAAAGAAATATTTACAAAATATGCATCGCAATCTGAGCGAATGGATCAAAATTACTTAGTTCCTAGTTATTAATCTAAATTTAAGCAAAAGTCAAATCAATATCGAGATTTTTTAATATCCCAGTGTAAAGAAAATGTTTTTTTCAAGAAACACATGTACCATATAGAATTAGTTAAGAGTTAAGAAAGTTTCCCAAATGTTTTTATGTAATATTTAATAAAAAAAATCAATATGCCATATAAAGAAATTTATTTTGAGATATCAAATGTTTAGTTTCTTAACTTCTGAACAGGAATTTTATTCCTAACAGAGGGTGAATGATTTATTAAAATGTATAAGTTGGTTAATTGAAAAAAAAACTGCTCCATCATTTGCTAAGTGGTGAAAAAACTGTGCGGGCGACCTAAGCAAATTGGCCCTAACGAGAAAAAAACAAGAATTTCTGAACATCGTCTAAGAACTTCCCTTGATCCATCATTGTCAGACAATTTGCGTGAAAACGCACTATTCGCATTGAGGACGAGGGAAGCGGAGAGGGGCCGCAATTATATAATAATAATGAAAAACGCATGAGCACGCGCTTTGGGTAACGCCTTGCAACATGACGCAGCAGCAGCAGCAACTGCAGCGAGGATCGTTTGGGGAGAGATCAATCCCCGAGAGCTGCGCATGCGCCGAGCACGAACTTCTCCCAAATGTGTCGCGTGCTCTTTGAGTGGAAATTTGTTTTCTTCAGCATTTTCGGGTGTTTTATAAATAGTATTTTCCAGGCTCTTTGTGATTGGTTGAAGATCGTTTTGCTTTGTGTGTGCGGGGGGAGGAGAGACGACATATTTCGAATATTCGTTCATTAAATATTTGAAAAATATTTTCGGTAATTTTCTTTTTTCCCTCATTAAATTTATGCGCCCAAAGCACAAATTGATATTTATGCGTGGGCCAAAAATGACTTTAGATAATTACGATTGAAAATTGATAATAAATATTTTATGGTGGTCCGCGACTTACACAAAATTTTAGATCTAATCGTAAACAAGATTTTGCATATCCATTTAGCAGGAAGAAAATCCGCAGATTCCAAATTCATTCGAGCAGGCACATTGATCTTTGGCTTGTGGCAGACGTAAGCGAGCTCAAAGATGTTTATCTGCTTGTTGCCGGACCCGACACTCATTGTGTTGCCTAACGATTTTTGGCTGGCCGTGATTGCCAGCTCTTATCTCGGCTTGTGGTATTCTTGCATCCCTCCATCCATTGTCCGATGTGCAGACAAAGCAAAAAATATAAAAAAAGAGATTGAAAGGAATCTTTGTTAAGCGAAACTAGCCGGGGTCACTTAGGATCGATCCCCCACTGACTGCCTGGCTGACTGAGTGACCATTTGAAAGGTGTAATTTTGGTTTTTGATGTTTGTTGCGCTTGCGCCATTTTTCCGGGTTCCTTTTCCTTTTGCTTCCTTCAGCAGCTGTTGTTCATTTTTTGCACCTTTTCCTATAAAAGTGTCTTCAACGATTCCTCTTGAATTTGCTAAAAGACCAGTATCTTTTTAAAAAGACATCATTTTATTTATTTATTACTTTAATGCCGACTTATATAAAAAAGTCTAATATAAATTAAACAAAATTAAAAGAATTTATATATATGATCATAGGATCTCTGGCATTATTCAATTGCAATAACTGTAATAAAGTAAATTAACTAAATTCTTTATTGATTTTATATGAACTAACTAAATTCTTTATTGATTTGTATGTTAATCAATAAAGAATTTAGTTGAGCTAGTTAGGTACGCCTATTAATACATTTTATAATTATTTTCGTTTTAAATTAATTATATTTTTATATTTCATGTTTCACGTTTGTCTCAAATATTGTATTGTATCTTGTGAAATATATATCTAAGCAAATCCCGATACTACAACTTGTATGCTGGCTCTCATTCTTCAATATTTATCATAAATAAAGATAGAGATTCAGTCGCCTACAAAGTATTTAGTGTTATCAAGTTACCATTTGAATTTGAATATATATAAATGTGTGATATATTGACACAATGTTGCATCAACAGTATCGATCTGGGAAAAATTAACTTGATTTTAGTTTTGAAATACAAACGATTTAATTTAACAATTAATGCATGGGTAAATTAAGTAAATGTAATTAAAAGGCATAGTTTGTTTCTTTAATATACAGTTATTTTAGCTCTATAGCTTTTATCAAAGTTGTAGGACGAATAAAAAATATGACTAAAGTTAAACTTGCCTAATAACTAAATGATTAACTGATAACATAAAAAACTGAGAAGGTTTTTTGGGCTATTATTTTTTATTTATGATACATTTTCTTTTTGACTGTTCACCATACTTTCCTTTCCAATTAATAAGTTGCTCAAAATAGATATTATTTTATTAAGAAACTCTTCATTTGAGTGAAATCTATTTCTTTATATTTTTATATTCTGCTTCCAAAGGTAAAGAGAACTTTAAATGTACGAAATGTTTTTTTTTATCATCAGTTATTAGTTCATATTAGGGTGTAATCAGAGTATCACACAGTCGGTTAGGCGCGATTGAAATGATTGTTTGGCTTAAAGATTAGAATGAGGAATTGTTGGAGCACAAGTACATAAAAATAATAACAGGAATATTTAATATATCTTCTGAAAAGCATATAAAAGATATGGCATTAAATTTATGCAACTGATTGCTCGATTTCAACACATGCCCCTTTTCGGGACATAATGTTGAATGCAACCATTTTGTTGCTACCCTTCATATTTCGTCTGGCTTATCCATCAATCTACATAAGAACCGCAGCCAAGGCTCAACATGAAAGTATTATTATTGCCACAAAAAAAAATCTCCCACAGGGCTGAACATAAAATAGGTATTTACAGCCGAGCCACCCCCAAAAACTAACAAGAAAAACTCCAACAACAAAAGCAACATTAGCAACGACGACGTCAACAATAAAGGCTAAAAAAAAAATGCACACAGCGCACGCCATATTGAATATATGTTGAGTCTGGGTTTGGGGTTGAGATTGGTGTGCTGCACTTGGTGGACTGGGTGGACTGGTTGGTGTGGGTAGCCATTTTTAGACGCGCCAGACGTACAACAGCTAAAAATAAGCCAAGTAACAATTCCAAAATAAATTCGAGGGAGTTCGAAAAGTGTTACAAGGTTTTTCACTATGCCAAAAACGAACAGCTCTGCGTGGGTTTACCACAGACTGAGGGGTAGAGATGGATGGCGGCGGGGGTGGGCGTGTGTAGATACATGTTATACATGTGTGGGTGTTCAGTTAATTTGGACACACGCAAGGGTGCCGTTCAAAGCAAGCGATACACTCACCATTTATAACTACGCTTGACCATGGATCATGAGACGCGCTGGACGATTAAAAATCCACCCTTTGGACTACGTTAAACACGAGCCCTTATCAAGCAGCCGTTGCACGTTGCACGTTGCCCGTTGCCGTTGAGATGTTGATTGCCATTTCGCAGAGACGGCGCCCACATTACGAAGGACACGTTGGAAACTGTTCAGGTTTCCACACACACACACACACACATACAGAGAACTTTACGCATTATCATTATTATGAAATTGCCATGGACCAGCATCTGTAGCCAATTATGGACTCTGACTCTGATCCTTGCAGCGTGACGTCATGTGCAGCCAGCCATCGGCACCTATTCCCTATTCATACTTAGCAATCCTTATTCACACACGCCGACGGATTTGCTGAATAGCCGATAATTTATTTCTGTAAACAGTTTTCACTGGAATTGCGCACGGTTCATTCCTCAAGCAGCCTTAGTCTCCTCAGTGTCCAACAGCTGACCAGGGTCCGCCGCTCATTCCTTATGTGGTAGGTGGAACTAATTTTTAAGTGGGCGCTGCTAACAAGCAAACCAAAAGATGACCTGGTTTGCCATACCAGGTGAGTATTTTGGCATGAGCTTAACTTACGTTCATCATTCCAAATAGACGATGGAGTGTGTAAAGCATGTCTCTCAA
Organism: Drosophila dives; assembly: GCA_035042365.1. Taxonomy (NCBI): domain Eukaryota; kingdom Metazoa; phylum Arthropoda; class Insecta; order Diptera; family Drosophilidae; genus Drosophila; species Drosophila dives. Next base: position 3,174,449 of record JAWNLJ010000439.1, read on the forward strand.
TATTAAACTATTTAAGATTATAAATCTAATCAGCAGTTGTCAGTATAATAAATCTATTTTAAAAAAATTGTGTTATTTGACATTGTACAAATAAATGTTGATATAATAACATTTTTAACAAAAAATAACTTACGATTTGAGCAAATCAAAAAAAAATACATATATAAATGTTAAAGCAAATTAAAAAAAAAAATATTATATAAAAATTATTTTTATTGAAAATGCACCATTAATTGTGTCATAAAAATTAATAAATAAAAAGATGTTTATGATTATTTTTACTTTATGATTATACTTGGTAATCAATTTATCAATTAAAATAAAATAACGTCATTTAATAATTTATTGAAATTTTGTGTAATCTATTAGAATATAAAGGTATTTGTTAAGGTATTTTGTATTTATTTAATTCGCCAAAACTATATTAAATAATTAAAAAATAAATGAAGAACTGTTTTATTTTATTAATTTTTTTGTCAGAGAATATGAAGAAAATAGAATGTTTCACTGCGAGATAGCAAGATAGTGGTAATATCAACTATAAAAAAAATTTTTATACGTTGTGATAATTACTTTGATATCTTGCCCAAATTTATCCGATCTTCGAGAGATATTCAATGTAATACAGACATAAATTTGTCTTAGTTACATTTCATATTAAATTCCCTTTAATCTTTCAAGCCTTAAATGCAGACTTGAGACTGGCTGCGTTTCTATATACATATATATATTGTATGTATGTAACAAATGCAGTCTGAAACATGAATGCGCCATTCAAATTCAAAATCAATTCAAGTGCAAAAACCAAAACTAATTTCAACACATTTAATGATAAATATGCAAAGCTGAATAGAATCATGGGAGGGCGGCATATGTACATATATACCAAAAAAATATTTGATGGTTGGGGTAGTTGAGTTGGTGGTGCGGGCAGTACCACTAAAAGATACCCACTAACCCAGAAGTGCTAGAAAGAAAAAATTGTGCACAAAATCCACTCAGGAGCGAAAAAAAACTTGTTTACAGTTCCACAATGTCCAGCCTCATGTAAATGTGAATGCTACGATAAATGTATATATTTATGTATATATATGTATGTGTACTATAAGAGGGAGGGAGAGGCAAAACTAGAATCGCCTACATGATGAACATTTCGAGAGATAGAAAAAACATCTGCCCCTGATGGCACTTTAGTTAACGAAAAATAACAATAGTTAAAAATATATACATAGGCATACGTACATATATATATATATATATATATATATATATATGTATATACATATTCGTATGCATGCAGCATGAAAAACACCAAAAAAAATAGAAATCTCATTGTTGTTGTTTTTGTTGTTGTTGACTGACTGTGCCATCGATAATGTCCAGCATCCGTTAGAGAGAAAAAGGAAGTCGAAAAACGACAGCAGCGTGTGCCCGATGCCCGATGCCTGCTGCCTGAGTTTCTCTGTGTGTGTGTGTGTGTGTGTGTGAGTGTGGGGGTTGTGCACACGTCCTCCTCAGCCCGTTGTGTCCTCAACTATTTGCACTGGACAGCCAGACAACGGTCAGTGGCCAGTCGTACCGTGGGTTCATCGTTTGGACAGTTTGCTACATTTGCCGCGCTCAAACAATAAAAATTTTGTGTGGGTTTCTCGATTGAATTCGATTTTCCCTTTTCTCATCCACATCACATTTTTTTCACAGCCTTTCTTTTTAGATATTGCTATGTATTTGCGCCTTGACGACGACGCAGATGTCGACAAGTCAAATAGTAATCGTAGACGCCTGAGAGAGCATCCAAGCTAAAACACTGTAGCCGAAGTTAACCTTAAGGTTTTGATATTATTTATATAAAACTCACAACTTTATTTGTATACACTTATTACAACTTCTATAGTTCAGCTTTATTTTTTATAATAAACAGCAATTAAATAAAAAAGTTTACGAATTATTTTATAGACACACACAAATTGCTTTTAAAGAAATATACAAAATGAATTGCATATTCAAAGTTTTTTTTAGAAACCCTAGTTAAATAATATGATATAAAAAAAAAATTGATTTCGAACGACTTTTCAAACAAATCTTATTATTTTAAAAAATTAAAAGGGCCAATTTATAAATCAAATGTTACTAATTGGAAGAAGTAAATAAACATTTAAAAAAATGATTGCTTTTTCTAATAGAATATTACAAATCATAATAATAATGTTTAAAACGTTGGGCTTAGAACAAAGGCTATTTTTAAGGTTGTCGATTTATTAGATATATATTTCTCACCCCTCAAACTGCGCTTAAAGAACCAATCAAAATATTTGGAGTCAAAAAAAATACAAAAAAAACGCCTATTACATAATCCACAAGCCAAATAGTTTCACGGCTCGCACATAAAAAATGCGATTACGACCAATAAAAATATACAAACCGAATACATAAGAGTGTCAGCAAAAAAGTGCTCAAAAAACAACCCAAATTGCAGCTATTGTATGAAAAACGCTTTAATGCGAAGCAAGAACTGCGAATGCCACAAATAGGGTGGGTAAGGGAAACCACCCCGTCAAGGAGGGTTGCAAAATCCTCTGGCAACCATTTGAACAATACTCAATGAATCGATATTTTTTTTGCGGATTTTTTTTCACTCTCTTTTTATTTTTGTGTGGCATGTGAATAAAAAACAGGTAGATGCCATTGTTGTTGTATTCTTTTTATTATTTGTATCTTTCAGTAACAGATACTTTTTTACTTGAGAAACATGTGCTGCTGCTGCTTCTGAATAGATGTGCTGTATTCGCAGTTTTGGGTCTGGTCCCAAAATCGACTTATTGGTCTTTGTGAACCGAGAAGTGCAAATGTCAGCTGAAAAATGTGTGTGTAAAGTGTGTGTGCAATTAGAGATGCCCGGGCGAGGTATCATTGTCATCATCATCATGAAGCCAGCACAATTTACAGGTGTTAAACGATAGTCCTGCAAATCCTGGGCCAGTTGTCATTGCAACTCACATATCAACATACGATGGGCGGATATGGGGTTTTGGGTTACCCATAGCTCTGCTCTGGTCTCAGCTGAGGTGCATGGCTCGAGGAACTCACTCAACGCCTCCACTTTCACTATGGAAATCAACAGCTGGTCACAAGCCTTTCACAGGCAGGTGCTATTCCGACTGCAAACCGCATCCATCAGAACTGTCGTCTACTCTGTATTTTATTTTCAATGTGAAGTGCACACATTATGCTGCACAGGGAACACAATATGCTTGCTTACTCTCACTCGATTGTCTAGGCCTAAGCACATTTTCCAGCTGGTCACTAATTCAATTGAATTGTGGCTGAGCAACAAAAATAAAAGGGGCAACAGCCCAGCTTGCCATTTCTTTGTGGCATTCATTTTTGCCACATCAGCGTACCGCAACCAAATCATTTTGTTGCTTTTCATCCAGAAATTTAAACATTTTGCGTAGCACAGCATTTATCCCTCCAATAAAGGTGTCACTTTGATGGATTTTAACCCTTTTTCTATATAAAATTATGTGTACATAAATCAAAAACATTTTTGATGGTGGTGCTGAAACAGCTGCTTTGAATTGAGAAACACAAGGACTTTTCAGCTTTCCATTATTACATGTCAATATTTATTAGTTATATGAAATTGCGAATCTACAATCTCCCGAGTAGAAAAAAATTCAGATACTTTTGTATATTATTTTGATATAATTAAATATATTGTTATCCTTCAAAACACTAATTTATTTTAAAAAAATATACTGATAAAAAACATAAAAAATTTATATATACTATGGTAATTATAATTAAATGTTCAATTTTATGTGTATGCTAATTATCCTATTATTATATTACTCTCTTTTTTTACGCATTAAGTTCCAAGCCTGTAGCGCTAAAATAAATAAATATACACACTTTAAAAAGAATAAAATAAACTATTAAAAATGTTAAAGATGTTTCTGTAAAAATTATGATTTTTTATCTATATAATTCTGCTTACTTTTTATGCATAAGTATTGCCAATTTTTAAAAAAAAATTATATTTGTGCAGTTGATTGTCTAAAACAATTATATATATGGCAAATAATCTATTCATTTACTAAAATAAACTATTTAACCATTTAAACCATATAAAACTATATCTAATTAACTATTTATAATAATAAAATTCATTTGGTAATTATTTTTTAAATTGGTTTAAATATTTGTTTACGATTAGAACGCATAAAAAAAATTTAATTAATATTTATTTCCATTTCATTGTCTCCATATTTTTTTTTTGTAAGTACTTTCAACAGCTCTACAAAATCGCCATTTTACTTTCTCTTTGAAGAGAAAGCCAACAACCCTCAACAATATTCATTTCTACACCCGCACATAATTAGAGATTTGTATTTTTAAAAGTGCCAAGCACACACACACAGACACAACACTCTTCAGTGTTTGCCCAGCCCCCCTCTAATAACGATCAGCGCCATCGAAAAAGGGTGGAAACACTGAAAAACAACGGCACGCAATAAAAACAAAATGATCTGAGTGCCCGAAAAGAGTTTAAATTATATGATTTTATTTATAGACAATCCCTCGCATTGTTTAGCAGCAGCACGTAAGAATAATATAATGGTGGGCCAATCAACGCTCGGGGATTACATGAAGATGTCGGCGTCTTTTGGGCGCGTGGCACCGCAAGATCCCCGGCATTGAACTTGAAAAAGTGCCCGAAACGTGCCCAAGAACAATAATAACAACAACAACAACAACAATAAATACAACAAAATAGGCAGCTAGATCAGCTACCCTTTCAACACGTTGGGCAATCAACTCCTTTCGATTGTCACACGTCTTTATTAATAGCTCGAGCCGCATCGGAACCCTTCCCAACTCTTTTCTTTGTGTCTTGTGTATCTCTCTGTGCCCCTTACTTGTTGCATCATCATCCTCGATTCCCATCGACATTGAGTTTACCCTCATCACATCGAGTGCTCACTCAAATTAACCACCAATAAAAAGGCAGCACTTCATAAAAAAAAACGACTTCCGTTTTTTTCTGCCCTTTGTTCAATGCCTGTTGCTTTCCCCTTGCCACTTCCCTGTTTTTCTTTCTTTTTTTTAAATTATGTTGTAATCGAGGAGTGCCGTAAGCACCCCTAATTTGATTTTTAGCGCCACTCATCGCGTACTTTTTTTTAGGGTGTTTTTTATATGCCTAAGGAGGGGTAACAAAAAATCGACATGGTAATTGCTGCACATATCATGTTTTCTATGATGCCACATTATGTGATTAACCTCTAAAGTGGAGTGCATATTATTTGTTTGGGCGTGGTTAGGGATGGATCAATTTTTTACCACCATGTAGCATTGTTTGTTAAGACCGAAAATTCTTGCAAAAATATGACGTTTAGTTTTTATTGTGTGAAGAGTCAAACGGTACAATAAAAAAATTTAAATAGTACAATAGAGTATACATTTTTTTACAGATAACTACTTAAAAAATTAAATATTAAATTTAACAACAAATTATAGATAAATAGAATAAATTTTAAGTATAGAAAAATGGTTTTAAATAATGAAAAAGAATTAAAAACAAAACAGTTCTACAGATCCTTAAAATGTATATACACAATAAAGATGACATAAATTTTTGTATTTTGTACCATAATCAAAGAAAGCTATAAAATAGTGGATTATAATTTAAAAGCCAATCGTTGTCACGAAATTGATATACTTTCAATAAATACAAATTAATAAACTATCCACATTTCTGTAAGATGCTTTTACGTCCGAATACTTATTATTATTATTCCTATGTTATAATCGTTCAACGATTTTGTACTTGGCCAATTAAGATTACAATATTCATAATATCCAAGCATCTGCTCATGCTCGGACTGCATAATGAACTCAACATGTATAAAATGCTGATCGAATAGATCCTCGATCTCTGTCCTAAAGCAGCGGCAGACAGCCCAACAATGAGGCCTCAATTGTTGTTCACGACTGGGCACAAATTCAAATGTCATTCAAATAACGGTCGCCAACGCACAATGACGATGCTAAATGGACGGGCACGCGGCCAAAGAGGAGCGGGAGTATTAGAATAGGAACCACGGGACACACAAGCATCAGCAACGCCTGCATCTCATTTCGGCGCAAATCTGTTCGTTGTTCGTTGTCAAGAAAAAAAATACGATTTCAATGCGGCAGCGCGCCAATATCCTGGGCACAGGATACGAATGAATATTGTTATTATTTTCATGTTTCATCCGGTTTCATGTGCGTCGACTAGAAATAACAAAAACAGCAAAGGACCAAGGCTGCAACAGTGGTTTGGAAATGGAATTGTAACTCAAACTGGGCCCTGGGTGAGCCAGTGATCTCGACTTCCTCTCCTGAGTTAAACCACAACATAAGCCAAAGGCCGTTCTCCTTCTCCTATCCCATCTCTGTCTCCGTCTCTATCTCGTCACCGATAAGCGTGACATTTTCATATTGTTGGCGATCTTTGCGATCCGAGTCCCATTCATACTTCGCTCAGCGATTGAAATCTCCAGCAATATCCGAGGCTGAGCCGCAGCACGCCAATCACACACTGACGGGATCTCATTCTAGTCGTCGATTGTCCTGTGCTAATTGGACCGATCGTCAAGACATAGTTGGAATGGCATGCGGATGGCCGTGAAATCGGAATCCGCTTTCGATAGGACAGTTGCTATATATCTTCAGATATATCAATATTCTTTATCTTTGATGGGCGTGCAATTGGCGTTAAATTTGAACTGACATCTATTTAGTATAATATCTTAAAAGCAACCATTTTGGAATATTTGTATACATAAAGATAAAATATATTCGAGCTCTACGCTGAGCCAATAATATTATTATTTTTCACATTATATTTTTTGTATACTATTTTCTACATTCAATGTGGAGAAAATTTGTAAAAAATCAACGAAAAACAAATTAAATATTAAAATTTAGATTTTCAAAATTGAATTGCAGCAAATGGCACGTAATTTGGAAATTAACTTCGCTGAAGGAATAAATTAATTATTTGCAAAAATTTTCTGGCTATTCTGTGTTTTAAGAGATTGAATTATGCTAATCAAGAAATTATTAAGAATATAAGTATTATAATATACCTTAAGAATATAAATTATTATGAGTTAGTTTTCATGAAATTTTTGGACTGTTCTTTTTAAATAAAAGTTGTATACTATATTGTTTCCAGTTTTCTAGATTAAGAATTTACTCTAAGAAAACCTAGTAAAGAAAATTGTTGTCCGATTTTCAATCAAACTGATTTATCTTTGCAATTCTAAATTTCAAACAAATGTATAAACTAATAAGTATTTATAGATGTATAATGTATAACAAATAAATGTCAGTTCTTAAAGTTAACATTAAAAGTTAAGAAATCTATTTTGCTTGTAGCTACTTTTCGTATCGAAAACGATTGTCTTTCTTTGGTTTAAATATGATCGAAATAAATTTTAACGGAAAAAATCACAATGTTTGCTAAATTAAACTGTATTCATGCCTAGTAAAAAGGTAGCATCATAAATTATAAAGTCTCCCTTACGTAATTGAAAAGATAAACGTTTGTTTTATATTATATATATACATAATAAAATATTCTTAAAAAAACCTATACCCTTTGTTCAAAAACACACACAGATAAATACACGCACAGATTAGACACAATTTTTAACACATTTCTCTTAAAACATAAGGCAACAAATTTTCATGGCTGATAAATTACGTAAAACTACTAGAAATTAGTGCATAACTTCCTAAATGCAAGTTGGGACAGATGTCAACCGAGTAGGTATTCGGCCAGGGATCGACTTAACCCCGCGCTCATTTAAATGTCACTTCTGCAGAAAAACAAACAAATCCCCAAAGGACCAAGCATAAGAAAATCATTTGTAAGGCAAGGCAGCCCAAAGTGAATGCATATTTGAACTTCACCTCGGGGTTGCCACAGTGCCAGGGGTCAGGCTATGGATCTTAAAGCGGCGGCAGCCAAATGCCATCCTAGGGTCGCGACTTTGGCGCGCAAGATTTGTGTGTTTCCGGAGAGTGAGTCTGGTTCGGAGTAGGGGTCGGTGTTGAAGTCGGGGTCGGGGTCGGTGTCGGAGTTCTATGCCTGAGTCTGGGTTCTATAATAGACGCATTTCCTTGGCTGGCTGGCTGCCTGCTCCTTGGCGAGCGTAATAGCGTAAACATTTAATGGGAGCGTGCGCTGCGCACGCGCAACATTGCCTCATCCCAAAATCTGAGTCTTAGTCCTAACCTCGACTCCTCGATCCTCCCTTTTTTTTTTTTGGTGCTCGTGGCGTCATTGTTTGATTTCCTTAAGGCTTTGCGTGTCGCTTCTTATGCATCTTATGATTGATTGAGTGCTGCATACTCGAATACTCATACAATTATTATGTAGGCTTTGTTCATATTGTATTTTGACGATTTCTTATACCCTTGATCATAATCTTGTGGCATTCTCTATGGAGCATGAAAAACTTTGTGGGTGGATTGGTTTTGTGGTTGTTGGTTATGAGAAAATGTATTCATTGTCAGTCAGTCAATGTACAAAGTACAAATAGAAAAGTTCGTGATTAATCATAAAGTGCAAACTCTTGAAATTGTGTACCGCTCTTAGAAAAAATTATATTAAGCAGAAATAATGTGAGGAAAGATTCTGTATTTAATTATTAATATTGACTTTTCCTAAACATTTAAATGATTTGTGAAAAGAAGTGAATTTTCCGACCACATAAAATAGACACATTTTTAAAAAAGGACTATAATTTAATTTAAATATAAAAGTAGGTATAACTATTATTATGTTTAGCAGAGTTGATGGTCTAACATGTATGATTAAGTATATATAAATAATATATAGTTAATGTTATTAAATAAATAAAATAAATATCAGCGCATTCTTGTTAAAGTTTTAAAATGTATGTAAATTTATAAATTCAATTAAATTAAATTATTCATTAGCTTAAAATCCTTAAATAGATGTAAATTGTTCTAGTCCGAAATTAATCGTTATTTATTTTTTCTTTGAAAGAAAAGTATAACTTAATTCATAACAAATTAGTTTGTAATTATTTAATGCATTTATTTAATTCAAAATTTATGAATGTTTTTGTTAATTCGAACTTTTTATTGAACTATTGGAAATAATTTAAAATATTAGTGATATTATATACTCAAAGTTTTGAAAGCATTCTCTCATGAAAGTAATTCCATTTAAGGTTCCAACTACTTTTTTCTTTCTTTGCTACTAAGTGTCGTCTGAGGCTTTGGCTGCATCTAGTTCGCTTTGTTGCTAGTGTGATTCATTGTCGGGTTCTGTGGCTGCTGCCACACATGTGTGGCACACTTAACACCTCCAATTCATAATGAATGAGTTAAGAGCATCAACAAACTAAACATTAACATATCGTGCGACTGCCACTGCCACTGCAACTGCAGCTCTGCCCCTTGAACATTACATTACATGTGAGGGATACGCCCGCATGGCGGCAATGTTGCCGCCAGTCCAGCAGGACATGTGTTAATCAAGTAGCGACCTCGGCAGCGCATAACTCAACTGTATGTTGCCTGCAGATGCGTGTAAGGATGAGAACGAGTAAACAGCTGCGGCTCCGATTCCGATTCCAAAATCTCAGACAAGTACTAAAAATAGTTGGTGGCAAGGTGCAGGGTGCTGTGGCAGCTCCTGCCCGTGGGGATTTATGTGACAGAATTTTCGTGTTTACGCTTAATTCTCATTTAATTTTTATGGGCGCCAAGAAATGACGGCTGGTTTTTTGGGATATCGGTGGTGTCGATGCCATGGCAAACTTGGTCATTTGTCTTGCTACCAAGATCCTTGATCAGATGTATTCAGCAAACAAATACAAAGTAAACAAAAAACGCAACATGATCTAAAAAACCAATAACCATTTGTATGAAGAAAAGGTGACAAACAATCGGAAGAAACAAGCATTAGAAAAATGCGCAATTGTTGCAGCATGACAATTGAATGCAATCCGGAAATGTCCTGTGCTGCAATGGACAAGATGGATCGCCCAAGTGGAAATCTGAGCAGCTCAACTCAACTCAAAAAAAGGAAGAGAAAAAAATACTCAAAAACTGCAACCCTTGTTTGGAGTGAGAACTCAAAAGGGCAGCAGAGAGAAAGATCGAACCCCTGCCACTGTGACATGCCTAAGTAAGTCCCATGTTGACCTCTAAGACGACCTCAAGATATGTCCTGTCCTGTCCGTCCAGAAGCGCGCGCGCGCTTCTTCTTTTGTGCATTTGCCGGTCATTGTTTGACCTTTTCTGATTCTCGCTCTCCCCTCTCCTTCGGCCAACCAGCTTGCCCTTTGTCTTACGCTTGCGTTTTGATCTCGGCCCGTTGTCAATTGCCAATAGGCCATTGCAATAAATGTGATAAAGATTGTGTATTGTTTTTCTCTGCAATTGCTCGTAGTCTGTGCCATAAATTGCCCGTAGCCAGCTGATCCATGACCGTTGACCGGTCCCCGTTGATGTCACCTAGCGTTGAAAAATGCATTGAATGATGCCTTAATTGTGGCACAGTCGCATCAACGGCAGCTGAATCTTTCCATTTCTATCGAATCTTGGCAATTGTGGGAGTTTAACGTTTGTTTTGCTTTGTTGGCATTCGGAGGGGGGCTATTTATTTGTGCAGTTTCTGGTGTAGTTTACATGCAACAAACATCTTTTTTATTATTAATCTGGCATTTTACAAATAGTCGACAACCAAACTTAACACGCAATTGGGCTTAGAGCTAACAAAAATTATATATTAATATACAAAATAAAGTTCTAATAAACTGGTAAAGGGTACTTTAATTTTATTTTCTAGCTTGCAGGACATTATAGCAGACGACTTCTGCTGCCCTTCAAGTATGATTACTTTTGATTGTCTGGCCGTCCATCCACCTAACAAGCTGTGTTGATCAATACATTTTTTTGTGATGACAATATGTAGTTCGGACATGACTGTATCGTCCGTATATATTATATAGCTGTCATAGGAACAATCGGTCAAACTATGACTCTTAAGTGACATACATAAATGACCAAAGGCCAGTCTAAAAACAGAAATTTTTGCTATAAGCGACACTTTGTATTTAATTTTTATAACCAAAAATTTGTTTATATAAAAATTAACCAAATACGAAAAAAATATCATTCAACTAAAATTCAAATTTGTTAAAAACATTTAAAAAAAAACATAAAAAGATAATACATTAAACCCCGAAATAATATTTTTATGTTTGCAAGCTAACTTCAATCATATTCGCTTAAGCAGATACAAATAATATTAAAGTATTATTATACTTGCTCATTTAACAAACTCTTTTTTATATTTTCAAACAAGATAATATTTGGCGCTGTTATTAAAAGCCGGTCACACTTTATTGTTATTCAATAGTATCGACCTCATCATCGATATTTCCGATTGTGAGTACATTGCGATATCTTTTCGATAAATTTCTCGTTACTCTTCTCTATTCGATCTACAATCAGCTGTTCGTGCAGACAAATAATGAAAGACGTTTACGTTTACACATTTACTTTATAGACAGACAAAAAACATGAGTCAATATAGTCACGTCAAGTATACGACATCGCCAACGCCATCCGTTGTGTCGGGCTACTCGAGCGCATCGCGGCTCCATTCGCCGCTTCCGCCACCTGTGGGACATCGCAAAGATTGCCTGTCGGCGACATCAAAAACCTACAAATATTTGCGACGCTTATTTAAATTCAATCAAATGGACTTTGAATTTGCATTGTGGCAAATGGTCTATTTATTTATATCGCCACAGAAGGTGTACAGAAACTTCAACTACAGGAAGCAAACAAAATCTCAATTTGCACGCGATGATCCCGCCTTTCTACTGCTCCTCCTAGTTTGTCTCTGTGGTAAGTGAGACCACTTAGCCGACAAACAATTGCAATAAAAAACATTCTTTTGTATTTGACTTACAGTAACCTCGGTAGGATTTGCCTATGTGCTGAACTTGTCCTTCTGGCAAAGCGTAGGATTTATATTCTATGTGATTAGTATCGATTGCATCTTTGCTGGCGTCATAATTGCTTCGTTCTTTTGGGCGGTCACAAATCGCTTCTTACGCACCAGCAATTTGGAGCCGGACATTGAGTGGGGCTATGCATTCGATGTGCATCTGAATGCGTTCTTCCCACCCCTGATCTTACTGCATTTTATCCAATTGTTCTTTTACAATTGGCTAATCAGTCAGACATGGTTCATATCGCGTTTCCTTGGCAACTCCTTCTGGCTGTTGGGCATGAGCTACTACGTATACATCACTTTCCTTGGCTACAATTGTGAGAAGAGCACACATTTAAATAGAATTCTAATCTAATTTACAATAATTGTATTCGCAGGTATTCCGCATCTGAAGAATACACGTCTCATACTCATTGCGTTGCCCATTATCTTTCTGTTGTATCTTGTTGTCACTATCATTGGATGGAATGCAACAATATCATTTGTTAACTTCTACAAATATCGTGTGTATTGAGAGGATTTGACGACGTGGACTGTAAATTATTTAACTTCTTAGCTGCTAGGAGTTCCCTACATTAATGACTAATAATACTTACTACTGTAGCATAATCAATGTTAATATAAACATCGTATTAAAGTTGAAATTTCCATTGGAAAATCGAACATTCTTTTCTTTTTCTTTTGTTTGGTTTTATTAAACTACAAGTTAGAGTAACAAATGCTTTGCTTTGGTGCTTCTACGCCAGCTGCTTGGGTTTGACGAAGGAGCGTTTCCGTTTGTTCCGCTTGCGCTGCAGCTCCAAAGTATGCAATTCAGTGTGCACCTCGGCAAAGATCTCCTTTTGCTCCTCCTCGGGTATTGTTGCGCGATATTGTTTCATCAGATCGTATTTCTCCCATGGCTTTTGCACTTTTTCGGCAGACTTGCGATGCTTGTCCTTTATGTACTGATCGATATTGGCCACACCGAGCAGATTTTGACGCTCCCAACGCTCCAGCCAGGGACGTGGACGAAGCAAAACTTTTGCTTCGTTAATTGGTACGGGACTGCCTTCCTCTAGAGTCTCTGGCTCCATCTGCTCGTCAAATGTACTGAACTCGGGCAGTGCATCGCGCAAATAAAACAAACTGTCATCCAGACGCTTCTCCAGACGCAGAACTTCAACCTTTTGAATAGTGGGATCGTACAGCTCGTAGACAACTTCGATGCCCTGGTGATCGATCACGTTGCGCAGAATGAAGCGAGCACGCAGGCCGCAGCGTTCGCGATGTATGCAAATGCCTACAAAGCGACTGCTCTTGCCGGCGGCATGGGGATCCGAACTGGTTACTGCCAGAATTGAGCCAACATAAAATTCGGGCAACTCGATTTGACGCCGCCGATCCAGCATGTCCAGGCGCTCCAATTTCTCACGCACTGTATTGCGCCATTCCACCTTGGGATCGGGCAGAAACTCGGGATACACAAAGCGATAATGGGCGGGCACAATGGGTTTCCGAGCCGACGGTACATTTGCTACATCCTTTTGTTGGGGAACAGCAACGGCTGCCGCCTGCTGCGTCGGCTTTGTTGAAAATGTGACTGAAACTTGGCAAGCTTATTCGATTGCTGTTTTAAACTTCGTCTGAAGTATACTCACCGATCCGGTTAAGGCTACATTGTTGTGCCAATCTATTAGTTAGAAGTCTGGCGTTAACGTTCATTTTCATATATAAAAAAAATGTTTAGATAATCACGCCTAGCGATGGATAAAGACTAAACCGATTCACCGATTATCGATATGACCATGAAGCGTGACCACTTCGATAAAGCGCAACTAGAGAAACCACCTGCTGAGAAATGCTTATGCTATCGATTCATAAATAAATCCAACACTTTGAAATGAGCCACTTAAAAAATTCATACTGTTTACTATTACTATTTAATTGTACTGTGCTCAAATTTTACATATTATCTCTATAAAAAAAACATACATATACAAAAAGTTAAAATTAAATGGTTACGAATTGCGCAGAACTTTTATTAGTATTTAAAACATTGCAATGAATTCTATTCGAAATTGTTAACGTAAATATCATGTTTCTGCATTTTTAAAATCCGGTAGCCAATTTATATTCAATTTAGTTCTAATCGAGTAAACAAATGATCAGAGTTAAAAAATTAAGTAATATTATTAAATGAGCAAAATCAATTGCATATCATAATATATTTACAATAAAAAATACATTTAGATTAAATAACTAAGATTAGTTATATAAAACAGATGACAAAAAAAACAAGTTAATAAAATTTTTATTTAAAAAATTTAATAAAATTGTCTGAAGTCAAGTTTCTCCAGTATCAAAGTTGTTAAAAAAAAAAAATAAGCTCTTAAAGACGGACAAACACTCGAACGGACATTGCACACCTGAGTACCGTCAGTATCAGAGAAAATAAATAAAATAATATATAAAAAAAATTTTATAATATATATATATAAATATATATATATATATATATAAAAGAAACAGTTTGAATAACATTAATAAAATTCATCTAAACACATTAAAAATAAAACCAAGAATGAAAAATACATTCCGAATAAGTATTGCCATTAATTTAAAAAAACTAAATAAATTAAAATAAACATAAGATAAATCAGTCGGGACATTTAACAGTCAGTAGGCGTGATGGTAAGTGTAGACGCGCCACTCTCACGATCGCTCTCTTCAATGGGGGCGTCAGCTTATCTTTGGCACTATTGCGCTGCTCCTTGTGAACGCTGTTGCTGTGCAGTCTGCGAATGTGCCTCTTTAGAGCCTGTCCTTGGGTGAATGCCAATGCGCAGTAGGAACACTTGTAGGGACGCTCGCCCGTATGCGTTCTCATGTGTGTCACCAGACTATATCGGCGTGGAAATCCCCTGCCGCAGGTCTCGCAGAAGTGAGTCAAGGGCAATCTACAGGAACTGCCAATTACCCAAATGAACATGGTTAATTGTATAACAACATAGTTGAATAATATGCATACTTCTCGCCTTTGACATTCCTGCGTTTTTGTTGTACAGGATTCGGACTGTTGCAATTGATTTCCTTGATATTAAGTAAGGCCGTAGACTGGTCGGTGATTGATTTCGCGTCCATCACGTCGGCCAGTTCACATTCAATATCCAGCTCCTCGTAGGCGACGGGCGCCAGCCTGTTTCGCAGTGCCCGCTCCGTGGCATCTAAGGGTTTCGGTAACATTTTCCGTCTAGCCAACTTTGTTTTCTGTTTCTTCTTCTCTTTGGGCGCAGAATGCTTCGTCGCGGACATCTCGGCCGTTGTAGCGGTTGGAGCGTGTTTTATCGATTGGTGCCGACTTAATTGAGATTGCAGTTGGAAAACAAGCGGACAGTAGTCGCAACGAATACCATCCAGCCTGATGTGAGCACGCATATGTGTCTGAAGCAGGTGATTTTGGATGAAAGAGCGTGGGCACTGTAGACACTTAAACGGACGTTCGCCAGTGTGTATCCGAGTATGAACTGTCAGATCGTGACCACGAAGGAAGCCTTTGCCACAAAACTCACAGAAATGCGTCCTTTCACCTGTGTGGCGTCTGTTTTTTTATGATATAAAAATGTTATCTTTGTCTACAAATCTGTACAAATAGTTCAAATGGATACCACTTACTTCTCGTGCAGATTCAAAAGGTAGACTCGGCCAAATCCTTTGTCGCAAAACTTGCACCTGAAGCGTGATTCACCACTGTTCTGTGTCTTGCGATTTGTCAGGCCATTTAGCTTATGGCGCATTTGCAGCGGCCTGGAGCTTGGGAGAGATTTTTCAGTTATCAGTGGAGGCACCTTTTCGTCGCCAATTGCCTCTTCTGGATGAAGCTGCTCAACTTTAACGTTGCTCAAGTTGAATTCGATTTGTTCTTTTTGATAGACATCCTCTACCAAGGGTAGTGAAGCCTTGACGTCTTCCTTGTACTGCTTTTGCAGGAGCTTCAGCAGCCTGCGTTGGCTCTCCTGGCATGTACGCTTGAATTTGTAGGCATTTTGAGTCGCCAGCACGCATGACAAGCATATGTGCTGAGGCAGCAGATCCTTAGGTTTTACCTTGCAAAACTCATTCAGCATTTCCGCCAGGCTGGGATCCTTTTTGGACTGTTGCTGGCGCTGGGCGAATATATCGACCAATGTGACGGAGCTGTCCATACAAACACGACAAAGTTGATCCATGTCTGATTTTGGGAAAGTACAAAGTCAAATCTGCATTGAAATCATTACAAGGTAAATAGGAAATTTCAAACAACAAAAAAATTGTGTATGTACATATTAGCGTAAATACAAAATTGCATTCGATACCGATTTCGTATTTGCGATAAATAGTTTGATTTCGATTGACATGCAGCCCTGCTAACAGCTGATTCGGGCTGCAATGTTTTCCTTATAATACGAATAACAATGGTTAGCTTAACAGTTTTGTGAGTGGTGTTGGAACAATAACAAGCTCCAGTAGTAATTATGTTTAATTGTCAAGTTGTTACAGAAGTGTGGCGAGTAACGTGATCACCGCAAAGCTACGAAACCTTAGAAGCGACAACAATATTATATCAAAAACATACAAAACACGGGCAAAGTGCTGCTATATGTCAACTACAGCTGATAACGGGCTTGAAAGAAAAATGCTTGATCAATTGCCAATATATGCCTGCGGCGAAATTGTTCGTGGATTTGGACGGGGCTCCAAAGAGCTGGGGATTCCAACCGGTATGTAATGAACTTGATAATGAATCAAACATAATTCCCCTATATCTAATGATAGCGAACCTGGCGCACGAGGTGGTGAAATCTCTACCCGCAGCCCTGCTCACCGGAGTCTACTACGGATGGGCGAGCGTCAATAGTGGCGATGTGCACAAAATGGTTCTAAGCGTGGGCTGGAACCCCTTCTACAACAACAAGGAGAAGAGCGTCGAAACGCATATAATGCATAATTACAACTGCGATTTGTATGGTCAAACATTAAAAATATGCATCGCTGGCTATTTGAGACCCGAACAAAATTTTGACTCAGTGGAGGCACTAATTGCCGTCATAAAATCGGATATAGAAAAGGCAGAAAAGTTCCTGCAAACGGCGGAAAATAAAAAGCTACAAGAAGCTCCATTTTTTTCAGAGGAAATTAAAAAATGTTGATAATTTGAAATGCCTCACTAAATTTAGATTAATATGTTATCACTCAAGTATGCTGAACCATCATATTCACGTATTTGATTAAATGTACTTAAGATATGTTTTGATCTTAAATTAAATGCAATTACTTTCACGTAATTGAAATGAATGATAACTTCACGCACGTCATCGACAGCCTTGATAACTAATAAATATGATTTGCAAACGCACATAAAAATATAAATGCAAATTAGAATTAAAAGAATAACAATATTATGTATACACATGTGCAAAAATTAATGTACATATTTTTATTAGCAACAAATTTGATTTTAAAAAAATACACACTCATTTTCCGTTATTGCTAATTATCAAATCTAATAAGTTACTATCGATAACACGGACTAGAGCACATTCGATATTTGATATCGATCTGTAGCTTGGCTAATGATCGCGTTAAGTTTTCTGCGTGTGTTAAGCAGAGATTTGTGTATATAAAACCGTTGCATAAATCAACAGGTAAATCAGATCAAAGCATTGCATTTACTAAACTGGTTAACAACAACATCGACACCAATCCAATCCACACAGCAAAACAACATGTCAAGCAGCAGCAACGTGTCGTCAACGACGCAAAAGCCGCAGCAGCAGCAGCATGTGCGTATTTCTGAACATGTGCAACAGCAACAGGTGGAGGCAGATGCTACGCCTACTTTGTCCATATCGGAAAGTAAGGAACTAACCGGTTTGACGCACGAGTGCGGTGTCTTTGGGGCCATTGCCTGTGGCGATTGGCCCACCCAGATTGACATTGCTCACGTGCTGTGCTTGGGTCTGGTCGCACTGCAGCATCGCGGGCAGGAGTCGGCGGGCATTGCTACCAGCGAGGGCAAGTCGTCGAAAAACTTTAATGTGCATAAGGGCATGGGCATGATCAGCACCTTGTTCAATGATGACTCGATGAAGAAGTTGCGTGGCAACTTGGGCATTGGCCATACACGCTACTCTACGGCCGGTGGATCGGGGGTGGTTAATTGCCAGCCGTTTGTCGTCCATACGGCACATGGGACCATGGCTCTGGCTCATAACGGCGAACTGGTCAACAATGAATCTCTGCGTCGTGAGGTCCTGGGCCGCGGCGTCGGCCTGTCCACACACAGTGACAGTGAGCTGATAGCTCAATCGCTCTGCTGTGCACCGGAGGATGTCTCCGAGCACGACGGACCCAATTGGCCGGCACGCATCCGGCATTTCATGATGCTGGCACCATTGTCCTACTCCCTGGTCATCATGCTGAAGGACAAGATTTATGCAGTGCGCGATACTTATGGAAATCGTCCGCTTTGCATTGGCAAGATTGTGCCCATAAACTCGGGGCATGCGGGCAACAGCAGCGAAACACCGGCTGATGGCTGGGTGGTGTCCAGCGAGAGCTGCGGCTTCCTTTCAATTGGAGCGCGCTATGTGCGCGAAGTCTTGCCCGGAGAGATTGTGGAGCTGACGCGTAGCGGTTATCGCACCGTGGATATTGTAGAGCGTCCCGAATTCAAGCGGATGGCCTTCTGCATCTTTGAGTACGTGTACTTTGCCCGTGGCGACAGCATCTTTGAGGATCAGATGGTGTACTCAGTGCGCCTGGAGTGTGGACGCCAGCTGTGGCGTGAAGCACCTGTCGAAGCTGATCTTGTGAGCTCGGTGCCGGAATCCGGAACAGCAGCCGCACATGGCTACGCCAGAGAATCAAATCTGGAGTTTGCAGAGGTACTGTGCCGCAATCGCTATGTGGGCCGCACATTCATTCAGCCATCGACGCGACTGCGCCAGCTGGGCGTGGCAAAGAAATTTGGTGCCCTGTCGGAGAATGTGGCCGGTAAGCGACTGGTGCTGATCGACGATTCTATTGTGCGCGGTAACACGATCGGACCAATCATTAAGCTATTGCGCGACGCTGGGGCACGGGAGGTGCACATTCGGATTGCCAGCCCACCGCTGCAGTATCCCTGCTACATGGGCATCAATATACCCACGCGCGAAGAGCTCATTGCCAACAAGCTGAATGCCATGCAACTGGCTCGACATGTGGGCGCCGACAGTCTGGCCTATCTGAGTGTCGACGGCCTGGTAAAATCGGTGCAACGGAAGCAGGTGGCCTCTGGCAAGCCGACAGGTCATTGTACTGCATGCTTAACCGGTGAATATCCTGGCGGACTGCCCGATGACCTCAGCTGGTAAAAAAAACAAGCATTAAGCAGACATTCCTAATCCTCAACGATAACTATCCAGTATAAAGCCAACGAGTGCTCCAAATTACCGTCACAAATTATGCCGTAGTTTTTTCTTGCATTTAATAACCCGCCATTTAAACAATTCTCCGTATATTAACTCTTAAGATCAAATTATACTTATTTAGATTTAGTTGCGCTCTTCAGTGAAAAGCTCTCTCTCTTTTTTCCAACAAAAAAACATTTTGTGTATAAAAGTAAAGATCCTTCAATATTGCCAGATGAGTGGCCATTGTTACCATTTATTGTAAATTTATGATTATAGCCATTATATGTAAATTTGTGAATGCCAATAATTAAAGACATTTAGCACAAGCATCTCAAGGAACAACACTCAATAGTTCAGTCCAAGGTAGTCTGCAATTTGCATGCCTCAATTCATTTGTAGATCAACGCAGATAAAAACCAGTCGTGAAATTTGAGGTGTTAAATATTCTAAATTGGTTTTAAGCCATTGAGATAAAAACTATCTGATGACATTCAATTAAAATATTAATTTAATTTATCATTATTTAGCAGATTGATTATTCTTCGATTAGGATACATTTTACATTTTCAATGTAAAACTCAATCGAGACTATTTTAAGAACATTTATATCAAACTACAGTCGTTAACATTTAGAAGTTGAAATCTTATCGACTGCTCAGAACAGTGTTGGGCAACGTATGCTCAAGCCATCGATATCGATACAAGTCGTCAGCTACAGCTCTGTAAAAATTGTCATCTCATCCCCTCTTTACTATGACGGAAAACACAAATTACTGACGTTTTCATTAATTTATAACTTAAAAACGTGTCGGTCACTATTCGTGACCAAGATAGTTCAAAGGAGGTTTCATAGAAAACCCCACCCAGAAACATGCGTTGTCCAAAACATTCAGCCGGTGCGCTAATTTCACTCTCGCTGCTTCTGCTTCTTCTGAGCACCTGCTCTGCCCTCTATGAGGACCAGATAAAAAAGTTCGACTGGCAAGTGACATATTTGAACATTGACCATTGTTGTACTAGTAACTAATCATCTGTAAACGAAACAGGCGCAGCGTTCATGTGGGTGCTCTGAAACATGCTCACGTCGACCTGAAACACTTTCAACCGCGAGTGCTGCTAACTACGCAGGAGCAAGTGGTTGGCTCGCTCTGCCCAAAGACTGGTCAGATCGTATGGCGACAAGTGCTGGAGCAGAAGGCGCGCGGCGACATTAAGCTGCTGCAGGTAAGCGGTTTTGCTGACGATAGCAGCGATACCGCTGCTGCTCCAATGGGGTCTCATCTAGGATTCGATATGCTGACGGTGCAGGGACATGCGCCTGCCTTGGTCCGTGGCTGGAATACCAACATTGGCACCATCGAGTGGGAATGGTCCATAATGCCGCTACATACAGAAAGGGCTCAGGATGCTGTGTGGTTTTATAGCAATTCTATACTGTATCATGTTGTGCCCGCATGGCGCAGCCATATCGAGGTAACCGCCTACTTTGCCACATCGGGACACACAACGGGCAGCACCAGTAAAATAATGGCTACCTGGATCAAACCTGAAAGCTGTCTGCTTAGCGGCAACTATTTTGTTTGCCTAGACGGCAAGCAGCTAATCAGCTTAGATTTGGTGGCCAAGAGCACACAGGTCATTGCCACCAGCTTGGCGGCTGAGCCAAGCAGCAAAATTGAAGCACTCCCCGTAAGTTGTATAAAATGTTTGATGTTATGTAACTAATTTTATAACATATTCCACAGGGCTTGAACGGCGTGCTGATTGTCGATAAGAAACTCGTCAGTGTCAACAAGGATCAGACCGTATGTGGTGACCTGATCAGCGCCAGCTATGTTGTGGGCAGCTTTAATCATCGTAAAGTTGTGGCCTACGCAGATTTGGTAGATGGCGTAAGTAGTTAATATCTCTCACTCATTAGAACTTTTGATCGAATTCTGTTTAATTTATCAGATGCTCAAAATTAATGCGGTTTATTTGGAGAACTGTTCGCCGGTTACCGAACTGCAGTTAAGCGTACCCTTTGCCGAGGACTTTGGTACACCCAGTCTGCGTTCCTTCGACTGCAAACTGAAGCGCAATGACGATGGCAAAAGTTGCCTCTTTCTGTTGAGTACCAGCGCCGAGTCCATCGTAGCCGTGCAGCAGGGACGCATACGTTGGACGCGCGAGGAATCATTGGCAAACATAATAGATACACAGTTTATCGATTTACCACTGGCGGATACAGAGGGCACTCTTGAAAACGAAATGAAGGGCAAAGCTGGTAAGTTTCTACGTAGTTATGATTATTTATATTTGCAAAAGTCACTTAACATAACCATAAACATTTAAATGCTTACCAAAGTGGATGCAAACAATTTCAAGAGTAAGTTGTTCGCTACAATTAATTAATTAATAGTTATTGATATTTCCAAAAATTGCATTAAGATTTAAGTTTATTATTGATTTGCTTACTAAACTAACATATTAGTTAGGAAATTATTCATTAGATTAATTTGAAAACGCTGTCTCAGAAATTAATTAACTTTAAGCTAAAACCAAGCATTTTTTATTTATTTATTGTCGACTAAAGTCAATTAACACAGATAAATACATAAAAGTAGAAAATAATTTTAATTAAAAATTAATTTGCATACTTTAATTTAAATTAAAAAAATATATATTTATTTAATTTTTGTTTTTTGAACAAAATTTCTTGGAAATAAATTTCTTATATTTAGATTCAACAAATGTATGCCAACTATATGCGTACGCACATTGATGCACACATGTGTGTACATATATTTGGGGTCAAAAATACACACTCTTCACACACTCACAAATTTTAAACATGTTAATTTGATATGCAAATTAATGCGAATAGTTCGCAACATTTTGTATCTATCTCTGATTGCCGGTGCAATAGTCGCTATGAAAGAGATCGACTGATCAATTACTGATGTGACACACTTGCTTTTTTTATTTGCTGTTTTATTATTTTTTAGTTATTTTTAAATGCATACCTCCATTGTGATTTATTTTCCTATTATAGACAACTCATAAACATCTTGAAAAACATCTATCAATATATACACTGCTGCTCTTTACAAACTGTTTGAACTTTCTATCTGTCAGGTGACATTATTACCGCCTTGATGCGTCGCATCACCGCTCAAGCCCTGCAAATGAAGAGCACGTTCTTCCATCTCATCGGGCTGGGAGCACCTCCAACGGACACACAACGCGCTGGGCTCGTTCGCGACTCATTTGGCTTGCACAAGATGCTGGTACTGCTCACGCGTTCTGGCAAAATCTTTGGAATGGACAACATTGCCGGCAAGCATCATTGGAAGCTGTATCTGCCTAATGTGGCTGGTTTTGAAAATGCCGAACAAATGCGTCTGATTGTGCAGCGCAGCTCCAAGCATTTCCCATTGCAGCCACTCTGCGCAATTGTAGCCAAGTTTGTTGTAAGTCTGAAATGCAATTTGCTTACGTTATAATTGACTCATAGAATTGTGTTCTTTCTGTTCACAGAATAATGGCAATGGTGTCCTGTTCCGTTTCAATCCCATCACTGGACGCGCTGCTGAAGGAGGACTCCTCCAGCTGGATTACCAAATCAAGCAGTTGTCGCTGCTGCCAGAAACGGAGGTAGATTTTGTGAAGGGTATACTCATATTGGATGCAACCAATCAAGTCCATGTAGAGCCAAAGCATGCAACGCCATTGGTAAATTGTGTACTTAACTAATTAACTACAACTTTTTAACCCGCATCTCAAAATAATATTACAGGCGGACGGCATGTATTTGTACACGGCTGATGTGAAGACCGCCGAGCTCGAGGGCTTTATTGTAAAATATGCAGGCGGTGTAAGTAAGGAATATAATGTTTTGTTGCAGCAACTAATCACTTGTGTGTTTGCAGGAATTGTCATGCTTGCCCATTTGGAATGTGCGTCTAGGCGGTCATAATTCCGAGCAGCAAATCATTAGTGTTGCCGGCAAAAATCCAATTGAGCACGTTCATTCCCAGGGTCGTGTGCTTGGTGATCGCTCCGTGCTCTACAAGTACATCAATCCTAACTTGGTGGCCTTTGTCACACAAGCTCCAGATGCTGCGCACAAATGTAGGTCATCCAATCCCAAATATCATTATTTAAATTTTTACATTAACTAATTTTGGTTTATAATTCAGCTGTGCTCAATTTATATTTAATTGATGTGGTTTCCGGCTCTGTGATCTTCTCCATGACACATCGCAAGGTACGTGCACCGCTGCACATTGTACACTCGGAGAATTGGCTAGCCTACTCCTACTTCAACGACAAAGTGCGCCGCACTGAGATCAGTAAGTGAAGCATAAATTGATTATTATTTGAATTGTTTTTATTGAGGGCATCTTTTACTTTAAACAGCTACCATCGAACTGTATGAGGGCAATGCTCAGGCCAACAACAGCGTGTGGAGCTCCTTGCAGGCACCGTCCATGCCGCTCGTGGAGCGTCAGTCTTACATCATACCCACTATAGTTGAGGCCATGCGTGAGACTATCACTGAACGTGGGATTACCAATAAGCATGTTCTAAGTAAGACCTCTTCTAACCATAATTTAGTAAAGTATATTTTAATAACTTGTATTTTGTGTCGCACAGTTGGTACAGCCAGCGGTGGCATTGTTGAAATGCCGTGGCATTTGCTGGACCCACGTCGTCCCATATCATCTAGTACGCAGGGACGCGAAGAGGGCGCCATCCCCTATATACCCGAGTTGCCTTTGCCGACGGAGAATTACATAAACTACAATCAAACGGTTGCACGTTTGCGTAATATCTACACAGCTCCTAGCGGCCTTGAAAGTACCTGTCTAGTCGTGGCCTCTGGCTTGGGTGAGTCGAATACATAAAATGCAATAAGTAATTCATTTTATAAGTATTCATTTTTTTCTTTTTATTCCAGACTTGTTTGTGACGCGCGTTGCACCTTCCAAAACGTTTGATCTGCTAAAGGAGGATTTCGATTATATATTAATTTCTATAGTGCTAGTCGTGCTCACTTCGGGCTCTTTGATTGTTAGGCATTTAGCGTCTCGTAAGTTGCTCAAACAGGCGTGGAAATAGAAGTGGCATTTTATTAATATGTAATTGCTTTATATAAATTGTACTACGACCAAAAAGATAAAAAGAAGAAACGAAGTGGAGTAGACGAAAGAGAATGAATTGTAGTAGCTGCATTTTGCCTAATAATGCAATAATAACAATTTTTTCTCTAAGCTTAGGCAATTATTTAAAATTAAATATATATAATTATATATATTATACATATATATATAGCGTAAAAAAAGTAACTAGCTGTTGAAAGAGTTTTGATTGCATTTTTGTTTCGTGTTAATCATAGTTTTGACTATAGATCATTTATTTAAAGTTGAAACGTAATTTTAGCTCGGAACATAAGCAACAAATCTGTCTACAAATCTAAATGAAAATAAAAATGATGACCTGAAAATCGGCATATGGGCATAGGTCGAAATTCAAATTGTCATAAATTCACAAAAACAAAGCATTTTAAAAAGTTTGGGCGTTTTAATCACATATGTTATATAGTAGGAAACCCCTAAAAACAGATCGGCTGTTTGATATTGTTTAAAAATCATCATTGAATTCTACCATATTGAATTACGTAAAGCGTTTTAATGTTTAAAACTTTTGTTATAATTACGAACATCTTTGCAGAGGACAAATCTACTGTAATGTTCAATGTCTGAGTTCAAGACAAATTTGGAGATGTTCTATTTATTATTTTTTAATTTCGTGTTTGGCGCAATTTAATGTTTACAACAGAGCTGCCACCTTTTATTTGTTGACTACACAACACTGTCGCAGGGGAACAGCTGATTACTGTCTTCCTCTTCCTACCCCATCGTGCACCAACACACAATAACGATGGCACTGCGTGTTTTTAGTTTAAATTTAGTGAAAACTAACAGAACTTTGCTGCAAAATGCAGTCAAAATAAATGGAGCGACCAATGCCCAAGCGGTAAGTTGTGTATGTCAGCTTTGACATGTTTGTAAAATCGCTATTTTCAGTTGCAAAAATTAGTCTTTCTTACACCGTTTGCATAACATTTTAGGTAGCGATGGCGCCGTATGCTACACAGGTAACGGTCCAGGCCACGCCTGCAGCGGTGCAAAAACAAAAGGTTAGCAAGGCGATGAAGGCATACCTGGAGCGGGCCAATGAACACGACGAGTTCATGAAAACGCAGCATTTGGAGTTCCAAATTGGAAAACGCCACTTGGCCAACATGATGGGTGCGGATGCCGAAACCTTCACCCAGGCGGACATAGATGTAAGTATATTAAACTATTTAAATAAACGAGTTCCTAACGTGTCATTTCATTTACAGGAAGCTATTGCCTATCTGTTCCCTTCGGGTTTGTTTGACAAAAGCGCTCGTCCAGCAATGCGAACGCCAGAGGAGGTGTTCCCAGCCCGTAAGGCAGCCGAATTCGATGAAACTGGTCGACCCTTCCACAGCATGTTCTACACAGGCAAACCGAACTTTTTTCAACTGCTGCATGTAAGTGTTTTTCGTTTATCTCACGGCATAAGCAGTTATCTTACGTTCACAATCTGTGACAGGATATTGTAAAGGAAACGAACAAGCTGTACGATCTGGAAGAGCGCATGCTGCGACGAGGGAATAAGCCTGATGAAAACCAAAAGCTGTAGGTGCTACTCATCTGCCGAACTTGCAACAAGTAACTTACACTTTTCTCATATTTCAAGCGAAACTGCTGGCTTTCAACTGATGCCCAAGGAGCAGCTAGAGCGAATACTCGTGGAGCACATAGCAGACATTGAGTATCTAAATTTCACCAATACAATGGAACGTTTAATCTCCTCCCCGTATGCGTACAAGAGCAAAGCATTTATTGAGCGCTTCCTAAAGCCCCTGATCGATCAGTCGAAGCAACTGTAGGTGCCCAAGCCAAAGATTGATGGAGAGGGTCGCCAGTACATCACAACGTACGAGTGTCTGCGGAAAACGGCTCGCGCTGATGTTACAGTTCGGCTGCCCGGCAGCGGCAAAATAACGATCAATGGCCACGATATCTCGTACTTCACCGACGTACAAAACAAAGAACAGGTGAGTTATATAAATCAGCAAACTATAAAAATGAATCAATTTAATCTGGTCACAGTAGTCTGGCTGTCTATTTATATGCAAATCAGATGCTTTGCATAGAAAACTTGACGTAGAAGATATATATTTTTAAGTAATACTCTCTCATGGACTTTAAAACTTACTTTAAGAGCAAAATCTTCCATTCCATTAGCATAAATTGCTGAGTCAATACAGTCACTTCAGTTAATCAGTCTGATTTTATGCAAATTAGTTTGCTGGTTATATAATTATTTTGATTAATCTTGTTGATGGGAAAATTTACCAGTCAGTGTTGTTTAATTGCTAACATTTTTAACCAAAAATGATCAATTTTAATTTAGTATATATAACTCCCAATTACATTCAACAGAACCTCGAACTATAATCATTTCTATATCTTCTATCAGATTTGTAGCTTCTGTAATTTATCCGAAAATTAAATTAATAATTATATGTCTTTGTTATCAGTTTCTGGTGAAAATTAAATCTTCGACGTAATTAAAACACAGCTGAGCTGTGTGCAGCATTTAACTAGAGACGGGGAATAGTTAGTCACTTTGATAGTTATAACAATAGTTGTATGGATAGTTTATTATTATTATTTTAAAACATATGTAACTTGCATATTTAATTATCATTTTAACGCTTCTCGTACGACAACGCCAAACAACAAAGACACAGCCTAAAACCAGGCACAGACATAGACTCAATCAAACCAGACAATCTTCTCGCCTTTAATGTAATGCCTAAACAACTAGTTATTTATATAATATATACATACATGCATAGATAATGTATATTGTAGGTAAAAATATAGATTTCTCGTATATGGCTAAATAGCATATGGAATTTTGTCGGAGAGCGTCGATCGCTTTCAATTTCAAATACGCTAACTACAATATAATATCAACAATTTTTCCGGGTTCTTCGGGTTAGCGTGGGACACGCACAGAAGAAGAATCTAAGGCCTAAGAATTGTGTAGCAAATGGTGATTAAGATGAATATATATATATATATGTATATATAGTTAATATCAGTAGATGGCATCGTGTGTACTCCTTGTTATTTGCGCAGATGCTGCTTCTGCTGATTGGAGATAACGATGAGCAGCTTGTCAATCACTTTGCTCGCCTGTTGCTGCTGGGAGATGAGCACCTGCTTCAGCTCCTGAATCTCCTGGGTGAGAAACTCAATGCGATCGGCATTATCATCGATTTTGCTCGTCAATGTTGTCAACTGCGCCGAATCGGGATCTGAATCGGGCAGCGCATATCCATTGGTGGATATGCAGCTATTATTATTGTTGTACTTATTCTTGTACGACAAATAATTCTCGGCCGGATTCTTTGAGGAGATTGTGTGTCCGAATTGTTTGCGCATTTTGCCCACCTCGTACGCCTTCATTAGAATATCCCGAGGCAGCCGCTTCTCGCTGGGATTCAGTGGCTTGACGCAGAGCACCACGCGATAGGCCTGCGGCGAGACGAGTGCCGTATAATGGAGCAGATTGCGTAGCCATGTGGGCAAATAACCATTAAATAAGGCGGACTCAATGTAACTGATCAGCTTCGTTTGGCGCACCAGCTTCGAGAGACCCGCTGTCTTCTTGAGACCCTGGATGTCATGCACAGCAATGCCCACGAGTAGATTCATCAGGATGATCGTCACGAAGAGCAGGAAGAGCACAAAGGTGATCTGTGCACTGACCTCCAGCAGAAATGGTGGATCCTTGCCATCGGGATCATTGATAAGCAGCGACAGATCCTGTTCGCCAATCATCATCACCAGCACCGAGATGAAACCCATAAAGGGATTGGCGAACGACGACGATGACGGAAAGATGACACAGAAACTAATCGTAAATCCGATCAGCATGCACGAATAGGCCATAAACAGTTTGGCAAACTCCCCCTGGACTCGAGTATACATCGCCACGTACACATCGAAAACGGGCAGCTGCCCAATCATCAGCATTAAATTCGTCCATCCGAGGAGGACGGCGAATGCGCCAATGTGATTCTGGAACGTGTACGTCTGCTTCGTGTAGATGTATGAGATGACAAAGACGCTGGTTATGACAAACCATTCCATAATGTTCTCCACTTGGGTCACGTAATGCCGGAACGAGGAGTACCCCGTTATCCCATACAGTTTACGGAATATCTCCACTATGGTGATGGCCACCAGGACCCACCATTGCATTTCCATGACAAACGGATTGTTGCGCAGCATATCGCCCAATATGGACTGCTTCTGGCACAGCTCCTGTGCCTGAATGGTCGTGTTATCATCCTTGCTGCCATTGTAACAGTTGTGGGCCAGCGCTGTCAGCACGTAGAGCGTAAGGAAGAGCACAAAGCTGAAGCAGAAGATCAGTCGTCCGATGTAATACTTTCGGATCTTGCCCCACTTGATGTACAGAAAGGATGAGCACAACGGATGCTCCAGTATCTCCTTTTGACCCTCATCAACGAACGTATTCAAGTAGCTAATTTCACGCGGATGACAATGCTGCAGCAGCTGACGAAAGTCTAGCTCCAGTTCCACCTCGCGATTCACTGGATCCTAGCGGAGGAGGACAATAGGTTAAATTTAATCAAGTTAAGCACTTGATCCACTCACCTGGGAATGATGCAGTGTGATGGCCGCGTCCAGTTTCTGTCGTATCATGGCCACCGAGGCTGGCGTCTTGCGTGTAATGACATTCAGGGCGGAGGTGCCCTTCTTGGATTTTGTTGTCACATCAGCGCCATGAAAGATGAGCATCTCGACGCACTGCACCAACCCATCGAGTGCGGCCAAATGTAGTGCGGTAAACCCATAGATATCCTTGTGGTTCACATTGGCGCCCCACTGGATCAGTGTCTCCATGATGTCGTAGGCATTCTCCGATTTACCCACTGCAGCATGCAACGGTGTTCGATGATCGAAATCCTCCGCATTCGCATCCGCATTGCCATTGCGGAGCAGCGATTCGACGCATTCCAAGCTAGAGGTGCGTGCCGCAAGATGGAGCGGCGTAAAACCACGATGATTCTTTAGCTTGGCATCGGCGCCCTTGGACAACAGGAGGTCCACACACTCTACATTGCCCTCGTCGGCGGCGAGATGCAAAGCCGTCGATTCCTTTTCACGGATGCAGATGCGCACATTGGCATCGGCATTGGGCGCATTCAGCAGCGCCTCCAAGCACTGCAGATGCCCCAGATCAGCGGCCAGGTGTATGGCATTGGTGCCATTGGGCTTTAGCGAATTCACATCGGCTCCCTCAATAATAAAGAGCTGCAGGCACTCCAGTGCATTGGAGCGAACGGCGCAGTGGAGCAGACTCTCCTCACAATTGGGCTTGTTTGTATCTTTGGTAATCTGAGCTCCGCTATTGATGAGGAGCTTGGCCGCATCGGCGGCATTGCCAAAGGCAGCACAATGCAGCGGCGTATAGCACTTTGACTGCAGATTAACATTCATCCCCTTGGCCACAAGCAAATCCAGCGTGGCCAGGCACCCACTGAAGGCGCCCAGATGCAAGGCTGAAATGCCATTTTGATCGCAAAAATGCAGATCGGCACCAGCTGCAAGCAGAGCCTCGAGCAGATCCCAGCGCTTGAGGAATGCTGCCCACAAATAGCAGAGATTCTTCTCCAGCTTTGAGGCGGTCTCAAAGTGTTTGCCCAGACCCTCAGCGACCACATTGCCCTGCTCAATGTCCTCGAGCAGGCGCACCCGGCCCCCGGCACTTTTGATCTGATCGATCAGACTAATCCGTAGCGTATCGTTGCAGATTTGAACGCTCAGCTCGCTCGTTGGCTCCTCAAAGCTATCGTACATGCTCGGCGCACTCTCCGCCGGCGGCGATGGACCACACTCCATGTATTCGAATTCACCAGCTGTCGGGTACTGGGCTTCGATCATGGCGTCAGTGTTGTTCCGCCATCGCACCATCAGATTGGGTGGAATCGATTTGAAGCTGTTGTTAAAACAAATCGCAAAACACACACACAAAAAAATTAAAATTAGCCACAGCTGCAATTTTCCCGTTATGCTTATGTAAACAATTAAAATATTTAAATCTTTTTATATAATTTAAAGGAAGGTTAACGAATCTTCATCATAGTTGTGACAAATTTGCCGAGAACTAATTTATTTAATGCATTTTTCCGACTTCTTGAAATTTTTTGCAGAGAATTTTTTAAAAAATTTCTTCCGAACTAATACTTAATAGCTAAATAACTAAAAAGTGAAATAGATGTAGCTAAATTAGGTAATTATTCCAGCTGATAACAATATATTTCATTATCTTTTAGATTCCTCTGACTCTTTATGATTTCGCTTTCGTTTTGATAAGTTCTAACTTTTGTAATTTGTAGGCTCATTGGAAGATAAACAAACTCTTTGTTTCTCAAATTCATGCAACAAATGTTGCAACAAATTTGCATTTAAATTCAAAAAAATTACAATTTAATTTAAAATCACCCAAAATTTCTAAACTCTTACCGAACGTGTTTAAACTTGTTCTTTTATGCAAATGTTTATCATATGCCATTAATATTTAATATTGATAATTATTTACATTGTACACATTGTGTTAATTATGAAAACTTTATCTATTAGCTTTGGGGCACAGCTTTATTCAACTTTAAACTTTGATTCGCAAATGGAATTGTGAGATTTCTGAATATCATTTTTAACACTGAAGAATTTAATCACTTTTAATATATTCATATTAATTGACGAATTTGTACATTGTAATTAGAAGTGAGTTTTTTTTAACACAAAAGCTTGTTTATTGTCTTTTGCTTAAAGTGCAGTTAAAAAGCAGAAAAAAAACAATCACTCGGCTTGTATATATATATATATAAATTAAGTAGACAATAAAAACGTTTACAGAGTATTTTCAATTCTGCACTGTGATAATATTTATGATTTGTGGCCAGCTTCAACAATATTCAGATTTATTTTCATAGTAATTTTGTTGTCTACGGTTAAAATGACACTGAAAATTCGATTGCTGCACGTTGCTGACTCCGAGGCATGCATAATTAAGAATGTTGTTAATCAACATAATATGTTTATTGATTTATGCAAAGGCGGCTAGTTTCTTGTGTGTGTATAAATTATTTATTTATATTTATACATATTGTATTTATTATTTCTTTTTTGTTGTTTTCTTTAATTGTGCACTTGTTGTGGCTTGATCACATTTGTCATCTGCTTCAACTGCCGGCGGTTTTTCTTATGTCTGCTTGTTTCGAATTCTCACAGTTGATAATTTCAAAAGTAGCTTTTGCATAATTTCAGGGCGAAACTGAATCCCAGGGACTGTTTTCTAATCTCGCTGGGCTTTGTTCTGCACTTAGCGGCAAGGCATTCGTGTGTGTGTTTTACTTAAGGGTGTGTGTGGGTGTGTGTTTGTTTGTGTGTGTGTGGATTTTACGTACACTGCTTGAAGCCATATCCACGGATGATGCCAATTCGCTAATGAGCTATTTTCAATTTCTAATTTCATTTCCAAAATGCGACGTCGTTGATACACACATAGGAGATAGGCCGACCAGTGCTCCACTGACTGTGTGACCCATCTACAGACTGATCCGATACAACGACAGACAGACAGAGAGAAGGACAGATAGACAGACAGGTAGACAGTCAGTCAGAGCGGGCCAAGTGGCTTACAATGGTTGCCTTTTGTGGCGCTTTAAACAATTGTATCTAACGGACGGAAAATGCAAAAAATAAAAAAGACGATGTGAGAAAATCGCGAATTTTTCACTTCCGTTGATCGCATGCAAGTATTAGTTAGTTTGACTATAAAAACTGACGGAACTACGACGAATTGCGAACGCGCCTTAACGAATTATATTTGTTTTTTAGTCAGCAACTAACGCGTCCGCCTGCATTGTTGTTTCAATACCGACTGATGGTTGAAAAACGGTAAGCGCTGCTCAGTGCCAGCTCAAGTTGATCGAGCTTCAAACACACACAAACACACTTACACAAATATATGTGAGAGAGTGAGTAAGATAAGGTGTGACAGTGACTGCCAAAAAATTGCTGCCAAACAAGAGAGTTAATCGAACGCGTGAGAGTTGATTTGAGTTGTGGAGTGAGAAAAGCTCAAATTTGGCGAATATTGCAGACGAGAGAGTTAATTAAACGCGTGAGATTTGATCTGAGTTGTGGAGTGAGAAAAGCGCAAATTCAGCAATAACTGCAGACGAAAGAAGAGACGGGAATGCTACCTATTTATAGAATGCTTTGATTATTTATAGAATTAGGCTGAAGAATATTCAATTGCAAGCCGAATAAAATTTTTTGCACAACGCTGCACCTCTTGACTCATGCAGTCTAACTCGAACACCAAATTAAACTTGAGATTTTAAATAGTACAGACGATCTTTTCGAATCCGAACTTTAGCAATCTGAAATCATACTTTGAAAACCGAACCTAATAAAGTGAAAAAAAAAACTCTTAGAGCTGTATAATGTATTTTTCAGATGGGCTTTAAGTGTCGTTTAAAGTGAAATGAGTTAGTATATTTTAAATAAATATATTTTTTCAAAAATTATACATACATTATTAATCTCATTGACCGTAAATAAATAAGTGTTAAATTCTATTAGTTGCAGTTTGTAGATTGAGTTACAGAAGTTTCGCTTTACTGAATTTAATGCTCGGCAAACTCAATATTCGATTAGATTTCCAGCAGTTCGTAGGAATTTTTCTATGATTATCGCTTGGTGTTATTCAATACATGTGTTTACTCAACTAATAAATTCCTGATTTTTTTTCTTTTACTTGAAATATAAGTATTTTATTCCATTAATTCTTAATGACAACTAACTAACTAGCTGACCAGCTGTATCAGCTGCATTTGCCAATAACTTTAAGCCTCTGTTTCTTTAAGTCACCAAACATTTGCCTTGTCCACACCCAAAACAAAATAAAACCCAATCGATCCAATACGTGCGGAAATTTGTATCTTTTCCATTGTTTAGGTATTTTTTCGGGGTTCGTCTCGAATCACAACTTGCATGCATGCATATAAATAACTGAGTGGGACACTCAAATGCAGCATTGGCACTTACCGGTTATTCGCAGCATTATTTTCATTGAGCGGCTGCTCCACTTCGGTCTTGGTAACGACGCTGATGGAACGTGTCGTGCGACGCGGCTTCGTGCTGCCCTCCTTGTAGCCGAGATTCTCCATGGCGTCCACAGACCTTGTTGCTTTATGCGTTCCACTTGCAGTTCAAGTTGTTACAGCTGCTTTTGTTGTAGCTCTTGCTGTTTTCGTATTGGGAAAAAACCTCGCAAATATGCAATATGCAATTCTAGACAAGTTTTATATAAAAGTAAACCAAGCGACAAACAAAATTTACTTTCCAATCTTAACAACGCAAATTTATAGACCAGTTTCTTAACGTTTGTTTACTGCCTGACCGCAACTTTGGCTTGAGTTTTGTTTTTTTTGGGTTCAGCTGCAAAGAAAATGGAGAATGATTTTTTTTTATTAGTTTTATTCCACTCTCTCTGTGTGATCCACTGTGGGATTGGATCACAACTAAATCCAGCAAATCGCGATTATTTTCGCTGCCAGCCTATACGCATAATCTGCACAGATATAATCCAAATATTTACATTAACCACACTTTTGAGTTTTCTGCGATGAATCTGCCCTGACTTCCCCTGGCCCTTTAATTTCGGACTAGTCTTGGACTTTTGCGCACGCCGAATGCGACAATCTGTGTGGGGACTTATCTAAGCACTCATTCCATTTGACGCAGCGATAAAAAACCATATAAACAGTAGTATCATCGGCATCATGAGACACAATCCAACTAACTATACTCTGTGTTTTTCCAGTAAAAATCAAAGAGCATATTATAATGTGAGATTGTAGAAAATTGGTTTTAAATGTGTTAAAATGTTGTCGAAAATCACCAAAAAATTAAAGTTCCTTTAATAATCGATCATATAACAATGCCAGCGATTTTTTTTTTAGTTACCTAAGCAATGTTTCCATTACCCAAAAACCCCGTAAACTTAAGTCTAAATAACAATTATATTTCATTTATTAAAAAAATGCTGTCAATACTTAAAAACTTCTGCTATGTTTCCAAAAAAAATTACAGTACACGGTATTACGAAGTCTATAAATTTTTATAACATAATTTTGACACTTTTTTTTATCGTTGGGAATTTATCTAAAAGTGCTACTGGATAGCGTTTTTGTGAATTAAACGGAGCAGAGGCTGCAAATATCAAGTACACATTTTAAAATGTTTAAAGCACAACAATTAAAGGTTAATAGATAGTTGTTCTGATAAATACAACTAACATGACCAAATTATTTTAAAACAAAAACTAAATTTCAATAAAAGTAATTTAAAAATAAGAAATTATCTTATGAGTGAATGAACACTTTAATTTAAAAAGAAAATATTTAAATATAAAATGAACCAATCTTTGTTGTCCATACAAGGAGAGAGATGGGTGCGAGGCAACGAGACATACAGAAATTTGCATGTACTGTCCAAAAATAAGTTTGTGAAGAAGAATATATAAATGCTTTGTTGTTCTTGTTACTACATTTAGTCAAGTATTAATGCTTTGAGTCAGAGTTTTTGTAACACACGATTATTAAAGAAACTTATATACTTAACAAATTGGGTGTTTCTCTTTATATAATTGTGTTTAAGCCATGCATTTTAGACTATTTACTTGTAACATTATTTTTTAAAAAAACAAGAAGCGTTAAACCTACTGAAAATTTACTGTAAAATAAGTTAGATCGATTGTGTGCAGAAACTTTTCTATCAGTTAAAAAATTAATTAAAGTTCAAATAAATATTTTCCTTATAGATCACCAAAACTTTATAATTTGAAATCAATTTGTTTGGCATATTTAATACTCTCAAATCTATCTTAAGCACTTAGGTATAATTTTTGCACTGTTTTCCTATGCCCCACTAAAATATTATACAAATCGACTATTGAATAAAAGAGTGAAATTTTTCTTCTGTTTTTAATCAATTAAACGATTGTATAAAGAAGAAGTTACTGGTTTTTTTAAGATTAATATAAATTGTGCGTCAATCTACCGTGCAATTTTTTTACGTATGCTTAATAACTTAAAATGCTTTGTGTGTGTGTGTTTTTTTTTCACGTACAAACAAAAATATTTTCTTCTCTGTTGATTTCAAGCCAGATTTTGTTTGTTCACATTATTTACAATTTATGTCAACGTCAGCGTCTCGGCTGCTGGGCATTCATTCATTCGTTGAGTGAATTCCATGTGGTATCATGGCTAACTAATCAGGCAGTGAGACTGCTCGTGGTGTATCTCGGGAGCGGATCAAGTCTTAAATCGTAATTCGCTAACTCTTTTGTAAAATCGAGCGGCCAACAAGAAGTCTTGCAGAGAATACAGAAGTATCTCAGACAACGAGTAACTCAGTCATTAGTGTTATATATATATTTTTTTTTGTTTGAGCATGCTCAGTTATTTCATTTTATTTATTTGTTTGTTTGATTGCATTTGCAGCTTTTTAGAGCTATTGCCATTGCGCAATCTATTATTTGCTGATTCAAAATGATTTACGGGAGAATTACGTGAAATTGTATTGTCTTGTTTTGCTTTGATTTGCTTAATTGCAAAAAAAAATCACTAACAAAAAACAAACATAGAAAAAGAAAAGCAATAAACAAACAATGAATTGCAAATTCTTAAAAATAGCTTGGGATGCTCCTCGCGGAACTCTTTAACCTGTTTGCGAATTGTAAACATTAAAACAAACAAAGCTATAAAAGCATTGCCATTATTAATCCGCACTTAACGATAGTAGAATTTGAGCTACTTGGCAATTTGCTGGTTAATCAGACATCGAAATAAATTTCAACAATATTAAATAATTAAATACAAACTCTTTAATTACTATGCGCAAAATTAATGAAATTCTTCGAGGGCCAGCGCCTAAGTCGAAAAACCAGTTTGTTGGTCTCAGGTCTCGAACTCGACTTCGTCTCGCCAGTTGAAAGTCTCTAACAGTATAAATAAATATTGACTTTCAACGCCCCCGTAGTGAAAAATCAACCAAATGATTCAGAAAACGGCCTAACAATTTAGGCACACATAATCTAATGCAATGCAGTACAAGTCTCGAAAAAAATCGAGACTTAAACTGTTAAAATAAAAGATTAGAATACAAGTGTCGTGCATCGAGCCGGAAGCGCCATTTGCAATTTATCGTTTAAATGCGACGATGCAACGTCATTTTGAAACTGCGACGCCACCAAAAAATCAACTCTGCCTTAGTTTTCGTCTTGTTCCTTCGTTCTTTTCGTGTCGTTTCGTTTTGCTGCGAGCCGTTTCGTTTGGTTCGTTCGCTTACTTCGTGTTGCGTTTATTCAATTATAATTGAAACTAATTTCAATTTCTAGGCGAGAAAACGGGCAACGGAGGCGTGGGGGTGGATAACAAAGCGAGCATGATGTGCCCGTTGGAAAGGCAAAGTATTTGTGCGAGACTTGCCAGATGAATTGTTATTTTGCATTGTTGTCAAAATGCCCTTGAACCTGAGGCGCCCCCTGCTGCCCACAAGCTGTGCACTTATCGTGCACGTAACCGTAATTTAATCTCCACCAATCAAAGGATAATACAACAGAAGATTGCAACGTAAATGTATATGTAATCGAATAAAACCGACAAGAATACTTCTTGTTAAAAGAAACGTTGACAATAATTAATGCGAAGATAGAAAAAACTGTAACGCTAATCAATTTATGAATGCAAAAAAGCATAATTAACAATTTAAATTTTAAATTAAAATGAATGGTGAGTTTGTATTTTGTTAACGATAACTTTCGAAAGACGGATGACTTGCGAGAATGGTGAAACTTTTTTGTTGTTTGTTACGCAAAGTTTGCCTTATTCCTGATAACTGATTTACTTTATGCGTGTGCTGGCCAATGCCGGTGCTTTTGCAAGTGGCACAACATTTTCGGTTATCCAAATGAGAATAAAAGCAATAAGAAAAAACCGATAATATATCACTTTGCAGCTCTCAGCTCGGTGTAAAATTTTCCGCGACTTGAAGTGCGAGAACAGCGTGGATTGACTGATAAAAAGAACTGCGCCGAAATGATAATGGAGACCACAAGTTTCGATGTGGATGCGATTTTGTTGGAGGTGGATGAGCGAATCTAACTTTTGAGCGCGCGCGTCAATGAAGCTGAATGTACACTTAGTAGATATACTATATATGCCCTCCTCATGATATCAACAGTATCATCATCGTCATCATCTCTTCTACTTAGATCTATATAGACATATATAGTTGATGCTTATGGCTGGGGAAAAGCTAAACAGCTAAAGTGAGCAGCTCCAAAGAACCAGCTAGCCAGCTATCAAATTCATTTAAATCATAATAAAATGTGACAAGAGAAATCTTGAAGAGCCGCCGGTTCAAAGCATTTTTTAACCGGCTAACCAGAAGAACTTAACGCTCCCCTCAGCAAATATATGTTGTATAGCCATGGTACCCTGTTAAATAGATGTACCCTATGAACATGTGCCTCCCATTTGATGGTTTAGTTTGACATTTTTTGTGTGTGTTTACTTTAATTGCCAAGTATCATACAATTAAAAGTCTTGTCCGCCGCCATTGTTGCTATTGCTTATTATTATTTGTTGTTGCGTGAAGTCACCTGACAATTCGCTTAAACAAATTATAGATACAAAATAATTTGTCAAATCTGCAATGATTGATTGTTTTCATTTTAACGGGCTTTCCAGCCACATTTTGTTTCCCTTTATTTTGTTTTACCAAATTTGTCCGCGTTGCTGATTTGTTTGGGTCTTTTTATTATGTATTTTTATTGTTTATTCGTTTTTAATAATAACGTTTATTGTCTGTGTGCTGTAGACCATATTGTTTGTATATACGACGCTTACTGGCTTTCCCACGCATTTCTAAAATAGCCAAAAATACGTCAAACTAAATAAATCTGTTGTGACATTGGCGTCGGAGTTCTGATTTGTATTATTTGCATATCTGTGTCGTTCAATCGATTTATTATATAATGATAAGTTTTCAACTCTACCGAATGCTAAAAGGCCATTTGCCAAATGGTGTTATCCATGAATATTTCATGCAAACTTCTTTTTGGACATCATTACACAACAACACGCTCTGTTGCGACACACACCAAATTATCCTTCCTTGTCCATAAATAACACCGTGTTTTTTACCCAGTTTGAACAGTTCGACAGGCAATCAATTTGAAAATGGCGTATATAAAAATGTAAATGTTATAAGGGAACTGTTAACAGTTACACCATCGCTCCAGCGACGCCAAGCATTTAATCAACACCAATTTAAACACGTTGTGTGAGCTGCTTAGCCTGCGGCTAGTAATTATCACCTAGTCATGAAGTAATATACCCTCTGATCACAAATATCACTATTAGGGTATAAGCGAGACATAACAAACACTTGCATAATTGGTGCTTATTAACTCCAGTTGGATATTTTTAAATTAATTGTAAAATTTGACAAATGTAAATTTGTACTAAAATTAAATATTATTAAATTAAACACATTTTACAATGTCGATCAAAAACAAACCAAGGCAATTACCTTGCAGCAAAGGTTAAGGGAAAAATACACAAAGTGTAAACAATTTTTGAAGTGTAACGTGACTAAAATATCAGAAACTAATCGCTGTGATTTTTTGTACGTTTAGTTAAAATTACTTGATACTAAGACCTTCAGCTCAGACTATACTGTACAAGATATTTGGTGTAGTTAACATCAAATATTTTATTTACTTTAGCCGCAAACTGCTTTAAAAGTACAAGTTTTGAAATATTTAATTTCCTTGATAATAAAAAGAGGTATTTGCTGAAGGGCACGGTAATATTGTTCAGTAAATAACTGCAATAATTTACTGAATTTGATAAAAATAAAAAGTCTTTGGTGCCTCCTTTAACTTTAGCCAAGAAACGCCATTTAAACTAACGTATAGGGTAACTTTGAGCTAATACGCCTAGAGGCGTTTCACATTTTAAAAAAAAAAAATTTCTTATTTGCATCACACCTGCCTATAACGTATGCATTTAATTACCTTGTACGCAGATATGCAACAAATTGTTGCACTTACCCGCTGTGCCTAACATCCATTCAATTTGGTTAGTGATTTTGTCATTATTTCCATACATCTATTGTTGTTTTTATTGCAGTGCAGGAAATACTCTCGCAGTTTAATTTTGCATGACATACATGAAAATACAATGCACTACTAAATATATATATATACATATTGTGAAACTTTAGTAAAAATATATACAGTGTCTGGTCTGTAATTTTTTAAATATTTACTATTAATATATGTTTCAGCTTACCGTCTTTAATAACTGTGTCGAAAAACTTTACGTAGGAAAAAATGACTACAGCGTAAGCAGCCTCAGATAACTTTATTTAAAGACTAAGAAACACTTTAATTGGTCAGAAACACCAAAATTCCGAAAGAAAGAAAATTACCTTCTTATATTAGGTTCTATCAATACTAATCTATTTAAAATTAAAATAAGCAATATAAGTGAAGTGTCAAGTATATTGTACAATCTATTCTGTATCAAAATATAAAGAAATCAACAATTTTACGTTAATATTTTGGATTCCTTGATGCTCCTCATATCTCAAGTGCCCCTAATATGAGTCTTCCAACAGGCTATAGCCCTTAAGTGGCCACACCTGAACCCAATTAAATTGTAATTCTGTGAGTTGATGTCACTTTCTGCTTCTCAGTCAACCAACAATTATCACTTCGGAAAACAATTTATACTAAAATTAAACCCATACAATAATCGAAACTTTAATAGACAATTAGCTGTAAGTAATAAAGTTTTTATTTATTTACAATTGGCATACTATTAGTGCACATTTGGAAAGTGGTGCTATTATTTTGATACCAGCTGTAAAGATGTAATCTAAACAAAAGCCGCCTCGAGCGCTCTGAACTTGACATCTAACACGATAATATTTTGTATGCATACATTTTTTTTGTAGTTGCTCTTTCCGCTGAGCTTTAGCTCAATGCTGGGTAAAGTTGATGTGGAAGCCAATGTGGAGGGCGGCGGTCCATCCGGTCAGGCGGGCGCCATTCGTTGGGGCATCGCGATGAGTTTGCGCAGCTTCGTTGATCAAGAGATGATTGAGTCAATGCGTTTGGGTAAGTGCCGCGGCCCAAACATGTCACTAATTGCTTACACTACTTATTACTTATTTATGTATTTCTATTTATGCAGCCGGTCTGCTGACACGTGACTATCGCAGACGGGAGCGCAAGAAGTTCGGACAGGAAGGCGCACGTCGCAAGTACACGTGGAAGAAGCGCTAAGCGGCGGCAAGCTACAAAGCAGCATTGCATTTCCATTCAAATGTTCAATAAATAAAAAACCAAAAATATCATAAATTAAATGATGAACTACATTTGATCAAGGGGCTTCAGGCCTAGCAGCTGCATGCCCTGCTGCAAGGTGCGCTTGGCCGCATGGAAGAGCAGAAGACGCTGTGTTTGCTTATCCAGGCATTTCTCCTGCTTCACTGGCAGGCGCTTTAAAGCGCGACTCGTCGCATTACTGCAAGCAAAGAGAATAAAGATTAGCTATTAGAAATAAAATCATGAGCTTCTTATGCTCACCACAAGCTAAACAGATGGTTGACCAGCACACATGCTTCCAGCTGCTCCTTGGCCTGCCAAACACATTGCTCGAAGCGTGCCAGCTCGTAGAGCACATCCAGCGCATCGCTTGGCTCCTCAGTTAAATGCTGCCAACTGGGCTTTATCTCAGCCAGCTCGATGTGTTTAAAGTTATCCAGTAGACTGTGCAGACGACAATGCGTGTATTGCAGCTTGATGCCCGTATCGCCATTCACCTGCAGCGCCTGCTGCCAGCTGAACTCGTGATCCCGCTGCCGACGCTGTTTCAGCACATTGACAAGCACCGCAGACACGCCCAAAATATCGCAGATTTCATTATCGTTAAGACCGTCATTCTCTTTAGTAGCTGCAAATAGAATTAGAATTTAGAATCTAACGCAAAAGAATTCAGTGAGCTAGACTACGATGCACCCATTTGTAAAGGGTTCAGGGTTTCGTTTCTCTTACTTGAACTATTGATGCGCTTCTCTCGCATCACCTCCCGGGCCTCGTCAAGCACATCTCTCAGGAAAATGGCTTTGCCCTGCCGAGTGCTCATGCCATGAATCCTTCCGAATTTTACATGTTGTAGCTTGTCCGTTAAGCGGTTGTCCAGCTTGGCAGCTGTCTGAAAGAGGGCATTGAAATGATCTGCCTGGCCATTGTCAACGACATAAAGCATGCGTGAGAATTGCAGACGATGCTGGCGCTCCAACAGTGCCGCTATATCACGGGCCAAATACAATGTGGAGCCATCGCTCTTGATGACTGGCACACGGCGCTGATTTACCACAACAATCTCACGGCCATCCTGCTCCTGTTGAAGTAATCCTGCTGAGCGTAATTGACGAAGCACATCTCCAATATCACGCTGAGAATACTGCGACTCCCATTCGTAACTGTCGAAAGACACCCCAAGGCGCTCGTAGACGCCTCGCAGCTCATCTATGGTATACTGACGATATTGTTGCCATTGCCTGGACATGCTTGCATCTGTGCCGGCTTCCAAGGCACTAAATAAATCTCGTGCTTGCTGTGCCAACTTGGGATCATCGGCAGCTGCTTGATTGGCCGCCACATAGGCATTATATAATGTTTCAATGGGTGCAGCTTTCATTTGTGCATTACTGACATTGCCCAACTGGACGCCAAGTGCCAGTAGACCAAACTGGGTGCCCCAATCACCCAGATAGTTTAGCCGTGTCGTCTGATAACCCAAGTACTGATGCAGATTTGCCAGCACGTTGCCAATGATGGTGGATCGCAAATGACCGACGTGAAATGGCTTCGCTATATTTGGCGAACTGAACTCAACAACAATGCGCTCCTCTTGAAAATCAGGCGCTTTAGCGCGTATTGAATCTGCTTGTAAGAGGTGTTGTGCAAATGCATCGGGTTGTAGATGAAATTCCACTTTGGCTGAACAACGTCCCGTACTGGGAACCACTTCAACATGTTCCACATACATCGAATCAAATTGTTGGCTTTTTACCGATTCTAACACATCGTTTTCCTGTTGTGCAATATTCGCCGGCAAAATCCATTGCAACAGTGGTCGATCTGTAGACGTCTGTTGCCTTTTAGCCGGCACTTCCAATGCATGGTAAATGTTCTTTACTTGCGGCAGCTGTGTTAAACGTTAAAATATAATATGTATTCATAAATATATAAGTAAATAGCGGATGATTTACTTTGTCACAAATTGCGCGCCGGATTCGGCTGGTCATGTTGTTTCACACGGTGTGGCAGCACTGTTACAGTGTTGCAAAGAGCCGAACAGCTGGTCTCTCCCATGGTACGACAGACT
The DNA here is from genome assembly GCA_035042365.1 of Drosophila dives. NCBI lineage: Eukaryota > Metazoa > Arthropoda > Insecta > Diptera > Drosophilidae > Drosophila > Drosophila dives. The sequence goes on from JAWNLJ010000439.1 coordinate 3,217,584, forward strand.
GTCCGGCGAAATATATATTCTAAACTTATGTATGTTGTATGCTTATGTATGATTGATTAATGATTTTGCATACATCGTTTCTCATTACATGACATATAAGTTAACAGTTTTAGACTTGCCAAATAATCCGGAATATATTCACATTATATATTCATGCACCTGCTGCTCCACTTTCGTGTGAGGGCCACAAAACAGCTGATTGAAGAAACTGGGTTGGGCTTGTACGTCGTTTTCGAAACAATAACAAAGCTTTTGGTTTGTTTTCGCTTCAGCACTAATGGACAATTTAAATATACATAAGGTCTACAATGTTCAGCCAATACTTAAACATGGAGTACACATTGAAGCTATTGCAGCATATGGTGAGTAGTTCCATTTTTATTTACTAAATATAAATTAGCCAAATTTATTTTGAAAAGATAATGATGTCATTGTGGGCACGAGAAAAGGACAGCTCATTATGTACTCTGTGACCACAGACGTCAATATGGCAATGATCAACAAAAATTTTAGCAACAAAGCCATTACCCAAATGGAGGTAGTCTCAGCGGAAAAATTGCTGTTCGTGCTGACAGACAATAGGATTCATGTTTGTGATATAAGCCAAATCGAAAATAATTTCAATTTAATGCACAAATCGGAGGACACAAAGGGTTGCACTCTGTTCGCTATGGATGTGGACACACGCAAATCGACGACAGGCCAAGTTGCCAAATTCATTAGAATCGCTTGTGCTATTGGGCGTAAATTAGAGTTCTTCTTTTGGAAAAAGGACCAGCTCGTTTCACTGGAGCTGTGCATCGATCTGCTCGACGTGCCACGTGCAATTTGCTGGGTTGACCCATTCGTGTGTGTTGGCTACAAGGGTGGCTACGTTTTATACGATGTAAATAACACAAAGAATATCCTTTGTATGCCTTTAGATATTTTCATAATAGCTCTTACTTCGCTGTTCATAGATATCCGCCAACCCACCGAAGATGCACGAACTCATGAATACGTCCACCAAAACTATTCAAGAGCCCAACATGTGCCAGATACGAAACTCCATGATTGGCATTTCCAAGAATGACCACCTAGTGCTCATTGATCTCAATCAGTTTAAATCTAAAGGTGGTAATATTGACAATGGAATGAACAATATGTCTCCATCAACGCCGTGGAAAAGTCTCCTGGGCTTAGGTAATTTTTGAACGCTTTTCTTTACTGTGTTAAAAATAGTAATTAATTTGGCTTACAGTTTGGGATGAGCCATTTGCTGTGGGACGCATGAAGGACGCCTTCCAGGTGCGAAGCATAATTGGCAATGATAAGTGTTTCCAGTTGCTGCCAGAGTTAAAGAATACCAGGTTTCTTGTTCGCTCGGAAAAGGGCACTATTTTTGCTGCCGCATCATCCGAGCTGTGGTGTATGCGGCTCGTGGATATTCCAACGCTACGGGAGGAATTACTACAGCAACGCAAATTTCAACTAGCAATCGAACTGACAGTGAGTTTACTCATCTCATTAACTTCGTGGAAATATATTTACCACAGCCGTTTCATTTTTTAGAACAATTCCGATGAAGAAATCGAGGGTAAGGTCGAATTCATGCGGAAGATACATATGCAGTATGCCACGGAGTTATTTAACAACAAAGAGTTCTCGGCAGCCATGAAGGAATTCGAGAGAGCCGCCGTCGATCCGTTCGAAGTGATCAAACGTTTTCCCAGCTTGTTGCCGGACCCGAAAAGCAGCGTGGATGCAGCTATTCCCAAGTCCAATGTGCCAGTGCTAACGGATCGTGATTTAGAAGATGCGTACCTGGCACTCACTGAATTTCTGGTACAAGCAAGGTCCAAGACCAATGATAAATCGCTGCTGGCGATCATTGACACTACGCTGCTTAAGCTTTATCTGCATACAAATGATGTACTCATTGCCCCCCTGCTGCGACTTAATCGATGTCACCTGGACGAGTCGGAAAAAATGCTCAAGCGACATAATAAGTTAAACGAGCTGGTTATTCTCTATGGTGTAAACGGAAAGCACGAGAAAGCTTTAACGCTCCTGAAGGACCAGGCAAACATTGAGGGCTCCGTGTTGCGGGGTCGTAAGCGCACCATAAGTTATCTACAGGATCTGAGCGTTGAAAATTTGTCGCTAATCTTTAAATTTGCCGATTGGGTATTAACACAAAATCCAGATGAAGGTCTTAAAATATTTACCGATGAATTGATTGCCGTCGAGGCACTGCCACGTGCCAAAGTGCTTGACTTTTTATTGAGTAAGCACAAGGCTTTAGTCATACCCTATCTGGAGCATGTTATCAATGTGTGGAATGACATAAACACCCTACGCCACAATGCACTACTTAAACAGTATAGTGTGCAAGTACAGCGTCTTCTGAAGCAGCAGAAAGATGGGTAAGTTGGATTTAAAAGTCAAAGTTCAAGTTTAATTAATTTATTTTTGGCAGGAATGAAAGTCCCAAACTGCAGGAGATGCGAAAAAAGATGTACAAGATGTTGGAGGAATCGAAATATTATTCCCCAGATTGCGTACTAGATGATTTTCCATCATCTTTACTGTTAATAGAACGTGCTTTGATTCTTGGCCGTCTCAAAAAACATGCTGATGTTCTGGCTCTCTACATTCAAGTGATGGGCGATGTGGAGAAAGCCAAAGCGTATGCGGAGGCAAGTTATAAGGATGATAAAGAGGTGTTCAATATACTGCTTCAGACCATACTAAGACCAGTGCAACAACCGCTCTTCGAAGGCGTCACAATGCACCCTGACTTTCTACGACCCAACAAAGAAGTTGCACTCGAGTTGCTGAATACCTACACTGTAAAAATTGATCCATCGACTATATTGGAAGTGAGTGAGACTCATCTGTTACCTCTTTTGATCTCTTCTTTATATCAGATGTTTTTCATTTTTAGTATCTGCCCGATGACATTCCCATGTCCGATCTAAAAAACTATTTGGAGACGGTGGTGCGTACCCAACTGGCCGAAATACATCAGCGGCAAGTTATGAGCGGTCTTCTAAAAGCGGAGGCAGCTCGGTTGCGGGTTGCACTTGGGCACGAGAAGAAAAAGCGCTTCGAAATTAACGAGCTAACGATATGTCTTGTATGCAGGAAGCGCTTTGCCAATGAAACCGCTTTTGTCCGGTATCCGGGTGAACAAGTGGTGCATCTGTCTTGCTACCATGCCCAGAAGACGCCCCGACAATAAGCTTTTAATATTTATGTGACATTATTCCAAATATACCCAGGTCTCTTAAATTAATCAAAAAACATATTTATACACACATTTTTATGCTAAGCTTAAGATAATGTAACCTTTTCTTGATCGAAAACTCGCAATAATTGTGCAGTTGAATTAAACCATAAAATAATAAATAATCGATGATTAAAATATTTTAGTTTACTGAGAAAAAATAATGAAAATAATTCAAACTAATTATCTTTTTTATATAACTGATTATTTACGATAAAAATGTCGATATTAATTTAATGAAAGAAAAAAACAATGTAAATGAATAAACTACAGATATAAATTTGTCTTGAAAAAAGTTTTCTTAATTCACAAAATATAATTGCATGGGTTATTAAAAATTAATTTTAGCTATTGGACATTAATGTTGATTTCATTTTAATTCTCGATTGGTTTAACAGAAAATTGAGTGATATTTGAAAGAAGAACAACAAATACAAATAAATTAACACAAAGCCAGCCTTAGGTCAATATTGTATTTCACACATAATTTAATTAATCTATAAATTTATAATCTGTATAAGCTTTCATCGTATTATAAATTCGTAAATTTCCCAACCAATCAAAACTTTGATAGATAACAAATTGTGTATGTTTAGAAGTTATTAATTATCCAATATTATACATATTTATTCTGCTATATTTACAATTGAGGCTGAGCACAAATTGTTTATGCCTCCTCGCTGCCATCCATAAGACTGTCGCCATCGAGATCGAGTGAATCATTGCATATGGACAAATCAGAGTCGGAGGCTGCCCGACTTAATGGACGAAGTGGCAGTGAAAGCGATTGCTTACTATCCTCATTATCCTCCTCCAGTAAGCTGGGCGACGCCGTGCTGCAGGCAGCCGTCAGCGGCAGCTCGACGGAGGCTGTTGCTGCCACAGATGCCACAGTTGCAGAGCCTCCCGGCAATTGCGTTTGCCTGATCAGAGCCAGTCGCTGCTGTGTCAACTCCAAATGATGTTTGCGCCATTTGATGCGTCGATTTTGAAACCAGACTTTCACCTGTGCCTCCGTCAGCTTCAGCGTATGTGCCAGATACAAGCGCTCCGGGCCGACCATATACTGTTGCCTCTCAAATTCCGCCTCCAAGCATTCCAGTTGCTCCGGCGTGAAAATCGTTCTCACTCGCTTATTCTTAAGTGCACTTTTTTTGTGCGATTCTATGTGTGTAAATAGGAAAAGAGGGAACATTATTTATTTAATCATTATTGGTATTAAATGATACATATAATCAAATATGGAATTTTAATATGTAGGTTACAAAACAAAACAAATATTAAAATTATTATTTATGTTTTATGTATTAATTGTAACAACTGGTCACTTAACTTAACAACATTTATTTCATTTATTTACTTCAGACTATTTATGTACCACAAATCTTAATAATAATAAAAACAAAAACAAATTTTCAAATTGCAGTTAATACATCTTATTAAAAATTGAGAAATGAAAACAAATATCTTTTAAAAATAGAAAAACTAAATTTGAGCTTAAATAAAAAAAATATAAATAGAGGAAAGAAGGATTTTCTTGTTGAGTCCGACTTACCCGACTTAAGTTTGTCGCGTTGGAAACTGAGCGATGCCTGATGTGCATGATGCTGATGCAGCTGCTGCAGGCTCTGCAACGCGGATGGGGCACCACTAACTGCAGCGGCGACAACAGCAGCAGCAGCAAAATTTGCACGTTGCTGCGAATGAGAATGCGGATGTGGATGCGGTTGCGAATGTTGCACTGTGGGCAGATAACGACTGTTGCTGCTATCACAATTGAAGGTATTTACACTTTGGCTGTTGTTGTGGACAGTGTCGTAGTTGTTGCTGCTGCTGCTGGTATTTTTGTTGTTGTTGTTGTAGCACTTGCTGTTGTTGTTGTCCTGGTCAACGATGTCTGCAGCAGCACCTCCACTTCCGCCCGAATTGCCACCATTGAGCGACAAATTAATGGCATTATTATACTCCTTGCTATGCTGCTGCTGCTGCTGTTGTTGTTGTTGTTGTTGTTGCTGCTGTTGTTGATGTTGCTGTTGCAGACCCAAAATGGCGGCTATTGTAAACGACTTGCCCACATCGAGGGAGGTATGCGCCGCGGCTGCCTCAATGAGCTGCGCGTGCGACGTCGCAGTCGCCAGCTGCTCCCTGTGCGGGTTGGTGGGTGGTGGTGGGAGGCCAATTGGAAGTTGCTGTGACTGCTGCTGTTGCTGCTGCTGTTGTTGTTGTTGGTGGTGTTGTTGCTGCTGCGGGTGTGACTGCAGCCCCATTTGGTATGAACTTTGACCCGCCGCCGTCACTGCAGCCGCCGCCGCTGCAGCAGCCAGTGCCGCCGTTGGCAGTGTATGATGTGGTTGCAACTGTCCATGTCCATGTCCATGTCCATGTCCATGTCCGTGTCCGTGTCCTTGCCCGTGTGCATGTGCCACATTGTTGGCGTGTTGCGTGTTATGCAATGCCAGAAAGTGTGACAAGGGATTTGCGTGATATTTGGAAGGATTCTGCAACATGCTTAGTATTTAGCGCAACCTCCTAAGACGGCAACACAATTCAAAAGTTGCGAGTTGTCGTCACCTTCGTCTGACTCACTTGTCGGTTAACTGGAAAATGCAAGAGTAATGTTTAGTGTTAAACAGTCTCGCTGCCTTGGTCATCTGCATGCACTTAAAATTTAAGTATATATACAATTAAAAAATAATTAAAAAAAAAAAAATCTCCAAAATAAATGCATTTTAAATGTGTATATAAAGTAAGAAAAGTACCTTAATATAGGAAAATAATTTCAATAAAATTTAGAAATATAGATGAGAAATTTGTTTAATACAAATGACCTTAGAAAGTGTACATAATGGACAAAAAAACTGCTGGATTTTCCTTGATTTTCGTAGTTCCAATAAAATGTTTCCATAATTTATATAAATCATTCTTATGAAAAATATAAATAATATAGGTACCTAATCTAAAACAAAATATTGGGAAAGAAAAACTAAATTCTTAAGACAAACAGAATAAAATATGAAAATATGATATGAAAGGAATAATAGTTATTGTGAATTCACTGCAAGCGTTAAAAAATGTTCGCATTATCGCTAGATTTATTTTATTTTAAAGATTTATAATAATTTAACTTAAAGGAATTATTCGACGAAAATTTAGTGCAATTTGTATAGTATAAATTTATATCCTTCAAAGATATTTTATTTATAACATACTTATTTTTCCCACAGTGTGGTGTTGAGGTGTCAACGACTGCAATTGCCGGTACAATTGCCATTGTCATTGTCTTTGGCTCCGATTATGGCCACAATTAAGTGGCACTTAAACAACCACAGATACAACGGCAGCGCGTGTAATCTGAGCTCCTTGAAGCGATGCAGCGTGAAGTGAAAATGTTGGGGTCATCTAAATGCGTAGCATTAAACGGGCCGAGAATCTCTGTATATATATATGTATCCAAGTATGTGTGTATTACTGGTGTAGCTTGGCCAAACAATTGACCCAACATGGAATATGGTAGGAAACAACAGGTTGAGACAGGCAAATAGAACAACTGCAAAACGACCGCAGACTGCCCAACACAAACACAAACACACACACACACACGCATACTCTCTCCCACACACACACACGCACACACTCTCGCACGCACAGTAGAGTGAGAGTGCATTCATTGCACTTAATTGCAATGCTATTCTTTGGCTCTCTTTCACGCTCTCTCCGTCGCACTCCCACCCTCTCCCATAGTATGTCTGTCTCGCTCAGTTGGACAGTCTCCGACGCTGGCAATTTGATAGCCTAATTGAGACTTGTCACAGCTTGCTGCTTAATTGTTGCTCTTGCCGATGTTGCTACTGTTGCTGCTGCTTTTGGCGTTGCCTCTGATGTTACCCAGATGCGTTAAATATCCATTTGCTGCCCACACAATGCAAATTTCCAAACATACTTCAGTCTTCGTGTGTGGTTTTATGCATGCAAATGTGAAGGTAAATGCTTAAGCATATTTACATAGATTGCCAACAATTATGTGAAACACAAATCAAATAAATTAGGTTCATTAAAGGATATAATACAAACAACTGTGTGTCCTCTAAAACCAAGCATCCAAATGAGGTATTCATCGTTGTCAGTAAACGCTTTAAATTCCAACTAAACCGACCAAAGGAAACATTGCAGTTTTACTTAATTACGTTACAGCTTTGACATTTTATCGAATATTTGTAAAATGTCTATTATTTAATGCTTTGCAGAGTGCCTTTTACCTTTACATCTTATGACATAATTCCAAATTTGAATAGCAATATGAAAACAATAAGAGATTCTTCAATCTTAGCATACCCAAAAATTTAAAAAATAAAAACTTTTTATATTGCAGTAACCCATCTGCATAAAATATGTTTAAATTATGGTGTATTTGAAAAAAAAATTAATTTTTCTTTAGCTATTTTCTCTATCTCTCTCTGAATTTTGATTCCTCTCTCTCTCTCTCTCTATCGCTCTTAAATAAATAAATAGAAAGAAATTGGGTCGCTGCAAGAGTAGCTTGATTGCCTGCCCACCAAACTATTTCAATTCAAGTTGACAACAATTTAAACAAATTTCAACTTTCTGAAATGTTTCGTTTACATCCCTCCAATTTTGCCACGTCAGTCTGTCCGCAGTCTACGCATTTCTATGACGTCTCAACTGCGTGTTTAAGAGCCTTATTGTTTCTACTCGAATCAGCATAAAATGTTAAAAATATAAATTAGAATCAGCTGCTGCAGTTCTGCAGTTTTTGATAGGAGTGCACGCATAAGAAAACTGAATTTCCGTCGGAAAATATTACGAAAATAGGTATGAATAAGTAAAATATTAGTATAGTTCAAATTTATTTAAAATTTAAAATTTATTTTTTAATTAATTTATTTAAAAAACAACAAAAGTTAAGCTTTTTCTACAGTAAGAAAATCTTTCCTTGAAATTAAATGTAGAGATTAACTTCACATAAATTTGTCTTTTACTTCTTTAAAAAACCTGCTAAATCGTCAGTGAGTTTAATATATTCCCTGATCATATAGAGATTTTATCATTAACATTAAACAACAAATCATTATTTATTATTATTTATAACAATTCTAAATCAGATATATATATATTTGAAAATTAACATAATGAATTTTATTTCAGTGCATAACCTAGTAATTTGTGAGTATTAATTATAATTAAATAATTAATTGGTTTTTAAATAAACGCCAAATATTGTTATTTTGTCTGCTAAAAAAATGGATTGCAGATATCCTGTCATATTTTTTACAAATGGCAGACAAACCTTTATGTTCCTAATTTAAAACTCCAAAAATTCGATATTTAACTGCTTTTGTGTTATCCAAAATTTTATTCCTTAACGTTTTACAGTTTATTTGCAATACACATTTTGCTTGCATTGAAAATTCACTTTTTACACTTTTCACTAAACCACTTTCAATGTGAAAACTGAAATTCTCCGACGGCGAAAAATGATGCTGCCTACAATTGCGCGCGTTTCGCCAATGGCCAATTGAAGTCGGGCTAATTGGCTTAACGGATATTCGGAAAACTGAACTTCGCTTTTGGCCGCATGCGAACGTGAACGTGTTGCAAAGTCAACTGAACTCAAAAGTTTCTGGCCATACAATTTTTACAATATCTGCAGCAGCAAACGTTGACGTCGACGTCGACGGCGACGATAGCTGCGCAGCTTTGCTCTGCCTTTGTGTGTGTGTGTATGTGAGTAGTCGTGATTTTTCTCATGCTCGGGTTGCTGTTCTCTTCCTGGTTGTTACTGTTCTTTTTTCCACCGGGATTTATACACATTTATACACAGACAGAGGCAGAAGCAACAGCGACAGCGGCAGCGGCAGCATCGGTGTAACATCATCATCATTCAGACTGTCAGGAGCAACCACCAGCAGTTACATAAATATGCAACCATCCACCCAACCACCCATAACCCACCCACCTATCGCAGCGCACACCCTTCCACTCTGCCGCTCTGTGCCGCACACGCGAGTGTATGAAAAGTTATTGAAATTATTAAATAAATGGATAATTGCCTGGAAGAGTGGGTGAGTGGGTGGGGTTTTGCGTTGTGGGCGGCGCCAGGAGTGCAAACAGCAAAAACAATATGGCGTCCTGGTAATAATATTATTTTGCGATAAACGAGTGCAGCGAACGCAAAGATAAATGGCATTGTATCTCATAATTAATTAAGCAATAAGCGAACAAAATTACGCTACACGAGAACACACACCCACACACACATAAAAACACACACGCAAAAACACACACACAGATCTGCAGGCTCCAGGCTCTAGAGCTAATTTAATAAAAACAATTTTGATTGAAGTGCATAAATGCCAATAAAAATTGCTTAGCAGATTTGATTGCATCATCTTTTAAGGTTGCACAATGGCATAATTGGATATTCTCATACTCAACCCAGTAATGTGTCCTTATTGCATTAAATAAAATATCTAAGGTTAATTGTATTTTCTTCTAAAAAATTCTAAAGACTTGTTGAAACTTTGTTTCCATTTATATTCAATTTCTACACAAAAAAGGTTAGTTTTTTCTCTACTGTAAAAAATCAATAGTTACAGCGAAAAGTTGTCCTCAGTTTTTTTGTATATTAATATTTTATTATTTATGTTGTAAATAGTTTTTTTTTTAATAAATATGTCCGTAGTAATGTCCTTAACAGTTACAACTAATTAGGTTGTGCTTCTGTTTTTTTTTTAAATTAATTTTCACTGATATTGTTGTAAATGAAAATAATTACAGCTTATTGTATTTATCAATTAATTTGCAAAAGTTTTTTATTTAAATGTAAGCAACATACTATTAGCTGGGACTTTCAATACAATTTTTTTTTTAATATTTATAAAATATTATTAATTATTATTTGAAATTATTGGATGCTTCAAACTGGATGTTTGAAATCTAAGAGCATAAAACTGGACAGAAACACAACTAAACTTTGCTTTTTAAATCTGAAATACCTCAATTAGCTGATATTTATGAATCTGTGGTTTTTTTTAGACTTGACTTAAATGGAAGCAGTTAGATTTAAAGGATGTATTATTCAAGTATCGAGCAGTATATGTATATTTAATTCCAACATTTTGCTTTAAAATGTAACTTTAAATTTCGTCAGTTGTTTTTAAATTGTAGAAAATACCAAATAAGGTTCAATTAACTCGCTTCCAGCATTACTTGTTCGATTTGATTGAAGGATTCTTACTGACTTTAAGGCAATGCTTAAAAAATACCACTTGATAAACTACACAAAATGCCAACGATCATTAAGGCCACAGAAACCCCAATTAGCGTCCGTTTAAGTGAATCAATGCAAGGAGGGCAACGCCACGAAGCAAAACAAAAAGGATTTTAAGTGGCTGGTCGTGGAACATGCGTTTGCCCCATCTTGTTGCACGATGGGCTTTAAATCCGCCACGAGAAACAAATTTTAAATCAAAGCCAGGAATTTGCTGAGCAGAAAGAGGCGCTCCTCTCTTTCTCTCTCTCTTTTCTCAACTGGCTTTCTCTCTCTCTCTCTCTCTGTGTGTGCCACCCAGTGGTGCTCGAAGTGAGGCTCAGACTGAGGCGACACGTTTGTCGTTTCAATCATCATTAGTGCTAATGTACCCACAAGAATTGAGCAGCCACTTTTGGCCTGGTGTGGGCGGACGGCAGAAGCTGGTCATGGAAATGGCAATGGAGAGAGCTTAAATTTGGCTGGCAGCGGAGAGAGCGAGAGAATATGCAAACGGAGAGTGCATACATAAGTCGAAGAGCAATAAGTATATACACAAACACACACACAAGCAGTCAATGTGTGTGTGTGCGTTTGGTAAATGGCAGACGTATTTTTTGTATATTTTGTATTATCCACAAAACTTTTTTATTTACCACAATTTTAATATTTTTTAACATTGCATTGCATTTAGCCCGCTTAAGGGTAAAAAATGCCACACGTTACAAGTGGCTCACGTATGTGTGTGTGTGTGTGAGTACATTGCAAATGCGCATGTGCCCGTGTATCTGTTTGATGCGAGTTTGGAACGAGGCGGCCTCGCAGCCTCAGTCGCAGTCGCAGTCGCAGCCTCTGTCGTCGCCATTGCTGCGTGGCCTTTTTTGATAAACTTCGCCGTTTCCGTAGGCTGCTCATCATAGTAATGATACGGATAATAATGATGCTCTTGATGTTGTTGTTGTTTTGTTGCCATGACCATAACATTTATTTATTTTTATATAAAAATATATAATATAAAAGTAAATGCGAAGCAGCGAAACCAACTTCCGCAAAGGCAAAAAGTTTTTTCATTATGAATTATTACGCAAAATGCGGGGGAAAAGGGTAGGGGTAAACAGAAAAGAAAAGCAAAGCGAAGGCAAATTAAATTTGCCGTTATAGTTCCCAGGACTGCATCGCGGGTTTCATTATGAGTCGCATAAAAAGTGTTGCCTACTTAATTGGGCAGATGTTGCTTAGCAACTCGGTTTTACTAAAATAAAAACAATTAGAATATTTTGATGTATATGCTTAAAAAGAAAAAAAAAAATTTGTAAATTGATTAATAATAGTACAAAAGTTTACAGGGAGTTAAGTTAATCAATCAATTTAAATGCTTATAGTAAATATTTCTATACAAAACTGATATAATAGAAAAATAGTATGGTATTTATATTTGCTTTATTTAAGTCTATATTTCTTAAATAATCATACATTTATTTTATATATTATTTACTTTTTGTTCGTAAATGTTGCTGATGATTTCATAGCTACTTAAAGAACACAATTAAAAAGACTTCTTTGCAAATTCATTTTATTCAACCTCATTATTGGCTTCTAGTAAATGGTTTTTATGATTTTTGATTTATATTCCTATTTTCTATTTGTACAACAAAATTTCAAATATTCATAATCACTCCACAGCAAACTTAATTTTATTTATATCATATGCACACCTTTCATTTTAAATTATTGTGTGCTTTAGTGCTAACGGTTCACTAATATCTTCAAAGAAGGCGCCGCATTTTATGAAAATAAATATTTTTATTATTATTGAGCTACACTACGTTACCGCATGCCACAACACACACATACATACACACACGACCTAACAGACATGAAGATACAAAAGCACACAATATAAAATCAGTTTCCTTCTTCCTCTCAGTTTTGCTCTTTTTCTCTTGCTTTTGACAGCATTTAATTTTATTATCCTGGCAACGTGAAAGAGCGAGACAGCAACATTCATTTGCTGGCTGAACATCATAATGAGGTTGCCAACAACCACCACATAGCACCCATCCACCACCACCCACCCAGCGTCCTCAGAGCGTCGACAACAAAATGGACTCAAAAATTTGAGCGCAGCAAAACATTTGCGGCATGTTTTTAATAATGTTGTTTATAATGTTGATTTTTTTTGTTTGCTCTTTTTTCGTGCTGTTTTTTTGTTGTTTTTTCTTCCTTTGGATGAATTTGTATAGAATGCCTTTTATGGCTTTTGGGGCAGTGGCTCGAAACAAATGCCGTTAAATCTGTTTTATTTCGGTCATTTTCCCTTTCCAATTACTGACAGCATTTTATGGCTGTAAAAGCCTTTTGTGTTTTATGCGCGCATTTTTCAATAAATGCCGAGCCCCAAAAATTAATTAGAATATCATCTGGGCACTCAAAAATCCAAAACCCATAATGAGCGCAGTTTACAAAATTGCTCGATTCGGTCAATGCGAGTCAGGCCAAAACAAAACACACACAAAGCAGGTATTAAGCGGCCATTTTAGTTTTTAATTAAATCGTGTTTTGGCCAATACAGCATCGGTTATTATTGCTGCTCTTCCTTTGTTACTGTTGTTGTTGTTGTTGTTATTGTTGCTAGTGGTTGTATCCACTCTAATTTGTAACTGTGGCCATTGTCGAAATGAGTTTTTGGTACCTTGGCTACTTTAAAATGTTGCGGACGCATACACAAATTAATTTTCGACAAATATCCAAATGGCAAATGTTGTTTTGCTGTTGTAATTGCAAAATTTATTTGGCTTTTGCCAACTAATAACTGTAATTTTAATTGCATATTGCGCGGCATATTTAATTAAAATGTTGTAGTGCCTTTTGTGTCTATCTTCAGTTTGTGTTTCTAATGCTTCACTGAATATTAATATTAGAAAGATGAGTTGTCAGCAATTAAAAATCACTATTTACAAAATACATATTTAAATAATCATTGAAATAATATGATATTTTTTATGAGTCGGCTCTGGCTCTCGAAAACTATTATTATCTTTGTTAACATTTGTAAATAAAATACGTTGTAATTATTAAAACAAGCGCACAAAAAATTATCCTTTAATCGATCATATTTATTAAAATACAATATAAAATAAAGAAGTCTAAATTTTATATTTATTATTATCCGTTTATTACTGATAAACGGATATATCCATTTTCGCCATCATTTGGTGGATCGCAACTAATTTAAACAAATTTCTCTTGCGTGTGATTGTGTTTTTGTGGATTTTCCCCCAAACAATGTATAAATGATTCTTATTTTTCAGTCTGTTCATAAGTTTTAAATTTTAAATATTATTTAATTCAATTTGTTAGTTTATATATTTCTTGTGTAGTCGGAAAAACTAAAGAGGTCACCAACAATATACCTTTAAGATTTATTGATTTTAGCTTTAAAGTCAAGGCTGATATTTAGTTATTATCAATTTGCTTGCGTGACATTTATTTCGGTTTGTCATCGTCTGGTTGCTTAAACGCCTCGGAAGCCTTCAATTTCAGCTCAGTTAGGGCTGCAATGACCACTTCGCAGTCGCCCCACGGTGGCAACATTGGGCTGGTTGGACGCCGGGGCTTGGCAATGTGCTGAAGTTCTTTGATTTACTCTATATTTGATATATTAAAATCCTCTTCATCTATCAGGCTTTTCTTTTTCAGATCGAGCATTTCATCTCGACGAGCTTATCTAGAGAGCTAGAGTGTATACCACATCCAGAAGCATGCCTTTTGCAACTGCATCGACGTCGGCCGCGTTGATTCGTAGCAAACTGTCTACAAATCTTAGATCAGCTTCGCAATTTAAATTTTTCTTAGTTAATTTGCCGTTCAGACTGAGTAACTCTGTGTGGCAAGCGTTGAAAGTGGCTTAAAGTGTCTTCGCAGTTTATTGCGGAATGAGGGTTAAGAATAATTTCAATATAATGGAAAACAATCCTTATGCTAATTTAAATCAGACAGTTTTACAAAATGTTACCCTATAAGCAACTTTAGACTCTTGTTTGACAGATGTTAACAGTATTAATTGGAGTTTGATGAAGAGTAGGCTCGCAAACAGGCCGAAGATTGCATCCGTTGGTTTGTTTTCAATTTTTTATACCTTATTTTTGAAAGTCAGTAATATACAGTAATACCTTAAATGCAAAAATTACCAGGAAAATTCGAAAATAGTACTGAAATTTATGTCGAATTTCGAAATTGTAAGGCAATATATTTCTAAGTGTTGTCACATACCGGTTTTGTATATAACAGAGAAAAAAAGATTACATAATAGACGCTTCCATTAAAATTGGATATTTTTTACTAGCTTAAATTTAATTCTTAATTAATTTGTCCCGCTTTGTTGTCTCGTGTTTGGCCTTTATATAGTATTTAAATATAAAACAGATTCGAATTTAAATTAACTTTGAATTTAAAAATTTTGGTTTTCGAAGTGTTTGCGTGTTAAGAAATAGATAAATCTCTAAATAGTAAAAGATACCTTTTATCATTTGAGATGCCATTTACATAAATAGGCATTCGTTTACCTTTTCAACTTCGCAGGCATCCGCCTTAAGGCTAATGGCATGGTCCCTTTGAGCTGCAGATGAGCACAGACAAACCAAAAGAACCTTTTCGACCATTTTCGGGAATGGATGCGGCTCATTGTCGGCTCGGCAAAAAAAAAACAACACCCTCGTAATCGCGAAGCGTTTGCTTCGCTTCTGTTCGTTCATAAAGCGTTGGAAATTATGGAAATTAATTGAAATTCCAAGCATGCCGTTTGCTCTTTTGGCCAAACCAACAAATTACCATCATTATGCCTGTGCGGTGACGACAGCCACCCACCCAAATGCTCCCCACCGCCGCACCTTACCCCAATTGAGGCAAATTAGTCTCTTTGAGTTTGTCTAATTTTAGGAGCTGTGGTTTTCCCTATTCTTTGCATGTGTACGAGGCTCATGTGTGTGATGCACATAGATCCTTGCGTGTGTATGTGTGTGTGTGTGTATTTATGCCTGTAAACTGCATTACAATGCCCGTTTAATTAAGCTTATTAACTTTATGCCACGAGGAATACAAAAATCAGGCGTTACATTAATTTATGCGTGGAAACAAACTGATTTACTTCCGGCTCAGTTTACTTGATGCAAATACGCATTTGAGGTAAGCATATTTTTGAGTTAACAGGCAAAAACAATAAGCACAACGACGAGCTCAGCGTCATCATCATCAGTAAAAAGTCATATTAAAAATCATTCGCTTGTGAAGATCAAAAGCATTCTTTTTCACCGAAATGCCATGAAGAATGATGTCGGTGGGCCCCGAGGGTTGCAATGGCCGGGGCGACGAGGGTTGGCAAAGTTAGCTGGCCGACCCATCCATCCGCCAGTTCGCCTTGCTTAAGCATTCAACCAAAAGGGCATAGCACACACACATACATAACACACACACACACACACGCATACATACAGAAAGTCTGCCTACCTATACAACGGCGATGCCAACACGTTTTAATCTTTTTATGCGCTTATTTCTCGCTTGCTGCTCTCGCCAATGTGTGTATGAGTGTGTGTGTTTATTTATTTATGGTATTTCGCATTCAACCACCAAAACCAAAAACATATTGTATGCTGTGTATGTATGTACTATGTGCACATTTATTAAATATTATTGGTCTTATTTTGCGCTACACTCTTGGCATTTTTTATTGCCCCGAGACAAAGTTGGTATTGTTGTGGTTTGCTGGTGTATATAAGTGGCAGTTACTCGTTATTGTTATTTTTATAGTTGTTGTTGTTGTTGTTGTTGCTGTAAGGCTGGTTGCCGCCCACACATTGGTTACGTTTATTAATTTAAATGTCACGGTCCTGAATAACGCTTAATCAATAAGTCAAATGCGTGCACATTTTATTCGCAGAAAACATTCATAATACTTCAATACGTAAGCGTGCATAATTTGTCTTTATATGCGATTATATCTCCCCTTCTATGATTTCCCACTACAGACATATCAAATAAATATTCCTACTGATCGCAGCAGATTTTTTATCAATAGAAATCTAAATGAACATTTAGTAACAATTTCCAATGTTGCCAAAAATTCTAGCTAACACTAATTAGGAACCTTTCGTAAAAAGACAATGTTCCAAATGGATAAAATGGCAACACTCAATAGAACTGCATTTCTTATAAATTACCCATCGATTGATTTCCAATATATCGTTTCAGTTCCTTAAAAGTTGCTAGTCAGATTACTCAGTATGGACGACGAAAAAACCTCAACTAAAAATAATTTAGATATTATGGCTGAACTGTATTTTGTGGACAGCGTGCTGCAAAGTCTTGAAATCATAGCCGATTTCGAAGTAAAATTTAAGCTTCTAAGGGAAGCATACACCATGGTCAAAGATAAGCTTTTAGGCGAAGTGAGTAACAATTGCTTCACAAATAATAAGGATTTGAATTTAACTAATGTGTTAAATTTCAAAAATTTGAAATATGGTTCTAAGCAGAAGGATGAACCCATTGGGAATACCTTCGTGGCATCGATTAAACCAAGTTTGCATTTTATGTTAGTAATAATTACGGTTGGATAATGCACAAAGCACTATATCCGAAAATAAAGATACCAAAAGATGACCTGAATCTTATTTAATCTTCTAATTTTCTAATCAAAAAATTAATATTTTTATTTATGAGTGCTGGAAAACAAATAATTAGATTTGCTAAACCTTATCAATAAAAGTTGCAAGTGTTCAAGGTATAATTTTGTGGCTCTTGAGCATCATAAATCAGCTCTTAGCGATGTGCATTGTCCGTTGTGGCTGCTCATCACGCTTAATTAGCTGTGCCGAGGAGCTGCACCTGCACAATCGCATTTCCCACTGGCGAGAGTGTACTGAGGATATCCCGCTTCGTTTACGGTCTAATCGCATTTGGTACTGTCAAAACTTGTAGCACAAATAAACCACCCTTCCGTTTAGGTTGTTGTCTGGGGCTAAGCTATCATTGTCAAGTGGCACAAATTGCAGATCAAACATGCAGTCATAGTTGCAGTTGGGCTTTGCTGGGAGTTGGACAGACGACCATTTATCAGGGCCGTTGACAATATTACGCTCAAATTAAATAGCGTAATAAAAGGGTGACTTAATTTGTTTTTGCCCGGGCAGACGACTCCACGCACGATTACGAGAGATGAGCTGTGAACACGTGCTTCCTTTCTAATAAAACATTTCGGCACCGTATAAACAACAACAGAATGAAATGAATAATTTGGCCATCTTTTTATGCAGCGCCCTTGTTATTGAAATTTTTTTATATGTTGTCAACCCCTCGACAATATGCGGCGGCTGTAAAACGGCAATTACGCGTGTCTAATAACGGAGTCCCTGGTTCCTGGCAAGTTCTTCCAAAGATTTAAGTAGCCGATAATGCCTCCTGGATTGACGCGTGACGCAATTTGTTTGTCTTTTATTAACAATTCCAGCAAAGTTACTTTATATCAGCATTCGCTGACAATATTTATCCTCCCTGGCACCCTCCCTCACTTACAAGTAACTTGTAGCTTATAGTTTCTAGAATACACACTTAAATGACCTGGTATTCAGATCGTTTGGTCCTTAACAATTTAATGAATGCGATATTCTATTTCAAATATATTATTCAATCCTGTGAGGAGATTAAAAGTAATCTACTTTACAATTTTGGTCACACTATCTTTAAAAATCTGTGATATATGGATTACTTATCTACCAGCCTTTATCTTTATATTATAATTAAATATTAAAAAATAAATTATAATAATGATTTGATTTACATGTTCATAAATACATAATACACAATGCTAATATCTCCATTTAAAGCACTTGCAACTTGAAAATGTTGCCAGTAAATGCCTGTAAAATGCTAATTACTGCATATCAAATCCGAATTGATGGGAAAATAAACTGAGTGAAATCAGAAGCGAAAAAGCAGGCACTCAACGGTCCACTAATAAGTTAATCAAACTAATTGGATAACCCGTCTGAAAATAGTACTTGCAACAAAAATGTCGCAACAAAAACTACAGCAGACAAGCAACCAACCAACCAACAGAATGCCAATTGCCAGTTAGCAGCTATAAATTCCGCAAATACAGCCCCCACCACCCCGGGGGAAGGTTTAAGTATGTTGTTAACAATGAAAAGGGTTGCTGATGTTGTTATCCGGTCTACGATGGAATTTATGGGCAACTTTTGTGACAGGGAACATGTTAATTGCCCCGACTGGTTGGTTGCCAGGCTTAGAGTTGTTTTACAATGTTCTTAAAAATTGGCGCTCGTTTTGTTTCGTTTGCTTTTTAATTAAAAGTCGCAGTGCATCAAAGAGTATAGGGGCATCTCGGGGGGGGAGGGAGATGGTTATGACCATTGGTCAGTGTGCAGGCTCACCACAAAAACATAAGGCAAACTGAGCACCCGTGCAGCATTTTAAGCTGTCTAAATTGGATGAAATGCTTACGCTTTGGCTACTGACTTAGCAACTCTTGTCCGTGCAACACAGTGAGTGAGGCATACTCACAGCATCCTGGAAGGATTTACTATAAGGACTTTGTTTATTGGTCAAGTTTTAAGCACACACAATGTAACCAGATTGAACTTAAGCTCGTTGAAAATGTAAAGAGTTAACAATCAAGCACAATAATGCAATATTTAAATGTCCACGTGAGTATTATATTATTAAATAAATCATATAAATGAAGTACACACTTAACTATTAAATATTTTTAGAATATTTGTTCACATTTTTTTAAACCAAACGCCTTTACGAACTTCCTGTAGGATATTGTAAATACTTAAGTTACATTTAATAAAATGAACACTGAATAAAATAATTTTATTTAATATAATCAATTTAAATTAAGACGTATCATTGTTTTACATTCAACATAATAATATATTTAATTTTATGAATGAAATGTTAATAGACAATTTTAGGTAATTATTGAAATGAATATTAAAAAAATTTTCCAGTTACACCAGTTTAACAGTATTAAATGGTCAAAATGATTAACACAATTGTGTTTCAAATCGTCAAAACATATTGGAGCGAAAACCAATTTTGATTGAGTTCAATCAAATTATCTAAAATCCATTTTTAATAAACAGTTTACCGTTTAATTAGTTTACTAATCTTAAATAAGTCAATAAGTAAAGTAATTTATATTTTTAACTAAGCAAGAAACTTAACTACATATTATAAAAATGTACTTATGTACTTTTGGTACTAGAAATGCTAAAACTAATAATGAAAATAATATTCCAAATTCAATTAAACTATTTAGAGTATTTAAAACTATTTTTTGGAGGTAACCAAGTTATTGCCATAGTATGCGGTTATTGCAACCAGACGTGTATTCAAATAGTTGTACTCCATCTCGCATTGCTGATTCGGATGGGTGAGTGCAATCATCTGCTTAAAGTTCGAGTTGCGGGGCAGAAAGATCCCAATGTTGTTCGTAAGACGTCGCGCGTGTTGCATCAATTGTGTGGCGCCCAGTGGCAACAAACACTGCTCAATATCAAAATTGGCCTGCTTCAGATAATCCGGCCCACCCCACGGCGGACTAAGGAAGACAACGTCCGGCTTCAAGCTGCTGCTGCTAGCAAACTGCAGGAAATCAGCTTGAATAAAGTCAATCTTGTGGGCTACCCCATATATGCCAGCATTATGCTTTGCCATCGCCAATTTACCAGCATCTATGTCAATGGCGATTACTCGGCCGCAGGTGTTGGCAAATTGTATGGCATTGCCGCCGCAGCCGCAGAAGGCATCCACGATAACATCGCAGGCCAGTCGCTGGGCCGTTTGCTTGGCAACTTTTTCTGGCGTTACAGAGTACCAACTCTCCCGATCCAATTGTACGCCCTCATCAAAGCGGGAAAACAGTGAAAAACGCTTAAACCAATACTTTAACAACGGATACTCATCTCTCATAAATTCTGGAATTTTCGACTTGTTCTTGATCTTCTTCTTCTTGTTTTTAGTTTTCTTGACCGTCCCCGTTTGCACATCGTGCAGAATCTCATTTTTATCGCTAGCCATATCAAATGAATCGGTGTCGTTGTCACTCTCAGATTCGCAGACAGGTTGCCACTTTGATTTGTTCTTAATCTTTTTAATCTTAACCTCAGTTTTTCCACGAAACGACGTGGGCAGGCCGAGCAATCTTAGCTGCTGTTTCTCATCGTCCGACTCAGAATCGTTATCAATATCCAAGTACGCCAAGGTCTCATCAATTACTTCTAAGTCTTGCTCAACTCTTTGCAGTCCATTTGTCAGATGCCGTTCATAGTTATCGAGGACACAGTTAAAAACATTCCAGAAGTGTGCGTTTTGATCGGTGGCGTGTTCCTCCCACAACTGTTGCCAGGATGCGCGCTCCTCAACGCTGGCGAGCTCAATTGAGTGCTTGTAGTCGGGATGTCGCCTGTTCCAGTTCACTTCGAGCAATTCGTGCCCCTCTCGTTGCCAGAATTCAAGCCAACCTTTTTTCTGCACCTGCTCCTTCCATTCCGGCTTCAATTCGACGATGCCGGATGACTCAAAGAGCTGTGAGAACGTGTAAAACTGGGGATTGCTGCGCGGTGTGCTCAAATAATGTGAGTTCATCTCACTCGCTTGCCCTATACAGCACTCGCATCTCGAGTCGACTTTGCAGCAGCTCTTCGGCCTGTTCGATGCGGTTAGTGTGCCACACACTCAAAGCTGGCTTATAAGTTTTCTGTATCTGTTCTAGAAATGTTAAACGTGCCTCTTCATTGTGCTCCAGCTGCAGCAACTTTTCATGCAAGCCTCGTGTGGTCAACGTTGGACTGTTTGGCTCCTGAACGTTACATAGCACAATCTCGCCCCGAACAATGCAGTAGCTGCCGTGCGCCAACCTTTCGACGCCAGTGTTGTCGTAGGTGAAGTTCAACAACAGCAAGGATACCGAGCCAGTGGGCAGCTTGCAGGCACTGCATATAAACACCATAAATGACAGAAGAACATCTTTAGATTTACGTATCTCATTACATACCTTGGCAGATGAGGTACGGTCACGTTTTCTAGTTTAAAATAATCTGGAATTGCACACAAACGTCCAATAACAGTGCACTTTCCGTAGTGTATCTGCCGATAATCGGGCTCGAGAACCAACTCCTCGACTAGCAAGTATTTAAAGAAGTCACAGTATTTGGGTAGACTCTCAGCTGGATCGACGACGTCGCTCATTACTTCATAATCTTAAGAATCTTCAAGCAACCAAATTATTTGGGACTACAAATAGAAATTTACGCGTTTGGGTCAGCCAGTGCTGTAAATGACGGTTGTTCAAGGGAGAAACTGCTGTCGGTAACAGTGTTGCAAACACTTTTACAATTTTCTTGTACAAGCCACATTTAATGTATCCCTGGTTCATAAAAAAGCGGCATTGCAATAAAAATAGCTCAATCTTTATTATATTTCATATTTAAAACAAACGCGCACGCAACAAGTAAAACATGTCCTTTATGAATCCAGTGGACATGGTGGACGAGGACGCAGCGGACTTGCAGTTTCCAAAAGGTAAAAACAACAATAAGATCTGTAAAATATTCTAATATTTGCAAGTTACAAGTGAAAGCAGAGAGAGAATTACGGTGGCCAAAAAGGCCACATTTTTACCATAATATATTGCATATTAACTATTTACAGAGAAACGTAAAGCTTTGCAGATCCAACGCACACCCATTAAGTATTCCCAAGCACGCAGCGATGAAAATACCAAGCGTTCAACAGTATTTTACAATGCAAATGCATTGCACAGCCGTTTGGAGGAAATTGCCGCTGTTGATGAGTCAAATATAACAAATAATTCGTCAAATCCAAGGCAATCTGCAGAGACATGTGCAATATGCCGTTGTGGCATTATTGAGCCATACATCAAGTGTTACGAGTGCCTTGACGTGCTGCTCTGCTTGCCGTGCTTTGCACGAGGTCGCCAGATGGGCCCCCATCGCAACAGTCACGCCTACATCATAGTACGCGATGATGTTCAGGTATTTGCCAGCGAGTCCGGCTGGACGTCGCGGGATGAGCGCACACTGCTCCAAGCACTGCGCACTCACGGCTACGGCAACTGGACGGCTGTGGCAGGTGCACTCGATGGTAGGCATGGCCCGGAGGAGATACGGCGACACTACCACGACTGCTACTTCGGTGGCATATTTGAGCGTTTGCTGGGATTGCAGCATTCACGACATTGCTACCTGCCGGAGCGTATGCCATATGTGTTCAAGATGAGATCTTTGGAGCCGCCTCGACACGATGACATTGCATCTATACAATTTAAGATTAATGCCGGCTACAGATGTGCACGTGGCGACTTTGACACACCATACGACGCCTCCGCCGAGGGCCTGCTAACTGTGATGATTGAACAGCAACGTGTGCTCGCCGATGATGAACTGGAAATTGCAGCGTCAGACAAGGAAATAGCCGAGGAACTGCAGTGTGCACTCGTCCACGCGTATAACAATCGCTTGAGGTGCATTTAGATACTTTGAAACCATTTTTTATGCAAGCCACAATAATTGTTATTGTATTCCATAGGGAACGTCAACGACGTTATAGCATTATGCGTAAGCATGGCCTCATCATGCCCAATCGCACAGTTAGCTGGATAACGAAATATGTAAACGCCTTTCGCAGTGATGCGAGCTGCATGCGCTTCCTCGCCCTAATGCAGGTCTGCCAGCCGATTGAGTTTGACATGCTGGTCGAGTCGTTGCACTATTATCGCCAGTTGCAGAGTCGCCTGCACTGGCTCCATGATCTCCGCCAGCATGGCGTGCACACGCTCCACGGTGGCGCACTCTATACCCGTCTTCACAAGCAGCGACAGCAGGCACACAGGGATTATGTGCGTCAGCGGCAGAACGATGCTCAAGACTGGCAACAATTGGTGCACCACTATGAAAACAATCAAAATGCCGAGCAGTTGCCGCAGGGCAGTAGCTCTAGAATGTATATGTTGTGTCCACGTCGCAAGGCGAGTCCCATTGAAATTTCAGGTAAGTTAGATCGACAAAATATATGTAGTTAAGAGATACGACTTTTAAGTTGTAAACTTCATAAGTCCTTATCCTGAAACCACAAATGTAAATTGTTTTGGCAATTGTTAATATAAATATGTCGTAAAGCTACAATAATTTGCGTACATCTTACAAAGCCATTCCATGACTCTTTAATAAATATTATCCCTACTCTTGTTGCAGATCTGCCTGGTTACTCCAAACTGGAGGCTGGGGAGCGAACTCTTTGCAGCGTCGCACGTCTGATACCGCAGGCTTATTTGGAGTACAAAAATCAGCTGATTGCGGAGCAGTCAAAACTTGGCCATCTGCGCTTGGCCGACGCACGGCGACTCATCAAGATCGATGTTAACAAAACGCGCCAGATTTATGATTTCTTGGTGGAAAATGGCCACATTCGACCGCAGACTTTTAGCTAACCCAAAGCTTTACTTTCTTTGTTTCACTTGTAAATTGCACAAATTATATCAGTTATGTCATCAGTTATGCTCACATTATTCTTTCTTTTATTAATTTGGTTTTTTGCAGAGTTCGAAAGTGCCGAAACGTTGCTTATATCAGAGGTCCACATGTTGCTCGATCATCGCAAGCGGCAAAACGAATCCGCAGACGAGGAGCAGGAATTTTCGGAGGTCTTTATGAAAACTTATGCCTACACAGACAGTTTTCGCAAGTTTAAGAACAAGGAGACCATTATGTCCGTGCGCAGGTAATGCAATCATCCAATCTGTTGAGAAATATATTTATTTGAATTATTTTCAGTCTGCTCATGCAAAAGAAACTACACAAATTCGAACTAGCTGCCCTGGGCAACCTATGCCCAGAGGCTCCGGAAGAGGCAAAGGCTTTGATACCATCGCTAGAGGGTCGATTTGAAGATGAGGAGCTCCGCCAAATACTTGATGATATCGGCACCAAACGCAGCTTGCAGTACTAAGAGTGTTCTCTAAAAATAAACTTAGTTTTAAGTACTAAGACAGTCCTCTAAAAATAAACTTAGTTTTAAGAATAAATCGAAAAATTCTTGAAGATTGTCTTCTCGATGATTTAATTTAGCTCAATCTAGACTGCACATCTATATAATTGTGCTCCTATACGAAAAGATTAAGTTTCTAAGCAGATTATTTCTATCAAATCATCACTTTAAAATCCAGCCAATTTTGTGAGAAATCCCTGGTCCTTTTAAGCAAACAGAGTTGGCAGCACTGTGTTCAGCACTCGTTTATCGATTGTTATAGGCTATATCGAACTTGTGATTGACTTCGAAACATGAACAAATTTTTATTTTTAGGTTTTGTAGTTGATTTATAAATTTATTAAACGTTTTCTTAAAACCTAAAGCGTACAATACTCGATTACGACTCCTATCCCTTACTATTTTTGTATACGCCTGAAAATGATCAGCAATCGCATTTGAAAGTGATTCAATTGAGTTTGTTCAAAAATGAACGACAAACAGCATACGATTACCATAAACAATAACACATTTAAACTTGCTTAAGTAAGTTATTAAGCAAAAGCAAGTAAAATGAATAAGGACAATTCTCCCATGCAAATGGATAACGAGTTGGCGATCCGGTTGCTCGCAGATGGCGCCGTACTGGCCATAGCTGGTGTTCCTGTGGGCACGGAATTCGGCATCGATTTGTGCTCCTATACAATTGGTTCTGATTTTCGCGGCGTCAAAATGATACCGCCTGGCGTGCACTATGTGTGGTGTGCTTCTCGTGGACCTTATGGCGACGTGGCGCCACGTGTTGGCTTTGTCCATTTCTTTCACCCGAATGAAGTCTTAGTACGCGAATGGGATAATGAACGGGAGGAGCTACGTCCCCGTCAGACCGCCGATCCGGAGCTGGAGCGTGAGCGCATACGCAAGAACCTGGCGCAGCTGGAGCGCGTCCTGGCCCCCTACGACTATCGCTATGTGTGCCGCTGGAAGGATCTTACGGGCAGCGTAACGGAGCCCTGCGTCAGCCGCTGCCGCCCCGAATTGGGCACAATACGTACCAACATCGAGCTACAATCCTGCACGGATGCCGAGCGGCCACGTGGTGGTGCAGATAGCAGCATCAGCAGACGCAACAGAGCTGCGAAGCTGCTGCTGGATGAGAGTGAAATGCTGCCGCATTTGAAGCCCGTGCCGGGCACTGCACCACGATTTTGTGAGGTGCCTTCGCGAGTGCCACCAAATGCACCGCCAGCGGATCTTTCGCGACATGCCATTGACTGCATAGCAGCTGTGGACACTCTTTTCGCCAGCTTTAACAACAATCCCGATGCTCTCATTGAGGAACTGCAGCTGGCATTTGTGTTCTTTTTGGTTGGATACTCGGTGGAATCGTTGGACCACTGGCGCAAGCTTTTGGCCCTACTGTCGCACTCGGAAACAGCAGTTGTCAAACACAAATTGGCCTATATGAAATACAGTGAAGTGCTGGCTCACCAGCTTCCTCATCTGCCCGAGGAACTGATGGCGCCCACTATGCACAACACTGTCTACAAGGATGTGCGTGAGCTGCTAGTTAATCTATACGCTGGCGGTCTCATGGTCAGTGCTGAGCGCCTAATCAAGCGTCTGGCCAAGCAGCTGAGCTGGCATTTCGATGGACTACTCGACGAGGATCCCGAAGAGCAGCCAGTGATTATAGAGCTGTCACAATAGAAAGTGCAGTAAGATAATAAATACTTTTTGTGGTATTTTTATTGATAACTGTGTTTTTTTCTATTACAGGGGGTTGCTTTAGCGAAGCGAGTGCTGGGCACGCAAATATTGCCAGAGATCCTTGGCTGTGCGTATGCTGACCATAAACTGGCACAGCCTGTTTTCGATTAAGCAGAGTATGATAAACTTGGCCCGTTTGTCCTTCAGCAGTGACTGCAAAAATGGCAAACTTTGGCAGTGACTGACTGAACTGACAATATTCTGTCGTAATTCATACATACCTCTTCAATATTTTCCGGGCCACTCTCAACGACGCTCCATAAATTCTCGGACTCCAGATAGGCACGCACCGTCATCGACCAGGCCTTGTAGTTGTCCAGACCTTTTAACTTCTCAATATGCAGTTGCAGCGTCATTGTTGTCTTCAGTCCGGCGACGTTTTCACAAATAAATCGTTAGGCCTCTCGGCTCGTCCATTCTGTGTGCTGTTCGCACAGATTTTTAAATATAGATATACAGATATGTAAGCATATGTATACAGATATATATAAGCATTTGTATATGTCATGTCATGTCTTTTGTTATGTGCTTGGGGTGGTGGTGATGTCGTGGGTGGTTATGCATAACCCAAACAATGGCCACTAGACCTAGTTATAATGCAGCTGCTGCAGTGCGGCCAAGGTATAAAAGTGAAATTAAAATTCAATGCCGCTGGCTTTGGCATTGAACTGAAGTGGCCACAGACACCTCTTCAAGCATCTAAGAGTGCTATATTGTTGCACGTGTCATTGACTGCGCCTAGCTGTAAAATTGTTACATGTGGATAAATCAGCTTAGACTGGTATGAATTTAATTGGGACGGCAAAACGGATTTCTATGTATTTTACAGTTTTACTTAAAAGTTTACAATATGTAAACTATAATCAATAGATAACAATAATTATATTAAAGTTCTATGACACTTTAACACTGTGTGTGTAATGGATAGAAGGTGGGTCAAGGTCGTTTGGATGACAGTTTCACTATCGCGCGAATCTCATCAAACCAATTAAGGCTACAGATTTCTAGTAAACCTACCTTCAAGGTCGCTAAAAGATAAAATGTTTTACGTTTATCTCGTAGAAGTTTTAAATATATAGATGATGAGATTTCGTTCAAGCTGCTTAAAAATTTATTTTATGTACGGTTTAATCTTTTTAAACTGCTAACAAATTCTAAATAATATGATGCTAATATTAAACAATGTCTATATTTTGACAAGCTGTAAATAATGCATTAATTAACCAGGGTAGTACAAAGTTTCCTTAGTCGTATTATATATTATAATAATAAAATATATTAGTAATAAAAAAATATGTGAAATGACACCCGTTAGATAAGGGCACAAGAATATGAAATTCTATGTAATAAAATAAAATATACTGGATATATTAAATCGGATAGGTTTATACCAACCTCTTTTTTTCTATGAAACAAAATCAACTTGACCGACGTATGGTATACCAAAACTTATACTCCAAAACTCCCAAGCTGCCATGTTTATACAGACGTACAGGTCGTTCGTATACTTTCCCCTCTTCCGCCTTTAACATGTATGTAAACAACTCTAATTCGGCACTTTCCAAAGATTTTATATATTACATACGGCTGCATGACTCTCAGTACTCAAGTTCCAAGCAGAAAGACATTTTTGTTATGCAATATCTTTGAAACTTGTACGATCCAATTGTATACATAAATATCGTCACAAAATATATGCGGCCCAATTGTCAAGAAATCACGAAAGCGACAATTGATATTTCCGTTTTCAATTTGTTCAATAAGTAAAGCTAATAAATGACCAACTCCTCCTTAGTTTGCCCTCCTTTAAAAATCTGATTTCCCATCTGGAAAAATCACTGAAAGCAATTCTTTTAAGCGCTCTATCGATAGTCCATCAATATATTAAATAAAATATATTAACTTTCTTTTTATTATTTTTATTTGAAATGAATACGAATGTCAGTTTAGCTGTTTTTCTGATTTTGTTGTATTTCTTTAAAGAACCTTGTTTTTTTTTATTATTAATTATATATGTTTGCTGCTGCCCCAATGCTAAATCAACTTTCTGCTCGACTTTTCACGGTTGTGTATGTATATGCATATTTATATTATATGCACATATATTTATACAACTTTCGGTTCTCACTTTGCGCAAATCGATTCCGGGAAAAATACAAGCGGAAAGTGTTAAAATAGCATCGTGTGCGAAATAAATGCGCTTCCATTTGGGTATTGGAATTTTATGTTTTTGTTGGTGTATTTGCGCCAAATTTTTCGCATGGCTCGCAGCAATAAAAAGGGGAAATGTTTCGTTTTTAGCCAAATCAAAAGATATTTTTAATGCCTTGTATCTTGTTATTCTTTTTCGAATGTTAAATGCAAACATTTTGTCGCGGAAGGTTTTTTCTTTTGTATGGAGGGGGGGGGGGGGGGTTGGTTTTCACTTGGAAAATTCGAAATCTCTACAAATTACATAAGTGGTAGGCATAGAAAATATACAAGTACATATATACGAATGTATATATACTAAGATGTATACAATATATATTTATATATATATATATGTACCATTTGTTTAGCAACTACAAATACTTTTTTTTCGTTTTTAATATTTATATATATATGAAATGTTTGTGGCGAAGTGAATTTAAAACTTGTAAACAAACTCTTGTACATATATAAAAAAACACTAAACATAAACTGCGCTTAATTTTTCTTTTGATTAGCATGAGAGTAAGAGACAGGTGAGAATAATTTAAGAATAAAACGAAGGAAAGCTTTTCTATTTGTATTAATGGTGATTGGTAACACTGTCTGCGTATGTGTGTGTGTGTGTATTTCTGTGTGGGTGTTTTAGGTGTGTGTTGTGTCAATACACTTACATACATACAGATTTAAGCTTAAGAATTCGTTTTACTTTTATCCATTCGAATTTCGCTTTAACTAACATTTCATTTTCTGGTTCAGTTACTTTTACTTGACTTCGTGTTTTTGTTTTTGCTCATTTCGCTCTTACTTCACATTTGCTTTTTGTTTTGTATTAAATTAAAATTAATTGCTGTTTTCTGCATTTCCTTGCTGCGTTCGCATTCTTTTAATTCGTTTTGTTTATTATTTTAAGTTACGCTTTCAAATGCTTCGGCTTTAATTCAACTTTGCGTATATTATTTTTGTTTTGTTTATTTTGTTTTTCATTTGGAGTGTTACCTTTTAATTTATTTTTTTTAATTACTTTTATGACTGGCTTAAAATTAACGTTGTGTATTTTATGTGTTTTTTTTTATTTTCTTGCTGATAATTTGTTAAATTAATATTATACCAACTTTTTGATGAAATTTATGTTATGCTTTTTTCTTTTTTCGTGTGTGTGTTTCGTGTTGTCGTGCGTGAGTATGTGTTGTATGTGGATGTGTTTCACGTTTGATTTGTTCTTGAAATGAAGTTTATTTTGTTTTCGCTTCTCAGAATTAAATATAATATTTATTTGAATATAATATAATGCTTTTATGTTTCTCGAATGCACAAAATTTCAAATGTAGTAGAGTTGCTTGTTGTTGTTGCTTTAGCTTTTTTGTTTTTGGGTAGAGCCAGGACCAAGATTCGCATAGCATAGCTGCTAAAACTGCAACGGCGGCTGCACCTTTTTTTCTCTTAACATCCCCAACAACAGCCACGCTGTGGTCTTTCGACCACCATCAGTTTGTGCAGCTTTCTGTGGTGTGTGTGTATTTGTGTGTTGTGTGTGTGGCTTGGCTTGTGGGTGGTTTCCATCTTAATCGCTTATGTGTTGTGGTGATTTTGCCCGATGTTCTGTGCAACTTCTTGCCGTTGCTGTTGGTTAGTTGGTGTATCGCTCGATCTTATTCTTCTGATGCGATTCAACTTCAACTTGTTGATGTCGTTTAATACCCTGGCTACGTGTTGTTGTTTTTATTGTTATATGCATATATATTATATGTATTATATTTACTTTAGAAGGTATATGTTTTTTTGTTTTTTTTTTGTTTTTTTTCTTTTTTGTTTTGTGTGTGTTTAAATGGAAGGGCGGGGGTTTACTTAAATTACGACACATCCTGATCCTCAACATCCTGAATTTCCTGCTTGGGCTCGCCATCACCTGTTGTCGAGTCTATATTTTAGAAGAGATGAGTTGTATTTTACTTGATCTATTCGTTAGTCTTGCTAAATATTACGCACCATCGGCCTGCATATCGGACGTCCATAATGTGAGGTTGTCCCGCAGAAGCTGCATAATCAGGGTCGAGTCTTTGTAGCTCTCTTCGCTTAGCGTATCCAACTCAGCGATGGCATCATCAAATGCGGCTTTCGCCAAGCGGCAAGCGCGATCCGGCGAATTGAGAATCTCATAGTAAAACACCTAAACGAGTTGGATTAAGAAAGCATCACGTTAATGGACGACATCATCATCAGGGATATATCTTGCGATCATCTAGATTGTGGTCACTTACCGAGAAGTTCAAAGCCAGGCCCAATCGAATGGGGTGTGTTGGTGGCAGATCGTTCATGGCGATATCACTGGCTGCCTTATAGGCGATCAGTGAATTCTCTGCCGCATCCTTCCTATCCGAACCGGTTGCGAATTCGGCCAAATAGCGATGATAATCGCCCTTCATCTTATAGTAGAATACTTTGCTTTCGCCGGACGTGGCGCATGGAATGAGATGTTTCTCGAGCACATTTAATATATCCGAGCAAATGTCGCGCAGCTCTTTTTCGACCTGACCCCGATAGGTCTTTATCATTTCCAATTTCTCCTCTGCACCCTTATTCTCCTCCTTCTGTTCAATGGAGGTGATAATGCGCCACGAGGCACGACGTGCTCCAATCACATTCTTGTACGCAACCGAGAGCAGATTACGCTCCTCAACGGTCAACTCAACGTCCATGGAGGCGACCTTCTTCATGGCCTCCACCATTTCTGCAAAACAACGACAATAAGACAACAAAAAATAAGATAAGACACACAACTAAGAAATATACACATATTTCGTTAATTTTCTATTAATGCATTTCTGAAATAATTATTATTCATGCATTTTACACTCAATTTCAAGTTTACTTACACATTCTTGGTCATTACGCCAGAGTCTTTAAATATTTGACAGTTTATTAAATAGTCATTTATTTAAATTTAATTTTCATATCAACTATCAAACAAACACACCTGCGCTTGGTATCTACGCACACATAATAATATTTAATGACATAACTTATCACACAACAGTCGTGTATACTTTATGCATAGCTGGCTGTTTCCTGTGATGAGTCTTTGACCGTTTTAGACCTATTCGGTCATCGTGCTGTTATTGCTGTCGATATCAACAATAACATTTTCCTAGCAGGACAAGCCAAGCAAGAACGTCAACATTGCGACAAAAACGCGTCATGAATCACATGAATTGGCAGTGACTGCTGGGAATTTAAACGAATGCCAGCTACTGCAATGTTTTAAGTCACCGTTACTTTTGTGTGAACGCTGATAACACATCGTCACACACACACACACATTTAGAACGACTCAGTAATTGTTGCATTTTGACTTTGCCCGCAATTCAATTTTTGTGCTATACCTCTCTCTTTATCCCGCAGACTGCCAGCCAGCTGCTGACGTATGTAATGAGTATGCAAGTATAAATGTGTATGAGTGTATATAGGAGCCACCGTCAACACTGCACAAGCCCCACCACATCGCTTTGCACGCAGCGGGAGCTTTGTTATTCGAATTTTGCTGTTGTTCTAGCTATGGCACGTAGTTGTGAAAATTGGAATAAAGTTTGCCTGCATGATTCATGCGGCTCATTTTAGTAGCATCTTGTCATTGTTTTTGTTTCTTTTATGTGTGCGACTTTTGGTGAACTTCAAATTTGTTGTTTGGCATTGGCATACAAAATTTAGTGCATTTTACAACACTGTGCGCGTCAGCGTCAGCGCAAATTGCACAGAGAACGAGAGGCACACGGTCAAGGAGGGAGCGGTGAGCAGATGTTGCACCTAATCTGTCTAATCTAAAATGTGTATTCACTCTTCGCGTTGTCAATTAAAATTTTTAAAAATTATTGCACAAAATCAATAGGTAAAAATATTACGTTATTCGAAGTAAATTCCGACAAACGCAAAGTCCAAAAACTATTAAATCGAACCACAAACACCGACCCCGCCCACCAACACTCTACAAAAAAAAAAACACCCAGCCCTATCCATCACTAAAACTCGCATACAGAAAATACTGTAATATTTTTTCGAAAATAACTTGAATTTTTAAATACTAGTTAAATACTGGCAACGCTCTTTTTTTTGACAAAGGACCCAAAAAATATCGTGATATATAAGCAAAAACCCTTTGAACTTTGACTGATTGTATGTAATATAGTCTTTTGTCATGGGTGTGTCATGGCATAAAATTCATACACAAATTTTACATTATATATATATATATGCATGTATGTGTGTCAAGTAACTGACATGCGTATATACAGTTAAGTTTAAAAAAGAGCCTAATTACTACTATAAATAAACTAAGCCAATCAAATTTGTAACATTTTGCAGACTTTACTAAGTTCCCGCTCATTTCTTAATTTTCATTGACGACATTAAGGTAAACGTCAACTAAGAACATAAAAAAGAAAGAAAAAAAAACACCTAGAATAAAAGCGGAGCAAAAGCAATCATCACCTGAAAAGCAATCTTAAAGGCTAGCAGAGAACCAGCGTAGCTGTCGTCACTGGCGTAAGTGTAGAATGAACAGGCAAGGGAAGAGGGGGGTTGTTAAGAGTTGACTGCGTTGTGCGGGCGCCGCAAAGGCAACAAGGGAAAGGAGGGAGAGGCCTGTGTAAAGAGGCAAAGAGAGCTAGACGTCGTTGGTTGCCGGCTGCCTGCCTTAAATGCATTTGTATTAGTAGTCTGCTCTCCAGCATGACCAAAGTTGTCCAAGTGCGACAAGGCCAACGCCAAGTGCTCACACATATACCCAGACGTTGGCAGCTTGGAGCTCACGCAGGCGAAAATAAGAAAAGCATGTGATACAGACTTTAGTGTTCACATATATACATATACATATAAATATATATATATATATAAATATGTGTGTGTGTGTGTGTGTGTGTGTGTGTGTGTTTGTATGTGCCCGCAGTAGCTCCTAATAGTTGATTGACTTCTTTGGGCAGCAGCAGCAGTAAGAGAGAAAATAAGATACGAATGCCACCAGTGTTAAATGTTGTCAGATTTGCTGCTGCCAATTGTTACTTGTAATTACTACTCTCTCATCATTGCGCTCAAGCTTGGAACAGAAAAAAATCTGCCACCGCAGTAGTATCGAGGCAGAAAAAAAAAATCCGTTTCGTCGTGTCGACGACAGACGACACACTAGTTATCTCGTTTTAACGCACATCGCAACTCAGTTGAGTGCTGTTGTCGCAAGCGCGCGCTTTTTTTTAGGCAAATACCAAAACCGCCGTTTATTGCCGCATAGCACTTTGTTTTCAGCTGCGCCGCAATATTTTAATTAATTGAAGTATTTTTAATTAAATAGGCAGCAACCAGCTAAAATAAAATTTGTAGACATCGTTGGTGTGAGAGTTAGCATAGTAGTAGTAGTAGCAGTGAGCGAGCGTGCGTATTCCTCTCTAATGCACACACATACACAAACGCGCGCACACATACACACAAAACATGCGCACAGAAGCATGAGTAATGCTAGTGCAAAAAAAACTTTTTTCTTCTTTTCTGCACTATCAAAGCAGAGTTGCCAGAGTTAAATTTTAGGAACATAATTTATGTAAGGAAAATAAATTTAGGCAGAGACAATAACTAATTTCCATAGCATATACAGGGACGTACGACTCTGAAGCGCTGAGATAGTTACTATAACACCAATTTGTGGGCCGGCCACTGAATCGATTCATTCATCGATTTTTCGCAGTACGACGTCGCCGCCGTTGCCTTACTGCTACTGCTGCTGCTGCGCAACAAAAGCACACTTCGAGTGGCAATGAAAGAGCGGAGGAACAAGAGAAAACGGTGAAAAAAATGCCTCATCGATTTTGGGTATGGGAAAATGAAAACATCATTCGTTATTAATACCCCCACTTAAATATTTAACAAATTATGCGGGGCCTACGACTTTCTTTGCAAGGAAAAAAGTCTGCCTTGACAACACACACACACACACACAAATGTCTACAAAACACCCCTTAGCAACGATGTCATTTCCCAGTCGCAATCGCGCAGCCCTTGCGCGCCTTTCACCAACACTAAATACACAAAATTTCAACTCGAAAATTTATCCCCCCTGCCTCTTCTAACATACAAAATTCTTTTTTTTTAGTCTAGTTACTATGTACGTACTACCATATATACATATATAATATGCAACAAAGTTGCTTTTTGCAAAGGCCAATACACAGAAAAAACCACGCGAATTTTTGCCGGTAAAAATCAGGTTTGTTTTACATCTTTTTTTCTTTTCCCAGTCTTTTCCGTTTCTACAGCGTTGCTGCCTTGCCTCGCCTCACTTCGCTTTGCCTCATCGTTATCTTCTTTTTCATTCGGTATTCTTTCGTTTCGCAGAAAACACTACTCATCGACAGAGACGACGACGCCGTCTCGACGCTTCTGTCGAAAGTCAAATCATTGGCAGCGAGGCGCACCTACACACAAATGTCTGCAAAATTAATAATTTCCAATCTATTGCTTTTCTTTCGTCGTTCGTTGTTTAAATTGTCGACATTTTCATCACCAATTTTTTTTTTTTTTTGACGAAGCGTAGGCCATGCGACGTCAGCGCTTCTAAACGACCCCTCCCCAAAGTTGGCGCTCCGTTGACAAAAAAAAATTTTTTTCCTATCTTTGGGGTACTTACCATCGTAGCGTTCAGCCTGTTCGGCCAATTTTGCCTTGTAGACGTTGTTTTCACGTTCAGTCATTGTGTTTTTTTTAAATCCTTTTTAGTAAAATTAATCCACAGAAAAAATTATTTTAAATGCTCCCGGTACGTGCGGCGTCGATTCTGCTGCTGCTGTCTTCGTCGCCTTCTTTTTCTCTACTGCTTTTAGAGTTGACAAGCGCTCTGCTTAGCTGTAGCTGCTTAGCTCACTCGCACGCTCGGTTCGGCTGCCGTTCCGTTTTCAATGTCGTCGTGGACGCTACACGAATCTGCGAGAGTACAGTAAAGAACGTTTTGAGGGTAAAATGAATATTTTTCAGTTTTTTGGGCTTTTTAATCTATTTATAATTTTAACTATCTTTCCGCACACACTCTCACTAGATAATGTTAATTTGAATTATTTGATTGATTTTCAAATCCATACTTTATCGTCGTTTGCTCAAAAATGTCTCTGTAAATGAGACGCAGAGGCGCGGCAAAAAAAGATGTCTCATGAATGGCGCTGTTCAAAATATCGCCTAGTATCGATAAGAGAAAACTATCGCCAAATTAATATCTACGCTACGGTCTCATCACACATTTCACTAACGCCTTTTGGTTGGTACGAATTGTAATTTCTCAAAATCAAAATAAAAAATTATATTGGTTGATTGACATTTGAACATTTTTATTTATTAGACTCTTAATTTATATTAAATAGGATCATTTATGTATTAATAGTAATTTACTAAGATTAAGAGTTATAACCAGTATTGTATAATGTAATAATAAAATAATTAAGGGGCTTATGTATTCACGCATAAGATAAAAAAATACCTTGCTGGTGAGTATAGCGTTATATATAACATTAACCAGGGCTGCGCAGCCGTCTGTTGACAGTATCAGGCTGTTAATTTCAAATCGAGGTATAATCATTGTTATTCTTCCAAATATTCATGTTTTATATTGAGTTTCGTCCAATTGCATGTATACATTGACATTAACGAATTGGTTCTTTTATTTATCTTTTTGAAATATATTTTAATTATTTAAATAATTAAATGCTCATTGCTATTAACAGTTTCGAAAATGTTAATGCTACAGGGCTGTTAAGTCTTCTAATCCATTCAGTTGGGAGGCAAAACAACAAAACAAAACATTAGTCGAAAATGTAAAGGAACTTGTATTGAAAATAAACATTGCTTAAAATAAATATAGAAAGGATGAAATTGCGAGGTGCAAGTAATTGCGTCTTGCTCTAGATAAAGATTGCCACATTATCAACATGTTCAGATCATTCGACTAGCGTCAGCAATTATTTTGTGCACCATATTTACTGCTGCAACACCGCAATTGAAACGAAAAGAGAATCGTTCCACGATGAATCTTAATCTGGGTGGTTGGATACACAGCTTCACTGTGACCGACACACAGCAGCACAAGGGAGGCTACACCATCTACAAAATTACATCGATCGTAAGTGCATATTCAACATATATATATATATATATTTATATTTGGTAGTTAATTAATTGAGACGGGAAACATTTGGTTAGCTTTTTCCCCGCTCGGTGCCTCAGGCATTGACCTGCCTGGTTGTGTGGAAGCGGTTCCATGAGATCAAGCGACTGCATCGGGAACTGAGTCGACGGCACAAAGCGCTCCAGTTGCCGGGCAAGTTGCCCGAGCCGACAGACAGCAGCTATTTCAAGCGTTTTGATGTGGCTGTTATCCAGCGACGCAAAGATTACATTCTTCAATTTCTGGATTTTGTGGCCCAACATCCGGCGCTGTACAAATGCAACACATTTACGCAGTTCTTCAGCGAAGCGCATTCTCCAAATGCGACGCCACTGCGCAAATTGTATGTGGAACGTTCGCTCAAATCGCCGAACAGCAGAGAAAGTTGCGATAAACTCGATGTGGCCTATGATCAACCTGTGGACCCTCCAATTAGCGATAGCGAGCAACCTAACAGTGATAAGGTTGAGGAGCAGCAGCCGCAGTCTAAGCGCGACTATAGCCGCCTTCTGACGCCGATGGCCTCGGTGGAGAGCGAAGATAGCGATTACATTTATGAGGCGGCCTTGGAATTCAGCTATGCTGTCCAAGCGGAAGTTAATCTGGAGTATGAGGAGGCGCACCGGCGGTACAAGCATGGCGTTGAACTGTTACTTGTTGGCACCAAACATGACACCAACGAGGATCGGAAGTTTATAGCCAAAGCCAAGATAGCCAAGTATTTGGCCCGAGCCGATGAAATCCATGCAAATTTCTTGCGCTTCGATTCGGTGCGAAACAACGGACGAAAACTGAAATTTCAGCTGTCTCTGGATGAGGTGGACAATGTCTCACAGCTGGAATGTGCCTGGAACCAATTGGCCAAATACAAAGTGCTTCAAGTGCTTGGGCAACGGGTCATGCAGGTGCAGTGCATCACACAGCCACAATCGCAACCGATGGCCATCATGAAGGGCATCGAGAAACCAGCCAGTAATTCACCCACTCAAAGCATCTTTCTGCCGCAGCGTGTGCCGTACATGTGCAAACTGTTGGCCTACTTTCAGTCCGATCAGAAGATATTCCTACTGCTTAAGCAAGCGGAGGGCGGACGCCTCTATGACTACATACAAAGCTATACGCCAACGGCCAGCAAATGTGAGGATTACGCTGACCTATTTCCTGCCGATCAGCCGCTGACCATGGATAGCGATGTGACTGATTTGGTGCGCAACTCTCAGCAGTTGCTCAAGTCCGTCTCGCAAACGTTGAGCAGCCTGCAGGCAGGCACACTAACTACGAGACTCCAGCAACCCAGATCACCTGCTGGCAGATACTTTCCGGAAGCATGCCTCCGGCAATGGGCCTGTGAATTGGCCGTAGCCATACACAGTCTGCATGGCAAGGGCGTAATCTTACGGGATCTGCACATGGAGAACATACTGCTTGGCCATTCGGGACAAATGATGCTCACGTACTTCTACCAAAACGAGGGACTCAGCTCAGATGACAATTATGTCCACAAGGCGCTCAATTTTAAAGCGTTAAGTGATCACTTCGTGGCACCGGAACGACCGCTTAGCTTTCGCTCCGACTGGTGGAGCTATGGCGTGGTGCTCTACCAACTTCTCCTCGGTGTGGTAAGCTATTCCAACGTATAGAATGTTATTATAACTAGTCCACTTGGCTAAAAAAAAACGTCCAATTTCAGTCCTACAAGGCTGTGCATCCCGGGCAGCTGGAGTTCTACAGCTGTGTGCTCTATCCTTCGGATGCCTTGGACATTTCGGATAATGCACGCAGCTTGTTGGAGCAACTGCTTCAGCTGACTCCAGTTCTACGCCTGGACTACGAACAGCTGCAGGCGCATTCTTTTTTCGAAGGCATCGATTGGCAGATGGTGCTAGAGCAGGGCAACATTTCCACTTAAATCGAATTGAATGTATCGATAGCGATATTCTCGACGCTAAATCAGTGAAACATTACCGTTTAGGTTAAATGCAGCTATCAAATATGTCGATATTAACAATATCGTTTTTGTGCAATTTTGGCACCTTCTACAGTCAAACTTACCTAAAGTAAACTTATCTTGTATTATTTTCTTAACTTCAAGTTAGTTTGACTGTAGTTTAATTTATAGTATACTATTATTTTGCAATAACGAAAATAAAAATAAGGAGAATATAATTTAATCGAGTCTCAAAATTGTTAATTAATTTCTGTTGAGTTTTGTTTGTTTTTTTGTTTTAGTTTCTTAGTTTAAAGTTTTTTTGGTTTTCACTGGAACTCTATGTGGTACAAAATATGTTACTTTATTCTTTGATATACATTATGTATTTATATGTGCATATGTACATTGCGTATTATATTATATATTATATTTATTATTTAGAAAGAAGGCTAGATCTTATATTAGATTTACGCAAAACGAGAGAATTGGATATTGTAAACAAATATAGAAGTATTAACATTTTTGTATATCTTATACGCAAATTATACAATTCGATCAAACATTTTTATTGTCTATCTACACAACAGTTTTTGATAAGAATATAATTAATTAATTCTAGGTATATTCGGTGCCAGAATCAAGGCAAACGCATATGATTTGCCACATATTCTGGTCACTGCAAGTAAGGCACATTTGGAATGCATTCCGTATGGTGGTATGGTCAATAGAAATAACCAACACTATAATTATTATTATTATTATTTTTTTTGATTAAAACTAATAAAAAAGCATTAAGTTTTGGCAAGACTTGTCGATTTTGCTGTTGTCGTTTAACTAAAAACGAGACTTAAAAGTAACAAGGAACCTATGGCGAAACATTTGCTCCACATTTTATCTATACATTTCGGCATTTTCTAGCAATTTGGGGACAACTTGAAATGCTGCACACACACGCAAATAGGGACATTTAAAACGGCACTGTTTCGAGATCGGTATAACTCTCGTTGGCTTTGGAACTTTGTACAATACTAATTTAGGACATAAATATAAAACGCTTAACTAATTACTGTCAGTTTTGATCAAAAATAAGCAGAAATATAACACTTAATTAGTGTTAATTTTTAGATAGTTGATATTTGAGTCTATTGTTTTTTTATTTTTATGGCAAAAATTTTAGGATTTGTTAACAGAGACGGTTTTTTGTTAACAGACACTCTGCTCAAAATGGCCGCTTGAAACGCACTGTTGCGTTGACAGAGGCAGAGCGTCGATGCTGCTGCTGCTGTCGATGTGTGAGCATTTCCCTTAATTCAAAAAAGGCGGCAGGACATAACTCTGAGCTTGCTGCTGCTGTTGCACAGTGACGCCTGCATCCTCGCTTTTGATCACAGTGTGCAGACCGCTATCATTGTCATCGCTGCCGGATGCTGCGGCCGCTGCTGCTGCAGCTGCTGCCGCCGCTGCTGCCGCAGTCACGTAATGATGCGTATCCATGTGACAGGAGGCAGCAACGCTGCTGTTGTCCAGCCCCGTTGGCGGCTGGCACTGCACCTGAACGTACTTAGCCTCCTCCGCGCTGAGATACTTGCCATTTAGCTGCTGGTGCACTGTGACCAGCGTTCCATCCGTCAACTGTTGCTGACTGTTGCTCGTTGCATCCAGATGCTGCTGCTGCTGTTGCTGCTGCTGCTGCAGATCTGTCGCCTGGTAGCCATTGCCCGTTTCGGCTGGCTCCGCAGTGCCGTTTGTTGCCACGGATCCATTCATCTCAATGCGCGGCGGGCTTCCGTAGTCAAAGTGGCGCATGGGAAACAGCTGAGATTCGTGCACGTAGGTGCCATACTGGCCGGAGTAGGTTCCATACGGACTGGCGGCCGGCGATAGCAGACTGAACTGTGGACTCAGCTCGTACGGTGTCTGGTAGCTTGTCCAGCTGTCCATGCTGCCCGGCGGCGTCACTGTTGTCGTCTGCGGAAAACTGGCGAAAGGTGGCGCCAGTGTGCTGTTCATGGCCGCCGTCGGCGGCGTATTTGTCTTAATGTAGCCAGTCTTGCGGGGCGGCTCATGCTTGCGCCACTTGGCCCGACGATTCTGGAACCAGACCTGCACCCGGGACTCGCTCAGACTCAGCTTGATGGCCAGCTCCTCACGCGCAAACACATCCGGATACGGTGCACGCTCGAAGGCTCGCTCTAATTCCTCCAGCTGATACGCAGTGAAGGTGGTTCTGAAAGTGCACAAGAATCGATAAAGGAAATTGTCAGATACTTATTGTCTTTATAAATTAAATATTTATATATAAAAAACATGAGTAAAAAGTATTTTTTTTTTAAATGAACTTTGTTTTTTTTATGTATTTATTATTGTCAAATATATTTGCAATTTTTTCATTTTAAACTAGTTTAAAATTTTATTTATATAATTTAATAATTATAGCTTCAATAACTATCATCAATGTTCTAAAAAAATCCCCACATTTGAACCATCAAACTTTTAAGCTAAAGTAAAAAATAAAAATATACTGAACGGCTTTTATTTTAATAGTTAAGAGGTTTGAAGGAATTATTTCATTATTCCAGTAAGATAGAAGACTGAGAAAAAGAGAGTGTTAATGTATTAATTATATATATTATTTAAATTTTAACCAAAACTAAAGCAGAATAATTTATAAAATTAGTTCGACCCATTTTCCTACACTCATATTTGCCATAATAGAATTGGTAAATTAAATGCTAAAATTTAAAATCAGAGGTACAAATTTAATACCAACTTTTGAGAAAACTTTTCTTTCAGCAAATCAAATTTAAAACTTAACTTATATGTCAATATTTAAATAATTCAAAACTTATGGTTAAATTCGAATAAATGTATTTAAATAAATGTAATCTCGCATTTTTTTTATAGTGTAATTCTAGTCTGCTATTGAGCTGGCTATTTTGTTTCAAACTCCAGCTGTTTTATATACAAAAACAAACTAAAATACATACACACACATATATACACAGTCTCATAAAATACGTTA
Organism: Drosophila dives; assembly: GCA_035042365.1. NCBI lineage: Eukaryota > Metazoa > Arthropoda > Insecta > Diptera > Drosophilidae > Drosophila > Drosophila dives. Next base: position 3,259,295 of record JAWNLJ010000439.1, read on the forward strand.
AGTATACGCCCCATTGTGTGTATATTAAATTGAGAGATAATTTCATAGATTTCCCGTCGTTAAGTTAATTGTGGCAAATTGGTTTTGCTCTCACCTCGTTTTCTTCTTTTTGATGCCATTGGGATCGCCTTTCTTTTTATTGTTGTTGTCCTTTTTAGCAGCAGTCACAGCGACAGCGACGCCAGCAGCACCACCACCACCACCACCACCAACACCAGCAACAGCAGCAGCATTTGCACCACCCGCAATGCTGCCAGTTGGCGAGTTGGAATTATTGTTGCTATTGCTATTACTGTTGTTGTTGCTGTTGCCATTGGGCGTTGTGGAGGCATTCTCCATTTGGGAGCACATCTCATCCGGTTTTTTAAGCTTGCCACTTGTGCCATTGCTGAGCAGCAGCGACGAGGATTCCATCAGACCATTGCCATTGCTGGCATCCTCATGGCCATGGCCATGGACGTGGGCGTGGGCATGGGCATGACTATGATGCGGACTACCGCCGTAGAGATGCTGCTGATGTTGCAGCTGGACATGTTGCTGCTGCTGTTGCTGCGGCTCATACGGATCCTTTGGCGAGTAGTCCAGCTTGCCATTCAGCGCATGATAATCACTCATAATACCAACCAGTTGCTGCTGTTGCTGTTGCTGCTGCTGCTGTGGCTTGTGATGCAACATGCCATTGTGGTTGAGTGGATGCGAATGTGAAGGTGGCGGAGTTACTGCATAATGCTGCTGCTGCTGATGATGTTGCTGCTGCTGCTGTTGCTGTTGCTCGACAAGCTTCTGTGGCGTCGTTATGTATTCGTATTTCTGGCTGGGCGAGAAGCAGCCCATCTTGTTGCCAAAGTCCAACTTCTGGACATAGTTTGGTGAACCGGAACCACCGCCACCATTTGGCAGTATGGTGTTGCAATCTGGCAACCGTTGTTGCTGCTGCTGCTGCTGGCTGCAGAGTTCGTGGACAACGCTGCCCAGCATCACGGTATGCAGGTTGCTGCTCTGCGTGATTGTCGTTGTGGATGTGGGCAGCAGTGGTTTGCTGGCGCCTAGCGGACTCAGTGGACCGCTGCTAAAGTCACCAAAGATCTGATCATCGAAGCTGGCGTGCTCCATTTTAGTTTTTTTTTTGTTTTCAAAAGGAAAACACACACACACGAAGCACACACAAACACAGACACAATTTACTTGTTGTTTTTAAGTGTTAATCCATTTAGTGGTTTAATCAAAGTGCGCGCAAAATCAAAATCAATTTATAGATGCTCACTAATTGTTGTAAATGAATTAATTGCATTTAGTTTTTTGGCGCACGCGCATAGCGTTTGCGGTCGTTTGAAATGAATGCTCCTGAATTGAACTGATATGAATACTGCACTCGCTCGCCGTACAAAGCGCAGCGATCAACTGCGAACCGCTCGAGTCTGTGCCTGTGTCCTTAATTGAGCCCACAAGTCGCGATGATTGCCTTTTTATACCAATTTGCTGACAGCGATGCGACGCAGCCCGTTTCGGCCAATCAGCGACAAGCAATGGCTGCTGCTTGCAAACAGCGCAACAATAGAGCGAGAGGCATAGCATAGCATAGTGACAGACATGCTGCGTGTGTGTGTTTGTATATTATGCTGGCTCGTGTGACTTTCTGCTTTTGCTGCTTCTGCCTTTGGCTTTGCCTTTGCCAAGCACAGTGGGGTGTGGTTTTTTGTACTGTGCTGAGAATCGGTTTGCTGGTTGCTCGTAGCAAGGTTTTTGCAGCGGGTTCTCGGACTCATTTTTATTCGCGTTACGCTGATCGGCAGACAATATCGATGGACGGCTGAGCATGTCCTGGGAGAGTATTTGGGTATCTGAATTCTTAGAAATGTTTTTTTTTATTCGCTTTAATATATTTTTCAATAAAATAACTAGTTCACATTGGAATGGAGTATTGTGATTATTTTAGTTTAATTTTACAATTTGAATTTTATATTTTTCGTATTGACAATATAAATTAATAGCATTTATAGCTTAAACCTTTTAATTTTATTATAATTTTTTGTACATTTAAAATTTATTTACTTAATTTTATTTAAAATTTTGTTTTATTTTTATTAAATATTTCTTAAAACGTTTACATTTTTGTAAACTTTTCAAATGAAATAAATAAATACAATAATAACTATTTTAGCAGTTCATTTAAAAAATTTCTTCTCCGCCGTTAGCTTATAAGTCATTATCCATCACCTGCCTGCATGTCCACAAATGTTTTCCCTCCGATTAGACTTGGCCAGTACGCATCCCTATACATACACATATTAACAGATTACACAAGTCTAATTGGAATAGTCTCACGCCATACGATCGCATGAGGGTCTTATTATTATTTTTGTTGTTATTGTTGGTGTTTATATTTGCCACCACCGTAACCTCAAGGATCCTTCTCTACTGGCTTGCAACGGGTCGCTCTGCTGCTGTTGCGCGTGTCACCCTCAGCCCTGGCTTGAGGTATAACCTCACCCTCTCTGAAGACTGGCGTGCGCGACCTTTTGGCCAAATGCTGGTATTGCACGGGGCACTTACGAGAATGCCATAGTAATAGTAGAGTTATGGGTCGCCTGCTTCGATTTTGAGATTTCACATGCAAAATTTTGGATATTGAAAATAAAAGGTACGGGGAGGTGGTAAATTATTAGAGGGAGAATGATAGGCCATAAACAAGATAATGTGGGTAGTTTGAATGCGCGAAACAATAATAACCATTTTTAGTTATGAATATTAGATTTTAGTATATAAGCATTTTGTATTAAACATTCAATTTTTTTTTTATCGTGGCATTAGTTAGTAATACAATTAATATTATAACATAGTATAGGATAGTTGTGCTTCTTTTTCTTTTTATTTATTAGAGCTTTATCATTAACATTTAAAAAAAATATAATATACTATTTTTAATTACAGTTTAAAATTAGTGACTAAGTCATGAGCAACACACAATTTTGCATTCGATAATATTATTAATAAAGCTGCAACTATGTAACAATTTTTTATTTTCAAATTTTATTTATAATTATTAATTATAATAAAATATAGTTAATTTGACTTGATTTTTAAAATCCACTTGCAAGGAAAATTTTCAAAAACCTCATAAATTTCTGCGATTTGAGTTATTCTCATCCATCAATCCTTTTTTTTAGCCAGATCAAACATATTTTTATTTTTCTTATTTGTTTAAATATAAATAAATATTATAAATATCATAATTTTTATGTTAAATATAAATGAAAGGAAGGCTACATTTATTTACAAATATTAATGTTTTAGCAGCAAAAGTTCGCTCCATTTAAATAAATATCCAACAAATTCTCACCATTTACCACAACACCCAATCCTAATACTGCCCGCATTGACCTTGCCCAAGAATTTCCCAGGATTCAAAAGGATCAACAGTGACGACTATTTCCCATCGAATCGCGCACAAAATATATGAAAACAATTTGATACTTTTGGACGCACTATGTGGCAATGCCGTCGGATTTGTCTTTGCAGGTCTGGAAAAATGCGGGCAGCGGAAACGGAATCTAAATCGGAATAGAAATGGGAAACAAGAATGGGAAATGCGCACGCGATCGGCGTTCAGCAAAAGGAAAGAATGAACTCACCCCACATAAGGAGAGGTGATGCCTTTTGAATCCGCCAGACAACATTTCGCATTTCGATTGCGCCAATTATGTGGGCAATTGGTTGGTGCGGGACCATCCTCGATGGGAATGAAAAGTGGGTTGTCCTGCTGACTTGAGGCTTTGAGGGTTAAGAAAAGTCAACTATGATATCATCTGCGAGAGATCAAAAGTTAATTGCAAATGCGATGCTGGGACTCTTAATTTCTAGCCCTCGGGGACAAAGAACACAAAGAAAACTAATAATAAATCTGTATTAGGCTATATGGCTACCTTAAGATTTCTGATTTTATCTTAATTATATAAAAAAATTAAGTGTTCTGTGAAGAAAATAAATACGAATATATTTATGTTTCAAAATGGAAAGTCAATAATCTAAATTTAATTTGATTGAGAAGGTATTTATTTATATGATATGATGATATAATAAATAAAAAATTTATAATTTATTTTAATATGCAACCCACATTCAAGGTCAAATATATATTTTTATTATGTGACTATGAATCAGATTAAATTGAAATATAGATTTGCGGCGTATTTAGAAAAATGTAATAATGGACCATTATATATTTTTTTTCAAAGTTTGATCCAAACTGATGGGTTTCTCCTGAGAACTTTGCCTTCTTTCCTTTGCCTTAATGCACGAATGATTAAGCTGTGCATAATTTTTTTTAATTATAAATCTTACATTGGCGTATTTCACTGATTTTCGTCAATACTGTTCCGTCTGTCTATCAAATTTATAATATACATATATCCCGCTCCCTTCTATATTTACTTTTTGTTTTGCGTTCCTTATAGCTTCTATATATATATAGTTCATTTTTATTTTTTACGTTTTAAATTTTAATTTAATGATTATTTCTTACTTATTTACAAACAGAGTAAAATTACAAATAAACCTAAATTAAAAAAAAAAAATTATAATGCACACTTTATGGCTACTTTAAAATCTCTGATTCAATCTAAATTATATAAATAAGTGTTCTGTAAAGAAAATAAATGGTAACTCAATAATTTAAATTTAATTTGGTTGAGAAGGTATTTATTTATATGATATGATGATTTAATCTATAAAAATATTAAAAAATTCATTTGAATATGCAACACATATTCAAGGCTTAATATATATTTCTATTGTGTGATTACGAATCGGATTAAATTGAAATACAGATTTGCAGCTTTGGTTTCTTTAAAAGACAACAACTTGGTACAGTTTATCACACAAAGCAAAATGCGCTTCCTAAGCTTTTGTTGTTTGCGAGTGCGACAATATTTCATATTTTTTCCATAACCATTAAGATACACTTACACACAAAACACATACAGGCACAGACATACACACACACATACTTGGCCATCATCGCACTTGTGCACATTTGTTTTGAACCCAGTGACAGTCACTCACCAGCATCATCATTCGGCATTCTCATCCTACACTGGAATATTATCACATTGTATTACGATATATGTATATTTATATATCTATGTAGATGCTTTGACGGTTTGCCTTTAGTTTTTGCATTTTTATATAGTATAGGCGTAGTCTGAAAAATTTAATAAGGGAAGCCAAGCTGTTATCCACAGCAAAATACTTGCAAGCTAATTAAGAATTACTTATAGCAATAAATTGTTGAGATTTTTTTCAAGAGTTTTTAAACTAATAACTTTTTTCTTATGATTGTGATTATGAATACAAGTCTACCTTCTGATAACTTTGTCTCCTTTTTTTGCCTTAATGCACGACTCATTAAGCTGTGCATAATTTTTTTTTCCAATTTTAAATCTTATATTACATCCATCAAATATATATATCTCGCTCCCTTCTATATTTACTTTCTGTTTTGCGTTCCTTATAGCTTATATATATATATATATATATATAGTTAAATTTTAGTTTTTTTCGTTTTACATTTAAATTCAATGATTAATTCTTACTTATTTTCAGACTGAGTTAAAAATAATACGTTATGTATGTACAATGATTATATTATAAAAATATTAGTTAAATAAATTCTGTAGTGTAGAAATAAAACGATTTAAATTTTATTTTTTGATTATACATTTATTTACGTTAAAAACATTTTAACGTAATAAAATAATAAAATAAATAATTAAATTCTGCACTGCTTAAAGTTTAATTAATCCCTGTTAGACTGCCCCGTGATAAAGACGCCCATGTTACAAGATTTGTATGATCGGATCTTTTATGTTTTTTTTTTCATGTCAGTCGCTCTGCGATTGCGATCTGCGGCAACGAAATTCCAATATGGCGTGCACACACAAACACGCACACACTCATGTGTGTGTACATATTTCTATATATGTGGTACACAATACATAGTGTCAGAGTCCAGAATCGGGCAAAGCAGTTCAGCAATACAGATGCATTCAATTAAGCTTCGTTAAGATCAATTTAAAATCCCGCATAAAATAACAAATAGTTTTTGTACTTTAGTTCCATTTCTGCCATCGCTATTTGTTGTCGACTGTCGACTGGCGACTGTCAGCCAACCAGCCAACCAGCCAGCCAGCCAGTCAGTAACAACAGCAAAGCAAAAGCGTTTTGAAATCCACGCAGCCCACGGAACGAGACAATGTCTCCAAGTCGGTCGGGGACCGGGCCCCGGAACCCCGTCATGACAAAGATGTATAGTTTTTCATATTTTGTTAATTTTCTATGGCACTTTGGGGTTCCAGCTGCTCATTGCGCATTGCCCATTGCCCATTGCCCACTTGTTACCCCCTTTCAGCACTTAACATGATGAGGCACTATATATGTGTAGCACATGTACTTTATGTACATAGTGCCTTCAGGCATACTCGATAGCAACGGATGTACGGACATCTCTGACATCTCCGACTGACCCAACAGATCTCGAGCTATACTTATACAACAACTACTTACAGCTATCAGTCGCGGAGCCAAACTCTTCTCTTCCGATTTTGCAATTGTTTTACCCCATTAACAAAATATTTAAGATGACTCCAGAATGCAATATCTAATTAATTGTTGCTCTTACATCACTCCAAATTGGTAAATATAAAAGTATGTATAATTGTTATTATTAGATCTGTTAGATGTAATGTGCCTCCTGAACCTATGGGTCTTAATGCTTGAATGGAGTTTTATCGTGTTTATGGTTTCTATCCCTTTTGAGTTTAGAACATTTTTCCCCAGAATACTATATTTTCCATATGCCGCTGGCTCTGTTTTGATTATGATGATTTTTTGATTGTGACTTATTTTCAAGAGAAAATTGCATTGTTTGCGATCTGGCTCTGCTGCTCAGCTGTTGATTCCTTCTTCGTTTCTCAATTAATGCTTTATTTTGTTATCCTTTGCCACAATAATGTTAAGGTTGGTTTAGTTTCTAGCTAAATTATTATTTCCGTTTCTTGGCTATCGAATTGTATGTAGTAACTAGCTAAGAAGTACAACTTTATTATAATGTTTTCAAAATTTTAAACATGATCAGATTTACTTTACGCCAATAAAGCAAAATTTTAGTTTACTTATGGTATCAAGGAAACAACTTGTTAGTTACAAAAACTATATTAAGGCATGTGTAAAATTCAGCTTCAATTCTCTTATCGTTGCTCGATGATACACAAATCACTCCGTTAAATTGCCAATTATCACAAACAGAATTAAAGATTATGTTGAACAAAGGAAAAAACCATTTAAAAATACAAGGTAAAATAAAAATAAATATGTGTAAATTTGTCATGTCAAGAATATAAATGTAGGTATTTTATTATACTTCTCATTTCTGTTCTTTATTCTAGTATTGACTAAATAAAGTTGGCTTATAATCTTTAGTGAAAGAAAACACTGTATTTTTATATTGTCCGTCTAGGTAAATTAAATTTTATTTAATTGATTTACTTACATATATATATATATATATATATATATATATATACATATATAACAAAAAATATATATATACACAATACAAATATTATGAAAAGTATTTCCACAAATATGGTAAAATAAATTGCACAGACAAAATATAAATATAAATCATTCATTTATTTAAAAATTTGCAAATATATACAATTTGGTAAGATTAAAAGAATTCGTTAGTATTAAGGACTCCAAAAAGCAGTCAAAATTTGAAGTTGCTATTAAAATGGCTTAGCTTAATTTATATTTTAGTAGTTTGCTATGGATTTTTTGTAGTTCTTAATCCGTACTTCTGTGCATTGAAATTCCTTTTCTTTGATCAGTTGAGTTGTAAGTTATCTGATTTTTGATGGACTCCATCACTTGGCTCGAGGTGCCTAACAACTGAAGTAAGTTAAATAGTCGTAGACTAGGCTAATTCTACTAGAAAACGCGTTTGACAAAATTAACAATTCTCTTTACAGTAATTAAATTGGTGCAGGGCATACAAATGAAACAGATACAACTTAATGCAATCAAAGTGAAAGTGAGAACACGCCAATAAATTAAACCCAATCAGAATCACTACCATATAGCGTATATATGGCACATATATAGCTCATGGGTATAGAGATGACAACTACTTCGTTTGGCTTGGCCCTTGTAATTGGCTCTGGGACTCGGAGTCTTGTCGATTCGAAAAAAAAATCCCATCACAGCGCGCGTAATTCAAATTAATTGCCGGCAATTGTGACTTATTTAAGCCAAAGGCGCCATTTAATGCGACCAACATGGATATGGATGCAACATGTTGCAATGTCACTGATAACTTAAACGGCGCGATCATTGCCAAGTAACTAGGTCCAAAACTTGTTGATGTGGGTGTGCATATAAAAGCATGATATAATTAAGTAATTTGCTTAAACGTTTTTGTATTTCTTTATATATTTTACACGATATATAAATATATAAATATTTTTGAAAAATTTTATGCACAACTTTTTATCACATACTTACTGGGAATTGTTTGCTTGTCATCCTAAACCTAAATTTAAATATAATTTATGATTGTATGTATAAATTTAAGTTATGAAAGAATAAAACTTAGATTTAAATTATCTTGTATTCGATTTCTCACGACTGAATTATTTGTTCAATTATTAATTTTTCATTTGGCAACAGAACTTAAAACTCTTCTTTTTGGGAAAAAAAAAACATTAAAACGTTATTTAATCAGCTCGAAGTGCAAATTAGAAGTGAAATTTAATTCTTTGTTTTATTTTTTTTTTATTCGGTGTAAATTAGCTTTTAAATGTAGATTTGAAATAATTGTAATTTTGCAACATGTTTGTATGGGTTGTATTGTAAGCGTTGTATTTTTTACCACAAAACTATTTAATCCGTGTGATTACATTTTGGTATATGATAAAGAAACAAAGTGAAAGTATGTAAGTATGTATATATGAAAGTAAGTATGTATGTATATTAAGAAATATTAAGAAATAATATCGCTGATCTTAAACATTTCAACCTGCCTTTTAGTTGTGTGCACTTTTTAAAATTATGTTTTGAGTGTTTTGCAAAATTGTTGCATCTTTATTTATAATTGAATTTGGAGCTCTTTGCTGTGGCTGTGGGCGTCGCTTATCGCTTTTGGCTGGTCGGAAGCTGTGTGGTTTAATTGTTTGTAATTAAATAAAATTGTACAAGGTCGGTTACAAACTCACACTCTGACATTGGGACTATGGACCATGGCTACCAATTTGTTTTAATATATATAAAACATACATGTAAGTAATGAAAACGCCGGCCGGCCGGCGAAATTATATTTGTTTTGTGTAGTACGCGTCTGAAAATTGATTCCTGCTCATTATTTCATTAAAAGCATTCCGAGCACTGGCTCACTCAGTCCACTGCCGGGACAGAGATGGAGACATGGCATCGTTGTCATCGTCGTCGTCGTCGCCGTCAGTGTCGTCATCGTGCTCTGTGATTTTTGCCTGCATTTTGATCTGATTTTATGAATGGAATTGTATCAATTGATTGTTTTGGTGCTGTTATCGTTGCCTTTTGATCGTCGATAATTAAGTCGGGGGTGTGTTTTGTCTTTTATTTTGTCTGTCTGAACATCTATGTACTGAAAGTGCTTGCTAAATAGATTTGAGTTATTGGGAGTGGGTCAATCGTTGTTAGTGGCTTAATTAACAAATCAAATTGTCTAATGGAAATCAAATTGTTTTGATTGAAGGAGGCGCTAGGCAATTAATTTTCAATAACATTCAAATCCAACTATAATTTTATAGTTTTCTTTGATATTCACTTTAAATCTTAATTATTTAGAATATCCTTAATAACAATTTGTGACATACGACCTAAATACATACAAAAACAGCAGGTTCTCAGTTGCAAAATATGCAGTAAGATTTACCTCATTCAGTATATATAGCCTCCAATGTCATATATATTTTAAACATTCAATTAATTAGTCGTCAGACAGTTATTTTAGATGCATTATGTGAGTGCTAAAAAAAGTTGAATACAATCTATCATATTAAAACCACAAAGATTCTTTCATAAGCGAATAACTTTTAAAATAATCATAAAATAACCAAGGAGTTTATTTTGAAAAACAAGTGCAAGTTTTTTTTATTATTTATAAGTTTAAATTCTATTGATTAGTCAAGAATGTAAATGTAGGTATTTTGTTATACTTTTTAAGATAATGACTAACTATAAATCTCTTTTCTCTTGTTTATTTTGGTATTGACTAAATAAAGATGGCTTATAATATTTATGTTATGTGTATGTAAATATAAATATGCAACATGAAATTCCAAAATATGTGCACACTACTCACAGACTGTCATCCACATGTACGCGAAGCGCAGGGTAGGATGCGGAGAAGGTGGAGAAGTGGACACGGATGACATGCGGGCAAGTTTTTCAATTGATCTTAACGAAGCTTAATTGCTTTTGCATGTATTGGTGTGTGCATGTGACTCGAACAGCAAACAATAGGGATGTTCATTCTAAAAATAAACATCGATATTTTCTGCGTTTCGATATATCGAAATGTTTTTGCTTAAATCATTAGTCTATTGCAGCTTATTTTTATATTACAAATAATATTATTTACAATGACTTAAGCAGCAATTTTGGGTAATAATGGCTATCTGAGGCAATACAAATACATTCGATTGTTAAACAGAATAAAGTTTCTGATATCTAAGTTCGAGAATTATTAATAGACTGGTCGTAGTAGTATTTTATTGCTGATAAGTATGCATATCTTCTGAGTTTTGTTCGGATATCTAAAACAGACTTTCATTTACCTATAGTTCCTATGGTAGCTTATCCAAGTTTTACGTTATTAACTTAAAAACTGAATAAAAGGCTTGCAAAATGATATTGAGATTTGGAAAAGCTGTCAGAGCACTACATTCAATTCTTCAAAATGGCACATCCACTGCCCAAGTTGGATATGTCTGCGATACCCGATTTTTCATCGAATGCCATGGAACACTGGGGTCTAGTTACATATCGTGGGACTGCTCTTCTATATGATGATTATCAGATTAGTTCCACGCTGAATAAGCAGTATGTGGCTGCTGTACTGGCTCACAAGATTACTCATTAGTGGTTCGACAATCTGGTCGCTGACTTTATGCATTCCGATTGGGCATGGTAAGTAAGACTAAGGAATTAGTATATAGAATAACAATTATTATTATAAGTGCATTTCTCTTACTGAGCAAATCAGCGCTGTGAATTAAGCTGGTAATATAATCTTATTAATTAAATTTTGTCCTTCCAATTTTAACTACTATTTTTTAAACTTTAAAATCCTTTAAGGCCCCGTCATTGCTCTATTGACATCCGAGTTTAATGTTCGCTGGTCTACTCTACTCGCATCCCACTGTGCAAAAGGAGGAATCTATGGATAAAATGTTATGCCATTTTCGTTATGATTATGACAAAGACCAGCGAAGCTTAAACTGGGTGTTGCCAACTATTTGACCAAATACTCCTCAGCCATTCTGATGTTAAGCACCTGAGTCTACAGCTGCACCTAGGCTGCAAGCGCTCAAGAACAATCTCATGTTCACAGAGAACTAAGTTTCGAATGGACTTTTCCCGCAACCTGCTCAACAATGTCTACTAAAAGGCCGGGTGGACCGTCGACGCTGACAATCATTTAAAGAAGTGAGTATGGGATATATGCAAATGTGTATATTTCTTAAGAAAGTGTTATTATTATATTTCATTTTTAATATCATACTATTTGTATGACATGAATTTTTATTTTTAACAAATTAATTTGCTATTGCAGGTGCAGGCAATGGGCGATTGAGCCGAGCAACTACAGCATTAACTGGCTAAAAAAGTATTCAACCGACGTTTCCAGCTGGCTGAGCGGTACGGCGACTCCATTGGAAACGAATAATCCATAAATAACCAATTACTCAAAATATAAAAATGCAATAACTGAAACGAATTGTTATTAGTGATTTTATTTAATATAAGCAACCGCTAATCTTATCCGGACCATGGACGAAGACTTTTATTGGATTCGATATTTAATAATTCCACTACAATTATAATTCAACTTTTCGCTTGATATTTTATACACATATTTAAGAATTTAGGGCTGTAGAATGGAGTCCACGGTGTATCAATGATGCTCGACCAGCTGGAATCGGTTCACTGCATTTTTATAATGTTATAATGTTTTTCGTAACTTATATATTTAAGATTTAACTATAATTTAAAATAATTTTGATGATGCACTTGTATCGAATCCACAAGACATAAATACTTATTTGCTCTTATGATAAAAGCGTATAAAAGGGAGGCATCATTAAGGGCATATCAAGTGATTGCTTTTAGATCGGTTTAATATAATTTGACCATTTACTAGATTGTACCGAGCTTGGACGTTGATAAGTTACTGTTAGCATACCTTATCGAAATATGATGTGAGTGTGTCCAGTATAAAATAATTTTATTGACTAATATAAATGCTCGCAGTCATCGCCATAGTCGAGCCAAATGTGAACTCTATTTCTTTAGTAACCCGTTGTCGTTCGACCGACTAAGATGTATTTATCGGGCAATTTGTTGCGTGTGGCATTGCTTTGGGGCGTGGTGATAACGATAGTTTTCGCCGAACAGCGCACCCAGCTGGATAAGGAGGTAAGGGGTACGAGCAGTGAAAATTTTGAATTGCTTATCAGCCTATTTGCTACACAGACTGATTATCGTCTGCCGAGGTCGCTTTTGCCTACGCATTACTCCCTGCATCTGCATCCCGAGCTGGATACGGGCAACTTTACGGGCCAGGAACGCATTGCCATAAAAGTGTTTGAGGCAACAAATCAAATCATTTTACACTCCCACAATTTGGAAATTAGCAGCGTTTATGTGCTGAACAGAGAGGTGGCCAGCTATGAGTTGGACGAGTTGCGTCAGCTTTTGATCATCAACATGAAACAGGAGCTCGTGGTAAATACGAATATCACGTTGGGCATCATTTTCTCAGGACAAATGCGCCACAAATTAGTTGGATTGTATAGCAGCAGCTATGCGACTCCTGAGGCACAGCAGCGGTGAGTAATTTTTGCACCTGCCTAAAAGTATGCAACACTTTTCATATATCGGGAATATCTGTAGCCACATTGCGACTACACAATTTCAGCCAACATATGCACGCCAGGCATACCCCTGCTTCGATGAACCCGCCATGAAGGCCACCTATGAGATTAGTGTTGTGCATCCCACTTCCGGTAACTATCATGCACTCTCCAACATGAACCAGGTGGACTCGATGTTACTGGGTGATGACACAATGGCCAGCTTTGCCACTAGTGTGCCCATGAGCAGCTATCTGGCCTGTGTCATTGTGTCCGACTTTGACTCGGTGACCAGCACGGTCAAAGCAAATCAGATAGGCGAAGACTTTGAGATGCGCGCCTTTGCCACACCTCATCAGAAGAGCAAATTAACATATGCATTGGGATTTGGAACAGCTGTCACAGAGTACTACATTCAATACTTCAAGGTGGCATATCCACTGCCCAAGTTGGATATGGCTGCGATACCCGATTTTTCATCGAATGCCATGGAACACTGGGGTCTAGTTACATATCGTGAGACTGCTCTTCTATACGATGAGCAGATTAGTTCCACGCTGAACAAGCAGTCGGTGGCTGCTGTACTGGCTCACGAGATTACTCATCAGTGGTTCGGAAATCTGGTCACCATGAACTGGTGGAATGATGTTTGGCTTAACGAGGGATTTGCTCGCTTTATGCAGTACAAGGGCGTCGATGCTGTGCATCCTGATTGGGGCATGGTAAGTAAGAATAAAGGATCAGCTTATAGAATAAAATTTTATATTATTTGGCTAAAGTCTTTTTTAATTACTAATATGAACATTAAATAGAAACTACTTTTTACGTATTTGTAGACTAACGAATAATATTTTAAACAATTTGAAATTGTATTTATGAATTTAATAATATTTTTTTAACTTGAAAATCCCTTTTAAACTCCGTCTCTCTTTTCTGAAGCTAGAACAATTTCAAATAATTGCACTGCATCCGGTGTTGGTGTTCGATGCGAAACTCTCCTCACATCCCATTGTGCAAAAGGTGGAGTCTCCGGATGAAATCTCAGCCATTTTCGATACGATAAGTTATGATAAAGCTGGCTCTGTGCTGCGCATGTTGGAGAATTTCGTCGGCCCAGAGAAGTTTGAACTAGCGGTTACCAACTATTTGACCAAATACTCCTACCAAAACACGGTCACTGACGACTTCCTAACTGAAGTGGCTGCCCAGGTCAGCGATTTCGATGTCAAGCAATTAATGCGCACTTGGACCGAACAGATGGGTTATCCAGTCATCAATGTGCGTAAAACCGATGCCGGTTTTCTTATTACCCAGATGAGATTCCTCTCCAACAAAGACAGCTATGACGAGAAGGTGGAGCCATCTGAATTCGGATACAAGTGGAGCATTCCAATCACATTATTAATGGACAACGGCTATTCTAACAATTTAGTTTTTGAGTATAATGTTGAAGATGTCAGGGTGCCAGCGCAATCCAATATCAAATGGATCAAGCTGAATGTTCATCAGCTGGGTTACTATCGCGTCAACTATGAGGAAAATCTATGGCAGGAACTCATTAAAGAACTCGTCCAGAAACATTCGCGTTTTGATATTGCGGATCGTGCCCATTTGTTGGACGATGCCTTTGCATTGGCCGATGCCGGTCAGTTGTCCTATACTGTCCCACTAAACATGACCGCCTACCTCTCCGATGAGCTAGACTTTGTGCCCTGGTACGTCGCTACCTACAAGTTGTTAATGCTTAAGAACAATCTTATGTTCACCAAGAACTACGACTCCTATTTGACCTATGCCCGCAACCTGCTCACCAAAATCTATAAGGAGGTCGGCTGGACAGTCGATTCTAACAATCATTTGAAAAAGTGAGTATGGGACATCTGTATATGTTTATATATATACGAAGTTATAATAGTTAGAATTCGTTTTCCATTATATATATTTTCTTATAGTGCATGGACTTTGAAAGTGTTTGCATAGTTAGTAAAATAATTAGCGTTAGGAAGCGTTTTCTTACAAATTATTAAATTTTAAATACAAAACATTTAGAAATTAGAAAATAGAGTTACTGGCCAATTAGGGAACAGCTTTAAACGAAAGTGATCCCATTTCTTAACTAATTCATCACCCAATTATAATTTTCTCCTGCAGTCGCCAGCGGGTTTCCATCCTTTCCGCCGCCTGTGCCTTGGGACTACCCGACTGCCTAACTCAGGCAACGGAACGTTTCACTTCTTGGCTCCAGAACCCCACCATTGCCAATCGTCCTGCTCCGGATCTTCGTGAAGTGGTCTACTACTATGGCATGCAGCAGACGAGCAGCGAGTCCAAGTGGGAGCAGTTGCTGGAACGGTTAAAAACAGAGACGGATGCCAGCGAGAAGTTAAAACTGATGTATGGTCTGTCTGCTGTGCAGGATGGTCAGCTGCTCTATCGCTTTCTGGAGCTGGCCAATGATGAGAGTATCGTGCGCTCCCAGGACTATATGACTTGTGTGCAGAATATCGCTGCCAATCCGGTGGGTCAACCCATAGTCTGGGAATATTACAGAGAACACTGGCCACAGTTGGTTGAACGTTTTGGCCTAAATAATCGGTATTTTGGCAGACTGATAGCTAGTATCACGGGTAGATTTGCCACCAATGTTAAGCTGGATGAAGTTCAGCAGTTCTTTAGGAAGTATCCCGAGTCCGGAGCAGGTGCCAGTCCCAGGCAAGAGTCGATCGAGACGATCAAGTACAACATTAACTGGCTAAAGGAGAACGAAGCCGACATTTCGACGTGGCTAATTGGCACGGCGCCAAAGTAAAAGGTTTATGGCCCTACTTATGCAATTGCACAGGGCAATAAAATAAATAAATAAATATGTTATTTCTTATAAGACTTGTTAGTACAATTACAGTTTTAATTACATGCCAATTAATCTGATTACATATGTAGATGTCCAAATGTTTAAGATACGGTAAAGATCAGTTATTAATTTTTAAATTAGTTGCTCTCTTCCGAGTATGTCTAAATAGCATGCTAAGAAACCATGTATAATTACCAGAACCGTTTTGTGGCAAAGGAAGGTACCCAATACGGCTGCAACTCAGGAACGAAGAAAGTCAAAGAAGACTACAGAGCTGGGAAGATACACCAGGACTCCGACAGGGTAAATGTCTATATAAACCCATCAAAGATTCTGGCATTCGTGCAGGAAGTGGGGTTGATGGAGGAGCTATAAGCTCAGAAGGGGACACAATAAATCTAATAGGTCGCAGTGTAAGACCCCCAATTTACATTTATATAAGGTCTTATTTTAAAGGCAATTGTATTTGGTAAGTATTACTATAGACGTCATAGCACTTGTAACAAATCTATTATGTATGGCAAATTTGTCAATTCGTCTTGTCCGAAACTTTGTTGTTGATAAACAATTTTTAGCTCACTTTATCGTATATATGCTCATAAAACAAATAAAATTACTAATTTAAATCGTCATAGCCAACGCCATAGTCGAGCCAAAAGTGAACTTGATTTCATTAGTAAACCGTTGTCGCTCGACTGGCCAAGATGTATTTAACGGACAATTGGTTGCGTGTTGCATTGTTTTGGGGCGTGGTCACAACATTAGTTGTCGCCAAGCAGCGAACCCAACTGGGGAAAAAGGTAAGAGGCAGGAGCAGTGAAAATTTTGAATTGCTTATCAGCCTATTTGCCACACAGATAAATTACCGTCTGCCGAAGGCACTTGAGCCAGAGCATTACACTCTAAATCTGCATCCAGAACTGGATACGGGCAACTTTACGGGCGATCTGCGCATCTCTATAAATGTGTTGGAGGCAACCAATCAAATCATTTTAAACTCTCACAACCTGAACATTATCGCCACTCAAGTGCACAATATGGTGGTGACCAGCGTTGAGTTGGACAAAGAGCGTCAGTTGTTTATCATCAACATGAAAGAGGAGCTCGTGGTAAACACGACTATCACGATGGCCATCATTTACTCAGGACAAATGGGCAACCAATTAGTTGGATTGTACGGCAGCAGTTATGCGACGACTGCGGCACAGCAGCGGTGAGTAATTTTTGCACCTGCCTAAAAGTATGCAACACTTTTCATATATCGGGAATATCTGTAGCCACATTGCGACTACACAATTTGAGCCAACATATGCACGCCAGGCATACCCCTGCTTCGATGAACCCGCCATGAAGGCCACCTATGATATCAGCGTTATGCATCCCTCTTCCGGTAACTATCATGCACTCTCCAACATGAACCAGGAGGACACGACGTTTATGGGCGAGGACACATTGGCCGACTTTTCCACCAGTGTGCCCATGAGCAGCTATATGGTCTGTGTCATTGTGTCCGACTTTGAATCGGTGACCAGCATGGTCAAAGCAAATCAGATTGGCAAAGACTTCGAGATGCGCGCTTTTGCTACTCCTCATCAGAAGAGCAAATTGACATATGCATTGGGATTTGGAACAGCTGTCACAGAGTACTACATTCAATACTTCAAGGTGGCATATCCACTGCCCAAGTTGGATATGGCTGCGATACCAGATTTTTTATCGAATGCCATGGAACACTGGGGTCTAATTACATATCGTGAGACTGCTCTTCTATACGATGAGCAGATTAGTTCCACGCTGAACAAGCAGTCGGTGGCTTCTGTAGTGGCTCACGAGATTACTCATCAGTGGTTCGGAAATCTGGTCACCATGAACTGGTGGAATGAACTCTGGCTAAACGAGGGATTCGCTGGCTTTATACAGTACAAGGGCGTCCATGCTGTGCATCCCGATTGGAGCATGGTAAGTAAGAATAAAGGATCAGCTTATAGAATAAAATTTTATATTATTTGGCTAAAGTCTTTTTTAATTACTAATGTGAACATTAAATAGAAACTACTTTTTACGTATTTGTAGACTAACGAATAATATTTTAAACAATTTGAAATTGTATTTATGAATTTAATAATATTTTTTTAACTTGAAAATCCCTTTTAAACTCCGTCTCTCTTTTCTGAAGCTAGAACAATTTCAAATAATTGCACTGCATCCGGTTTTGGTGTTCGATGCGAAACTCTCCTCACATCCCATTGTGCAAAAGGTGGAGTCTCCGGATGAAATCGCAGCCATTTTCGATACGATAAGTTATGATAAAGCTGGCTCTGTTCTGCGCATGTTGGAGAATCTTGTCGGCCCAGAGAAGTTTGAACTAGCGGTTACCAACTATTTGACCAAATACTCCTACCAAAACACGGTCACTGACGACTTCCTAACTGAAGTGGCTGCCCAGGTCAGCGATTTCGATGTCAAGCAATTAATGCGCACTTGGACCGAACAGATGGGTTATCCAGTCATCAATGTGCGTAAAACCGATGCCGGTTTTGTTATTACCCAGAAGAGATTCCTCTCTAACAAAGACAGCTATGACGAGAAGATGAAGCCATCTGAATTCGGATACAAGTGGAGCGTACCAATTACCTATTTCATGGACAACGGGCAGTCCAATAGCTTCATTTTGGAGTATGACAATGATTTAATCGGTGCAAAGGTTCTATCTGATACCAAGTGGATAAAGTTAAATGTTCATCAGATGGGTTACTATCGCGTCAACTATGAGGAAAGTTTATGGCAGGAACTCATTAAAGAACTCGTCCAGAAACATTCGCGTTTTGATATTGCGGATCGTGCCCATTTGTTGGACGATGCCTTTGCATTGGCCGATGCCGGTCAGTTGTCCTATACTGTCCCACTAAACATGACCGCCTACCTCTCCGATGAGCTAGACTTTGTGCCCTGGTACGTCGCTACCTACAACATGTTAATGCTCAAGAAAAATCTCATATTCACCAAGACCTACGACTCCTATTTGACCTATGCCCGCAACCTGCTCACCAAAATCTACAAGGAGGTCGGCTGGACAGTCGATTCTAACAATCATTTGAAAAAGTGAGTATGGGATATCTGTATATGTTAATATTTCTGACAACTTCGATTATTTCGATATATATAATATTAAAACTTTGCTATGAAAGTTTGGTTAGGGCGTCTGTCCAGTCAAAATCACTGCCGATCTTATTGCTGCACCTAATCTCCTAAATATGTCCTATTTTATAAGGCGCCATCCATTCCATTGATTTGATGATCATAGCTTGTAGCCTTCTCCATGGATATGATTCTCCATTTTCTAATTCCTTTATTTAAATTGTTTTCTTAGCTTCTTATCTAATCCACATTTTAACTTTACAAATTGTGGGTAAAAATTAAATTATTCTCATTTTCCGCCTCCTCCAGTCGCCTCCGGTCTACTATCCTTTCAGCCGCCTGTGCATTCGGATTAACCGACTGCCTCACTCAGGCAATGGATCGTTTCAGTACTTGGCTCCAGAATCCCACCGTTGCCAATCGACCTGCTCCGGATCTTCGTGAAGTGGTGTACTACTATGGCATGCTGCAGACGAACAGCAAGTCCACCTGGGAGCAGTTGCTGGAACGGTTAAAAACAGAGACGGATGCCAGCGAGAAGTTAAAACTGATGTATGGTCTGTCTGCTGTGCAGGATGGTCAGCTGCTCTATCGCTTTCTGGAGCTGGCCAATGATGAGAGTATCGTGCGCTCCCAAGACTATATGACTTGTGTGCAGAATATCGCTGCCAATCCGGTGGGTCAACCCATAGTCTGGGAATATTACCGAGAACACTGGCTACAGTTGGTTAAGCGTTTTGGCCTAAATAATCGGTATTTTGGTAGTCTGATAGTTAGTATCACGAATAGATTTGCCACCAATGTTAAGCTGGATGAAGTTCACCAGTTCTTTAGGAAGTATCCGGAGTCCGGAGCAGGTGCAAGTCCCAGGCAAGAATCGATCGAGACGATCAAGTACAACATAAACTGGCTAAAGGAGAACGAAGCCGACATTTCGACGTGGCTAATTGGCACGGCGCCAAAGTAAAAGGTTTATGGCACCACTTATGCAATTGCACAGGGCAATAAAATAAATAAATAAATATTTTATTTCTTATAAGAATTGTTAGTAGTGGTTTTATTTGATATAGGCAACGTTTAAGCAGCAGGTTAAACTTAGGCACCCTTGTACAAAATACGATATTGAAGTACTCCAGAGCGCTGTACACATGTCGTAGTACTACCTTATGGTAGTAAGACCTATGCTGACTGCATGGTTGATCACCGTGAAGAAGCAGCTGCAAAAATTGCAGAGAATGGCCTGCGTATGTATGACAGGAGCAATGCCCCTCTGCTTTACAATGGCTTTGGAAGCCTTAATGGAGCTCATGTCACTCCATCACACCATAAGGCTCCAACAGAAAGCTACTCTTTTGAGGATGTGAGCAGAAGGTATTGGGAGTATTACTATAGACGTCATAGCACTTGTAACAAATCAATTATGTATGGCAAATTCGTCAATTCGTCTTGTCTGAAACTTTGTTGATAAATAATTTGTATCACACTTTATCGTTAATGTGCTCATATAACAAATGAAATTAATAATATAAATCGTCAGAGCCAGCGCCATAGTCGAGCCAAAAGTGAACTTGATTTCATTAGTAAACCGTTGTCGCTCGACTGGCCAAGATGTATTTAACGGGCAATTGGTTGCGTGTTGCATTGTTTTGGGGCGTGGTCACAACATTAGTTGTCGCCAAGCAGCGAACCCAACTGTGGAAGAAGGTAAGAGGCAGGAGCAGTGAAAATTTTGAATTGCTTATCAGCCTATTTGCTACACAGATAAATTATCGTCTGCCAAGGACGCTTTTGCCTACGCATTACTCCCTGCATCTGCATCCCGAGCTGGATACGGGCAACTTTACGGGCCAGGAACGCATTGCCATAAAAGTGTTTGAGGCAACAAAAGAAATCATTTTACACTCCCACAATTTGGAAATTAGCAGCGTTTATGTGCTGAACAGAGAGGTGGCCAGCTATGAGTTGGACGAGTTGCGTCAGCTTTTGATCATCAACATGAAACAGGAGCTCGTGGTAAACACGAATATCACGTTGGGCATCATTTTCTCAGGACAAATGCGCCACAAATTAGTTGGATTGTACAGCAGCAGCTATGCGACTCCTGAGGCAAAGCAGCGGTGAGTAATTGATGCACCTGCCTAAAAGTATGCAACACTTTTCATATATCGGGAATATCTGTAGCCACATTGCGACTACACAATTTGAGCCAACATATGCACGCCAGGCATTCCCCTGCTTCGATGAACCCGCCATGAAGGCCACCTATAAGATTAGTGTTGTGCATCCCACTTCCGGTAACTATCATGCACTCTCCAACATGAACCAGGTGGACTCGATGTTACTGGGTGATGACACAATGGCCAGCTTTGCCACTAGTGTGCCCATGAGCAGCTATCTGGCCTGTGTCATTGTGTCCGACTTTGACTCGGTGACCAGCACGGTCAAAGCAAATCAGATTGGCAAAGACTTCGAGATGCGCGCTTTTGCCACTCCTCATCAGAAGAGCAAATTGACATATGCATTGGGATTTGGAACAGCTGTCACAGAGTACTACATTCAATACTTCAAGGTGGCATATCCACTGCCCAAGTTGGATATGGCTGCGATACCCGATTTTTCCTCGGGTGCTATGGAACACTGGGGTCTAGTTACATATCGTGAGACTGCTCTTCTATATGATAAGCAGATTAGTTCCACGCTGAACAAGCAGTCGGTGGCTGTCTGTACTGGCTCACGAGATTACTCATCAGTGGTTCGGAAATCTGGTAACCATGAACTGGTGGAATGATCTTTGGCTTAACGAGGGATTCGCTAGCTTTATGCAGTACAAGGGAATCCATGCTGTGCATCCCGATTGGAGCATGGTAAGTAAGAATAAAGGATCAGCTTATAGAATAAAATTTTATATTATTTGGCTAAAGTCTTTTTTAATTACTAATGTGAACATTAAATAGAAACTACTTTTTACGTATTTGTAGACTAACGAATAATATTTTAAACAATTTGAAATTGTTTGTTTGAATTTAATAATATTTTTTCAACTTGAAAATCCCTTTTAAACTCCGTCTCTCTTTTCTGAAGCTAGAACAATTTCAAATAACTGCACTGCATCCGGTTTTGGTGTTCGATGCGAAACTCTCCTCACATCCCATTGTGCAAAAGGTGGAGTCTCCGGATGAAATCGCAGCCATTTTCGATACGATAAGTTATGATAAAGCTGGCTCTGTTCTGCGCATGTTGGAGAATCTTGTCGGCCCAGAGAAGTTTCAACTAGCGGTTACCAACTATTTGACCAAATACTCCTACCAAAACACGGTCACTGACGACTTCCTAACTGAAGTGGCTGCCCAGGTCAGCGATTTCGATGTCAAGCAATTAATGCGCACTTGGACCGAACAGATGGGTTATCCAGTCATCAATGTGCGTAAAACCGATGCCGGTTTTGTTATTACCCAGAAGAGATTCCTCTCCAACAAAGGCAACTACTACGAGAAGGTGCAGCCATCTGAATTCGGATACAAGTGGAGCGTACCAATTACCTATTTCATGGACAACGGGCAGTCCAATAGCTTCATTTTGGAGTATGACAATGATTTAATCGGTGCAAAGGTTCTATCTGATACCAAGTGGATAAAGTTAAATGTTCATCAGATGGGTTACTATCGCGTCAACTATGAGGAAAGTTTATGGCAGGAACTCATTAAAGAACTCGTCCAGAAACATTCGCGTTTTGATATTGCGGATCGTGCCCATTTGTTGGACGATGCCTTTGCATTGGCCGATGCCGGTCAGTTGTCCTATACTGTTCCACTAAACATGACCGCCTACCTCTCCGATGAGCTAGACTTTGTGCCCTGGTACGTCGCTGCCTACAAGTTATTAATGCTCAAGAAAAATCTCATGTTCACCAAGAACTACGACTCCTATTTGACCTATGCCCGCAACCTGCTCACCAAAATCTATAAGGAGGTCGGCTGGACAGTCGATTCTAACAATCATTTGAAAAAGTGAGTATGGGACATCTGTATATGTTTATATATATACGAAGTTATAATAGTTAGAATTCGTATTCCATTATATATATTTTTTTTATACTGCATGGACTTTGAAATTGTTTGAAGTGTTAGTTAGTAAAAATAGTTACATATTATTGAATGAACTAAGTTTTTTTGTAAAGAACAAGTGAAATTTTTGTGTGTGACTGGAGTTTTGAAGAAATTGCTGTACTTTGAAAATAGACATAAATTATTATTTATTTGTTCTATTATGTTAAGGAAGCGTTTTCTTACAAATTATTACATTTTAAATACAAAACATTTAGAAATTAGAAAATAGAGTTACTGGCCAATTAGGGAACAGCTTTAAACGAAAGTGATCCCATTTCTTAACTAATTCATCACCCAATTATAATTTTCTCCTGCAGTCGCCTGCGGGTTTCCATCCTTTCCGCCGCCTGTGCCTTGGGACTACCCGACTGCCTAACTCAGGCAACGGAACGTTTCACTTCTTGGCTCCAGAATCCCACCATTGCCAATCGTCCTGCTCCGGATCTTCGTGAAGTGGTCTACTACTATGGCATGCAGCAGACGAGTAGCGAGTCCAAGTGGGAGCAGTTGCTGGAACGGTTCAAGGCAGAGACGGATGCCAGCGAGAAGTTGAAACTGATGTATGGTCTGTCTGCTGTGCAGGATGGTCAGCTGCTCTATCGCTTTCTGGAGCTGGCCAATGATGAGAGTATCGTGCGCTCCCAAGACTATATGACTTGTGTGCAGAATATCGCTGCCAATCCGGTGGGTCAACCCATAGTCTGGGAATATTACCGAGAACACTGGCTACAGTTGGTTAAGCGTTTTGGCCTAAATAATCGGTATTTTGGTAGTCTGATAGTTAGTATCACGAATAGATTTGCCACCAATGTTAAGCTGGATGAAGTTCAGCAGTTCTTTGGGAAGTATCCGGAGTCCGGAGCAGGTGCAAGTCCCAGGCAAGAATCGATCGAGACGATCAAGTACAACATAAACTGGCTAAAGGAGAACGAAGCCGACATTTCGACGTGGCTAATTGGCACGGCGCCAAAGTAAAAGGTTTATGGCACCACTTATGCAATTGCACAGGGCAATAAAATAAATAAATAAATATTTTATTTCTTATAAGAATTGTTAGTAGTGGTTTTATTTGATATAGGCAACGTTTAAGCAGCAGGTTAAACTTAGGCACCCTTGTACAAAATACGATATTGAAGTACTCCAGAGCGCTGTACACATGTCGTAGTACTACCTTATGGTAGTAAGACCTATGCTGACTGCATGGTTGATCACCGTGAAGAAGCAGCTGCAAAAATTGCAGAGAATGGCCTGCGTATGTATGACAGGAGCAATGCCCCTCTGCTTTACAATGGCTTTGGAAGCCTTAATGGAGCTCATGTCACTCCATCACACCATAAGGCTCCAACAGAAAGCTACTCTTTTGAGGATGTGAGCAGAAGGTATTGGGAGTATTACTATAGACGTCATAGCACTTGTAACAAATCAATTATGTATGGCAAATTCGTCAATTCGTCTTGTCTGAAACTTTGTTGATAAATAATTTGTATCACACTTTATCGTTAATGTGCTCATATAACAAATGAAATTAATAATATAAATCGTCAGAGCCAACGCCATAGTCGAGCCAAAAGTGAACTTGATTTCATTAGTAAACCGTTGTCGCTCGACTGGCCAAGATGTATTTAACGGACAATTGGTTGCGTGATGCATTGTTTTGGGGCGTGGCCACAACATTAGTTGTCGCCAAGCAGCGAACCCAACTGGGGAAGAAGGTAAGAGGCAGGAGCAGTGAAAATTTTGAATTGCTTATCATCCTATTTGCTACACAGATAAATTATCGTCTGCCAAGGACGCTTTTGCCTACGCATTACTCCCTGCATCTGCATCCCGAGCTGGATACGGGCAACTTTACGGGCCAGGAACGCATTGCCATAAAAGTGTTTGAGGCAACAAAAGAAATCATTTTACACTCCCACAATTTGGAAATTAGCAGCGTTTATGTGCTGAACAGAGAGGTGGCCAGCTATGAGTTGGACGAGTTGCGTCAGCTTTTGATCATCAACATGAAACAGGAGCTCGTGGTAAACACGAATATCACGTTGGGCATCATTTTCTCAGGACAAATGCGCCACAAATTAGTTGGATTGTATAGCAGCAGCTATGCGACTCCTGAGGCAAAGCAGCGGTGAGTAATTGATGCACCTGCCTAAAAGTATGCAACACTTTTCATATATCGGGAATATCTGTAGCCACATTGCGACTACACAATTTGAGCCAACATATGCACGCCAGGCATACCCCTGCTTCGATGAACCCGCCATGAAGGCCACCTATGAGATTAGTGTTGTGCATCCCACTTCCGGTAACTATCATGCACTCTCCAACATGAACCAGGTGGACTCGATGTTACTGGGTGATGACACAATGGCCAGCTTTGCCACTAGTGTGCCCATGAGCAGCTATCTGGCCTGTGTCATTGTGTCCGACTTTGACTCGGTGACCAGCACGGTCAAAGCAAATCAGATTGGCAAAGACTTCGAGATGCGCGCTTTTGCCACTCCTCATCAGAAGAGCAAATTGAAATATGCATTGGGATTTGGAACAGCTGTCACAGAGTACTACATTCAATACTTCAAGGTGGCATATCCACTGCCCAAGTTGGATATGGCTGCGATACCCGATTTTTCATCGGGTGCTATGGAACACTGGGGTCTAGTTACATATCGTGAGACTGCTCTTCTATATGATGAGCAGATTAGTTCCACACTGAACAAGCAGTTGGTGGCTTCTGTACTGGCTCACGAGATTGCTCATCAGTGGTTCGGAAATCTGGTCACCATGAACTGGTGGAATGATCTTTGGCTTAACGAGGGATTCGCTAGCTTTATGGAGTACAAGGGAATCCATGCTGTGCATCCCGATTGGAGCATGGTAAGTAAGAATAAAGGATCAGCTTATAGAATAAAATTTTATATTATTTGGCTAAAGTCTTTTTTAATTACTAATGTGAACATTAAATAGAAACTACTTTTTACGTATTTGTAGACTAACGAATAATATTTTAAACAATTTGAAATTGTATTTATGAATTTAATAATATTTTTTTAACTTGAAAATCCCTTTTAAACTCCGTCTCTCTTTTCTGAAGCTAGAACAATTTCAAATAATTGCACTGCATCCGGTTTTGGTGTTCGATGCGAAACTCTCCTCACATCCCATTGTGCAAAAGGTGGAGTCTCCGGATGAAATCGCAGCCATTTTCGATACGATAAGTTATGATAAAGCTGGCTCTGTTCTGCGCATGTTGGAGAATCTTGTCGGCCCAGAGAAGTTTCAACTAGCGGTTACCAACTATTTGACCAAATACTCCTACCAAAACACGGTCACTGACGACTTCCTAACTGAAGTGGCTGCCCAGGTCAGCGATTTCGATGTCAAGCAATTAATGCGCACTTGGACCGAACAGATGGGTTATCCAGTCATCAATGTGCGTAAAACCGATGCCGGTTTTGTTATTACCCAGAAGAGATTCCTCTCCAACAAAGACAACTACTACGAGAAGGTGCAGCCATCTGAATTCGGATACAAGTGGAGCGTACCAATTACCTATTTCATGGACAACGGGCAGTCCAATAGCTTCATTTTGGAGTATGACAATGATTTAATCGGTGCAAAGGTTCTATCTGATACCAAGTGGATAAAGTTAAATGTTCATCAGATGGGTTACTATCGCGTCAACTATGAGGAAAGTTTATGGCAGGAACTCATTAAAGAACTCGTCCAGAAACATTCGCGTTTTGATATTGCGGATCGTGCCCATTTGTTGGACGATGCCTTTGCATTGGCCGATGCCGGTCAGTTGTCCTATACTGTTCCACTAAACATGACCGCCTACCTCTCCGATGAGCTAGACTTTGTGCCCTGGTACGTCGCTGCCTACAAGTTATTAATGCTCAAGAAAAATCTCATGTTCACCAAGAACTACGACTCCTATTTGACCTATGCCCGCAACCTGCTCACCAAAATCTATAAGGAGGTCGGCTGGACAGTCGATTCTAACAATCATTTGAAAAAGTGAGTATGGGACATCTGTATATGTTTATATATATACGAAGTTATAATAGTTAGAATTCGTATTCCATTATATATATTTTTTTTATACTGCATGGACTTTGAAATTGTTTGAAGTGTTAGTTAGTAAAAATAGTTACATATTATTGAATGAACTAAGTTTTTTTGTAAAGAACAAGTGAAATTTTTGTATGTGACTGGAGTTTTGAAGAAATTGCTGTACTTTGAAAATAGACATAAATTATTATTTATTTGTTCTATTATGTTAAGGAAGCGTTTTCTTACAAATTATTACATTTTAAATACAAAACATTTAGAAATTAGAAAATAGAGTTACTGGCCAATTAGGGAACAGCTTTAAACGAAAGTGATCCCATTTCTTAACTAATTCATCACCGAATTATAATTTTCTCCTGCAGTCGCCTGCGGGTTTCCATCCTTTCCGCCGCCTGTGCCTTGGGACTACCCGACTGCCTAACTCAGGCAACGGAACGTTTCACTTCTTGGCTCCAGAATCCCACCATTGCCAATCGTCCTGCTCCGGATCTTCGTGAAGTGGTCTACTACTATGGCATGCAGCAGACGAGTAGCGAGTCCAAGTGGGAGCAGTTGCTGGAACGGTTCAAGGCAGAGACGGATGCCAGCGAGAAGTTGAAACTGATGTCCGGTCTGTCTGCTGTGCAGGATGGTCAGCTGCTCTATCGCTTTTTGGAGCTGGCCAATGATGAGAGTATCGTGCGCTCCCAGGACTATATGACTTGTGTGAAGAATATCGCTGCCAATCCGGTAGGTCAACCCATAGTCTGGGAATATTACCGAGAACACTGGCTACAGTTGGTTGAACGTTTTGGCCTAAATAATCCGCATTTTGGCAGACTGATAGTTAGTATCACGGGTAGATTTGCCACCAATGTTAAGCTTGATGAAGTTCAGCAGTTCTTTAGTAAGTACCCCGAGTCCGGAGCAGGTGCCAGTCCCAGGCAAGAGTCGGTCGAGACGATCAAGTACAACATTAACTGGCTAAAGGAGAACGAAGCCGACATTTCGACGTGGCTAATTGGCTAATTGGCCCCACTTATGCAATTGCACAGGGCAATAAAATAAATAAATAAATATGTTATTTCTTATAAGAATTGTTAGTAGTGGTTTTATTTGATATAGGCAACGCTTAAGCTTATCCCGACGAAGTCTTGTATTGACATAGATATTTAAAGACTCCACTTCACTATTTATTGAATTTTTGATATTTGATGTAACTTAATATTTTATCACATTTGGAAGATTATGGTTTGTCGAGGTGAGACTCGAATGGAGTCCACAATGTATCAATGATACTCGCTAAGCATTATCCACTGCTGGACAAATAAATGCATTTTTCATAAATGTTTTTCGTAATTATATTTATATTTCAGTTGAATTACTGTTGGAGCGAAAGCCTTTCTTCGCATCAGGAAATGCCTGGATAAGAATGTGTAACTGAGTCCCACCAGCGTTGTGTACTCAATCAAGGTTTATTCAAGACTGTACTTATAGTTAACATTATAAGTATCGATTAATGAGACACTTAACGTAAGTATTGATGCACGGTTGCATTGAATGTAAAATAACATAATATTCAACAATTACAGTTTTAATTACATGCCAATTAATCTGATTAACATAGGTAGATGTCCAAATGTTCAAGATTAGTTGCTCTCTTCCGAGTATGTCTGAATAGCATGCTTAGAAACCTTGTACAATTAAGGTCTTATTCTAAATGCAATTGTATTTGGTAAGTATTACTATAGACGTCATAGCACTTGTAACAAATCAATTATGTATGGCAAATTGGTAATTTCGTCTTGTCCGAAGCTTTGTTGATAAATAATTTTTATCACACTTTATCGTTAATGTGCTCATAAAACAAATGAATTTAATAATATAAATCGTCATAGCCAACGCCATAGTCGAGCCAAAAGTGAACTTGATTTCATTAGTAAACCGTTGTCGCTCGACTGGCCAAGATGTATTTAACGGACAATTGGTTGCGTGTTGCATTGTTTTGGGGCGTGGTCACAACATTAGTTGTCGCCAAGCAGCGAACCCAACTGGGGAAGAAGGTAAGAGGCAGGAGCTCTGAAAATTTTGTATTGTTTATCAGCCTATTTGCTACACAGATAAATTATCGTCTGCCAAGGACGCTTTTGCCTACGCATTACTCCCTGCATCTGCATCCCGAGCTGGATACGGGCAACTTTACGGGCCAGGAACGCATTGCCATAAAAGTGTTTGAGGCAACAAAAGAAATCATTTTACACTCCCACAATTTGGAAATTAGCAGCGTTTATGTGCTGAACAGAGAGGTGGCCAGCTATGAGTTGGACGAGTTGCGTCAGCTTTTGATCATCAACATGAAACAGGAGCTCGTGGTAAACACGAATATCACGTTGGGCATCATTTTCTCAGGACAAATGCGCCACAAATTAGTTGGATTGTACAGCAGCAGCTATGCGACTCCTGAGGCACAGCAGCGGTGAGTAATTTTTGCACCTGCCTAAAAGTATGCAACACTTTTCATATATCGGGAATATCTGTAGCCACATTGCGACTACTCAATTTGAGCCAACATATGCACGCCAGGCATACCCCTGCTTCGATGAACCCGCCATGAAGGCCACCTATAAGATTAGTGTTGTGCATCCCACTTCCGGTAACTATCATGCACTCTCCAACATGAACCAGGTGGACTCGATGTTACTGGGTGATGACACAATGGCCAGCTTTGCCACTAGTGTGCCCATGAGCAGCTATCTGGCCTGTGTCATTGTGTCCGACTTTGACTCGGTGACCAGCACGGTTAAAGCAAATCAGATTGGCAAAGACTTCGAGATGCGCGCTTTTGCCACTCCTCATCAGAAGAGCAAATTGACATATGCATTGGGATTTGGAACAGCTGTCACAGAGTACTACATTCAATACTTCAAGGTGGCATATCCACTGCCCAAGTTGGATATGGCTGCGATACCCGATTTTTCAACGGATGCTATGGAACACTGGGGTCTAGTTACATATCGTGAGACTGCTCTTCTATATGATGAGCAGATTAGTTCCACGCTGAACAAGCAGTCGGTGGCTTCTGTACTGGCTCACGAGATTGCTCATCAGTGGTTCGGAAATCTGGTTACCATGAACTGGTGGAATGATCTCTGGCTAAAAGAGGGATTCGCTAGCTTTATGCAGTACAAGGGAATCCATGCTGTGCATCCCGATTGGAGCATGGTAAGTAAGAATAAAGGATCAGCTTATAGAATAAAATTTTATATTATTTGGCTAAAGTCTTTTTTAATTACTAATGTGAACATTAAATAGAATCTACTTTTTACGTATTTGTAGACTAACGAATAATATTTTAAACAATTTGAAATTGTTTTTTTGAATTTAATAATATTTTTTCAACTTGAAAATCCCTTTTAAACTCCGTCTCTCTTTTCTGAAGCTAGAACAATTTCAAATAATTGCACTGCATCCGGTTTTGGTGTTCGATGCGAAACTCTCCTCACATCCCATTGTGCAAAAGGTGGAGTCTCCGGATGAAATCTCAGCCATTTTCGATACGATAAGTTATGATAAAGCTGGCTCTGTTCTGCGCATGTTGGAGAATCTTGTCGGCCCAGAGAAGTTTCAACTAGCGGTTACCAACTATTTGACCAAATACTCCTACCAAAACACGGTCACTGACGACTTCCTAACTGAAGTGGCTGCCCAGGTCAGCGATTTCGATGTCAAGCAATTAATGCGCACTTGGACCGAACAGATGGGTTATCCAGTCATCAATGTGCGTAAAACCGATGCCGGTTTTCTTATTACCCAGAAGAGATTCCTCTCTAACAAAGACAGCTATGACGAGAAGATGGAGCCATCTGAATTCGGATACAAGTGGAGCGTACCAATTACCTATTTCATGGACAACGGGCAGTCCAATAGCTTCATTTTGGAGTATGATAATGATTTAATCGGTGCAAAGGTTCTATCTGATACCAGGTGGATTAAGTTAAATGTTCATCAGCTGGGTTGCTATCGCGTCAACTATGAGGAAAATCTATGGCAGGAACTCATTAAAGAAATCGTCCAGAACCATTCGCGTTTTGATATTGCGGATCGTGCCCATTTGTTGGACGATGCCTTTGCATTGGCCGATGCCGGTCAGTTGTCCTATACTGTCCCACTTAACATGACCGCCTACCTTTCCGATGAGCTAGACTTTGTGCCCTGGTACGTCGCTACCTACAAGTTGTTAATGCTCAAGAACAATCTTATGTTTACCAAGAACTACGACTCCTATTTGACCTATGCCCGCAACCTGCTCACCAAAATCTATAAGGAGGTCGGCTGGACAGTCGATTCTAACAATCATTTGAAAAAGTGAGTATGGGACATCTGTATATGTTTATATATATACGAAGTTATAATAGTTAGAATTCGTATTCCATTATATATATTTTTTTTATACTGCATGGACTTCGAAATTGTTTGAAGTGTTAGTTAGTAAAAATAGTTACATATTATTGAATGAACTAAGTTTTTTTGTAAAGAACAAGTGAAATTTTTGTGTGTGACTGGAGTTTTGAAGAAATTGCTGTACTTTGAAAATAGACATAAATTATTATTTATTTGTTCTATTATGTTAAGGAAGCGTTTTCTTACAAATTATTAAATTTTAAATACAAAACATTTAGAAATTAGAAAATAGGGTTACTGGCCAATTAGGGAACAGCTTTAAACGAAAGTGATCCCATTTCTTAACTAATTCATCACCGAATTATAATTTTCTCCTGCAGTCGCCTGCGGGTTTCCATCCTTTCCGCCGCCTGTGCCTTGGGACTACCCGACTGCCTAACTCAGGCAACGGAACGTTTCACTTCTTGGCTCCAGAGCCCCACCATTGCCAATCGCCCTGCTCCGGATCTTCGTGAAGTGGTCTACTACTATGGCATGCAGCAGACGAGCAGCGAGTCCAAGTGGGAGCAGTTGCTGGAACGGTTCAAGGCAGAGACGGATGCCAGCGAGAAGTTGAAACTGATGTACGGTCTGTCTGCTGTGCAGGATGGTCAGCTGCTCTATCGCTTTTTGGAGCTGGCCAATGATGAGAGTATCTTGCGCTCCCAGGACTATTTTTACTGTGTGGAATATATCGCTGCCAATCCGGTGGGTCAACCCATAGTCTGGGAATATTATCGAGAACACTGGCCACAGTTAGTTAAGCGTTTTGGCTTAAATGATCTGAATTTTGGCAAATTGATTGGGAGTATAACAAGTCAATTTGCCACTCATGTTCAGTTGGGTGAAGTGCATCAGTTCTTCACGAAGTATCCCGAGTCTGGAGTAGGTGCCAATCCCAGGCAAGAGTCGATCGAGATGATCAAGTACAACATTAACTGGCTAAAGGAGAACGAAGCCGACATTGCCAGCTGGCTAAGCAGCATGCGCACTCGCTTGGCAGCAAAAAGTCCATCGTAAAAATTCAATGTTCAATTGGATAATGACAATAAAAATAAAAAAGTACTTCTAATTGTTAATTTGTAATATAGAAGACATATAATAATAAAGCAAAAGTAAAATTCAGCCATAAATAAAACAACAAAAGTAAATTTTATTGCAAATATCGGAGTGGCGATTTATATGTCTACACTCAGTTACGATAACTATAATGGTAAATGCATTGTATTATTTCTACTAAATGAAGCAATCTAAATTCTAAATATGACTACTCACGTCGGATTATAGATATATGGATATATGGACTCTTCATAAATTTAAAGGTCCCCATAATAAAAGATATTGTCCACAGAAAACGTACTCCAATATTGATAATCTAATTATCAAGTCAAAATTTTTGTTCAGAATCGGGTTTTAATATTAGTTAAGGTTCAGACGTGGTGTGAAGTGGACGTGAAAGCCAACACGAACTGTGAATCCTGATATTGAAAGGACTTTTTAAAATGGTTGCCTGTAAGTGAAGTGTGAGATTTAAAAAAATTATAAGCACCTGATTTCGATGCAATTTTGTCTGCAGGGCTAACGGCAAAAGTGGTTGCCATTTGTTTGGGCCTTACCGCAACTGCCTTTTGTGTGGCCACGATTGTGTTGGCCGTGGAGAAAGCAAGTCTGGAGGAAGATCTACAGGATGCAAGAGATAAACTTGACGTGATCTTGGCAGCCACAACAACGTCAAGTCCACCGTCAAGTACCACACCCGGAGGTACAACGTCAGGCGGAGACACCACGCCCAGCGGAGTGACGACACCCAGTGGAGGGAGCACACCCAGTGGAGGGTCCACACCCAGTGCAGGGACCACTCCCAGTGCAGGGACCACACCAAGCTCAACGAGTCCGAATCCCATCTTTCCCACTCTGCCCACTGGGCTGCCACAACCCGAAGACGTAAGTTGATATTTTTATTTTCTTTAGTGTTTATAACAGTCAAATTGTCATAAAGGCGGCAATGCCACCAATTTAAGTATTATCATATAATCATGTATACATTAATGCCGATTAACGGTAAGTGGTTAGCGGTTTGCCGTTTTTGCCTCGTTTTATCTTGGCTAAAAAGTTTAGATCCGTTGCTTTCCGGTCAGTTGAGCCTCAGACATTGTACAACTTAGTATCACAATGAAAATAGCGGAAAAATTATCAGGTGGATATTTTAGTTTATTCGACTTAAACTGCAAACTTTATCATCTAAAAATTGTTTTATTAGAAAAAATAACAGCGGAGCATGTGGCAATTTTTTTTGGCATACTTTCCACTTGTCTGATTGTGGCACTGGTGGTTGTGGTGGTGCATAGGGACAACTTGTGGCGGCAACTCTCGGCGGCCAGCGAGAAACTGGACGTGTTGGAAGACTACATAGGAGCAATGAGTCCTAAGCATATTAAATACGGGAAATAACCAATTGTTTTCATATATGGGCTACCAATAGTGAATAAAGATTTAAAAGGCCTTTAGCTTTTTGCCGACTCTTTTATCATATAGTTATTTACAATTTGGCCAATCTACAATGCCGTTTATCGTCACCAGTCCGACAATGGGACCTTATCGCGTTTTACTCATGGATACTGATCAAATCTTTATAACTGCAAACTAGATTGTTTATCGGCTGCCGAGTGAGCTGACCCCCATCCGATATCGCCTCTATATACACCCCAATCTGGAGACGGGCGAATGCGATGGCACGGTATCCATACAATTCCAACTAGAGGCCCCAACCAATTTAATTGTTCTGCATGCTAAGGATATGAATGTGCGCAGCATTAGCGTTCTGAATATGATGGCTCGCATGCGAATTGCAATCGATAAATATTATCTTGATGATAAACGAGAATTGCTCATGATCGAACTGAAGGAGGTGCTGAGCTTGGACAAGGCATATACGATATCGGCCAGTTTCGACTGTAATCTAAATAATCTTAATGGCGCTTATCGAAGCAGTTACACTGATGCCGATGGCAAGCAGAGGTGAGTCTATTAATGCATTTCATATAGCGAGTGCCCCTAACGCATGTTGTGCGATGGAGTTGGTGCACTAAGCTTAGTGTAAATCTTATACTCAATGCTCATTAATCAATAGAGCATTGAGGCAAAGCTTTTGAGTGAATGCGTTTTTCTCACCGAATGCGAGCGGGCCAATATGCCATGCCGGTCTCAGCTGTTGACAGCAGCTTTTCGTATTGAAAAGCTTGATCGCAGCTGCCTCGTTCACAGCGACTGTTCAGTAATAAGTTCAGAGCTTAGCGTGACGGTTGTCGTTTGCCGAGGCGCGTCGCTTTGTGGAACTCAGATCTCGTCTCGTCGCGACTCTCTCCATCTCTTTCTTACTCACTCTCTCTTTGTCGCACGTGCGAATGCAAAACGTTCGCGGCTTCGATTTAAATTAAGTAAAACTTCAGCTTAAGTCAAGTGCCGCTTTTAAATAGAGCATCAATTAATGCGCATAGCTAATAGCAATTAATTCAAAAATTAGCCAAAGCGTGTGCTTTCAACTTGAGGCCTAACGGCAACTCAACTACAGACGACATCCAAAGAGTAATTGCCAAAAAGCAGAATTAACTGTAAAGTGCGAATTATAAACTGTGTGTAAATATATAAAAAGCATGTAAGCTAGTAATTATTGGTGTATTTG
This sequence comes from Drosophila dives, assembly GCA_035042365.1. Taxonomy (NCBI): domain Eukaryota; kingdom Metazoa; phylum Arthropoda; class Insecta; order Diptera; family Drosophilidae; genus Drosophila; species Drosophila dives. Next base: position 3,294,731 of record JAWNLJ010000439.1, read on the forward strand.
TCAGCTCCGAATGAACACCGTATGACACACACACTCATATATATTTTTATATATATGTACATTTTTAAGTTTGTCATTGTGATTTGTGGCAGAGCATTATATTTGCGTAGCATGTGTTCTAATTGAACGCATTGAGGCGCGAACTAATTTTAATACGCAAATAATACTAATAATAATCATAACAATAAAGTACAATTCTATGCCAACTTTGACTTTCAACAATAAAAACAACAATAAATAACCGCTAACAGAAATCGACGCACGCAAAACAGGTTGCAACTGCGTCTGCGCCTGTGCTTTGCCTTGCCACACCTCGACGCACCCCTCTGGTGTGTGCCACAGTTATTAGCCGGCAAACAGGCTTCAGCTTCAGCTTCGGCTTCTCTTCTTTCGCTCATAGTTCACTTGCCGCGCAAGTTCTTGGCCTTAAAATCGGCCAATCGCTTCTTGGCTTGTGTGTTTACATTTACAAACTTGGCCAACAACAGCATATGACCATCCGCTTGAATAGAGCTACTGAATCTACTATTCGTTGTATACACAACATATGTATGTATATATATATATATACGTATCTGTGGAATTACTTTCTTTAAAAGCAGCAAATGAAATGGGTCGAAATCGACTTAAATGTTGTTTCCGTTGGTTGTTGTTTGTCGCAGTTGATTCTTGTTTTTTTTTTTTTTGTTGTTTTCTTACATTTTGTTCTCTGGCTTTTTGGTTGCATGTTTTGTTTGCTTCTCAAAAGTTCAAGCAACGCGCGTTTTTCAAACCTTTTTTTCATTTTCATTGCCACTGATTTCTTTTCCATTTTCATTTCTCTTAGACGCCTCAGGGCAACAATCACTAAAGACCATTACAATTTCATTTTTTTGTTTCAATAAAAAAAAGCGGGTCATATTACTATTAATTTTGTTTACGTTATAATTAAAAAATTTATGCTTGATATTTTGGGTGAAACTAAACGTTTTAATTAGCTGCTTTTAATTTATAATGTGCAATTTCTGTAATATTAAAAGTGACGAATTAAAAATATCTATTTATAATTTTGTTGTGAAAATAACAAATATCTAAAAGATAGAAATGGAATTTTTGTTAAATTTACAGCAAATGTTAGCCTTTGTTTCGTATTAATAATTGGTACTTATGATATTTATCAAATAACTCGTAATTAAAGTACATATTTTTATTTTTTCGGTATTATTCTTATTTCTTCGTGTTGATATTTGTTTTAATAAACTTTTTAATTTAATTGTCGTGACTTATATAACTTACTGCCAAAATCAATTTAAGTGCAGGGCGTAACAGGCAAGCTGTTGTAAATAAATTTAAAGTTTTCTACTATTGAAGTAGTAGTATATGGCATAGGTGTCATCAATTGCAGTCACGTATTGGCGCCCTGAATACGTCACAGTGACCCAATCCGGTAATTGTTATATGTTTTTGTTGGTTCAGTTTTTTTTTTTGTAGGCATTTGTGAGGAGTGTGCGTCGCACTTTGCATTTATTTATTTTTATTTGTGAAAGTTATGACCTTAAAAAACGCCAACGAACAAACATGTATGAGAACAAAACATTCGAAAACATTCTTGCAGTGCATTCAACTTGAGTCAAATTATTTACTTGACTAAATACCACATTCATTAGCGGCATACAGCATAGTAGTAACTGTTGTCTACTGTTTGACATTTACTCAATCCCGATGAGTAAGCGACTTCACTGCAGAACAAGATACAGATACAAATATACAGATGAGGCATATCAAATTATGCAGTTGCAGATACTTGACAGCTGCCATGATGTTGTTGCATTATATGGCTTATTAGCTAGGCATGCAATTTTAACGTTTGCTGCCTGATCTTCTTAGTTATTGTTGTTGATGCATTCGCTTTTTGTCTGCAGCCCAATTGAGTCAATGCATTGCATCATCGTAGGCGTTGAGGCGACAACGACGACAAAGTCGACACAATGATGAGTTTGGATTTGTTACTGCCTCTGCCTCAGAAACTTTTGTGCAGCTCTCTCGAAATTAGCATTTTATTCATAATGTTCAACACTTTATATTCGCACAACTTGCCGAAATTAACAATGAATTTGAATCCAAATCATTTTTATTGTTATACAGATGTACATATATGTAAATGTAAGTGCGTGTGTGTGTGTGTGTGTGTGTGGTGTACGCAAATGATAATGTGTACATAACAACACAATGAGATACAACAAATTACGACACTTATATAAAGTTGACTGACTTAAGATTTGAACAAAGTCGAACTAAGTCAAACTCCTGAACATGTTGTAGTTGCAGAGAAAATGATTGCCCAATGCTGTTGACTCTTAATTCAATATAACCCAAATCTCAAAATTAAATCCTTACAAAATAAATTTAACAAAATCCCGATGATTGACTTTATTAGTTTTGTTAAAGACCTGAGTTATTTATTTTTTATTGAATATGATTGTAATCGTGTTTCAATTGCTGCTTAATCAATGACACATTAAACGAATCACATTTTGATTTTACGCTCTATGCTAATGAGTAAATTTGTTAATTTGATTTCTCTGCCGCATCTTACAAACATGGCAAATTAATTTCGGTGTTTCCAATGCTCAGTTTGCTTGGCCAACAATTGTTTCCCATCGCATAAGAGCCAAGCAAGAGGCTGGCTTGGCTACATTACAAGTCAACTGACAAAAAGCCAACAACCTTCCACCCGTCCACCCATCCATCAGTCCATCAGTCAGTCAATCATTGAGACGAGACAACGCCGAAGTCGACGCCGACGCCTTTTGTAGAAAGTGGCCTGCGGTCGTATCGATGCAATTGTTGCAAGCAACAAACCTGGAAATTTGTAATACAACATTGCGGTTTGCCTCAGCAACGTGGCCACATTTATATAAAAATAATATAACTTGGCTTAAAGTCGTTACAATTACACACACACACAGAGAGAGAGACATATAATCACACAAACAAGGCGAAATGTCCAACTTCATTACGTGATAGTTGGGAGATTACATTTGATTGATCTGCAATGGAGGCAAAATCGCATCAACTCGCATCAGCACTGAAATTAAGTCAAATGCGACGGAAACCGCTCAGTAAACAACAAAAACAACATATCAACAAAAGTTATGTCTCTGTTTAGAGGGAATAACTGTCGAAAATGTGTTTGTTATTTAGTCTGCTTACGAAGAGATCTTAAATTACGCTCCTCTTGAAACTTGAGCTTTGAGGTTTGAGGTACTTTTCGAGATATCGCTATAGTAAATAATTCCATTTGGAGTAGACCTTACACATTTATTGCTTAGTCAAGCTGGTGAATATGATATTAATTGTAAATAATTATTTATTTACTTTGAACTCAAATTAGGTTTTATATTATACCTTTGGCGCCATTAGTTAATTACTTTATCATTTTGAAAGTTTATCTCTTAAATTTATGGTCGTATGTTTCTAATAACTAGGGTTATAACTTCTGAAAATATATATATCTACAAAAATAGTTTAATTAACTTTAGAAGAAACAATTCCATGGGCATTTAAGCAGACCCAAACGATCCGATTAATTACACTACTTGCTTCTGCATTTTCTATAATAATAGAAAACTTTCTATTTTGTATGGCGTTTTGCTATAATGTTGGACTATTTTTTCAAGTGTAGTAAATATTAATAATATAATTTGGTGTCACTGTCAGTTGATTCAGCGATTCAGTGTCTTTAAATAAGCCCAGTTACATACGAACTATAGCCAAATAAATATAAATAAATATAACGGTATGTACGCGACGAAAAACGTGAGACCGCGCAGCAGCCTTTCCACAGACGACAATCATCGGATCAAGGACACAAAGCGCGCGCAGAACAAATCGCCGAGCAACACGGTGCTCACTTTAATCGCATTCTGTGTATTTCTGCTGGTGCTGTGCAGTTTTCTGTTGGGCGCCTTGGTTTATGTGGGCAAGAATATTGCCGAGGAGCATCAGAGGCAGCAGGCGGTCGGCACTCCAGCTATTTTAAACGACACAATACGCACCATATATGTTGATCGTGATCAATTATTGTCAACAAAGCCAATTTTGAGTGTGCTCTCAGGTTTGTGTCAACGTTTTAATCCAAATTGAAATAGTAATTCAAATTCCAATTCAAATGCTGAGCAAATGCACGGCAATCAAACCGTTTCGCTTATATCATTCAGCTTTTTGTTACTCTCAACCCGTTTCGCATAGCGCTGTATCGTTATCGCTATTAATATTGTTATCGCTATTAACCGTGTAACAGCTGTTGTTTTGGACGCGCTGAGAGTATTTTACAGGTCGAACATATTAATCTAATTGATAAATACCGCCCAAAAACCAGATAGTCGCACGTACACCACCCAAGTACCAACAACAAAGAGAACGAACAAAGTCATGGCTGCATTATCACCCGAGATAAGAACTGCCAGTCGAGTGCTGCAAAAACTTGGCTTTCGACTGCCAAAAGCGCTCAAGCCACGAAAATACAATCTGCATTTAAAACCGGATTTCAATACAAAGAGCTATACGGGCAATATCAGCATCCATCTGCAAGTGCTGGAGCCCATTGCCTTTATACCGGTGCACACCAAACAGCTCAATGTAAGCCATGAGCAACTGCAACAATTGGATGATTCGGGTGCTCCTCTGGCGGACATCAAACCGAATCTGACGTTCATACATCCGGAATACGAGTATTGGGTATCGGAATTCGAGAAGCCGCTGGAAGTGGGCAACTATACGTTGAATCTGCAGTTCAATGGCTCACTGGTCGATCGCATTACGGGCCTGTACCAAAGTTCATACTACGACAGCCTGCAGAATCGCACCAGGTAGCTGCTGACCAAGTTGTGCTCCTCTTTTCCCTTAACTGTAGCCACCTAACCCACACATGCATGCACTTCAATTAACATCCCCTCCACGATTAACTTTATATTTATATTTGTAAATAACTAAATTGTATTGTTTCTCACAGATGGATTGCCAGCACCAAATTTGAGCCGACCTATGCACGGCTCGCCTTCCCCTGCTTTGACGAGCCGCATTTGAAGGCACAGTTCATCATCACAGTCGCCCGGCCCAGTGGCGATAATTACCATGTACTCTCCAACATGCCAGTCGCTGTAAGTAAACTGAAGAGAACATAACTCAATTTGCTATAAAATTTACATTCATTTGCAGAGTGAGGAGGTCAATGGAGATGTGACTGAGGTAACCTTTGGTCAAACGGTGCCCATGAGCACATATCTGGTGGCTTTTGTCATATCCGACTTTGCGAATACGAAAACTAAAATTGGAGAAACTGAGATTGATTTGCGTGTTTTTGCGCAACCCGCCCAGTTAGAGAAGACAAAATATGCGCTGGAGACGGGTGCTGGTGTTACGGCGTATTACATTGATTATTTCCAAGTTATGTACCCGCTGCCTAAACTGGACATGGTTGCCATTCCCGACTTTGTGTCCGGTGCCATGGAGAACTGGGGTCTGGTTACCTACAGGGAGACTGCGCTGCTCTTCGACGAGTTAACCAGTTCCAGCGTGAACAAGCAGCGTGTCGCGACTGTTGTTGCTCATGAACTGGCGCATCAATGGTTTGGCAATTTGGTCACGATGAAATGGTGGAACGATCTGTGGCTAAACGAAGGTTTCGCCTCATTCATTGAGTACAAAGGTGTGCACCACATGCATCCGAATTGGGATATGGTAAGAACTGCTCGCACTTTATACTGTACTGACCAATTAAAGCTGTTGCTAATTAATTTGTGCATTTTCAGTTGAACCAATTCGTTATTGGTGACCTTCATCCTGTGTTAAAGATTGATGCCACTTTAGCCTCGCATCCTATTGTCAAATCTATTGAGAGTCCAAATGAAATAACAGAATACTTTGATACGATTACGTATTCAAAAGGCGCCTCTTTGGTTCGCATGTTGGAGCATCTTGTGAGTGAGGAGAAATTCAAGAATGCCACCACACGCTATCTGGATCGCCATGTGTACAGCACTGCCACCACGGACGACTATTTGACCGCCATCGAAGAGGAAGAGGGCATCGAATCAGATGTAAAGTAAGTGGTGAATGAATTGCGTCCGCTGCGAAAAGATTCATCTGATTGCCCTTTTGCCTACAGACTAATCATGCAAACGTGGACCGAACAAATGGGCTTCCCCGTCGTTAATGTCGTCAAGGATGGCAATAATTACAAATTAACTCAGAAACGTTTCCTCGCCAATCAGGATGACTATAATGTTGAGGTGGAGGCATCTTCCTTCAAGTAGGTTCAACGCACGTCCAAGGTTTATCATAATTTTGCTCAAATATCTTTACCCGTGCAGCTATCGCTGGTCCATTCCAATCACCTACACGACAAGCGCCGACAGCACCGAACAGAGCACAATATTTAAGCATATCGATAATGAGGCTGTTATTTCGGTCCCCAGTGCCGTTAGTTGGATAAAGTTTAACAAGAATCAAGTTGGCTACTATCGCGTCAACTATGAAGAAGATCAGTGGACAGCTTTGGCCACACAGCTCAAAACGTCGCATGAAACTTTCAGCACAGCAGATCGTGCCCATTTGCTGAACGATGCGAATGCTTTGGCAGATGCTGGACAGCTCAGATACCCAATTGCTCTGGAGCTGAGCACATATCTGGAAAAAGAAGTCGACTATGTACCCTGGAGCGTGGGTACTGCCGCTTTGGGAGCTCTCAGGAATCGCGTCTACTACACCTCTATGAATAAGGACTTCACGCAATATGCGCGCAAACTTTTGTCGCCCATTGCGGAGAAGCTCACTTTTGACGTCGGCACAAATCATTTAGAAAAGTATGCCTATACATCTTTATATATATCTACAGAAGTATATATTTCATGTCTGTCTTTTATTTTCAGCTCACTGCGGATCAAGGTGCTGAGTTCTGCCTGCAGCGTTGGCCACGAGAGCTCATTGGAGCAGGCGGAGAAGCTGTTTAAACAGTGGCTGGCCAGTCCTGCCACACGACCAAATGCCGATATACGCGACGTAGTTTATTACTACGGCATGCAACAGGTCAATACGGAGGCCGCCTGGGATCAGGTCTGGAAGTTGTATCTTGGTGAGCCCGATGCTCAAGAGAAGCTGAAGCTAATGAATGCTTTGTCGGCTGTGAAAGTGCCTTGGCTGCTGCAACGATGCATCAATCTGGCGTGGAACGAGAACAATGTGCGCAGGCAGGACTATTTCTCGTTGCTCGGCCAAATTTCCGCCAATCCCGTGGGCCAAAGCCTTGTCTGGGACTATGTGCGCGAGAACTGGCAGCAGCTGGTCGACCGCTTTGGCATCAATGAGCGTACGCTTGGCGGTCTGATTCCCACCATAACTGCCCGTTTTGCAACGCAAACAAAGCTAGAGGAGATGCAACAATTCTTTGAGAAATACCCAGAGGCGGGCGCTGGCACTGAGGCGCGTAAGCGTGCCCTGGAAACCGTTAAGGCCAACATCAAATGGCTGGAGCTTAACCCGGATGAAGTTGGCAAATGGTTGGCCAACTATGTGCAGCAGTCAACGGCTAGCAATCGCATCAATTGAGCCTGAACCGGAGCCTGAACCGGAGCCTGAGCCTTATTCTGTTAAATATCCTTAATGTAAAAATAACTTAATGATTTTTAAATAGTCTTAGCAAATGCATGCAGTTTGAGTGCATTGCGAATGTGAATGAAGATATTGTGAATATTATAATATTTTTGGATTAAAATACTTATTAAATGAAGATTCGTCGATTTCCCCTTTGTATACTTCTCTTTCCTACAGCATCATCAACTATTAACGAAAGTCCGTCAACCAAGTCTAACAAATCTGTTTACACTCATTCGATGCTTTATTATCTCGCACATGACCTACAATTCCAACATTCTCCTTCTGTCTCTGTGGGTGTGTAATATCAATGAAATTACGGAAACGGAAATGGGAAACAACGTACGCATGTTTTTGTTTAATTTGGATGCTCTGCATATTTATGGGCAAACCAAATTTGATGTCGCCCAAAGCTTTTTATGGCGATAAGGACATCAGTTTTGTTTACTTCGCCGCGCGAGTTTAGGCCAATTTAAGCGCCAGCAACGGGGCCGTTAAGTAAGATTGTTTACGACTCGCGTTGAGCGCAATTGAATTTGGTAACTGATTATGATAAACACACAAATATATCTAATGGATACTAGAATTCTAGGCCAAGTCTGCGCTGAAAGGCCAATCATTTAAATGGTTCGATGTAATGATGGCCACATCTCAATGCCATTGAATTCAAGCAACTGCGACAATTTCGCTATGGTCCGTTAAATTATCACCAGCAAACAAATAAATACAAAAAATAACAAAATAACAAAAAAACAAGCGTAATATATATGTATATATATATATATATATATGTAGATAAAAAGTGCAGATGGACATATTTTGCAGCGGCACACCAAATAACTCTGTTGGGGGAGGCTTGATAATCTGTCGCTGAAATGCCAGCGATTCATTTGATTTCGATTTTATTTGAATTTGATGTTCGTTGGCAGGTCGTAAATTGTTGATTGTGAGACATTTAACAGCATTCTTTTGTGCATGAGGATGCCATATTAAAGTTTGTCATTTTTGGTTGACGTTTAAACGGCTGTTCTCCAAACACAGGACCAAGGTCATTCCTATCGACTCGACCAGACACTGCCATACAACTATATTAATGAAATCGCACGGCATGAGACGATTGAGACATGATAATGGGAATCAGTCAGTTGGACAAAAGTTCTCTTTCGCAACAGCTGCAGGCGTTTAAATTCGCCAAGTGACAGTAGCAAACAGCAAATAACACTCGATTCCCATTTGCAATGCTGAAATCATTTACTCGTTTGTTCATGCCCCAGTGTCCCATAAAGAGTCCTATTCTGCCATTTTTTAGCCACACACACACTCGCACTCGGGCTTGATTGGCCTACGGCTAGTCAAACTAATTTTGCCTTTGTCTACAGACTATCATTTTGCGCACAAGTAACTCAATTTTTAAATATGACTCTTAAATGTGTACGACTTCAATATCACAATTCTATGAATTCAGTTGTTTTCAGGAGAAAAATTCTTTAAATTTTGATCAAATCTGGCAAATTGTTATTTAAAACTAATTTAATACAGACAATTTTAAAGCAGGGTTAAAATTCTTTTTTTTTTAAATGACTGTTTAATTTGAACTAATTTTTAAAAATAATATATTCAGTTTCTCAGTAACTTTATAATTGCTTGCTTTAATTATAAAAGTATTAAGTAAACAACAAGCATTAAATTTTAAGTGCTCAGTTCAAGTTTCAGCCAATGCAGTTATAGAATTCAAAATAATAGCCTTAATTTATTTTAAAGTATTTTAGCTCTGGCTTTCAACTTTTGATTAGGTTTCCGCAAGTATTCAATTCTGTTCAACTAACTTTAAGTTGTTTATGCAGATCGAAACACAATTTACCTATTCATATTACACTGTACAATAAACTATAAATATTAAAAATTTAAAGTTACAAGTTAAATGTTTTAGTATAAGCCTGTTAGTAAATTAAGTGTCCTTAGGTAAGTAAGCATTGCTCATACGACATGTTGTCAATTTGATTTGTGTACTTCAAGTCTGTGTGTGGATTACACCATCCGACATTTTTGTGCACAAATACATATATACGCGTGCGTGTATATGTGTGTATCTGTGTATTTTGAGTCAACAACAATGACCCATGAGTTTATATTGGCTGCAATGAATTTTTATGACGTCAAAACCAGTTGATGGCTAATGAAATGAAGTGTAACCTGCGAAATGGAATGAATTATGCGTAAACCGATTCGCTTAACCCCTAAAATTACTCAATTAGCAGCTAATTGAATTCACGTTGCACTTGACTGTGTCGAACAGTCGAACAGTACTCACCGCTCAATCTCTCCAAGTAATTAATATTTAACTTTATTACAGTGACGAAAAGGCAGCAAAACAGGACGACAAAAAGAATATTCGAATGTTGCCAGGCGAAAGTTGCTAAAAATAAATTTAGTTGATGTCAAATTTGCCATCAAGCAAGCAGGAAGCGAAGGATTCTGTTGTCCTTATTTATGTCGTGATAACAGCAGGCCGTCTTGCCAGCAACCGTAGGACATTAGCTATTAATTCTAATTTGATGTAAATATTCAATCAAGCGATACGCGCCAAATTATCGCCTTTGTAATTAAAGGCACATTAGGCGCTCGTAAAAATTAAACTGTCAGTTGTGTATAGCGTCATGGAGCCATCTGCAGCGCCTGCCACAGCCTTGGGGTTGGTTTCGAGTGTGATTAATTAGCGGCACTTAAGCTCTCAACCATGCCACTTAAAGCCAATATATTGTAGCCAACTATTAATTGTGTTAAAGCTTAGAACAAAACATAAATTTGCAAACGGCTTAGTTTAATGAATATTATAATTGATAAATTTTTTTTATTGTCTGCCTGGAAAGTAAAGGTTTTTGCACTTGTAATCTTCTTCATAGTACCCATTTACACATTTGCTTACAAATTATCAATAATTTGTGTATATTCTGTTCGATCAACTGTGTTTTTTTTTTGTTCGTTTAATTATAAATAATTTTAACAAGAGCATTTTCAGAACAGGCTAAGCATGTTTATAAAAAAGAAACCATAAAACTCAATTAAACAATAAATATAGCTCACAAGTATTCTTGCATTGCAAAGAAAAAAACAAATAAAATTACCATAAATTAAAATATATTAATCTGTGAACATTTGCATTTAACTGGATGAATATATATATTTATATTCTTAGTCAGCTTGCAGTGTCTGGCTTTCAACTACTTGGTTTATATTTTGTTGTTTCATATACAAATTGCAATGAATTAAATTCTGATCATTCTCTCAATATTTGCGTTGTAACGTTTTCTCCTTTTGATACTTTCTCCATTTATCGGAATTTTACGCCTCTCAGTATTATATAAATATTCAGTTCATCGATTTCATACATAGGTCGTTAACATTGGCCAATGTTTTCTAGATGGACAGCCAACTGCTGATGCGTAGTTTTATATTTCAACGCGCACACACAAAAAAACACACGCACATTTGTATATATATATATATTTTTATTTATATATATTTATATGTACATATATGCAAATTGACAATGTGTACATACGCAACACAGGAGAGGCTGATATCAACCTGTCTACTGCGTCTTGCTGTGGTTGTGTGCTTTGTTGTGTGTTGTTTGTTGCGTGTGGATCTAAAAATGCATAAAATGTCATAAAACTGAATTTCGTGTGGTTGGCAGTTAAATTCTTGCCAAAGAAGTGCAATAAAAAGGCTTTAATGATGCTGATGACTGTCTGTAATTAAATGCCAACCACACACACACACACACGCGCGCATCCGCTGCGTATGCGTGATGTGACTGAACTTTAAGCCAGAGGCGCAATAAATTGGTCTCCAAATTCATCTTTATTATTATAATTAAATGCTTAAACTCGCGTTTCTGCTTATCCACAGACATGTATCATCTAAAATCCCTACTTTCTCAACTTATTTTTATATCTATAATTTTATTTTTTCTGTTTGTTAGTTCTTGTGCATTTGGCGGTTGTGGCGGCTATCGATGGGCCATTGTCTGCGGTCAGAATTCGACATTTGATTTATGACCTCTTGTTATTCGTTAAGCAAACAAGGCTATAAATATACACAGAAACACAGAAAATTGACAATTGGCAATAGCAGGCAGCAATACTGTCTACCATTGCAAGTTGCATTTGGGGACAATGATTTTGTGCAATGCTCTGTTAAAGTCAACTGTACTCTGGTCAAATAGTTGCCTCATTTCGCAAAAAGTCAACTGTACTCTGGGCGAATAGTTGCCTTATTCCGCAAATATTCGTTTGTTTGCACACAGCGTTTACTTAATGTTGCATGTGGTAACTAATGACAATGACTTGCTATTTTTCCGACTTGGAAAGCGTAAGCAATATCCATTAATGCATTTGTCCTTTGGGTTTTACGATACATTCCCTTGCATTTTCCATTTGTTTATCATCTGCGTCCAACTGGAAATCTAGAATCATTTGCATTGCCCTTTTTTTCTGCCTGATAAGCTGACTTTATTGAGAAAGTTTCGTTGCGTTCGCTGCGTGCTACGCGACAATGACATTTATTTAAATTTATTTCCGCATACTTTGTAAAAATGTCTGGCATTTGGACGCTACGATTTGTAGTTTGTACTGCTATCGAATGCAAAGTGAAAATTTCTGATAAAAGCAACAATAAAAATAATACACTTTGTACGAGCCCACAAAAATAATCAATATAAATTAGATGCCGCACGGTTGACATTCCCTAGTGGGAGCTGTCCAAATGTCCTTAACATTTGACAATTGTTGTGGTCACTGCTTTTATGCACATTAAATTCATTAACATTTCCATAACTCTATTTTTAATGAACTGGCGAATATGTGCAGCATTTTTGATGTTCATAAATTAATCGAGACAAACAAATGCATCGCAAACTCATAAATCTTTAAGCAAGACATATACAGTAAAAGACAAAGATGTACAGAGAGAAAAGAGGAACAGACAGAGAATGAAATGGAGAATATTCGACTTTAAAATACCCCATACCCCGGCTAAAAATAACCATAGTATATTGTTTATTATAATAATAAATATGTATCACATTTTATAAAATAGCAATAAAATATCTAAAGTCCAAATACAAAAAAGCTTTGAGAAAGCAACTGCCAAATCTACAAATAATTTTAATTTGTTGAAAAAATGCTTAAGTGTTAACCACTTAAATAATAAAATAAGCCTAATAAAACCAAGCTTAAAAATTAAATTAATGAAATTCAAAATCAATTTAAATATAATAAAAAAGGCAGCATTTTTGGAGAGTAACTAAATAGCTTCAAATCTGGTTTAACTTCTTAAAAATATGTTTTTATTAGTTAAAAATAAACATAGAAAAATCTAGATCATCATAGCAGAAAAAAATGGTAATAAACTAAACAAATTTTTTGAATAAAGTCAACTTACTTAAAATTTAAAATCATTGTTATTTTTCAGCAATAAATGTTTCGGTAAATTCTTTTCAGACCCTGCACCCAACACATGCTAATCAATGAAATTAAAATATTAATCATTTTAAGGAAAGATAAATTTCTTCTGACAAACTTCCTGTAAACATTTAATGAGCAATTTAAGATATTTATCATATTCTGTGAGAGCTATATTTTTATCTGACTCGCAATGCAAACGCGTCACAATGAATCGCAATGCAATTGAGGAATGAGGTATTTGGCTTTGATGACGGAGATGTTGACAGCGAGCTTGTCGCTACTTGCCCCAGCGTGGCATTACTCAAAGTGTCGCAAAGCATGCGTATTTAAATATAAATATAGAAATGCCATAAAAAGATTAAATACCCTAGGCAATTATAATAAAAGACATGAATGCAAAAACATGTTATACAAATACAGGAAAATGTACTACCAGAGATTAAATATTGTGGTGCAAACGTCAAATATTTATTTGAGTATTTCTTCAGATTAACTATTATAGTTTAAATACAAAAAACTACGAAAACCTAACCGTTTCCGTTTTGTGTGCTCTAATCTACAATTTGAAGTCAATTCATAATTACAACGCCTTGTTTAATTGTTAAATGTAAAGAAAAAATAAAATATTTTACGAGGCAAAGATCAAGCAAAAACGGTTTCAGATAAGGCATAATAAAATTTAATTAATTATAATATTTTTACTACTAGTTTTGAATAATCAGAACAGATTAGAAACAATTAAAAATCGCTTTGCTCTTTCATATTGCAAAATATTTTATAGATTCGAGAATAATCCGTTTTTTTACTCGAAGCCCCAAAAATAACAATAAATAATGCATTAGCGACTAGACCCTCATTTTAATCAAATATATTTTGCTTGTTAAGGGAATGTTATCATAGGTTATATTAAGGCAAATATGTGGTAAGCTAACTTATTTATAGATTCTGTTGACCAGATTCGAATAAATAGCCAACTCATCTGCATATTTATGCCTAAAAGATACTTTTGTTACGAATTCTTTGTGAATTTAACAAAATATGAACATATTTTGTCTGTCTTTATGAATATGTTTATATTGACGAAACGTTCTAGTTTCGTCAGATGTGTAGACAGATATACAAGCAAAGGGTCAACAACTTAGAGTGTATTTTCAAAATGCGTTAATTGCTGAATTATTTATTTTAAATTATTAAATTTTAACATAGCTGATTGCAATGACTCAAAAGTGTAGCTGTCAATTATAATTTCCCTCTCTTGTCTGGCTTAACAACTTGTTTTCCGTGTTAGCAGAAATAAAATGCCATTTGATTGTCTGTATGCAATCCCCATGCACAATCGTCATCTGGCTTCTGCTCCTGCCTGGGAAAATAAATCACAATATTATTGTGCGACTCACAAATAGCAAATGTCGACGACGTCGTCATGAGCAAGTGCCACACATATAATTTGAATAATATATAATATATACAATGGGAAAGTGTTGGCATCCAATTCTTTTTGTATAGCTCTTGGCAGCCTTCTGCCAGATTGATAAGTGGCCTGCAAATGTTATTGTGAGGAATTGTTTTTTTTTAATAGCTTGTTTACAATTAATTATGACTGTTGTCTTGCCATTTCATTCAATCATTTTTATTTATATAAATAAAAAGTATTTATTTGCATAATTTTAAATTTCTTTTTGAATTAACGAGCTTAAGCATCAAAGTCTATTTGTTGAATATTTTTACAAAGACGTTTCATTAATTTCATTGTTTGCAGCTTTTCGTCTTGGCAGACACAGGACTTGTTTGCTTTAGGTTGGAAAGCTTTAATGATTTTCCATGAAACAGTCAAAAAATCACATTATAAACAAATAAAACAATAAGTTAATAAATCTTGGCCGAAACTACCCTGGTTTTGAGGTATAAATACTTACGTTTGCTCTTACAAAAACTTCTTAGCTTTAATAAAATCCAATTGCCTTTTATGTTTGACTTGCCGTTGTTAGGATTAATTATATCTTAACGACATCCATTAGAATTGTTCCCATACGCTTTTTTGCTTTGAAATGTTGTTTATTGTGTTTATTTATTATTTCCTAGTGATTATTATAGTAATCCTATTCAGTCGATTTTTAACGACGCCATTAAAAGTTATCTGGAACAACACCAAGAACAGCTTTAAAAAAAAAGTCTTTACATAAATATTTAAGACTGGTTGATCTTTCAATGTGGTGCGATGTTGTTCGACTTGTTCGAATGTCGCGCGCAAGTCAAATTTTATCTGCATATAAATATATATATATATATATATAATATATTTTCAATATACAAAAACATAAGCCATAAAAACGGCAGTTTTCAATAGAATAACCACTGGCTTTTTAGTAGCTGTATTAAAGTGTTATGATTAGCGCAGTTTTATTAATTCAATTTGCTTAACTTTAATTTATTCAAGCAGACTATTTTTAAGCAATAAAATGTGCCCACTTACTTATAAGACACACCCACAATTTAAACATACATTTTGAAAAAGGAAGAAGTTATGAGAAGCTCAGAACTAACGAAGGAAAATGGCCCAACATAGCAACAGTCAGAAGGTAGCAGTTAATCTCACGTGAAGGGCAGAGGTTTCCCACTCAGGTGTATTGTTTCCAACGTGACCCATCAGATGCACAGAGTGAGGCAACTTTAGATAAGTATTATCTAAGGGACAGGCCACCAATTTGTCGGAAAGTTTTTTGCAAATTATTTTCAAGGTTCTATTTGCTATTTGCCCTGTGATTGAAATGCAGTTTGGCTGGCATTCAGGCAATCGTTGGATATACATGGATACCCATGTATCCATGTCATAGCCTATCAAATTCCATTTTACGACTAACACACACTTCCAGAGGTCAATAAGAACGTGCAAAATGCCAAAAACAATGTTACAAAAACAACTCCAACGGCCTCCAGAAAACCATCTCAAAGAAAAACAAAGAAAAGGCGCTACAATAACAAATAAGGATGGGGAGGGGGGTCAGCAAAGGAAGCGAAAAGACAACAACAATAACAACAACAACAACAGATCCTAGCACATGCGTAAAGTTGTAGCCATGAGTCGATGGCCTATAGCTAAAGATTTGATGCGATACACAGGACTTAAGTGTTTATAAATAAATACACTGAGAAAATTAATCACACTGAATTTAGAAATCGCATTAAAATGAAGAGCGTTCTGAAAACTATAAACTTTTTATTGTTCTTATAAATCATTTTTAAATGTACAATAAAGAAGAATTTATGAGCTTACAAAATAATAGAGGGAATTTATTAAAATAAAACAAACCCAAAAAATTATTTCTGCAATTGAAAAAATAAAAATGAAACTTGTCCTCTCAACTGATTTCTTAGAATACATATTTTTTTTCCTTTTTAGACAGTGCCAAATACGCAAATTAAATGTCCCGCGAAAGAACTTGAGTCTTTTTTATATGAAATATTAAATGTTTAATAATAATAATAGTATAAGTAAAAGACAAATAATATAAGACAAATTTTAGATAATTTTACCCTGTTATAAAGTTAAGAACAACTCTGGGTTTTCCGTCCTAGAAATATACTCTCCGAATAATAAGATACCTTACCAAAAGTATGGCCATTATTTTTAGATCTGAACGTTTTTATCTCTGAGTGTAAGTAGACATAGACCCATCCTGATGAGCCTACGTGACAACTACACCGAATTTGAAACTTGTCAAGTATTGTATTTTGTGGCTCGTTGTCCGACATGTCTGGCATGTGAGATTTGCTGTACAACTGATTGTTGCCTCAAGCTGCTTTCGTGAGGCAATAACACGCAATTTACAACTCTCGAATTTTGATGTGTTAATTAATTGACCATTTTGTAAGCGAGTCGTAAATGTCTGTGGCACCTTATTGGATATGCGATAAATTAATTCAATGCTCGAACAAATCCAGCGAACTCTGCCGCAAAAAGTAGGCAACGAATTATTTATAGCTAAATTAACGCCCCCGATATTGATAACGCACATTTGAATTGCTAACTAGTCTCATACATAGAAATGGTATAAATGTGAGTTTACTGCTTGGCTAATAACTGGTCCTTTAGCATTTTAGCATTTCAGTACTTGGGGCGCCGTCTACAATTGCCATTGTATTTGGATTCAATTTATGCACTATGTGGTCCCAAACAATCTCATTTGTGTGCATATAAACAAAGGCCTAATAGTGAATTTAAAAAAAAAAGGGCAGACCACATTTCATTTGGCCGTAAATTGAATGATACCAATCCACGCAGTCTGCAATTCCAGACGAGTAAAATGCATGGCAAAGTGATAGTAAATTTGATGGCATAAGGGACAGTAAAATTTATTGTGCGGTTAGCTGTCAGAGGAACAACAATTTTTTGGCCATGCCAGCATTTTTATACACATGTTTATCCACATTTCTTTACTGTGCACATAAAGTTCATCGGAACTATTTGAAAGCCTTTGACTTGAATGTGACATGCGATAAATGTTGCCAACTTTGATGATGTTTTCATTTATCTTTCCTCTTTTTTTTCCGACAGCATATTTGTGTTTTAAGCTTGTTAATGCCACAAGGTCAGAGCACAAAAATAATTTTTACATATATGATTAGCATTAAAAAAAATTCCAGACTTGTTATTGTGTGTGACTCATTGCGTATACTTGATATATCAAGTAAAATTCATAAGTGGCTCAACAAATTATTCATGAACACATACTATTTTGACAGCTAAGAGAATCTAATGGAACCCCTATTCTCAAATTGCCTACCATTTGCATGTCCTTCAGCATGTTTCGCCTATTTAAGAACGCCATCTGCCAGTTACAAATATAATTTCATTTGGCAAAATTGCATAATGTTGCGGTTAAAATCATACATATAATGCTGTAACATACATGTTTATACAAAAAAAAAGCAAACAAATTTTTAACACATGCTGCAATTTATAAATATGCATTTATTATGCCCCACGCGCGGTTTAACTTCATGTCTTAATTAATTTTGCTGCCAACAACTCAAAATAAATATGCAGAAAGTGCACAGGTGGTGCTAAAATAATAATACCCAGCATTAAATGTCAAGTGGGTGAATTTTTTTCTTAAAGTGAGCTGAACTCTGGGAAAATACAATTAACTAATTTAGTATTCGCTTTTTTTTATTGTTTAGCTTGTTTCACGTACAATTATTAGAAATGCATGGCATTTGTTTTTAAGCTGTCTTAAATAAACAATTAAAAATATTATAATATTAAAAAAGATAGTTAACCTATTTAAAAAAAAGTATTTTAATTATTCCCTTGCGCGAAATCTTAACTTAAAACGAAAGCAGCCTTGCAAAAGTATATATAATCAGCATTATCCTTAAAGATTTATAGTATATCTAAGCTTGAGTGTAATATTTCTGGATCCTTTTGCTAAAGAAAGTCGTAGGTGATCGACACTCACTATATCATAGTAATTATTTAGGAATAATATGTAGAATATGGGCTCAGATGAGAAAGAGTTGTTATTTTAGAGACGTCAAAGATAACTAATCCTTACTTATTTTACTATTCATTTTTTTTTGTTGGTATGACTAAGATAACAGTTTTTCTTCTTATGATCTAGAATTGATTAAACAATTTAATTTAATACATTTTTTTAAATAATTATTCCTTGAATGCTTTTCATATTTTTTAAGTTTAGCCATCAAGTGCCACTTTAGACAGCATTAAACTCTAGTTTGGTGCTAATTGCTTCTAATTACTTACTTCAATTACTCCAGAGCATGCACTTTACACATACAAACACACAAGCACACTCACACACACAATATTCATAGACACTCGTGCATTTGAAAGTGGGTGATGCGTATTTTACAGTTTTATTACAGTGGCTGCCGCCTGTTAAGCCACTCGAACAGTTTGTCTCGTCTAGACTGTGGCCCAAAAGTCAATTCATGTGGCCGATAGACATCTTAATTGCCTAGGATTATGGTTTAGTGGGGTTAGCTTTCAAAACATGAATGGATTTCATTAGTTATTGGGCACATCGTTGCCGGCCCTCGACGAAATATAAGTATGATTGAGAGACTTAAGTGAATTGTGGCTACTTTATTGAGAGAGACACATTTGAGCAGATCAGTTACATAACGAATAACACACGCACACACAACATGAACCGAGTGTGTGCATATATATATATATATATATATATATGACTAAGTATTTACTAGGAATTGACGAGACCATTAGGCTGGTCACAGCTTGGAATTGAATATTATTTTTCTTTTCTTTTCTTTTTTAGTTTTATTTTTTTTGTTTGCTGGAATCAGCCGAGTTGCTTCTGCTGTTCTTATCACAGTTACGCGTACACATGTATTTGTGTCCCCGTTCCCCCGTAGTCCCCCCAGTGCCCTTTGCGTCGTGGAATGAACTCTGACTTAGTTGAAGTGGCGCTCAGTCAACACCATTCGGCGCTGTTTGTATCACACTCGACGGCGTCGTCGGGCCAACATTATTGGCATGCTCGATGGCAGCACTCTCCTTGTGCCTGCCTAGCCAATTCAATTTGACCTTAAGACCCTTTAGCGTGTTTGGCCGCTTAGTCTTTGCCTTGCGCACTTTGCCACTGGCCGTTGTTGCCTCATCATTCGCTGTCGCCTGCAGCTGAGCTTGTCGCGTGACGCGGGTCAATTTCAATCGCGAACGAGACGTACCCACTCCAGTGGCGGCAGCTGCGTCAACACCGACGCCAGTGTCAAGCACTGATTGACAGCTCAACTCATCGATGGAGCCCATTGTTGGCACAACAGTTGGACGCTGGCACTTGGCTGGCATCCCAGATGACAGCTCGAATTGCTCCTCGGGCCACTGCATATCCGCCTCCAGCAGGGAGTTAGCATCGCCCACTGACGACAATTGTGATATCTGCGATTGCAGCGTTCGATGCGGATGCGGATGTGGATGTGGATAAGGATGCGGATGTGAATGCGGGTGTGCTGCTGCTGCCATTGTTGCTGTTAGTGCCTCAGTTCCAGCAATACGTGATGCAAACAAATCCTGTCGACTGCGACTCTGTGCACTTAATAATGTGGCATGCGAACTGCTAAATGAGCCGCGTTGCAAACGCTGCGAATTGCGAGCGGCTGCAGTGGCGCCACCATTGCTGCTGCTGCCGTTTAGCGTAGTCAAAGTCGTTGTGGTACGCACGCTATCCTGCAGATGGAGAATTTAAGAAATGTGCAATGTTGAAATAAGTTATAAATATTGAAAACAATATAAAAATGTTCCAAAAGTCTTTAAATTAAAATATATAATAAACTTTACGCTAAGATAAAATATTAATGTGAATTGCTTTTAACCTCATATATTGCAATAACCTTTAGCAAAGAAATTGTAAACGTTTAATTTGATTAAGCCAAATCAAAGATGTAAAACAACGTTAACTTAATCATCTAATGCCTAAAAGTGCCCTTGAGCATCCTAAGTTATTACACATGCTTATTCATTTATCTGGTAAGACCTATAAAAAGGTCCCTAAAACATTTTTATGTTTTCGGCTATCAGCTCTACCTTTTTGCCAAAAAAAAAAAAATGCTTGTTTGTACAACTTTTACAAATCTTAAACTCATGAGTGCCACGCCACAGCTAATGTGTTGCAAATGACAGTGGGTCCCTTTTGGGGTTTCGCTGAATTAAGAAACAAAATATTGGGCGAAAAAGCGCAAAATAAATTTGGCAGTCTTTGGCAATAAAATTCCTTTTAACGAGCATACAAAATATATATGTAAAACTCATGCATATTAAATGCAATTAAATTTGCATAACATACAGTTTCAATATTTACAAATTGAATTGCCATTTAAACATGACAAATTTTAAATTGATTAATAAAAAACTCCGTTGAGTAATTATTGACTGAAAGTTTAAATATCGTTTATTTACCGTGTGTAGACGCAGGGAGCCTGTCTGATTGCGCCGCAGGGCGCTGTAGGTGTGGGGGAGTCCCAGTCCCTGGTTTTTCACAGAGAGGCGAAACTGGCGGGCTAGCGTCACCTGCATGCCCCAAGAGAAACCTTAAAAAACAATCAATATGCCAGCGTTATAGCTGTGCTCTTACCTTAAAGGCCTCGCGAAACTTGTGGCTCATAATGTTGTACAGCAGCGGATTGATGCAGGTGGATAGGAAGTAGAGCACACCGGATGTATAATTCAATATGTTGAAAACATCGTTGAACCACTGCGACTGAATGCCAGAAGTCGAACCATAGGCTGCCATCAGGCGCTGTGCATGGAATGGGGCCCAGCAAATAAAGAAGGCGACAGCCACAGCAACTGCACATGTCAAAGTTATAAACTTGCCACTGTTTGATCCCGCAGCTTGTGTACTCACCCAGCATCCGGATGACGCGGGTCTGGGCGCTGATGCCTCGATTAACATCGTAGCTGCGGCGTGGGAGTGCCTGTAACAGACGGCTCCGCTTCAGCTTTATCCCAATGAGCACGTAAAGCACACAGATGGCGGTCATCGGTCCGCCAAAGAAAAGAAAACCGGATACGGCAAACACGTGTGCAGAAAAGTCGTTATTCATCTGGCAATAAAATAAGCCAAAAGTTGTAAAAAAAAAATGTGATAAGATGTGTGAAAAAACAGAACATGCAATTTATTAACACCCCAACAGACAACCCAACTCAAGATTCGCTTCAATAATTGATTACTGAAAATTAAGCGCAAATATTTATATTTTTATATATCTTCATTATTGTATACACTCAGAAAAAGTCGACGTAAAATGAAAATGGCCTTGAAAACTAAAAAAGTACTGGTTTTTCAAAATGTTAATATTAACAAATAAATTAATATGCGTAGCAAAATATGTTACAGCTATAAATTTTATATATTTTTTTACTACAAATAGTAGCAAGAGAAAACATTCTAAATATGTTAAAAAACTAATATTTCTAACTCATAAAAAAGGCCACATATATAAATAGATAAAAAAGAAAACAAAATAAAATTTGTTATCTTTACCGCTGTGTAAATTTTATAACTTTCTGAATTAAAATGCGATTTACGCTTGGCGCCAAAAAAATACGGCGATTTTCTCATACTCAAAGCGATTTCTTTGCCTAATGCAAAAGGCATTTGAGTTGAAATAATGATAATTTAAATGATGTACATTTGGGCTTCTGCTAGGGCATTTTGGCGAAGATAAGGGATATTACCGTACATGATGAACCTGTGCCCTGATTCACAACGGAGAATTGGGTAGCCTGGGGCAGGGCGAGCAACAGAGCAGCTATCCAAATGGCAAAGATGAATTTGATGGCACGCGACAATTTGGACATGGTGTGTTGCCTGCGGGAAACTGGCATCAATCAATTCAATGGCTAAGTGGCCTAATGGCTATAGGCCATGTATTGTCTCCGTCACTTACCTGAATGGATGGCAAATGGCAATATAACGCTCCACGGTAAACGACGTAATTGTGAGAACTGTTGCATTGGCTGCCGTCTCGGACAGCACGCTCTCAAATATGCAAATGGTGTCAGAGAACGGATAGTTGTCCGGGTGCCACAAGTTGTAAAGATCCTGAGGCATGCCTGCGTGCACAGATCCACAGTAAGTAAATGGGGGAAAAAAATCTTTAGCTATTGCTACTGCAAAATCACTAACCCGAGCATAAGAGTATTAAGTCCGAGATGGCCAAATTGAACAGATAGAAATTGGTAGCAGTGTGCATGAAATTATTACGGGAGATGACAACACAGGTAATAAGATTGCCCAACACGCCGGCAACAAAGATGAGCGCATATCCAACGCTCAGTGTGGCAAGGAATCCCATGCTTGTGGTCATTGTGGCATTCGGCTGACCATACGGTTCCAATCCGCTCAAGAGGCTGGTCAAGTTGTCCGCCGATATGTTTAGCGTTTGTGTTAAGTTCAAGAAGAATTTCTCATTGTGAAACATCTGCAGGTCTGGGAAAAAGGGCGGGTCCACGCTTATTCCCTCGCCCAGGGCGGACATATTTGTTGCCAGCATTACTGCCGACATGAGTGTGCGTGTGTATGCTGTGTGTGTGTCTTTAATGCCGCAGTTAAAATATCATTTGCTTGTCCAACGGGACAGACAGCTACGAGAAAGACTTTAAAATTCCAATTCATTTATTAGACTTTCCATACATATAAAGAATTCTTAATTTCAATTT
Source organism: Drosophila dives (assembly GCA_035042365.1). Taxonomy (NCBI): domain Eukaryota; kingdom Metazoa; phylum Arthropoda; class Insecta; order Diptera; family Drosophilidae; genus Drosophila; species Drosophila dives. Next base: position 3,318,035 of record JAWNLJ010000439.1, read on the forward strand.
TAATTAAACTCAAATTTAATTTCTTCAATTTTTTTTTATTTTGTTTTTAATATTTTTATAATGTGTAAAGTTTGCACATTAATTTTTCGCTCAAATTCGCTTGAAAAATGTTCGGTAAAATACATAAACAAAATATTTACAACACCACTTGACACGCTAACTGGATATTTTATGGCCATAATGAATCGGTTGACTTTTTGAAAATTAATTTGCATTGCAAAGTGGAAATTTAAATGAATTATTTTGACTAACAACAAGACACTTGAATATTGATATTTAATTGTTCAATTGCTCTTCAATACATACATAAATTAAGATATGCATTTATTTTTTTTCATGAATGAATTTATCTACACAAAAGAAAATGTTCTTTTTCGGCTTTTTGAATACAAACTTATTGTATTCAAAAACATCACAATAACAGCAAAATGTGTATGTTTATTTTAAAGAATGTTGCTGAATTTGAATTTATTATCATATTGAAACTGGTTTGGTTACTGTATAGTTGTTTTGGTTATATTAACTAATAATATTGTAGTAATATTTATGTCGGCGTTTTTGGCCATGTGGGCAATGGGCGATGCTTATCGCAATCGCTTCCATTAGTTATGCATCAAATTTGGCCAAAAAGTATTATTGTTAAAGGAAACTTTTTGCATATGTTATGTTTGTTTATGTTAATTTAATTTAACTGTGATTTCAACTTTATTGATTTGCTAAATAGCATGAGCCGCAACACTCAATGATAAATTCCAGAAGTTGTCCGAAAAGCAGATTTGCACATTAACATGAAGCCAATTAATTGTGTATTTTGTTAAACAGCCAATGCTGGAAATGGTTTGTGTATTTAAAACACGTTTTAATTGAAATTTAATAATTGTTGCCCGTCACATTTTTGCTTTTCTTCACCTTATTTTTATTTGATTTAACTGTTTTAATTTTGTTTTTTAAGTTATTTTGGCGAGCATTGCACTCTCCGTTTTTATTTTGGGTATTTTTCAACGCTTATTCACTAATTTGCAGCGTGACAGTTAATACATATTATTATGTATTTAAAATCTGTTTTACGAACTTTATAAACAAAGCTTATAACTTTTGCTTATATTATAATTATTTTGTGTCGTGTGTGTTCGACTAAATTTGTGTCAAAAAGCATGTTAACAATATATATAATAATTAATTAAATTCATACACTATTCGACTGAATCTAATTTTAAAAAAATTCAGTTTATCAATGAACCAGTATTACTTAATTTCAAATCAGACGTTTTGGCGTGTCGCGTTTTGTTTTCGACTTGTTTTACTCGCAGTCGGCCCACGAGCTGGACAAACGCGACAACAACTGGACCCAGCATCCGATTAACAACGACTGAATTTTTGGCCAGCACCTTCAAGCACATGCGTCAACCAAATAACAGCGACGCAACAGTCGCAGTCGCAGTAGCTGTTGCAGTCGCCGTTGACGCCGACAGCGCAGCAAGAGCTACCAGTTGCTTTTCGTGGAGATTTTCGACGGCGCTTTCCGGCAATAAAATCAAACTGCAAATAGTAAGTATTGTGGCAAGTACTTAATCTTTTTTGGGGTGTCCTTAAATATTTGTCTAATGTTTGCCGCAAAAAGAGCGGCAATGATGTCTACTAATGAACGCAATGTGCGAAAACCAATTATAGTTTGTGAAAAATAATAAACCTTTACAATATAATACTGTCTATTCTTTATTATCCTACAGGTTACATTTATTGTTATTATTATAGCTTCTATTATTATTTTAAGTATCATATTATTATTAATATTATTATAACTAGAGGGTGCGATCTAACATCAAGAAGTCAGCAGGTTAGCTCCGGATTTCTAAGACAACAATTATTTGTTGTTTTTAAATATTTTGATAAGGAAATACAGAATAAACAATTCAATTGGATATGCTTAAGCTTGTCTTTATGAGTTTAAAACCCAAGGACATGCCATAAAAATCCAACAGATATCCATATCCTTTACCAATCTACCGATATATCATAACCTCCTCTCTATGCAGAGTATTAACTCAAAAGCTTGCACACGACTGATTGATCAAATTTGCATTTTAGTTTACAACCTATAAAGCATTCCATAATTCTGGACAATATGCGTAATGTCATTGATTACTAGTAGGAGGAGCATGAGTAGGAGTAGAAGATGAAGAGTCTCCTTGTTGATCGCTGACCGATGGCATGTAATGTGGACGCTGCACCTGTCCGAAGAGCGCTCGAATAGCTTCATCGGTGGCCATTAGTGGCTGGCTAACGAAATCCAGTGCCTGAAAATATACATATAGATATTTATATATATTGTTGCTATATCTGAAAACTGATCAACTCAACCTGCACAGCGTATTTCTCTGCCTCGCAGAGGGGGCTCGTTGTGGCGCTGGACAGTTTTAGGTTCGCCTCGGGAATACCCAGGCCCGAGTGGAGCACCATGCGCTGCAGTATGTTTAAGTTCTCGGCACTCAGGCTGATGACATCTGTGGCGGGGAGATTCAGATAGCGTATTTTGGCCAGGAACTTCAGTTGCTTGAGCATGTCCAGTTGGATTTCGCGTATTTGGTGGGTGGTGTGCAGCAGTTGCTTGGTGGACTCGTTAAGCATTTGATTCTTGTGTGTGAGATCGGCCTTCCAGCGTGCCAGCTCCTCGACCATAACGCTGCTGGCCAAAAACTTGGAGCGCCACACCTCGCACTGGCTGGCCAAAAATTCGATTTGTTCCGTGTGCGTCGTCAGATTGTTGGCCGTGTCGAGCAGGGCGCGCGCAAGTTGCAGTTTGTCCTCGGTTAGCAGATTGACACGCGTCTGCAGATCCTCGCCCACGGAGGCAACCAGCAGACTTTTCAGCTCGCCGTTGACCTGCGTCTGAAATTTATACTGTGCCTGAAAATGGTCACGCTCTTCGCGCGTTTTCTGCAACTCCAGCTGCAGTCGCTGCAGTTCCGCGCTGCTGCTATCGGTCGGCTTGATATCTGCATCGTCCACAACCGGATCTAGTTCCTGGGTGCGTAATGTGGACATCTGATCCGCGAGGACGCCAATGTCCAAATTATTCTTGCTAACGCGTTGCATTTTATGCTGGGCTGGCGTCATGGGATTAACGGCACCCGGATATGGCTCGTAGGGCACAAATTTTGGTGGCTTTGTTTTCTTATGCTCCGGCACTGGATCTGTGGTGTTCACCAACCGCGGCTTCAGCTGCACCAGTTCACCCTTTGGCGGAGCTGGCGCCAAACTACGACTAACGATTTCGGGACGCCGATAAAGCGTGTGGAGGCCAGGCAAGGGCAAGGGTAGGGGTTGCACCGCTGAAGTTGCTGATTGCATATGTGTAATAACGGATTCTTGAACTATGGTGCTATCTTTGCGCGATAATTGTGGTCGTTTGACCTTGTTGAGAATAGGGAAAGCGTCATTTCTGTTTTTTTCTTCGACTTGTTCCACTTTTGGGTTGGCTGAGATTATTTCCGTCTGTTCCATGCCATCGCCGCTGGTGCGGCAGATGTGAGACTTGTCGGCATCAGTCACTGGGGCACTTGCATCCATTCTGCTTAACAGTTTTAGCAAAGACAACGCTTTCAATTCGTCGTTAGTAAACAGAAAAAATTTGACAACTTGTTTGCCAGCTAAACAAAAACAATTGAATCAATAAAAACAGAGCTGCCAACTTGTTGCCAACTCAGCATTTACAATTACACCAAATCGATTATTTATTCGATTGATCAACGGGACAATATCCGATTGTGAGTACTTATTGAAGCAATATATAATGTTAAACATCAGCTGTTCGGCTTAAGAACATTTTATCAAATGCAAATGTTAAGGTTTTTGAGTGCCCACAGATATATATTGATTTTCTTTGGACTCACTCAATAAGCCTAAAGCAATAGAAAATAAACAACAATTTTCGCTTATCTAAACGATTCTGTGACGCACATTTTGGAGAAAATTACAGCTGGATGTGCGAGTGTATTTGTTAGCATGTCGACGACGACAACCGAACGCGATCTGCTACGAAACGTGAATGAGAAAATTGAATTGATTGAGCCCAGTACGGGAAAATTGTTTTTCGAGCACAAAACGGAGCTGGTATTTGTCAAGCCGCGCCTGATGCCACTCAAGTCGCAGGCATTGCAGAGTCTCGAGGAAATGCATCGCGAGACTGCGCGTCAGCTGCAACAGAAACGCACAAAACGTAACAACAACAACAATAATAATAATAATTCTAACAATAACAAGATTTGAGGAACAAAAGGACGCATATTCGAGATGGCATATCTGTTAACATTCGGCATTATTGCGGCTCTATTCTTGGCCAGCTTGATGCTTTATCGATATGGCAATATACCACGTCAGCACATCCTTGTCACCTTGTCCGTGCTAACAGCCTGGTGTTTCTCCTTTCTAATCGTATTCACAATACCGCTGGATGTCACCTCTGTAAGTAAAAAAATAATGTAACTATAACTGTAACATTAAATGCAGTGGCCACCCGCTAATTGGAATTGCTCAGAAATTGCTAAAATTCTTATCTATGCAGATTTTTAGAAAAGTTATAAAATATGCTGCTTAAAAATGAAAACGAAGCTATAGAACAAATTATGTTTTCTGTTTAATCTTACAGACTTTCTACTTGTCTTTTTACATTTTTTTTTATAAGATTTATAATTAAATATTATTACTTATTTTGAATTTCATTTACATCCTACACTTTGTACAAATAAATTTCGGCATAATCTTTTTAATACAGTTATAATTGTAATAATCTCAACAGAATTTTGAACAATTCAATGTAATTATTGATTCTCAATTGCAGACTTTGTATCGACAGTGTAAAGAGGGGCACAAAGCGATTGTGGCAACAACAACAGGGGCAGGCAACAACGACGGCAACAGGACAACAATAACAACAATAACAACAATAAGCAGCAGTAATCTGCACATAGATGAATGCCAGGAACCGTGGGGCATGGTCCCAGATACGGTGTTTCCCAATTTGTGGCGCATCATCTACTGGAGTTCACAGTTTCTCACATGGCTGATAATGCCGCTAATGCAGTCATATCTCAAAGCAGGCGATTTCACCATTAAGGGCAAGTTGAAATCGGCTTTGATCGAGAATGCCATTTATTACGGATCGTACTTGTTCATCTGCGGCGTGTTGCTCATCTATATTGCGGTGAAGGGCGTTTCGCTGGATTGGCCAAAGCTGAAGGCGATCGCCTCGTCGGCTTCGAACACTTGGGGCCTATTCCTGCTCATCCTGCTGCTGGGCTATGCGCTGGTGGAGGTGCCCCGTTCGCTGTGGAACAATGCTAAGCCGGGATTCACGCTGCAATATGCTTATTTTAAGGCCGCCAAGCTCAGCACGGACAAGGCTGAAGCCGAGGAGCATGTGGACGATGTGTTGGAGTCGCTGCAGTGCATCAGTCGGGCAGTGCCCAACAATCATGAGTTGCGTCCCTGCGTCGAGACTATTTTGCGCAAAGTGCCCATCGAGCTGCAGGAGCGTGCCACACGAAATTTCGCACGAAGTGGTGGCAATGGTCTGGGCGGCACCACCTCGACTATTGTCCCGTCAGAGAAGGCACTTGTGCGCATCCACAAGCAGGTGATCAAGTCGCTGCAAACGTTGCAACGCACCGAAGCACTGTGGAGCGTTCAAGTGAATGCGGTACTGCATCTGGAGGATGTGGCACGCAACATCCACTCGGCCGAGCGTCGCTTCAAGACCGAGTTTCCACGCCAGCGATCCCAACTGGAGCGCATCTGCTATAGTGCCACCATTCAATGGTACTGGGAGTGCCTACTCAAAGCGCCATTCCTTAAGGCACTCTGCGTGTTAACGGCCACCATGTCCGCCATGGTCGTCTGGAGCGAACTAACCTTCTTCAGTCGCCATCCGGTGCTCTCCGTGTTTGCGAACGTGATCAATGTGGCCAATGCCAGCAATGACTTTTTCACCATTGAGCTGTTCTCGATGATCGTCCTCTGCTACTTCTTCTACTGCACCTATTCAACAATATTACGCATCCGATTCCTCAATCTGTATTACCTGGCGCCGCATCACCAGACCAATGAGCATAGTCTCATTTTCAGTGGCATGCTCCTCTGTCGCCTCACCCCGCCCATGTGCCTCAACTTTCTGGGTTTGATCCACATGGATTCACACATAATACAGAAGGTGAGTTTTTTCTTATTGAATAAACTTAAAAATCTTTATTAAATTGGTTACTCTTGCAGCGAATTATGGAAACGTATTATACACAAATCATGGGGCACATGGACGTCATTGGCATCATCTCGAATGGCTTCAACATCTACTTTCCAATGTGCATGCTGGCATTCTGTTTGGCCACCTGGTTCAGTTTGGGAAGTCGTGCGTTGAACGCTTTGGGCTTTCAACAGTTCCTGCAGCACGAGACGATTGCCACGGAACTGGTGCAGGAGGGCAAGGATTTGATAGCGCGCGAGAAGCGACGCCGGCAGCGTGCCGAGGAGGCAATGGCCAGGCGGCGAGACTTTATTAGGCCGGAAAATCTGCCCAGCGGCCATGATTACATTGGCAAATATCGCAGCGGAACAGGTGGCAGTGGCGGCATTGCTAGTGGTCCATTGACCGGTGGTCCTCGTTCGCCAGCCGATGGCCTACTGCGAGATGGCGATGCTAGCTTTGATTATGCTGCGGTTGCCTCCTCCTCGGCACTCGGTTTGCCACGCTCGCTGTCGGATGAGATCAACGATCGGTTCGGTGTCAGTACCCAAATGCAGATTGGTTTCCGCGGCACGAACAACGAACAGGACGTCTACCATGAGGAGAACGAGCGTCGCATCGTTGGACCGCCACCACGAGGACTTTTCGACGATGTCTAGGCTGTAAAAACACATTCCCTCCTGTAAAATGTTTGAGTTTCACCTAAATGTGTATATTTTATGTATCTCAAGTGTTTTTTTTTTTGTGCTGGTTAATTTAATTTTTATTTGAGCTATTCCGCTCAGCCGTCAGCCTGTCACAAACAAATATCTCAATAAACGACAAAAATGCTCGCTAACTGCTGTTGGGAGATTTATTGGCTGCCGACGTTGATGGACGAAGATCTCTGGCCAGCTGCTCCTTATTGATGGAAATCATGCTGGGTCTGGGTCGCTCCCGAAGTTGCTCCCGGAGATCTTTCCGGAGTTGCGAAATGGGATGTTGTCGAATTTTGCGTTTTCTCTTATTTTTGCTTCGCGAGGTGCAAGGAGTATCCGGCCATGGAGCAGACATCGTGGAATAATTTTTTTGACAACGGTCACCGCAGGGTTGTATTTTTACGATATTCAGGTTTGGGCTGCAATGACAATCTATTTATGTGTGCCTGGGGGTGTGTGTATGTGTGCCTGTGTGCCTGTGTGTCTGTGTGGGTGTATCCTATTGTTAACAGAAAATCTTGCAACTACGTAACAAATGCATAACGTAAGAGAATGTAAAGTGTACGTTGGTTAAATTCTGTCCTATTCCGTTACGGGTCGTGATTCTGTGTTTGTACGATAGTGTATAGGTAGAGTTTTGGTGGTTTGGGAGACTACTCGTCACCACCGCCCTCCTCATCTTCGTCGAATTCGCCCTCCTCGTCGGCAGTTGCTTCTTGGTACTGCTGATATTCCGAAACCAGGTCGTTCATGTTACTCTCGGCCTCGGTGAACTCCATTTCGTCCATGCCCTCGCCGGTGTACCAATGCAGAAAAGCCTTACGACGGAACATGGCCGTAAACTGCTCGGAGACACGCTTGAACAGCTCTTGAATCGCAGTCGAGTTGCCAATAAATGTGGCAGACATTTTCAGGCCACGTGGCGGAATATCGCAGACGGCCGTCTTGCAATTATTGGGTATCCACTCGACGAAGAAGCTGCTGTTCTTGTTTTGGATGTTGAGCATCTGTTCGTCCACCTCCTTCATAGACATACGACCCCGGAAGATGGCCGCCACGGTCAGATAGCGACCATGTCGCGGATCACAGGCGGCCATCATGTTCTTAGCATCGAACATCTGCTGAGTCAGCTCGGGTACCGTTAGGGCGCGATACTGCTGAGACCCGCGTGAGGTTAGCGGAGCAAAGCCCGGCATGAAGAAGTGCAGCCGTGGAAATGGCACCATGTTGACGGCCAGCTTACGCAGATCGGCATTCAGCTGGCCGGGAAAGCGCAGGCAGGTCGTCACTCCCGACATGGTGGCCGATACCAAATGGTTTAGATCACCATAGGTGGGCGTCGTCAACTTGAGTGTGCGGAAGCAGATGTCATACAATGCCTCATTGTCGATGCAGTACGTCTCGTCCGTATTCTCAACCAGTTGGTGCACACTCAGGGTGGCATTGTAGGGCTCTACGACGGTATCAGACACCTTAGGCGAGGGCACAACCGAGAAGGTGTTCATTATGCGATCGGGATACTCCTCACGTATCTTCGAGATAAGCAATGTGCCCATGCCTGATCCGGTGCCACCGCCCAACGAGTGCGTCAGCTGAAAGCCCTGTAGACAATCGCATCCCTCAGCTTCCTTTCGCACCACATCCAGCACCGAATCGACGAGTTCGGCACCTTCGGTATAGTGACCCTTGGCCCAATTGTTGCCGGCGCCCGACTGCCCAAAGACAAAGTTATCAGGGCGAAAGATTTGACCAAATGGACCCGAACGCACAGAGTCCATGGTGCCCGGCTCTAGGTCGACCAGTATGGCCCGTGGCACATATTTGGCGCCGGTTGCCTCATTGTAGTAGACATTAATACGTTCCAATTGTAGATCACTATCGCCATAGTAAGTCCCTGTTGCGTCGATGCAATGCTCATCGGAGATGACCTCCCAGAACTTGCCACCGATCTGATTGCCGCATTGGCCCGCCTGAATGTGCACAATTTCGCGCATTTTGTTAACAACAAAAAAAATATTAAAAATTTAATTTAGCTTGAAAAACTGTTTCCAAATCAGATCTGGTCGCAAACCGATTTTTTGCGTACAATTTTTTCTTATTATTTTTAAAATACGTGTATCGTTCTTCAAACAAAGTTGGAATGAGACCCCCACAATTCGGATAAACTTATTTCCAGTGCCAGCCCGAAAGACTACTTTGATCTTAGGTATTTATATACAGATTTTGTGGAAATATATAAACATTCGTTTCGATTTAAAAACGTATATACATAGATATATTAATATATATTATTTGTTTTGAGCGTTTCGTTAAGAATAAAAGTTGTACATATAAATATTTTAAATATGTTGCAATCTATGATAATCATGACTTTTTATACCCTTGCAGATCTTCAATAATTTATATAGTAAATATAATCTATAATATAATAATATAATCTGAAGAAACTGCTCAGAACCCAAATCAATAATTCTGAGAGCGGAAATATATTTAACTATTTTGCCAAATGTCAGACAAACTATTATTCGATAATTTAGTGGTTTAATAAACCACTTTTATGCATACCAAAATATGCCAACTAAAATAGTTACAAGCTTCCAAAATATTGCTAGAATCTTAACATCATCGGACAACTATATCATAATATTAAATATAACAATGTAATCATTCCGCGAGGGTATTTAATCTTGGGCATGCCCAAGATAGATTTTTCATTCTGTTTTATGTTTGCATACATTCTTAGTTTTTAACTACTTGAAGTGTGGTGGTTGGATTAAGTTGGGTTGTCTACGTGGGGTTTTCGAGAAAAGCTACAGTTTGGCAGCCAATAAATGGCATAGATACTCATGTGTAACCACCAGAGAAATTGGCACTTATGTTGTGTGCAAATCTGGCGCAAAAACACGCTGCCGAATATATCAGACGGATGCGCGTTTCAGGCATAATGTGCTCTCAATGATATCCATTGGCTGGAAATCAGGATCGATAAATTGCTCGTGGTTCAGACAACGTGTGCCGCCCATACAGGTGCAAGAGCAGAGCGAAGCGGTTTCATCATTCTCCGTCGTATAGTTATTTTCGAGCAGCTTGCCGTGCATGTTGTACGTGGACTCATCATCAAATGTGAGCGGTTGATTGCCAGCAGCCAGATTCTGGGCATCCTGCTCATCCCGCTTGGCATCCTCGGCTTGCCTGCAAGCAAACAAAACATAATTAACATTCTTCCAGGCAACAAATTGCAACTAGACAAGTCACGGCACTGAGCTAGACACAATTTGGGAATCACTTGCATTGTCATGAAGCGGAGCACAAGCAAATTAATACTGGCAGCCACCACAGCCAGACCGAAGAGGATGAATACCAAGCTTAGGGCCACATAGCCTGGCTTGTTGGTCAACGCCTGGTCATTCTGCAGAGCCACATAGTCTCCAAATCCGATGGTGGTCAGTGTGACAAAGCAATAGTAGAAGCTGTCAAAGTAACTCCAGCCCTCATAACGTGAGAACACTGCTGCGCCCGTCGTGATTATTATCGAGGAGAGCATGCCAGTGGCCAACATAAGATTCATTTCGGTGGCATCGGTGCATCTCGCCCCACTCGCCCGTTTCGCTCGCCTTATTATCACCGATGCGAACTTGTTTAAGCGCTCACCAATCGACTGGAACATAACCAAGCCGAGAGGTATGCCCACCTGGAAGACAAAGGATCTATTAGATATGGGTTCCCATGAATTTGTGCAACTGTTAGCAAAGCGTATTCGACTCATAATAATACCATAGCATAGAACATTGTAAATAACTTTCCGGCCACAGTGGTTGGCGTCGAGTGTCCATAGCCTGAAAAATAAATTATATAAATTTTTATAAATTATCTAATAAATGTGCATGCATTTTGCATATTTTTACATACCGTAAACGTTGCCTATACTGAAATAATAAGTCTATAATCTTTCTAGCAGTTTTAAACTTTATATATACAAACCATTAATTAAGCATTCGCTTATAGGTTCAAAAGTTTATTTTGAATCAAAATTTTGTCAGGTATTATATGAACCCTGACTAAATTCATACTGATATAAGATACTAAAATCGCAATCGATCAAATATTGGCAGTTTTACTATCATAATATATTATTGAATTTTTTATGCCTTTCCACTTGTATGTTCTTAATATATGTATTACTTATTCATATAAATTCGATTATATGAAAATTATAATGAACCAAATATACTTTTCGTATTTTATCTAAAGCAATCTCAGTTTTTTTTCATAATATTTTATAAACCTTCTCATGTAAAAGTTTACTCAATTAATAAACCAGATTACTGCTCTTGAAAATGGTATATATTGTTTTTTTTAAACTTACTTGGCGATCTATCACTCTATGTATAATTTTCAGCTGGCACGAGGTTAAGTTCAGTAAATTTCTTGTTCTTTTTTAAACTAACTTGAGCTCCAACCAGCTAGACATTATACATATTGTGGTAATTATTTAATTAATATATTTGATGCGGATTCAGATTTTTTGTATAATATTTACCAATCATTGCCAGTACCACAGTGGCAAAATAAAAGGCGCCAGCGAATTTCCACTGAGGTCCCGCTTTGTGTGGTTTGTTCTCAATTATTACTATTTCGATCATCCGGTAGTCTTCGGCACTCACATTGTATTTCTCAACGAAATTATTCTTCACCGCTACGGCATGAAAGCAAAATTTGATCCGTGTTCCAAATATCAATATATCAAATTCATGGCCAATTAATAAAATGAATACATAAAATGTGCACAGCTCAACAAGAGTTTTAATTTCAATTAAATCAAATCCAATTTAATCCTGTTGAGCTGTGACAACAATGATAAACTGATGAAAATGATTTTTGTTTTACATTGGTTGTAATTTTATGTTTGTTTACTTTTTGGGATGGATGGGTGCGAATTAGAGTGTGTTTTGTGGGGATTTTGGATATTGCCGGGGATATATATTATTGTTTACATTAATATATATGTACCTTGCAAAAATTCCCAACGCTTTGCCTCCGTTTGCGATTCAAGCGAGTCAAAGACTGCCGCCCCAATGAGCAAATAGGTAAATGTGCACACAACCAGCGACAGGGTTCTTACATTCTGACGCTTCATGGCGCAATGGACAACAAATTCGAAAGCTGTCTGGCGACTGGATTCAATTAGCATTGAAATTATTATTTATTTATTTTATTTATTTTGTTTTTTTTTAACGTTATTTTTGCTTTGCCTTTTTACTAAGGCTTTTTACATATGCCTGTGAAGGATGCTGTTAAGGATTCTGTAGAAATCGATTAGCTTCTGTACGCTCTCAGCAATATATCAACTATTGCTTTATTATGCTTGCATTCAAATTCTGTGCCTGTCTGGGCTTATAATTTGCACATAGAATACCACATTTTGACACACCATTGCTAGTTTTGAGTGCAAAACTAGTTTTATTATTTTTATCTGAAAACTGATACGCGGTTGGCGATTTGTGAATTGCGGGAAAATCGGTGTACGGTGTACAGGGTTGGTTTTTTTTGGCACTGGTTGGCAGCACGCAAAAACTGTGTGAGTATCGATAAAACATCGGGTAATCGTTTGTCTTGGAATTTGTTTATGTGGAAAAACTTCGCAAGTCCATACAAAAGTTTAGAAAGCTGGAGCTTCGCTAAACATTAAAACATTGTACGCATCAATGCCGAGCAATTAATATAAAAATGGTGCGCATTCGTCGTCGTTTCGCGCTACTCATTTGTTGTGGCTGTCTACTAATTTTTCTCAGTCTCTACGCAATCCTCAATTTTGCAGCGCCGGCTGCCAATGCAAAAAAGGTAAGTGTTTGTGTGTGTGCGAGATAATTTAATTTTAGTTTTATATTTGAATTCACTTGTATTGTCAGCCAAATTATGTAGAGCTTGATAACAGAGAGGAGCAAGTGGATAATGGATTAGGCCAAGAATTACGAGATTTGCGCGAACGTTCCGCAAAAAGACACCAAAATAGAGAAGATATTCTTGCGATAAATTCAATCCACAGACAGACAACAGACGATGCTGGCGAATGCATCGATGTCGTCAGACAGGTGCCCCAAGTGGATGTGCAAATGCTGGAATGGTACGATAAAATGACATTTGCTGACGTCGACGGCGGTGTCTGGAAACAAGGCTGGAACATTAAATACGATCCATTTAAATACAATCAGCATCATATTCTAAAAGTGTTTGTTGTGCCCCATTCCCACAACGATCCCGGCTGGTTAAAAACATTCGAGAACTATTACAATGCTGGTAAGAACAATACAAATTATATATATATATTAATATATAATAATATTTATGTTGAAAAAGATGTATATATATTCGAGCAGGATTTGTCAGTAATTATTTTTATATTATCTTTATAGCATGTTTAGAAATTTCAAAGTTAAAGTAATTTACTAAACTGTAAGATAGTATTCAATACTATATTAAGCCGAATTGTATTTTAATACTAGCTTTAATCGCATCGAAATTGATAAGAGAGTTCAAGAAGAATTTAGTTTCATTTAGTTTCTATCAATTTCTAAGAAATATTCGAAGACAATTTGAACTGGGTTCTTTCTAACAACAAATTTTAATTTTCGGTGTGCGTTTTATGTTCAATTGATTAATTGATTGCAATTAAATGCACTTAAACTGCAGTCGAAGGAGACAAATAAACATTTTAACATTGCTTTTAACATTTTAGTTACCAGAAAACTAATAGCTGATAGCGCAATCTGTTTGTAAGATCAGGAAACATACACGATGTACTATAATTGATGTTTGTTTTTAAATGTATGTTGTACTATTAAAGATTGTATTTTCCTTGAATTTTAATAGATACAAAACATATCTTATCGAATGCGCTGCGCAATCTTGGTGAGAATCCAGAGATGAAATTCATTTGGGCTGAAATATCATATTTTGCCCGATTTTATGACGAACTGGGCGAGCACAAAAAGCAGCAAATGAGAATGTAAGCGAACATAAAATAAAAATTTTAAAATAGCACTTGAATTTTAAGGAAACATTTTATATATTTTTCATAGGATTATAAAGAAGGGACAACTGGAGTTTGTTACCGGCGGCTGGGTAATGGCCGACGAGGCCAATTCACATTGGCGCAATGTGTTGCTCCAATTGACGGAGGGACAGACATATTTGAAGGAGCATCTAAACGTGACGCCCACCGCCTCCTGGGCGATTGATCCGTTTGGACACAGCCCCAGTATGCCATACATACTGAAAAGGAGCGGCATGAAGAACCTGCTCATACAGCGAACCCATTACTCTGTGAAGAAGGAGCTGGCACTGCAACGCAACTTGGAGTTCTACTGGCGCCAGACATGGGAAACGAGCGGGAAGAATGCACTATTCACCCACATGATGCCCTTCTATTCGTACGATATTCCCCACACTTGCGGACCCGATCCCAAGGTGTGCTGCCAGTTCGACTTTAAGCGCATGGGCGGCTTTGGATTGAGTTGCCCATGGCGCCAGCCGCCGAGGCCCATCGACGACAACAATGTGAATGCCCGATCCGAATTGATCGTCGACCAGTGGAAGAAGAAGGCCGAATTATATCGGACAAATGTGTTGCTTGTGCCGCTTGGCGATGATTTCCGCTACAAGCAGAACATTGAATGGGAAGTGCAACGTGTCAACTATCAGAAGCTATTCGAGCACATCAACGGCAATCCACATTTCAATGTCGAGGCGCAATTTGGCACTCTTGGCGAGTACTTTGATGCGGTGCACCATAGCGGGCAGTCTGAGTTTCCATCGCTTAGCGGTGATTTCTTCACGTATGCGGATCGCTCCGATAACTATTGGAGTGGCTATTACACCTCCAGGCCGTATCATAAACGCATGGATCGTGTGCTCATGCACTATTTGAGGTCGGCCGAAATGTTGCATGCTTGGCAGCCCTGGGACTCGATGGCTGGCTTCAATCCCAAACTGCAGCAGGCGCGTCGTGATTTATCTCTCTTTCAGCATCACGATGGCATCACGGGCACCGCCAAGACGCATGTGGTGCAGGACTATGAGCAACGACTCGTGGAAGCGCTCAAATCCTGCCAGTTTGTGATGCAACAAGCCGTCTACCGACTGCTCACAAAGCCATCCATCTACAGTCCCGATTTCAATTTCCACTACTTTACGCTGGACGATTCTCGCTGGCCCGGCGTCGGTGTTGAGGAGAGTCGCACCACCATCATCCTTGGCGACGAGCTGCCCACCAAGCATGTCGTCCTGCACAATACAGTGCCTCGTTGGCGTGAGCAACTAGTCGATTTCTATGTATCCAGTCCCTTTGTAAGCGTCAGCGATTTTGCCGGCAATGCTGTAGAGGCGCAGCTGTCGCCCGTCTGGAGCTGGCATCATGACACCATCAGCAAAACAGTCAATCCTCAAGGTTCCACCACGAAATACCGCATAATCTTCAAGGCACGCGTGCCTCCCATGGGACTTACCACATACGTGCTCACAGTCGCCAGATCAAAGCCAGCGTGAGTTAATTTATTATTATTAAATTGGAAATATTTTTAAGATATTTTACAAGTGATTTTAAAATTTGTTGCTTTTGTTTTAATATTGAATTGTTTGTTTCAGTCACACTTCGTATGCAAAGCATCTCTTGCTGAACGGCAGTCCGGTGTCGGTGCGCCTGGGCCAGTATCCGGAGGATGCCAAGTTTGGGGAGCACCGCGAGTTCTCGCTGCGCGTCGGCACTGGACCCACCTTGGCTTTCTCGGAACATGGACTGTTGAAATCGATGCAGCTGTCTTCCGACACTGCCCCTGTGCCAGTGCATCTGAAATTCCTCAAGTATGGCACACGTGTCAATGGCGATAAATCTGGCGCTTATCTGTTTTTGCCGAATGGCCCTGCAACGGCCATTGTGGGCAATCCGCCCGTGGTGCTCGTCAGCGAGGGCAAACTTGAGTCGTATGTGAGCGTTGGCCTGCCGCACGTCATCCATCAGACCGTGCTGCGTGGCGATGCACCCGAAATACGCAATCTGGTTGATATCGGTGTGGCGGACAATACCGAAATTGCGATGCGTCTGCAGACGCACATCAACAGCGGCAGCACATTCTACACGGATCTGAATGGACTGCAAATAATACAGCGTCGTCGATTTGAAAAGCTGCCCCTGCAAGCCAACTACTACCCGGTGCCGACAGCCATGTTCATCGAGGATGCCAACATGCGGCTGACACTGCTCACGGGTCAGCCGCTGGGCGGTTCATCGTTGGCATCCGGCGAGCTGGAGCTGATGCAGGATCGTCGTCTGGCCTTCGACGATCAGCGTGGGCTCGAGCAGCCCGTCTTGGATAATAAGCCAGTTTTACACATTTATCGCCTGGTGCTGGAGAAAGTCGGCGATTGTGTGCGTCCGGCGGAAGCGCATCCAGCCAACTACTTGACAAGAGCAGCGCACAGGGCGTCGCAGGAACTGCTCGATCCACTGGATAAACTGATATACACGGAGAACGACTGGACAGGGGCACAAGCGCAATTCGGAGCCGGACATGTGCCGGCCAACGAGGATCTCGATGTGGTTGCGATGCGACGACTGACAAAGGGTAATGCCAAGAAGCAGCGCATTGGCTGCGTGTTACATCGCACACAGCTGCTGCAGTGCAACGAAGAGCCGCCACCAGACAAGGTGAGTGCAGTTTTGCAAATACTATAATAATTTAATACTATTAAATAATTAATTCTTTTAGTTCAACGTGTGCAACTTGTTACAAGCTGATGGGCAAATATCGAATTATCACTGTCAACGCTCTATACTGACATTCCTTCAGATTGTCGAACAGATCGAGTCGAAGGTGGCGCCCCAACTGTGCCCAATGGAAACTGCCGCCTACATAATCAGCTATAGCACGGACAATGACAGTTGAAGTCTATTTTAATTTAATTTTTTACACTCTTTGACTAGCAGAAATGCAAGAACAAAAAACTAAAATCTCTTAAGTTTATTTATTTAAGCACGTTACTTTAACACTGACCAAAATACCACTTCTGACTATGATACGTATGTGAATCTCAAGTTACGTAAACTATTATGATTTTTTAGACTGCAGGGATTATATATATATATTTATATACATATATGTGTGTAATTTTAATTTGTTTTGTGTGATATTTGTAGTCGTCTCCCGCAACTTCAAGCAATAAATGTTCAATGTAAACACTGACTTAAATTTATTTCTCTAGCAATGTAATATTTTAAGTGATTAAATCGCAAACACAACAATATTTTTGGGTATTCATTTAAAATTCAGCTTATATTTATATTTGAATTATCAGTTAGATAACACAAATATCCAATAAGAAAATGTCGCCCAATTTTGCATTAAAACGAATACAATTTCAAAATTTTACAAATATTGCCAGCTTAGTGTTATATAAATATATATGATAATTAACCGATCGTGATCAGTTTCGATTTGTTTGACAACATTTTTCGAAGTTGTTTCGCTGTTTTTTCAACGAAGTGGATTCTGTCAGCAGACGCTTGAGAAACGCGTGTTGCCTGGAAAATGCACAATGGAAATTCAAACTGAATCCATGTTGACGTAAAGTGGTTGTTTTCTCACTGTGTCAAATAAAGCGATAGAGCAAGACTGACAGAGAGAGAGAGAGAGCGAGAGAGTGCGAGAGATGAGCGTAGGCTGCACACATATTGCTCTAGTGCTCTTCCTTCTTTGAAATGGGCAACGAAAGCAAAATTTTAACTCACACAGATACGCAACACGCTCTCTCTCTCTCGTGGCGTATCTGTGAGTGCGCGAGTATGAGTATCTGTGCACAACCACTGATTAGCCCACCATCGGAATTTTAAGTTCTGTACAGAAATCTCAGCTACTCAGCACAAGCAGAGAGAGAGAGAGCGAGAGGGAGCGAGAGTACAAGAACCAAGAGAGCAAGTAAATGTAAATCGAGCGAGGCAAAGCTGCTTTCGGCTACGAGGTGCACGTTCAGTGTCCAGTTCAGTTCAGTTGAGTTCAGTCAGAGTCAGAGCGTCGTCATCTGTGAGTTTTGTTTATATGCCATACACATGTAACAATATTACATCGAAAATAAGCACAAATAGTAGTGCTGACAAAAACTGACATATATATCGACATATTATGTATTATATATATATTATATCCTTATATATATATACGTACATATGTATGTTGAGTATATCTAATCAAAGAGATCGTTTGCAACAACAAACAAATCGAGAAAAGTGCTATTAAATTCTTGCAACAAAAATCACTATTGAAATATTTATATATATAAATTGTCGTCGTTGTTGTTGTTGAGATTTTTTTTAACAAAATTCGTTTGAACAAATTTAATTAAATAATGCACACACGCGCTTAAAATTTAGTTGCATATGTATGAGTATCTATGTGTGTGCCAGTGTGCGTGTGTGTGTATATGTATCTTAAAAGTGACCATGTGTATCTCTCTAAGCTCTTTACGTGCGTATGTGTGTGCGAGTGTGCTTGCCTGCGTGTGTGTGTGTGTTGAAGCGTGCAAGTGTGTGTGCATTAGTGTGTTTATGAGTTTATGCGTCGCATGTTAGTTTCTTCAACGTTCTTTACGCCGTCTTCTAATATTTTAGTAGTGTGTGTGCGCCTATATCTGTGTTCTTACAGTGTGCATGTGTGAGTGTATGTGTTTATGTGTGAGTGTGCTTTTTTTATGAACTACGTTTTGTTTCAATGCCAAAAAGTATTTTTGTGTGAGTGTGAGCGCTCTGCCTTTGCCTTTGCCTTTGCTTGGCATTTTCTGGTTACATAAATACTCACACCCAAGTCCTATGTGTGTGTTTACCATAATCATAATGTGCTAGCTTTGAAGGTGTCAGCGTTCGTGCGACAGAAAATTAAATTAACACTACAAATCTAATCGTTGGGCCAACTTCAAAAAAAAAAACAATCACAATTTTCCAATAAGAAATCTTGAACAGTCCATTGGAAGCAGCTGGCAGAAACAACAACAAGAGGAGCACAAAACACATGTGTTAATTAGAGCCAGAACAACAACTCCAACATCATACTGCCTGAGCAGGTTCTCTCAGCCTCAGCTTAGCTTCATCTGCTGCCTTAGCCTCAGCTCATTCCAATGGTCAAATGTCATGCAAAAAGTGGAAACAAACACAGAAAATAGCAACAATTCAGCAACTTGCAAACCCAAAGAACGCAACGAAATAAGCACAGCAAAAAAAAAAAACGTATAAAATAAAATAACGAAGAAAAAAAATGAGCGTAGGAACGAAAAATTAAAATCAACGACGTCATATAAAAGTGTGTCAAAGCAGCGCACACACACATGCACTAACAATGTTGGCAAAGCTTTTTCTACCAGTCAGTCAGTCAGTCAGCCGCTCTCTCACTCTCTATTTCTTCGCAGCTCGCTCAATTTGGTATTGCTCTCTCTCTCCCTCTCCCTTTCTGGCTGCAGGCGCACACGGCGCGTATACACAATGTGTAAATGTATATTGTATTTAAATTTTTTTCGTTTGTTTGCTAACGAGTTTTTCTCGTTATTGTTAGACACACACACACACAAACTCACATACACACACGCATGCGAGCACACGAGATTTTCATGTTTGAGCAGATGCTTTAAACATATGGCGCGTGAGCATTCTTCAACATACACACACATGTGTGTGTTTGAATTTATTGTATTATGTCATAAACAATTTGGTTTTGGCATTCAATAGAAGTTCAATTTGCTCAAGGCAAACGTGGCGTATGGTTGATAAGTTGAGTTGCGTTGAGTTGCAGAGTTATTTGTGGAGAGCTTTTATTTTGGGGCCACAGCGGAAATGCAAAAGTTGCCCCAAAACTGTCTAAAAGCATTTATCTGTGTAAGTGTGTGTGTGTGCATCAATTTTCCGATGTTTGCATGAAAACCTAGTGCCCTAATAAGCGTTAACAGCACACACACACAAACACAGAGAGATAGAGAGCGCAGGGAAAGAGAGCAGAGAGAGTAACAGCGAGAGAATTTCCCACTGATTTAATTCCAACAGAGAGCGGGTGAGCGCATTAGAATGAGAGCCAGCCCTCATCGAGTGGCAAACAAAAGCACAAAGTATAATTGAAATGAATTCTAAAACAAGAAAAAAAAATACTGCCCACAACGCAGTTTCATCTCAATGCTAAATTTGAAGTCCGACATTTCTTACAAAACTCAGTGAGGCAACTGTGAAATGCGCGCGCGAACTAAAAAAGATACGCACTAACTCACACACACACGCACACAATGATCAGACAGCACGTGTACGTGGCAAACGCATTTGTATGTATGACAAACATGTCTGTATATATATTATGCAGATAGGCTGAAAAGAGCGTGCGTGCTAAAATGTTATTGCACCAATTTGTTAACATTAGTTATAAGCTCAAAAATAACATTTTCGCTTTTTAACATTTGTAAAGATACCTTTGCTAAGGTAACATTTTTTGCAGATTAGGAAAAAGGTGTAAGCTTACTTTAGAAAACGGCTAAAAAACTAACTTAACCTTCTTCAAGGTCAAAATTCGAGCTTAAATAATTCAGGTTTTCATTTTGTATTTTGCGTTGGAGTACAGAAAAAGTAGCAAGAACTGAAGTTATTTTAAAGATATTAACATAAAGTACTCGTTCTATCAGTTATCAACGATGTAATCGATCGATCGATTGATCGATATTTGAACAGTTAGCCGGATTAAATTGTTGTGTAGATTGTAGATTTAAGCAGAGGCGGGAAATCGACATGCAAATCAGCTGAAATCAGCTAACTCATTTCCAACTGACTCCGCCGCGACGCAAAAAGAGAGAATTACCGCTTATTGCGCAGGTCTGTAATTTGCTGATGGCAAATGGCAAATGGCAACAGGAACTCGAACGGGGCATCGCCAGTCGACAGTTTTTTTGCGTTAGACTCAAATGTGAGGCGAAGACGAGCACGCAAAGGCGACGCGTGACGCATACGTGAAATAACAAAAATATACATATATATATGTATGTGTATATGTATGTGTATATATAAGGGCACATATATGAATATAATCTTAAAATTGAAATTATGACAGTTGCACGGTGTTAGTGAAATCAAGCAAACACATAAGTACATACCAGCATACATACATACATACATACATACCTGCATACAATATAACACACAAATAAATTGAATTTGATTAAATTCAAGATCGATGTTGTGTAGTAATTAACGTGTGTGAGTGTGTGTGCGGGTATTTATATAACAATATATAATTTGTCGGGTATATAATTTGTCGTAAAGCAAACGAATCAACTAAAACAACAACAACAACAACAATTGCAACGTTAAATGCATAAAACAATATCAACAATTTAAAAAATAAACAAGCAAGCAAAAGAAGTAACAACGATAACAACAACAACAACAACAACAAGAACAACAATATTATTAACAACAACAACAGCAACAGCAACATTGGAGTGTCATATGTAAATGATAATTAATAAATACATAATAATATAATAATTATACAGAAGTGTGTTTACATTAACCAATTAATTAAATCCAAATAAAAGCTAATACCATATATAAAGAATACAAGTACAACAAATATATATATAGCATATATTGAATAATATATATAATATATATATATAAATTAGTACATATATAGCCCCGCACTCAATAAATTGCAGCTGTATGCACGACTCCTTGCAGAAAGGTGAATATATATCTATATATGTACATACATACATACATACTAAGTATATGTAAGCATAAGAAAATAATTAATTTTTTTTTGTTCTTCTCTAAACAAAAAATAAACATATTTTAACTGAAACTCAATTTGATGGTCTTCTTGGCGCTCTTTTCTGACCTGTCTTGCCCCATTTCCAGGCTGGAACTTGTTGTTGTCTATGCCAACAAATGAGTACATGTATATGTATGTGTATATTTATATGTATATGTATACGTATATGTATGCGTATATGGATGTGTATGCGTATGTGTATGCATTACGTGCAAAACGATCTCAGCTAATCAAAGTCATTCGCAGCTGAGTTGAGCTTAGCTGAGCTGAGCATCTCCCCGTGCCCCTTCATTGAGGTGCCCCTAATGGGTTTTCGACTGCCATTTTTTTTTTTTAGTTGTTGTCTCCGCCACTCGTTAATTTACTCGTTTATTGGCCGACCCCGACACTTGATTCTAAAATTTGTTGTAGTTGTTGCTGTTATTGCTACTGATGTCGAATGCAAATAGGCATTAAATTGTCCGTTGTTTGTCGTTTCGTTTCATTTACATTGCCCAACCGCTAATCTAACCCACCTCCCCGCCCATTTACCCCCAGCCCCCGTTGCGCAATGCATATAGAGCGCCAGCTAGTTGTATGTGGGTTAAAATGTAGCTGCAGCGAGCTAACCGAGAAAACCGAGAAAATCGCCGTTCCCACCTCAGTATCAGTGTACGGCCAGAGAGCAAGTACGCGAAATGAAGCGAAACACAGCAAAAAAAAGAAAAAAATATAAATAAAATAAAAAATGTAAACGAGCCGAGAAATGAAATGAGAAAAAGGTTTATGTAAACAAGCAGCAAACAGTACACCAAAAAATTTTCGTGCAAAAGGCACGAAACGGCTGTTAACCTATTTGGCATAATTGCAACGGCAGACGGCAACAGCCAACTGGTGATGCCGACTCTCCGACGATAATCAGAGCCGAGGTGTGTGCGCCACCATTTGGCCAACAACAACAAACGGCGTCGTGGCTGGATGTCAGGTGGCGCAGGTGCTGCTCGGGGAGCTGGGTTGGGCCGAGAATGGCCTGAGAAAAACTAACAGCGAGCCGGAAACGGGCTTAAACTGCAGCCGAAATAATCACACTTTTCGCAAAATTATAGGTGATTTTTGCATGCTTACATTTGAGTAATAACCAAAAGCTCATATTAAGTTTAAGGAAGGGATTAACTACCTACAACAGTAGTTGAAAAGTCATTAAGTTGCTTCAGCAATATTTGCCAAATCTTACCAAGATTATCGACGTATCATTTTGGATAATTAATTATTTTTCTTTATTTATATTTGAATAATTAAGTTTATTTCGTCAATCTGTAAATTTACTTCATTTATTAAAACAGAAAGAAATAGAAAAAAGTCAAATGAAATCAATATTTAAAAATAGTTAAGAGTTTTTTATAGCTAAGAGATCTTAGGAGTGTTTTTAATGATTGAAATAAAGCGCCCTGTATGAAAGACATTATATAGTAATCATATCAGATTAATGGAAAAGGTTCACGTTAACAATTATTCTTTTTTTATGCTGCAATAGCTGTTGATAATTGTAATATCAAATTCTAAAGGGTTTATTAAAATAACAGTATATATTTTTGATAAAATATAGATGGTACTAGTTGAAGCCCGGTCTGCAAGAGGATCTGGTCTAAGGTGTATTTTCGATAGCTATGCTTCTTCTTCTTTATTATAATAATAATAATATTGTGTGAGATATTTCTTTCCCCGATAGTTTTTTTTTTATATTCATATAACACTGTACCTATATGGATTTTAAGGCAAAGTCGGCTCGCATCTTCGACTAGAATTCATTTATTATTTATTTTCAATGTCCTTTCAAAAACCCTTTTCTTAAAATTCACACAATCTAAAAGTCTTAAATTAGTATATCATATTTGAGCTGACTTCCTTTGTGGCTAGATTATTGATAACTTCATTTACCATGTTTTCTAAAGTTTAAAAATTGAGCAATCAATAGCAATATAAACTCGGTACTAACAAAAAAGAAGAAGAAAAAGAATTCATTTATGAACCCGTTGAAAACGCATTTTCAAACTTAATCACTGACGAGACGGCTAACATTGATTGATTATTACATTTCCAATTTTTATGTCTGTCTCATTGCGTGAATTTCCTAAAATTTCCAGTTAATATGTCTCGCATTACCTGTACACGGATTAAATGTGTGAATTTGTGTGCACATCTCACCTGACCTTTGCTATTGAAACGCTTAGCGCAGACAATCGCCTATCAATAAACAACAACACAAAGAGCAGTGATTATGTGATTTTGTCATGCTCGTAAATTACAAATGAATTTCTTTTCAAATTTCACCCTTTTTTAAATGAAAGAAAATAAGAAAATCGACAAACAGCAGAGGCAAAATCAGAAATGAGCTTATGCAATGAGCCAGGCTTAAACATTGCTCTGGAGATGCAAATAAGTTAAAATAAATAAAAACCCCTTCACAAAATGAAGGGAATTTTAAACTTTTATAACAACGCTCATAACGCATAATACACTTAAGCGATAATCCGTTGTTCTGCTTGCAACAAAAAACAAAAAAAAAAAAACAAAAAACTTGCGTCTTTTTGTCGCCTGCTTTTGTGCAATGGCAAGCATTGTTTGAGTTGGCCAAAAGCATCTGGGTACCAGCAGCATTGGCTTTGACTATGCCTCTCTATATCTCTCTCTCTCTTTCTGTCTCTCTCTATCCATTACTCTTTCTCTCTATTTTCTTCTTCCCTGCATTAACTAGGGCAAAATTTAATCAAAATCCAACGAACAACAAAAGTGCAAAATGCAAAAACAAAAAAAATTTGTCGCATTCAAACTGAAAATGATTTTATTTAATTTTTGGATACGTTTCGCTGGCAATTAAATATTGTTGCTGCAATTCATTTACCTGTTTCATCTGTCCTCCCCTTTGCATCATACACACCCCCACTGCCACCACCCCCAGAAGTGTGCCTAATTGTGCGGCGTGCCTAATGCGTCAGTTGATCGCCAAAGGGGCTAATGGGGCAGATACAAGCACTGCTTGCCCCAGAATAGATACGCGGCGCGTATTTTACGGTTTCACAGATATTAATAAATACTGATGTACATGGATGTACATATATATTTATATATATGTTCATAGATATTTTATTAGCCTTGGTCGACATGAGTGTTGGGCATTTACTGGGTTAAACTGTAGAAGACTTAAATATATAAAGATAAAAATCTTTCTGCTAAAATCGTCAAAAAACACGTTTTTTTTTATAATATTGAGTGACACTTTGATTTATTACGCAAGCTTTTTTTTACCTGTTTCATGAATTTGGATATTAAAAATGTATTTGTTTTATTTTAATGGAATTGTTCGACAATCCATTTAAACTGACTATTTTCAGCAACAGGTTGACAGATAATAAAAAAAACATTTAAAATTATTTACTTAAGGGGTAAATTAGATATTGATGTTGAGAAGATTTATTTGCGTAATTTAAAATACATTTGTGCTGTTAGTCAAAATGTTTTTGTAAATAACATTAGGCCAACTTATGAGTAATGGTTTTCAATTTCAACACTTATTAAAAAATTGAATGGCATTTACTGGCGAAATATAAAAAATTTAACAATTTTTTTTCTTCGGCAACAAACAATTAAAATTTATTAGTTGTGCTAGTACAGGAATTGCTTTCATAAGCCGAGTGCCATCAATAATTCCTAAAAATAATTCAAATATACTGACAAATATACTTAGATCAATTTACTTCAAAGAATGTGATATTTTTTACAATTATAGTTGTGAAATTTACTATGTAATTACTCAGCTAATTTATAAACAGCTCGATGCAATTGCTTTGGAAAATATGAAAATGTGTTCGTATTGATTTACCAATGTAAAAATTCTGCTGTAAGTATTTCTGATGTTTTCTCTACACTCAGAAAAGTTGAGTTGCTGTTAGTGTTACGAGAATGACGATTTTGTTTTGTTCAAGTGTAGCTAAAAGCAATTGAGCCACTTCAGACGGAGACACAAATAAACGGGCTGTGGCGACGGCAGCCACACAAATACGGCAGATTAGAGTGGGGAGTGAAAGGAGAGACCTTCTATGCAGCCATCTAGCCATCTAGCCATCCTGTCAACCGTCCACTTGTTTACTTGCCACGGCCCCATGCCGCACTCAATTAGTTGTTCTTGTTGCCATTTGACTGACTTTTGGCTTTGCCACACTTTATTTATGGCAAGACGCAGATAGACGCACCTCTTTTTATTTAGAGAAATGTTGCTGACTGGATTTTGCTCACCTGCCAACAATAACATCAACAACACATACGTCACATACCTATATATAGATATGTATAAATATAAATATATATATGTATATATTTCTATAGATATTTTTATACTCGTCGAGTATCGACGAGCGACCCAGCGACATAGTTTTGCTGTTTTGCTGTTCTCTGTTCTCGGCTCGCCCGCAACTTGCCACAGTAATTTGCATATAACAGCGACTCACACAATCACACACACACACACACACACAAATGTATAGATGGCTGGGTAGCTGCATGTTGGTTGTACGCCTCCCTGGCATCGCAGTCAGCGTCGCTCGTTTGGCCTAATTGTGCGCTTTTGATTTAGTTTCCATGACGTGGAGGCGGCATAGTCCAATGCTACAATACGCCCCCCTACCCCCACCCCTATACCCACTCTGCAACACCGCCCATTCCAGCGCAGAATGTGCATGTTGCGCTCAAACTCTCGCTCTCTCTCTTTCTCTCTCGTTGTCTCTCTCGTTCTTTGGCTCTCTTGTGAAATTCTGCTTGGCGCATCATTTTGCTCTTGCCACTTGCATTTTTTTCGTACCTTGAGTATGTTTTATTAATTTACTTGTTCATTTTTGTTGCTCTTTTTATTTTTTTTATTATTTTTATATTTTTTTGTTGGCCAAAGCGCGCTTACAATATGCTTGGCTAGTTGTTATTGTTGAGTGTGTTTGGTTTATTTTTATTTTGAATTTATTACGTTCGGCAACCTTCACCTATTTATGGTAAACGAACCACTTTGGATTTTTAAATTTTTAGCTAAGTTGAACTTGAAGCAATATTTATATAATAAATGGCTATAGAAAATTACGTACAAATATTTATGCAGCCAACTAATGAGAAAATCACCACTATTCAAAAATCGCACAAATAGGTTTAGTCAATTTAGCTTAACTTTAAAAAAAAATTATTTTGAGCACAACTGTAGGTATTTTATTTTATTTATTGATCGCACTGGAATCGAGTGTGAGCCCATTGCGTAGACGTTGTGTGTCTGCGACTCCATTATGCAACACATAATTAGTGGTTAATGTAAAATTCTAATTAAGAGTGCTTATTAATAATTATAATTTGGTTACCAAAATATCTGGCGATGGCACATCCCAAAAACAATTCCCTGTCGGCAACATTTTATGCCGCGTCGACACAAATAATCCCGACCCATATTATATTTATGAGGAGCGAGAGACACGCAGACAGTCTGCGATGATACCTATCGACATGTTCAACAAAAGACCTCTCGCCGAGTCAACGAAATCTAAAGCCAAAATCCATGGCAACAAAGCAGTGGTGCAATGGAGCAGTTGAGCTCTGGAACAGTGGAGCATTGGAGCAGTGGAGCAGCAGCCAAGCAGTTGAGCAGTCAAGCTGTCAAAGCCGCTTACTCCACTCATCGTACTCTGGCCCCCGGGTTTTTTTTTGCTTGTAACCGAGAACCCAAAAAAACAAAAACCACATAACTCATGCATATATATATATATATATGTACATTTACCTACACTCAGAAAAAAATCAAATTGCATTCTAGAAAATCGACTTACTTCTGGGGCGAAGAGTAACTTTCCTTTTCATTAAGAAAATATATTTCTTAAATCCAGAGCAAATTTTTTTAATATTTATATATGTTACTTATATAATTATAAAAAGTAATGTTTTTTGTTTACTCTTTGTGGAATTTTTTTTAATTGGCGATTTTCAAATCCGATCGGGATATATCAGTCAGCTCTGGAGTCTGAAATTTAAGTTTATAAATTCACTTAGATTAATTTGTAAAAAACTTAAGATTTAAAAAAAAAAACAGTAAAATTTCACAGAGTAATCTTTTAAAAATTAAAATTTAATACTTTTCAGAAATATTTCCTATCATCATTTTCTAAAAAAAACAAAGACAATTTGAATTTCAGACCAGTTTTCTAGTTTTCATGTCAATATTTGTTTTTCTGAGTGTAGCTTAACGTAATAGCAGCAAACATGCCGCAGTCTCTGGCGGGGATGAGGGTACACAATGAGCATAAATTATATGCCCAAAGCGGGAGGGAATGTGTGTGTGAAGGGGGGAGGGTGTAAACAGGAGATGCCGCGTGACAAGAAGCGACATTCTTAGTTCTCAGCATCTGCATACAAACACTCCAAACTTGAAGCAGCTTTCCGCTCCTGGAGTCTGGATTCTAAAAGGAGTGGGATGATGGGGAAAATGGGAAAGTTTGGGTGCGTTCTTGGCCACTTATCTTGGTTGAATAGACGACGCTGCGTTGACACCACAGTCAGTGTAAATATGTATAGACACACACACTTACACGCACATACGCACATGCACGCATACACACGCAATCAATGAGGAAGTGAACCCTTCATTTGGCGACGCCTCGAATCCAAGCAAACCATTTTGATGAGTGGGGTCAGTTGGTGTTTTTGTTAATTTCATATCGCGTGCTTCATTTATTGATTTTCGCTTTCATTTTTTATGTGGCATGCAACGCAGCAACAAGAACATGAAAAACCACACACAGCAACACACAACTAACTGCCTACATATGCCAGTTTGGTTAGCTAGCTTAGAGCCAGAATATATTGGTCGAAAGCAAACATCACATCTGATGCACACACACACACTCAAAATACACACACAGATGTATTTCATTTCTACACAACCTAAAAAAAACACGTGCCGACAAAGTCAACGAGGTCGCACCGTGCCCCCCGGCCAACCCTTTTGGCTGTAGAAGGTATTCATTTCGCATCATTCATCTACATATTTGGCGCCTGGTTAAATATGTGAAGTGTGTTTACCTTTTTGGCAGGCAGTGTCCTTGCCAACGGTACTTTGCTTCAGGCAATTTCAAAGGAGCCGACTCTAATGGCTACAGTACGCCCTCGTTTAAAGTAACACCCGATTGCTTAACTGCTGTGCATCGTTATTTTATTTATAAAAAATATATATAAAATATATAATTACTATTATAACTTTTAATTACTTGTATTTGTAATAGTCGAATAAAAACAGGGAGTTGTAAAATTTAAACTGTGCTCCAAATAAATAATTTCAAATATATTTTATAGCTAAATAATTCATAAACAATTCGAAATAGCTTTAGAATAATTGCAAGTGCAACTCTGTTGCTGTTGCATATAAAATTAAATCGATTTAAATGGGTTGCATTATGCGAGGCTGTACTATGGGACAATTTAGGCCTCCTTCAGACTTGTCCTTTGAACTGAAGTCAACCTTATGACATTTTGCGCTTTTGTTGTGCACAGTTCATGTCCGATGGCAACTTCCGCTAATGCTCCACTTCCTCCTACGGCTTCAACAAAGCTCAGTGACTCCTGGCCCGGTTCGGACACCGACTGCCAGCTATCAACTCGCTCCACAATACTCTCTCTGTGCTGCGGGTTCCACTTGGCTCGGTTCCATTGTCGATTTAACCATATGGGTTGTTATTTTCTTATTTTCTTGTCCCATTTTCATTTGTTTAGCGGCTGTTGTTATTTTCGACTTTTCTCTCTTACTTTTTTTGGGCTATCGCACAATTGTCGCAGCTGCAATTACGAATTTGGGGCAATTGTTTGCTGTTCGCTCAGATTATTGCCTAATGCAGGATTTGTGGCGCTGATTTTTCGACTGTGTTATATATGTAGGATAGTTTTTGATTACATTTGTTCCACGGGGACTCTAATGCACAACAAATATATATGTTAATTGGCTGGCAAACATTCGGAAGCCATTTGTGCATAATCACATACAAAATGTGATCGGTTAATGTTATGTTTGATATTTCTATAATGTTATTGTCGGTAAGAAGGGAAACAAATATTAAGAAATTCGTAATTGAATCGATTTGGCCGATATTTCTTGGGGCACGCATATTTAGTTAAGTGACTTGCTAATCTGAAAAATCACAGAACACAATTAATTTTCGTAATCTTATAAAAGATTCCTTTTTTATATTTAATGCCGACTACTTTCAGTTGCCACAGAAAAATACAAGCTTGATATTTATTATATATATATATTATTTCAACTTAAAAAATAATAGAACCCTTAACATTCTAAGAACATATGAAGAAATCAGAAAAAATCAACTTTAAATGAAAATCGCTTTCGAAAATATATTTCTTAATAATGGGAACTTCCTTCAACCTACAAATTCCTATTAACCCACAAATTACCGTTGTCAGTTTTTGCTGACAACATGATAAATAATATGCAAACAAACATTTGAACATATGTGTTTAGTAAGTGCTGATATTTGTTTAATGTCAACTTGATTCAACTTGACTCAAACAAGTTAGACGAATGCGCCGTGTTTACTGGGAGTATTAATTTTGGATAAGAATACATAAGAATATTAGCCACTGTTTGCGAGCTGTTTATCCTTTGTGTGTGTTGTTGTTGCTGATGAAAAGCCAAAGACAGCAGGATTTATCGCACATGATATTTGTCAAAGTGTGGAGATAAAAGACACAGCCGCCTACAAATAGATACGACAGATACCAGCATCAATGCCAACATCAACAAGCGTTGTCAGCAGATTTGTACAGCCTAAGAAAGGGCGATATATAAATGAGACCAAATGGCCAAACAAAGCAATGTTTGTAACAAATGAGCATCCGCTCTCTGTCTTTGCCGAGTTGTTGCTTTGTGTGTTGTTGTTGTTTGTGAGTTATTGAGAGTGACTTGTTACTCGGTGACAAGTAACTCAAATTGTGGCAAATTGATAAATGTTGCTAAACATTCGCAGCGCTTATCAGCAACAAAACAATGCTGAAGCGATTATCAAACCCTGTGAAGACATGCACATAATAAAAACTATTTACTGATAAGAAAGTGAATATACAAGCACATACACACACACTACAAATACTTATGGATTTTTAGTGAGAGCGGCTGAGCAAACACTTGTAAACTGTCGAAACAGTCGAACGCTCGTTGTTTGTAGATAAATTATCTACGAGATACACCAGCAGCAAGTAGCAGCAACAACAGCAACTATGTGTGCTCTCCCTGCCTAGCTTCCAGCTGTACTCTTTCACTCTCCCACTCTCTCGCTCTCTCCCACACACTCTCCTTTTCTTCTTCTTATGCTCTCACGCTCTTTCAAACACTCTCACTCTCACACTCTGTCGTTGCTGCTCTTTCCGCATTTGAAACTGGTAGACACATTCATGTGTGTGTGTGTTTGTGTGTGCTTGTGTGCGTGTTCAACGTTCGCTTCAAATTCATTTCGTTTTTAATTGTTTTCAGTATTCGAATTTAGTTGTATTTGATTTTTACGTACTCGCACAGCTCTGAGCTCGCGGGCTGAGAACGTTTAGCGGCATATTGGACAATATCAACAACAACAAATACAAAATTCAACACACCAAATACTTATATACATGTGAGTGAGACAAGTGTTTTTTTGTGTTGTTTTAAACGCTAACAATTCGTTAAATTAGCTCCAGCTTCCAAAGTGGTACGGAACACCACTTGAATAGTGGTTTTCTGTTGTGGTTGTGTGGTGTGTTTCATGTGATTGCGGCGCTGCAATCAACACTAAAAAAAACCAATTTGGAAAGCAAAATCAAGCATAACGTGTGTGTTGAGCACTGTTCTTATCAGGCGGCAACAAGGAAGCCTTTCAATTAAGCAACAACTTGAGCCATATTTCGTTTTTATTGGACGTTCGCCCCTTCTGGCAGAGTATGTTGGTTGTGTGTGGGGTCGGGGAGGAAACCTCAACACGTAATCTGGAGCTATAGAAACTTCAGTTTATTTGATTTGTAGGTTCTACTTTTGCATAACGCTTTGCTTCTCACATTTATACAATTTCTGTTGCTTGTCTGAGATCTTGTTTCTGGTTATTTTCGACAGCCAACCTGCTTATTTTTTGCCGTTTCTCACTTTGCCTTATCGGCGCACTCATACATGAGTAAAAATAATAATAATAAAAAAATAAAATAAAAATAAACTCTACTTATATGTATATAAAAAATAAAATGTAAAAACCTTATCGCCACGACTGGTGTGATAAGTGCGGCTACGTCGAGATAAGATGGAACATTTTCTATATATTCTCAAGAGATGTGCGTTTGCTGCATTCTTATATATACATATATAAATATAAAAACCAGTATACGATAAACTAAGTTGAAGTTTAGACTTCTTTATATATATATTTATATATATTTGCGAGTGCTCTTAGATGCACAGTACATATAAAATGATATTGCTATTGACGTCTTTGAGATTTAATTTTCCTAGCTTTGCGCTCGCAGTTGATTTCAGTTTGTTTTGCAGCTTATAGAGTGTGATTTTTATGGGCACACAGTAAAAATGCTTAAAAAGTGCATTTGCCAGAGCGAAATGTTGAAAAAGTGGTTAAGATATGTGTGTTTTAAGCAAGCGATAAGCGTGAAATATTCAAATAAAGTTTTTATTTCAGCTCATCAAAAAACTTGTTGCTTTGTTGGCTCAAATCATTATGAAATTCCACATCTAATATTGTGTTACTAATTTGATTTTAAATGTAGATAAAAGATGAATTGTTGGGCGATATTTGATTTGTTTGACCTTGTTTTGATTAAGATCTTAGAGCTATATTAATTCAAGATACAAATCGATAGTACAAATCGATATTTTTCTTTTACCCCCTTTTTTCTCGTATAAATGCCACATTTATTGACGTTTTTCATCATTCATTTTTATTTGCATTAAATTGCATTCTCACTTATATCTGATAAGTATAATTCAAATAATGTGACAACAATTTTAATATAATTTACTGGATTTTCTATTCATTAGTGGCCGCGTTCAAAAGTCCTCGCTCTGATTAAACGATCATTTTCATTATGCCCCAATGTAGCAGCTGTGTCGTATTCATCATCATTAACACATTTTCGGCTTGAGTGCATCAGCGATGCTAAAGACGACACAATTTGTATTATATATATTTATATATATATATATATATATATATATTATAGTGTATATAGCCTTTCTTTCTAATCAGCCGTACAGCGTTTCATTTTTTTGTAATTTATCAAATTGCTTAGACTACCTTTGTGAACACTTGGCAGACGTTGGACCATTATAAAATATGTCAAATAATCGTGCCATTGAGAGCAAACTCAGAACTATGCAATGTCTCTGAGATGAAATAGACCTCTTTATGGGAAGGGTATCTAACAGTCTATTTTATTCTCGCAATAAATTTGTTTTGTTGTTATGCCCTGCAACGGTTAAAATAGGTATAAAGTGTAGAATCTATTAAGCATATATCTTTTTATCAAATTCTCACCATATATAGTTTCGTAAACCCCGCGAAAACTGACTTACTTTCGTGAATATCGATATATGTCGATAATCGATATCAATAAAAGCAAACATTTTAAAGGCACCGTCTTTTAATTTATAAACCTTGTCATATTATTGATCTAATGCAGCAATTTCACTAAGATTGGATAAGAAACACCCACAAAAACGTATTCCGATATTGATCTCATTATCAGAAATAGAGAGCACTTCAATCACTGCTTAAATTTGATTTAAAATAAAATAAAACTTAACACCTCAGTTCAGGGTATCCCTTAGTTGACTACCGCATTTTGAATTGTTTGAATTACATTTCAAGGACACGTTGCTCACAAGAACTAGAACGTGGCAGTGGCAAGTGCCACCTCTTGTGGCACCACACAACGAGAGATATCGTTGCACGTTTTTGCACAGCTGAGGCGTCCAAAAATAAAATATCAGTAGAATTTACATTGCCAAATATTTCACTTAGTTCTGATTAATTTCACGCCATTTTTAAATGTCTCGAAAAAAGGGGGGAATTTAACAAAACACATCATTAAATTTATTAATTGAAATACCTGATTTTTTTTTTCTAACCGCGCACAAGTAACAGGTTCTCCATAATACTTGAGTATCGACTCTCGACTCTCATCGATTCTTATATAATACAATGTACATTAATCTAGACGGAACTCGTTTTGAGACATCTGCTGCTTAAAATTGATCACTAGTTTTTGCTTTCGTTGATTACTAATTTCTTATGTGAATGCAAATTGCAAACTGTTTGCGACTCTGTTTTTTCACCTTTTTTTTGCTGTCGTGACAGGTTCCATAAAAAAAAACACACACACACGTAAAACAAAAACAACGAAACACAAAAGCAAAAAAGACGAGAAAAATATCTATATAAAAATAAGTTGGATGATTTTGGTGTTATTTAGATTTCTTTCGCTCTGTTTGCATACAGAAATGTGTACTCTGTGTGTACTCTGTGTGTGTGTGCGCGCCTTGTTGTGGCTGTTGTTGTTTCCACTGTGCTTCATTTTATTGTTGCTGTTATTTTTATGGCGTTGCCATCTCGTCGATTTATTGCTCATTTTGCTTTGCAGTGGCAGACATTTATTTAATGGTCAAGGTCGTTTGCAGTCAAATCAAACACACACACATACAGACAGACACATATGTTAAGTGGATGCCTGCAGCAATAGAAGCAACGGCAACAACCACAACACGATCAAAATATTTGTATAATTAAATGCCATTTTAAATAAATAAATGCGCGTCGCTTATTACTTGTGGTTGTTGTTGTTGTTGTTGTTGTTGCTGTTTTGTCTTGGCGCATATTTAATTACCAATGAAATCATAAAAGCCAACTCATGCATAATCGAGTTGCAAGTTATTATTTTCATTGCCGCGTGCATTGAATTATTAACAACGTCAGCTTGCACAACTATCACACACAAGATAAGTCAGTCATTGGGCGGCTTATAGTCTACAGGCCATGGCTATTTCTGTCGTATTCATGACATGATGACATACATCTATATACATATTTTTATCAACATCGATATGTGTATTTAATATCTATTGAATGCATGCATACACTCAGAAAAAGACGCCCTGGAAGTTCGCCAAGTCTAACTTATCTTGAAAGTGTAGCGGAAGTCTGTGTTTTTTCCCAAAAAAACAGGCTTTTTCTTTTGTTAATTTCGCAAACAAAATTTTTTAAACTAAATAATAAATGTGTCTAATTATCAGTTTGTTTTTTTTATGTGTTCACAGAACTTTGACATTAAATTGTTAAATTAAACATTACTGTTTTAAAAAGAAATATCTTTCTTATAAAAAAAAAACATAATTGTAATAAATTTTATTTTGTGTATTTAAAATTTTTTTCTAAGAATCAGACAGTTGTTTTCGTTTCTACAACGTGTCTGATTTAAGAGCTATATTCATTGGGTTTTTTTTTTGTGGTATAAATGTGTATTTTTGCGTTT
This sequence comes from Drosophila dives, assembly GCA_035042365.1. Lineage (NCBI taxonomy): Eukaryota > Metazoa > Arthropoda > Insecta > Diptera > Drosophilidae > Drosophila > Drosophila dives. Next base: position 3,353,383 of record JAWNLJ010000439.1, read on the forward strand.
ATATATAATTTTTAAATATATGATAAGAAAATGCATATAAATTAATTGGCGTTTATTTTTTTTATCCAGTTCTACATACAAATACGATTTTAAACATTGTAATTAGAGCTGTGTAGTTGGTATTATAAAAATAATTTTTTAAAGCGATATAAATTATACGTTTGAAATACTCAAAATGGAAGAACCTTGATTAACTAATTAAATATATTAACTTTTGTTAAGATTTAACTGTTTTCTGGACAATTGGGTGCTTTGGGAAATTGGGGAACTGTGTGGGAGTTTTAATGTTAATAACATTGTATGAAACATATTGTTATAATACAGAATATTTTGCATCTAAAAAAATCTCTTATTTTTTTTTAAATCTGTCGTGTGTATTCATGCAATGCCAATTACTGCTGGCATTTCTATGGCTGTTTTCTGATACTTTTCACAATTTTCTCACTTGCCAGTGACTCATTTTGTTGTCGTCTGCTTCTTATCACATATATATTAAAAAAAAACACACATAAATATATATATATACACAAACATTGACATTTTCATGCTTAATTCTAGCTAAAAAAAAACTAAATGTTGTGTCTTGTTGCATATTTCACATTCGCCTGCCTGACCCTCCCCCCAATACCTCCTGCCTTCCGCCCGTCCACACTGCCTTTTAAACTGAATGCTCCGCTTTAAACCAAGCATATTCCCAGCTAAATGGCTCTCACTGTGTATTTGTACACATTTTTTATGAAAAGTGTTTTTTGTGTTAATCTAATTGTACATGTTATTTATCTCTTGACTCTCAACTCTTACAAAATCTATATAACTCTAGAATCACATGTGTGTATTATTATCTGACTATTTGAGAATTGCATTTTTTGCAACATGTTGATCTATGTGTTACACGTTTTTACATATGATGCCTTAATGTTTACTGTATGTATGTATATTTATTATTGCTGCATAATTCACTCATAAATATTTTTTTCTTTTTTCTTTTTTCATATAAACGTTTACCAAAAAAAAAAAAAATACAACTCGCACATTCCACCACCACCAAAAAAAAAAAAACAAAAAAACAAACAATGATAATACAAAATCTCGTCACGCAATAAAAAAAATAACAACAACATAAAATCGAAAACAATTCTAGAAGGACAACACGATCACATTTTACTTAGATCATATTTAGAGGCTTGACTAAAAGTTTGAAAGCTCGCAAAATATTCAAATCGCCCGACCGCATATGCATATTGGCTCAGCTTGTAAGCGTGTGTATTGTCTATGTATATGTGCGTCTGTGTGAATAATAACGATCTAATTACGAGCTAAAGGATATCCACACGATACTCTACCCACAGAAGCAAAAAGTGGGCAGCCATCCAAGTAGCTGCTCGATATCCAGATGCAAAAATAAGATATAGAAACATCTGCGTTTTTGCTTGATCGATCGTTCGCTCTAAGAAGAAGCTCTGACAAAAACCGAGAACCTCATTTGCCAAAAAAAAAAAAGAAAGACAAACAGAGCCGAAAAACACAATCTAAGCAACTTTAAATATTATTATAAAAAGAAACTAAGAAACGGAAACCAAAAGCAAATACTAAAGCAATCATCAGTTAAAGTCGAACACAAAAACAAAAACTAAAACTAAAAAAAAAAAAGCCAGCAACATTCACTTAAAAATGGCCGAAGACGCTGCCATGGAGACATGTCCAAGTCCTGAGATGGGCGACTCTCGCAAAAGGCCGCTCGATTCCGATCCGGAAAATGAACAAACAAAACGCTCACATTTCAGTTCCGGTAAGTTTTGCAAATCAAATCCAATCATTTGAACCAAATAATTACCACATAATGAGCAATGAGCAAATTTCAATCGCTTTTACATATACTACTATCATTATCGTGCTCTCTCTCTATCTATCTATCTATCTCTCTCTCTCTCTCTTTCTCTACCTATCGATCTATATGTCTATCTATCAATCTATCTGTCCATTCACTGCCGAGTCTCTCACCCTTTTTTGGATTAATATAAAAATCGCTGCGATTTGTGTAAATATTTTGTAGCTTCATGCCGAAATCCCAAAATGCGCCATATGCCACATACATAAGCATTTTTGCATTGCTGCCAGTCTCTCTCTCTCTTGATTTAAATATGTTGTTTGCCATTTTGCCATTTAGCCATTGTCATTTTTTAATTGACCAGTTCACAAAGCATGCCCCACTCTCAATTTCGGATTTGCATTTGACAAACCATCGAACCGGTCTTGTAATTAAGTGCAGATGGCATTGATTGCACAGATTGCGCATACGCCCCTGTGGCCTAATCAGAAAGGATGGCACACATAACGGCATTTGACAGCCGCAGGCTCACTGGGCTCTTAGGCTTGACCCATATTTGTACACTTACAAAAAATAAGTGTCCTGAAAATTGACATACTTAAACTTAATTTCTACAATTAGAAATTGTGGCATAGATTTTGAAATAACTTATATATTTTAAACCATACAACTCAGTAGATCAAACTTATTTTATTGCACGAAAAAAGTTAGATTCAGACTTGGTAGGGTGGGTAAAGGTAGAACATATACAAACAAAAAATAAATATTCAAATTTCTAATTGAGTTTTAGAAATTTCAAGTCTCTACCTTTAATATTATGATTATTGACAAAAATATCGATTGCATATTCAAAATATATAAAATAGGCCTGGCTTGTGTGCTCTGCTTTTAATATTTAGTATAGTTACAAAATATTTTTTATTTATTTTAAAAATAGCTTACGTTTTTCAAAATATAGATTGAAAAGAGATTTAAAAAATTTAAAGCATTGCTGAAATGCAGAACGCATAAATTGGTGAACATTTCTACCTTTGCGAAATTTATTTGCCTGATTTTAAAATAAATTTGAATTTATTGCTAGATATAAGTTAATGTTGCCAAATTGAACATTTGAATTTTCTCCGAGTGCAGTTGCTCACTTGACCTCTTTGACATGGCGTTATAACTGGCATTATGAATGCTAAAGCTACAATGGGTTAGCGCAGTAGGTCGCCAGAGTCCAATCCATTCATATGCTAAGTGACTGAGATTAAAATGACGCTACACAGCTGCTTACAGCTATTATTAGTTTTATTATTATTTTTATTATTATCATAGTCAATGCATATATTGAATATGCGAAGAGTGACAGCCAGCCAGATCAGCAGCTACTATTGACTGGCTGGTTTATCTGCTTTGGGCTGCTTTGCTTGATTGCCTGCGCGACTGCCGACTGCCGACCGCCGACCAACTTGCTGGCAGACTTCAAGGTGAACTGCGACGTAATCCAACTCCACCTCGCATCGCATCGCATCGCATCATCGTGTTTGTCGTTGTGTTTGTGTTGACTCGTCACAGACATAAAAATAGCAAAGATTGTAAATTTTTAGAGGCGGTTTTTAGTTTTCGTGTTCGTGTTTAGTTTTTTCGATTTTGTTTCTATTCACGCCCCGCCCCCGCCGTTGTGCCTGTTTAGCATTTGAAAATTAGTTGGAGTATAATTTTTAGTTCCATTGGATACACAATGTATGTAAAAACACGTTTTGTTATTATGCCTTAGAATTGGAATTTGTTAATGGTGCGCAGAAGCGTGCTAAGCAACGGACCAACTGCCAGTCTGCCAAACTGACCAACTGACAGACTGACTGTCATTTTATTGCCTCTCAAATCTGGCCTACTCCTAATGTCAACTTATCCAAGTGCTGTGCATGTCAAAGGTCCAAGCTTTTAATATACAATTACACCAAATGTCGGTCAACAAAAAACTACAATTTAAAAGTTGTAAAGCACAAAATTTATTTTAAGCTAGACTACAGCTCCAAATTATTGTACACATTTGTTACAAATTTAAATATTATAATTAGAAATCGTTACGGTGGCATTTAATGGAAATAAGTAAAGTTAATTTTGTCAGCTAAAGAACTTTGAAAGTTTACAGAACATAGCAGCTTAGTCTAAAATGTAATAAAGAAATAATAAGAAATTTAAATAATTAATTAAGCTAAATATGCATTCATTCAAAATTGAACAGTTCAAGGTAAACTGCAAATGCTGACAAAATATTTCAAATATGAAAATGAAGAAATCAACTTTAAGAGAAATACTGTAGAAATTTAGAAATATAATTCTGAAAAGTAGGAAATTATTTATTCATATATTTAGACATTAATTCTAAATATATCTAGTTTTTCGGGGCATTTTAATCTTTCCCACCATTTGTACCATTTTGTATTTCTATAAAAGTCATTCATCTTTCTGAGTTACCCTCGAAATTGAAAGTACGTTTGGATGTGGTTGTTAATGGCATTATTGTTAATTAACTACCATTCAAATGTTTGTCTATTTGTTGGTGTAAATTGTTATTTTTGTTGATCTCGTCATTGTTGTCGCATTGCTGGTCGTAGAACAGGTTCTTGTTGGCATGTGTCATATGTGTTTAAATATTTGGAGGTGTTCTCCCTCTCTCTTTCGTACACACACACATAGATATAGACAAGCTGCTTATTAGTTTTCAAACAATAAATTTGTTTAGCTGTCTTGACAGCCATTCGTTTTTTAATATTTATTTCGTTTTTCTCGTTGTTTATTGTCAGCGTTGGTTAGACAACAAAAAAAAAAAAAAATTTAAAGCTACTTTAAAATGGAGCGCACTTTCTGCTCTGTATGGATGCTGTGCTCCGTCGAGGATTGTGCACAGATTCCTGTGAAGAGGAGCTGGGGGAAAGGGATGTGCGTCAGTCGAGTCAGGCTGCAAGGAAATGCAGTAAAGCTAAAAGGAGGCAATTCCGGGGCTGAGGGGTAGTTGGGGCGGTTAGTCAAAATGTGTTGTTGTGTTACGCAATCAATGCTGATGGAGCTAGCTTGAAAAATAGATGCGCGGCAAGAGCACACAAATAAGAGAGATATAGTCCGAGAGAGAGAAAGAGAGAGAGAGAGTGAGAGAAGGAGAGAGAGAGAGGATGGGCTGCTGCTGCTGCGTTAACAACGCTGTTGACCTACTTCGTCGTTGGCAATACTCTAAGTGCGAATGCGCGAGTGTGTGTGTGTGTGTGTGTGTGTGTGTGTAGCCAATGCCTAGACAAGGTCCTGCGCAGTAGACGTGCAGAAGTGTCAGCAGAAGCAGCAGCAACAGCAGCAGCAGCTGCTGCATCAACTGCACTGCAGTATTGGGGCGCCATTTCAGCCACAGCCACAGCTAGTCCATGTTAGCACAACGTCCTTGAGCGAACACACACACACACACACACATACACACACAGTAGCACACACATTTAGCACTTGCACTGAAAATGGGTTACACCTTGGCCACTTGTGCAGACACAAAACTGTGATGCTGAGTTCGCCTGCTCGCGTGTAAATCTCAAGTGCGTTTATGGCCAGCGGGTTCTCTCTCTCTCTCTCTGTCACACTCTCTCTATCGCTCTCTCTCTGGATATCTTTTTGGGTTACCTTATTCTTGGCATATTCTTTTGTTGTTTGCTGAAGTGTTGTCGTCGCTGTTGCCCGTGTCACTGCTGCTGCTTCTGCTTCTGCTGCTGCTGCTTCTGCAGCTGCTGCCTCTGCTGCTGCCACTGCTGCTGCCGCTGCTGCCACTGCTGCACTTGTAAAGCATCTCAAGTGGCCTACTAATAGCTCGAGTGCCAATGTTGGTTAGTTAGGTGCGAGTGCGCTTCTTAGTTTAGTTTACTTTTTTGTTGGTATTTTTTATTCTACTAGTTTTTCCCTTCATGTCTAGGCAGTTTCCGCCTATTACGTTGCCCTCAAAAACAACCGAGCGCAAGCTTATCGATAGCTGCCCCCCAAGGCATGGCTTTCGTTTTCAGCTTTTGTGCGGTGTTGCAGCAGCTGAAGTCTGAATTTAGGTCACTTTGTTGCATCCAACATGCACTTGAGAACATTGTTGTACCTTTTTCTCATTTTTTTTTTTCTTTTTTTAAACAACATACACAAATAAATACATGCCACTAGACGCATGAGCAATTTGCGGTATGCCGCATTATTAAATTACGTATACGCAACGCATACGCAACGTGTTCAGCTGCCAACTATTTATAAGCATTTATTCACGCCAAAAAAACTTTGTGCAATCGATCGGCAATTAATCATTTCTGCTCAGCTATTTCTTGCTTATGAAGACAATGTTTTTTTTGTCTTAATTAGAATTTTTGAAATGCGATTGCAAAGCTGAAACCAAATTTGCTTTAGTCATACAGATAACAGTTAAGCAATTAGAAGGCTTTTAATGTATGCGACATTATTTAAAATTATTATATAGCACAGCTAAAATGAGCTAAAAATAAAAGTATACGTCATTGGTTACTATTTAAATTATGAGTTGGTGTCTGAAAACAGATTGGGAATAAATAAAAAAAATGACAACTGCAAGAAATGTTTGCCAAGGCAAAATGTATATGGCAGTTTGCCTGTGTGTGTGTGTCTGTGTTGTGTTTGATTATGTATGGGGGCGTGTTGTGTCATCTTCATCGAAAAGCATTCGAACTTCTGATGAAGTTTTGCTGCCTGCTCGACAAACTTGACACGTTGTCTTACTCTATCTCTCCCTCGCTCTGTCTCTCTCTCTCTCTCTCTCCCACACTCTCCCCTGCATCGTGCCTTGGCTTATCTGCTCATTTGTTGAAAAACATATAGGTTTGTATGTTTGTATACCGCAACATTTTCTATTTTAGTCGGTAAACTCCCCCCGCACCAACGTCTTCGCATAGCGCTGGCTGCTGATAACTAAGAAAAAAATATAAAACTAAACAACACATTTTTGGAGTGAGGCAACGTCAAAACTCGCCCATTAGATCATAAGCGCTCGCTCTTCGCGCACGCACACAAACAGACACACACGCACACACACATGTGTGTAATCTCATACACGATGTATGATGTTTACCAAATTACTGACTCATTTGGATCAAGCTCTCTTCGCTCTCTGATATTCGAATCTGGCATGCTCTCTCTATGTTTTTCTCTCTCCCTCTCTCTCTTTCGCATTTGAACTCTGCGCTTTGGGCTCGCTTACACGCTCTCTGTCTCTGTCTATGTCGCAGTGCTAGCGCTGTCTCGGTCTCCAGCGTCGTTTTGCTTGTTTGCCACGAGCTGACAAAATTCTTCAGTGCGGTTTCAGTGCGCGCCATTGCCGATCGTCGTTCATTTCGTGCGCTCGCCGCTCCTCGTCATTATTTGCCTATTGCCTTCTGCAATTTTTTTTAGTACTCTACTATCATTTAATACAATTGAGTTAGCTTCAAAGTAAAGACCAGCATGTTGTTTGCCAGACCGCAGCAGCCACCGCCGCTTTCGCTTCAACACCAGCAGCAGCAGCAGGAGCACCAGCAACTGACGCCGCCGACGCTTCAATTTCAGCAGAGCTTTTGTAGTATGTGTTTTTCAAGTGCAGTTTTATAAGTCATAGCAAAAAAAACAAACAAACATTATATTCAATGACCTTGTTAATTAGCAGCATTGCTGCAATTTATCCAATGGCAATGACAACATCCCGGCTCGGCCACTAAACCAATATTGTTTATCTAATTCGATGTGTTTGCCATTTGACTCTGTCTGGTCAGGCTGTCCTAGACTGTGTTTGTGTTTCTCATTAAGATCATAATCACATGAGCGACCAAGTCATTCTCCGTTGAAATATATGTATTTATTCACAACGTTATTATGTATTTTCTCTGTGGTTCCACGCTGCGTATGCGCAACTTGGCAATCGAATTACATGGTTGCCGCGTGTCAAGGTCGCATTTTCATTTGAAAGTTGTCATTAGGTTTGAGCCCTAGCAAAACGCAAAAACACTTCTAACACATCGCACACATTCGGTATGTGATTATCGTGGCCACAATTTAAAATAAATCGACACGTCAAACGAGTATTTCAAATATATACATTTGCCTACAAAAAGACCCGATTTGTTTTTGTTGCTTTTGTTTCAATCATCAAGCTACAAATTTGGCTCAATGTCAGCTGCCATATAATATGTAATATGTTTGCATCGACATTGACACAAAACCAGCATCGGAATTGGAATTAGAGTTGGAGTTGACAATTCCAAGCGGAGGCTTCTAATTTTAATACATTCCACATAATTCAAGAGAGACGCTTTTCGCTTTCCGCTTGAATAGCTTTTCTTTGATGTACAAAACACATCAAGAAATAATGTGAAATTAATAAGTGAAAGACGAGTGCCAATGCTTGTGTGTGCGTGTGTGTTGTGTGTTGTGTGTGGGTAGCTAACTGGTTGAGGTACTTAAAGTTGGCCTGACATTGACTCTTAAGCAAACGGGAAACAAACGATATCAAAACATAACCTTGAAATGTACTTCAGTGTGGGCAACATGTAATTGCATAAGTATGTGTGGACTTAAGTGTGTATGTGTGTGTATGTGTGTGAATGAAAAATCCCAAAAATACATTGAGACACTCGAAGAAACAGCTCTGCTACTCAATTCATTTAGTGGAGGGGTTTACCTCTTTTCTTCATGTGGCTTTTTCTCATTTGGCTATGCAAAACACCTTTAACGCAACGGCTTGAAAGTAATTTATGCGTGCTAGAAATGAGGTAGAGCTCCATGCCCAGTTCAATACGAGAGATTCCTACTCCACTCCAAACTCAGCTCAATTATGTTCATTCATTGTGTAATCTGAGCAGCAACAGCAGCAACTGCTACCAATGTGGATGACTGTTGGCAACCAGTTGTTAATTTCTGCTGCTGTTTGGCAATGCTGGCAGGTGTCTGAGTATTCAGCCAATATTTGAGGGCTTACATGTTGTTTCTACTACACGCAGAAAAAAAAAATCGACCTGAATTTCAGAAATCCACCTTATTATTCAGAATGTCGAGAGAGCAATTTTTGTTACCAGTTTCAGATTTCCAGTTACATTTTTAAAAAAATAACGATGTGCTTTTCTTCTATTTATTTTCTATTCGTAGAAAACAACACTTAATATTCTGAAGAAAATATTATTCCCTGTGTGTTCAATTCATTTAAAAAAAACCCTTTATAATTTCAATAGTTTTTGTTGCCATGATTTCTAAAAACCAGGAAATTCAGCGCTAATTTTTAAACTTTTGAGCGATAGTTTCTCTGTGTGTACTTTCCTCATTTGTATTATTGCTGCTTAATTGAGTATGTTTATTTATTTTCCACTTTTTTTTTGGAGTGGCTAATCAAAAATTTTATGACTTCTACACGATAAATCAATTGTGGCCATTACGGAAACGCCAGAAGGGTTGGCTGGGATGATCAGATGATCTCACACATAATTTAGACGTCTTTGTTGTTGTTGCTGTTGTTTACACCCACCTTGCAGTTTGCCTTGTATGTGTGTGTGTGTGTGAATATGAACTCATATTCAAATATATAAACAAGTTTTATTTTTTTATTATTTTTATTCAACAATAGGATGAATAATCTGTGTTATTATTATAATTAATTATCTTTTTTTATTTGCGTTTTACTGCAAGTTGCTTGCTATTAAATTTATCAGCAGCAATTTGGACTGATTTTATTTATTTACTTTTTAAATTGTGTATGTAATTACAATTATTCAAACTGTTCCCCGTTTCCCGGTCACACCAATTGGAGTTTGTAATTGGCCAAACTCCAAATGTGTCAAGGTTATGTCTGAAAACTTACAGCTTTCAGCTGAGTTCGTTGCGCATTAGTATCTCGATACGAATCTGGTAATTATTTGGCAATTAGTTGCTACAATTAGTGGCCTAATGTTGCATTTTTAAATGTAACTAGTTAGCTGACAGAGTCTTTGTAATTGCATCAAAGTTACATCATTGCTATGCCTACAACTGGAACCATTTGTAATCAATCCACTAACCTTCGATTCGGCTGCTGTTTTTGGGTCATCAGAAAATCATTTTCATAATTTCAAGTACTTCTGAATACATACATATTACGATACATCTATATTATCATTTATATTTTTCTTTTGCTAGTTTTAATTCATTTTTATTTATATAATTCATATAAATGTGCTTGTAATTATTAAAAAAAAAATTAAAAAATAAATACAGAGCGGAACTATATCTATAGAATTAATACACAAAACAACAAACAACTGAAATTTCAATTAAAATTAAGTAAACATATAACTATAACTGAAGTAAATAAATATATATAAAATTCATCGACGACACACACATATTTGTTGTTGTTGTTGTTGTGCCAACAATGCGATTAATTGTTAGTAATGAGTTACAATATAAATTAATTATACTCGTATAACCAGCAGCATTTCCGCAAAACCAATGAAAAACTCTAATTCAACACAAATGTGATAAATAAAATAAATGGAAAATAAAAACACTGATGTTGTGATAAAAACCTGCAATTAAAGAATATAAAGCGTATTTGCAATATCAACAAATCAAAAAGTGACAAAAGAAATAAACAATAAATAAAAACCCAATCAGAGAAGCTGTTCCACAAATGAACCGTCATAAAATCACAGAACCAGAACTTGAACCAGCAACTGGAACTACTATCGCAAAGCACTCAAGTCGCAGCTGATCTGAATTGAACTAATCTGAACTGAACTGAACCGAACTAAACACACAACACACATAAACAGAGAGAAGTGGAGTGGAGTGGAAGGAAGGAAGGAGTGGAACCGAAGAGAGAAGAGAAACTCAACTCAACTGCTGAATGGTAACAATTTTGGCATTGTAATCGTACTATTCTAAATGTATAAGACCATCATAAGACCTTCCATTCCATACTTGGATGTTGTGTAACTCTCGTCATTAACTACTATCTTATATACTCTCTATATATATATTATATATGGACATATACTATCTATATAGCACAGATTGAAAACTCGCAATTGCCAAAAAAAAAACATGCCACATTCTACTACTACTACTTAATACTTCCTAATATTATTCTAATCATGAATCAAACGAGCATCCAGCGCGAAGAAATGACCAACAAATGTAGTTGATAACAAAAACAACAACATCTCATCAAGTCAACAGTTGCTACTCTATATAATTATATATATTTAATATATATGTATAATATATATGCCGATACAGAATCAGTTCATCAATCGTCAATATGCTTGACGGCAAACCTCCATCGTGCAACCTCAATATCAGTCAATCAATCAATCGACCAATCAACCAATCAATCAAGCTCTCGATGTTGCTGCTGCATCTGCTGCTGCTGCTGCTGTTGCCGCCGCTTCATAACTCGATGTATGCAACTTCAGGCGTTTATCTCAAGTCTGCCTATATATATCCTGATTCACTCTTTGTAACTGTATATACATATAATTTGATTTTTCCTACTCTCTGGTTCTCAACTTTTTTTTAATGTCGTTGTTCATGTTATTATTATTATTGTTGTTGTTGATGTTGTGGCCGTTGTTGTCTACTGAACTGATATCATTAAACAATGCGCCGATATTGCTAAATAAATATACACTATAACTAAAAATTAAATCTATATATATATATATAAATATTTAAATGCCACGCCCACTGCCGATACGTCACATACCGCCAAGCACCAATACAATGAACTCCATCCTCTGATTGCCATCCAAGAACACCACATGTCAGCAACGTCATTCGATCCAAATAATCGTCTTACTACTACTACTACTACTATTATTACTACTACAACAACAACTACTACTACTACTACTACTACTTCTACTACTACTTCTACTACTTCTTCAACAAATGTCCATCCAGCGCGCTGCTTTCGAATCCAATCAATGCAATCAAAACCAACACCAAATCAACCCAAAATCAACTCAAAATCAACTCAAAATCAACTCAAAATCAACTCAAAATCAATTCAAAATCAAACTCAATCTCAAACTCAACTCAAACACCGCAATCTACACTAAAGCAAAATGACGTCACCACTCTATAACCCAACTATGATCTGTATTTAAGACTTTTCGACACACCTGCCACCTGCATCATCATCTTTATACAAAGACAGAGTCGAAAACGCAAATCATGCAGGAATTCAATTTTAAGAGCTGCCTTTACATGACCGTCAAATCGAGAGTTGAAAAAATAAAATATTTAAAATGTACAAATTTTTCCAATAGCTTCACACACTCTCTGCTCTCTCTCTCTCTCTCTCTCTCTCTCTCATTGATGGTTCGTGTAAATGCTGCTTGAGAAAAATGATTCCTTTTTTGTGTGTTTCATGTAACGAAAATTGTAAGCGAAATTGCAAACTTTTAAAAACTGAGCTTAATTGAAAACAATTTCTATTTCTTTTTTCTTTTCGTTTATTGTGCAAGTTTTTGAATTGGAAACGCGTAGAGTAGAGCAACAATAGCAAAACTTGTCACAAACTTGTAAGAACACATACAAACAATCAACAGCAATATAAAAACAAATTATATGTATTGAAAAGCAACGCAAATTCAATTTAAAAAAAAATCTAATAAGCAAATAAATTCCGTCGAAAACAAATAAATTAAAAGACTGAACTCAAACATTTCAACGCAGCAGTATAGAAACGAATATTGAAATATGGAAAGTATTATGAGTGGGGTGTTGGATCCAGGCGCCCAGATGGACACTGAATTGTATGTAGCAGCTTTGCAACATCAACTGCAACAGCAGCTGCAACAACAACAACAACAATGGGAACAAAATGAGCAACAGCAACATTATGCATACCGATATCAGCATTCAACAACGCCCACCACACACATGACGCAATTAGATTATAACAATCAGCATCAGCCACAACAATTACAACATTCTAAGACAACAATAAAAGCAGCAACATCGCCCTCATCAATACATTCGCTGACCAGCGGCCGCAGCAGCAGCAGCAGCAGCAGCAGCAGCAACAGCAACATCAGCAACGGCAGCACCAGCAATAATTGCAATCACAATGTGGCATATTCATTAGCCGTTTTTAGCTATAAGCAGAAGCAGCTACAACATCAACTAGATATCAACAGCCATCCTAATCTAAGCAATACTCAACAACAACATCAACATCATTATCATCAGATGGAACTGCAACAACAACAACAGCAGCAGCAGCAGCCAATCAGTCTAAATGGCTCACCCGATAACGCCATCACACCGCCAATTGCAGCGGGCAGCGCAGCAGTGGCAGCAGCAGCAGCAGCAGCAGCACAACAGCTGCAACATATGCATCAGCAACAGATGGGCAGCAGTGAGACAACTGCAACTGCAACTGCATTGGCAACAGCAACGGCAACGGCAGCAACATCCAGCTATAAGACTGCCTCCTGTTGGTGCTACGGTGAGTTTGATCAAAACACGCAATCAAATTCAGAAAACTACCAATATAAAGATGCGCACAACTTCTTCTAAGTATTAAACACACACCATCTACAAAAAACTCACCAACAAAAAAAAAAAATGAAAAAAAAAACACTTGCTATCGCCCTATCTCTCTCTGTCAATCTTTCTATATATTTATATATGTATAGAAAGATATATATTTAAATGCATACATGTGTAGAATTTGCTCTTTATCTTCTGTCAATTGCTTCCACGAACAACAGTGAGAACAAAAAAACCAACTACAATAACATCAATCAATCAATCAATCTATCAATCACCACGTCAACACCATCTCAACATCTGCAGCTGCCGTCGTCTCATAATCAAATAATGAACAAATTAAATGCTGCCAACAACAGAAAAAAGTATTACAGCCAAATGCAACCAGCTAATAAACAAAAAAAAAAAAGGAAAACAAATACCAAAATGGGAAAAGTAAAATAGTTTGAAATAATATTCATACATTCTGAAACATACAACACACACACAAACACACCTCATTAATTAATATAGTATTTTAAATCGATATTAAATGCCTCATTACGCATACGTGCAACTTGCAACTTGATGCAGTTGCGTGACGCAGACGGCTCCATGGAAATGCCAAAAAAAAAGAAACCAAAATTGGCGAGGGTTGTTGGAGTTGGCCTAGTTTTCAGGGGGCGTTTTTGCTGTAGCATGTAAAATTAGCTTGCCACGCCACGCGCCGCACCATGCAGCGTCTTTGTGGGGCGTTCAAATGTTCCAGCGTTATTTATGACTACGACATAATTCAAGCTGCCGCTGCTCAGCTTTAGCAACAGCCGTTGCTGCAACTGCAACAAGCACAGTGTTGTTGTTCCGGACTCCTTTGTGACCCATAAAAACCATCGTGGCTGGCGGTGATTTTACTTTTGTTTGACTGCACTTTTGGGCCAATGCCTGTAAGTCATTTTTTGGCCCTTTAAAACTTTAAGCTGCTGCCAAAAAAAAAAAATGAAATATGTAGAATGCCACATGCGACAGTTGTAGAGTGGGGCCAGTTGGTGGTGTGGTAAGCTTGTGTATTTGTGGCATGCGACATTCTCAAGACGAGAACAGCTCTGAGTGAGCAGCAGCAGTGCTGACAGATGTGCACCTCATTTCACCGCTTGTATCTAATTAGTGAGAAATAGTTTTGAAGGACACTTGGCTCTGAGTGGCAATAAGATGGCGACGACACACATTTCAATTTCACACAAACCAGATTGGGGGGTGTGGACTGGGCGTATCGGCTAAAATTAAAACAGCCAGCGAATGCGAGCAGTCGCCAAGTCGCTCATCTCTGTTGGACATGAGCATTAGTAAAGGGGAAGGAACGGTTGGGAGGGGGTATGTCTTGACTTCTCAAGAGCAAGCAGGCAAGCAGTCAAGCGAGCAAGCAGTGCAGCAAGCAGTCAGATGCAATGCATTTGACACTTAGCGCTGCTTGCTTCTATTTTATTCTTCTCTATTTTGTATCTTTTGTTTTGCTTTGGACGACAATCTTTTGTTGTTGTTGTTTTTTTTTATTTTCCTATGTAATGGCGCGTCTCCGCTTGACACATTTTATTAATTGAAATTTGTTTGTTTACTTGCCTTGGCGTCGTTCTGCGTCGCAAAGGCTACATAGAAATGAAGGCAAATCATTCCATGTACATACATACTTATCAAACTATCTATCTATATATATCAACATATCTACACAATTGCTGTACTATTTCTGACATACAAACACACACACACGCACACACATGTACTCTCATGACGTCAGCTAGTTGCTTACTACTACTACTATCTTTGCCTTTGTCGAATTATGTAATTGATGTAATTGTAATTTATTTATTTCATTTGCCCATCTAATGTATAAATGTATTTATTTCTATTTCGTTTTAGGTGAGTCAGTTTGTTCTGGAATTGAGGTTGAAATTGAAAATAATAACAATAATCATAATCATCATGGTAAGCTTTGTCATACTTTCATTAAATACCATTAAAATTCATCTTTGTACTTAATGCAAATCGCAGCGAAAAAATAATGTGTAAATATTTACAACTGTTTCTTTTTTGTGCGTTTCTTTAATCGCTCTTTCTCTCTCTGCCTCTTTTATTTTTATGTGTCTCTCTCTCTCTCTCTCTATATTTCTTTCTCTCTGTGCTTCTAAATGTTTCTAGTACCGTTACACTGTCTAATCTTAGACTTTTGCTTGACTGTCAATTTGACCAAGCCGAATATTTAAC
This sequence comes from Drosophila dives, assembly GCA_035042365.1. Taxonomy (NCBI): domain Eukaryota; kingdom Metazoa; phylum Arthropoda; class Insecta; order Diptera; family Drosophilidae; genus Drosophila; species Drosophila dives. The sequence goes on from JAWNLJ010000439.1 coordinate 3,368,972, forward strand.
CTCTGAAAATTACACACACAACGATAAATATTGCGTGCGACAAGCTTTCGCAGTTAATTTTTGCGTACGTGTGAAAGCTCAAGCAAAAGCTTACACAATGTGCACAAGGCTTGGCCGGCACCAAACTAGGACGATCTGTGACTGACTGTGTGACTGTCTGACTGGGTGACTGTCTGACTGGGTGACTGTCTGACTGGGTGACTGCTGACCAATATTTTTTGGCTGAACAATACTTTTGAGCGCTGTAGGGCAGATTTTGTGATTTGAGCTTTTCATGTGTCTCGCCAGCATTTTGTATGTGTGTGTGTGTGTCGCATCCTCATCCAGTGCATTCAACTCTCATGGCTTGCCATTCAGAAACAAACACAGCATTAACAAGACACATTAAAACAAGCAACAACACGAACAGTAAACAATCACATGTGCCACCCACCTCCCCCTTCAAACCATGCCATAAGCGCCACCCGCTCATAAACAAACTAAACAAAAATTTATATTCAAACATCAACTTTAACTTTCACTACTAATTCAATACACATAAAACATTTAATTGGAGCAAATTCGTGTTTATGCAATTGTCTCGTTGCAAACCGAATAAATATATATAAATATACATATATATATATATGTATATATATATTTGTAACAAATGCTGTTATTATTTTTAATTGATAACCTAACCGGCTAAGCAGCTACCAGAATTGTGCCTTAACTCCTCCAATGATCAGCAAATGCCAACAGCAGCACAACAATAGTTGCTAAAAAGAGTTGCTGCCAAATGCTAAATTCTACTCCAAAAAATTGGTTAACACTAATCAATGCCCGCAATGCGAACGTCTTTTTGACCATTGCAGGCGATACCACATTTCACATGAAGATACTGGTGCCGGCGGTGGCCTCCGGGGCCATCATTGGCAAAGGTGGCGAGACGATCGCCTCTCTGCAAAAGGACACGGGTGCTAGAGTCAAGATGTCCAAGTCCCATGACTTTTATCCAGGTGAGTTTCTTTATTGAATACAAAATATTATTCTTAAATTCTCTTCGAAATGCTTAGAAATTTTTTTTGTAATGTTTTAATTTTACAAGTTTAATTCTGAATTAAAAAAAAAATCTGCTCTCGGAATTTTTTCCAAATATATTTGAATTTTTTTTAATGATTTAAACGAGTTAAAAAAATATTCGAAAAATATAGATATAGTTATATCCAAGCGAAATGAATTTGGGTTCTTATTCCAATAAATAAATTTCGGTTAAAATTTCATCATTTTTTCAAATTTATTTAATGTTATTTGATAATACTAAGTAAAAGGAAGGACAAAAAATAATTAGAATATTTAACTAGGGCGTATCTGGTGGAATGTAAAGAAAGTTTTTGCTTTTTCAAGGAGTTACAATTTTCAAAAGGTAGCTTTATGATTTTCTTCGGGCTGCTTAAAATTTCCGTTCTTTCTTCATCGATCTAACCATGTCCAGATGACTGTATGAACTAACGTATCTAATAGAAGAAAATTGCATTAGACTTGTATTTATAAAAAAGAGTGAATTAAGGCTGGTTTAATTTCTTATTAGTATTTATTATTATAATAATAAAATACAATAAAACTGAGTAAAAATGCGTTTCCGATTCAGATACGTTTAGAAATTCACTTTCAAAAAACTAATTTCGGCTGGCCTTGAGCGAATTTCTAAATAAAAGATTCATAATTTTTGTAAATTATTTAATTAACTCAAACTATTACCAACAGGTACTACTGAGCGGGTCTGCCTTATCACCGGTTCGGTGGAGGGCATTATGACCGTGGTGGATTTCATAATGGACAAAATACGGGAGAAGCCCGACTTGACAACGAAAATCATTGATGCCGAATCGAAACAGGCACAGGAACGTGATAAGCAGGTTAAAATTCTGGTGCCCAACTCAACCGCTGGCATGATCATTGGCAAGGGCGGCGCCTTCATCAAGCAGATCAAGGAGGAGAGCGGCTCCTATGTGCAGATCTCGCAGAAGCCCAAAGATGTCTCGCTGCAGGAGCGCTGCATCACCATCATTGGCGACAAGGAGAACAACAAGAATGCCTGCAAGATGATACTATCGAAAATTGTTGAGGATCCGCAGTCGGGCACCTGCTTGAATGTCTCCTATGCGGATGTGAATGGACCCGTTGCCAATTTCAATCCAACCGGCTCACCGTATGCCACCAATCAGAATGCCATCAACTCAAGCACCGCCTCGCTGAATTCCACGCTGGGCACAGCAATCGGTGGTGCGGCAACCGCAGCCAGCCTTTTGGTCAATGGCACCGGCATCAACTTATCCCTCAATCTTGGCGCGCCAAATCCAGCGCCAAATCTAGCTGTGGCCAACCAGCTGCTGGAGCACATTAAGGTATGTGTTGGACACTCATTCCCAGCTGCCATTTGATTTGATTGAACATGCATTGATATTGTAGGTTGCCATGCGGGGCTCTGGCTACTCGGAGACAGCCACCACTGAAGTCTGTGCCGCGCTGAGTGTCCTAGCGAAATACGGTGTCCTCGGCATGGGCGTGGGCGTGTCACATGCCAATGGAGCGCACCCGACGTTGGGCAACTACCTGGGCGTGACGACACTGGACCAGCAGTCGGCGGCCGCAGCCTCAGCGGCCTCGAACAATGTGTTCGGTGCTGTTGGCCAGGTCAACTTCGAGTATGCTGCCGCTGCGGCTGCGGCTCATGCGGCGGCCAGTCGGCAGTCGACGCAATCGCAACTGGATGTGCAATTCGATTCATTCCGGCATCTGAGCTCGGCTGGGGCGCCAGCGGCCACGCCCGTCTCGTTGAACAACAATAGCTTTGGACTGACCGGTGCCACCGGCACGGTGACCAGTGCGCAATTGGGTGCAGCTGCCTCAATAGGTGGCCTTAGCAAGAGTCCCACTCCCGGTGATCTGGGTGCCAAGGACACGAAGAATGTTGAGGTGCCCGAAGTGATTATCGGCGCTGTTCTAGGTGGGCAACCTTTCTATTATTATTAATAACAACAACAACAGCAACAACAAAACCACCAACAAACCAACCAACCAACCAACCAACAACAACCAACCAGATCCAGATCCAGATTATACACTTCTATATCATTTTTCAGCACCGATTTGCCCCATTTTCAAACTGTCTTTTTGTGTTTACCCCCTGCATTCCGTAATTTGTAGGCCATAGATATAGTCATATAGGTTGTAGAGATCGTAGAGAAAAAGATAAAGATAAAGACAAAGCAGGCATTCCAAGTGATTCAAACATTTGCATAGGCATTCCTTAAAGCATTCCTTCTCAATGATAAACTAAAAAAAAAAAATAATAAATATGTAGCGAAATTTCTAGTCAACTTCTTGCCCCCCTTCACGCACACACACACACACACACATCTGCACATGTAGCACAATCCATGATCCATAATAGATATGTTGCCATATGCCATATTCCTTTCGCAAAGTTGAAAATTCGCTCACCCCCAAAATGTCCAAAAGTGCAGTTAATAAATTAGGCGTTTACAGTTAGACGCACATCGCGTACTAAGTTAGTTAGTGATTAGTTCTTTTTGAAAATAATAATAATAATAACAATAATACTACAATTTTGTTGGATGCATAACGAATTTTTTGTATAACTAGTAATACATTTATAAACATTTGGAGTAGTGCAATTATTGGGTTTATTTTATTATTTGTTTGTTTATATTTTTGCAGGTTTTTACCTCAGATTGTCAGATTGTTTAGTTAGATTGTTTAAGTCCCTTAACCGTTGATCAAATGATTATGTTTCACGTGTTTTTTTTATTATAGAATTTCGCTTCTCTCAATAGGTTTGCTCATGGTTTACACACATATATACATATATAAATATACACAGTTACACCACATATTACCTTAATATACACACACACATAAAACAAAAAAAAAACCCACAAAAAAAAAATATATATATATATATCCATTTAATATTTAACATAATCTGATGCAAATATTCCAGGTCCGAACGGTCGTAGTTTAGTTGAAATTCAACATGTTTCTGGCGCTAATGTGCAAATTTCCAAAAAGGGCATTTTCGCACCTGGCACTAGAAATCGCATTGTTACCATTACTGGTCAGCCGAATGCCATTGCCAAGGCGCAGTTTCTAATTGAACAGAAAATCAACGAGGAGGAGACAAAGAGGGCGCGTCAAATTCCATTAACCACTGTTGTGAATTAATAATCAAGCAATCAAGCAAGCAGCACAACAACAAAAAACAACAACAACAACAACAGCAACTATCCCCTGATACCCCCATACCCCATACCACCCCCCATTCAAGCGTATTTCCTAAACAAAAATATGTTCATTAATTTAAAAAAAAACATTACGAAAATGCTAAGAAATCTAAAGAAAAACATAACAAACAAAATGAAAACAAATAAGAAGTCTAATTTCAAAACAAATAACACAAGCAGTAGCCATTAAAATAAAACACACACACAAACACACACACAGATATATAATATATATATACATACACATATAGACAAGGCATTCTGATCAATGTTAATCAATTGCTCATCGAGAGTAATCCCAAGAATAGAAACAGAAGAAATTCAAAGCCTTAGCAAATTTGATTTGACAGTAAAACAAAACCAACAACTATTAAAATTCTGCATTTGTTTGCCACACTAAGTGTATGTAAAATATGCACATGCATATATGTACATATGTGTGTGTGTGCACATACGTCGTTTGTTTACATAATTATATAAAATTTAAATCGAGTTACAACTGGCATTATAATAATATTGTCCTTGCCTAATTTTGTTGTTGTCAAATGTTTGCGTGTTTTTCTTTTTTTGGCACACTGACAAGCTGAAAATTTATCATATATATATATGTATGTATATGTATATATGCATATGTTTATATATGTGTGTGCATGCATATGTGCATATGTACATAGATGTGTGTGCTTATGTACTATGTACAACACACTAATTGTTGAGTCTTGTTTATAATACACATACACACACACACACACATAAACACATAAGTGCACATATTTATATATACATATATATATATATATAGCTATATACACACACTATTCACATTATGTTGAGCCTAAAAAAAAATGGATTTGTTTGTGTAATGCGAGCGTTTTCAGTGAAAACTTCAGGTGATTTGACAAAATGGTGTCCAAATAAGGTAAATATTTTACTACACACACACACACACACAAACATACAAATACAAATACACAAGTGCATTGCATATATACTATATGTATGTACATATATACAAAATATGTACAACTATATACAATAATATGGCGTTAAATTGCTAAAACGAACGCTTGACCGGCTAGTGATAAAAACTATTTGATACACTTTTTACCTCAACACACACACACACACACACATACACACACAAAAACTGATTGCGTTTCTTGTTTTTTGTTTCTGTTTTCTGTTGTTGCCCTTATGTGCTTATTGCTATGTTTAAATATGTATATATACACACACATATATGTATATTAAATATTACGTTTTTTAAGCCTCCCCCAATTGTTCTATTATGATATATATTGTTACAAAAAAAATGTTGATCATGATAATGTTGTTTAATTTTTGTGAGAGTGGTACAAAAAAAAAAATCAAAAAATAATAATAATAATAGAAAAATGAAAACAAATTTAATTAAACAAACAAGTGGTGTTAATGTGTTGCCCGCGCACGTGAGTCTCCTTTTTGGTATTGATTTTATGCTCCCGATTTGTTAATCCTCATTTGTTCTAAACGTCTCCTTCTTAAAAAAAAGAAAAAGAAATTCGTTTTTAAGTTTCTCGTTTGAAACTACTCCTTTTTCTTCTTATTTGGTTTTTTTTTTATATATTATTGGTCCAATAGGATAAAAAAAACTTTTGGTTTCTTATTGCAATACTGATAATTTCTTTTGTGTTATGGAAAACTTTGCACCATTATTTTGACATACATACATTCTAATCTTAAGTATTACATTTTCTCTTTTTTCACCTAATGCATCACAATTCTAATTTAAATTTAAAATAGAAACTCATGTTTCTCTGTAAAATAAACATATCCACAAACACAAACACACACACATACACAAACACACGTCTACATGCGGCCAATAAATCCCTATTAATTGTTAAGTATTGTGCAATTAATTAGTAAACAATATAATTTTGGATACATCTCAACTCGACACTTTGTACATTAATTCACATTTATATACATATATATATAGCACAGACAAGAAGCCGAACATTGAAACACAAGAAAAGTTATGTTTACATCACATTTAAATTTGTTTAATTCATTGAAATATACCCATACACACAAGCACACACACACATACACACACAACAAACACACACATGGATAGAAATGATTAAAATGTAAAGAAATTTATTGTTTTACTTTGTGGCAACACACAATTTTAAGTTTAAAATTTCTTTTTATGATAAATAAATAAAAACAAAATAATGATACAAAGCCTAAATAAATTATAAATATTACGAAAAACAAACAAAACACAAATGTGTTTAATTGAAAGCACCTATCAATCACCACCAATCACAACCACTGCTCCACTAACAGCGAACTCTAAACAATTCTGCAACATTATCATGTCGAATCAACAGTCAGTCAATCAGTCAGTCAGTCAGTCAATCAATCAAACTCTCAGCTGCGCTCGATATCAATTTCAATTCAATATTTAATACAATCACTGAAAACGCTCACAAAACTATAAATAAAACCCAATCCTAAGCTAAGTCTATAAATATAAGTTGAAAAGTTGTTCACATTATTATTTTCATTTTTGCTATTATTGTTAAAGCTGACCTACATCTGTTCTTATTTGTGCAATATTTATATAAATAATAATATAAGAATTATAATAAAACTGCGCCAGAAGAGTTAAATAGTTACAATCTTCTTCAAATCCAAATTGTGACAAAAGTAAAATGCTTTAAGAAGCGTTGACATAAATGAAGTTAAACAACAAACATTTTAAGTCAAACAAAACCAAAATTAAAGTAATATTGAAAGTACAGTCGTAAATGCTAGTGTGCCTTGAAATATGCAAAAACAAAACAAAAAAAAAAAAAAAGATAATCAAAACAAAAAAAAAACAAAGAAAATGGTCGGAGATTTTTGTGTTTTTATTATCTATTATTATAATTATTACAAATAATTATTTTATATATAATTTAAAATTGTCAGAATGAGATACAAGGCGTACAGAGTGCAGGTAAATTGAAAAAGAAAAAAAAAAGAATAAAATAGACCGTCAAATATAGCCGATAAAAATGCAAATTAAGATAAAAATATGAAGACAACGATATCAAACACATTAATACAGCCACAAACAAACCGCGATTCAGTAACTTTCTCAGCAAAGTGATCGATTCCACCCAAATCAGAACAAGCATAAAACACTGAACCCCTGACCACCCCCAACAAATAATACATCCAAACAACAGTAACAACAACAAAAAAAAAGTACATTTTCTCGTCTTTTTTGTCATGGCAAACCAGAGAAGAGCAAAGGAGCCATCCACATACATACATACAGACAGACAGTCAGTCAGTCATGTCTGACAGACAGAGACAGACAAACAATATGCATATGGCACATGGCACATTCATAGTTACCGCTCCGTTCCCTCCCACATACATTCACTACAACACTACACACACACATACCTACGCCTACACCTAAATACATGCATACATAGATAAACCATGCATAATACACATTGGTCACACTAAATATTATCATATGCGTGCGTTATGTTTAATGTATGAGTTTTATACGGTATCTAAAGTTAAAGTAGAGAGAATAAAAAAAAAAACAAATATAAATATATTTGTACTGGATCTGTGATATGTATTTAAAAAAAAGAGAAAACACAAACAAAAAAAAAAAAAGAAAATATATATATGTATACATATATGTATATAAATATCGAGTAAAACGAAAACATGAAATTAATTATGAAATAATTAATTTTTTCTGAAATGACGAAAAGCTCTTCTTCAGAAGCAAAACAACAAAATCAACTAAAGCAACGTGGCATTTTTGTCATTTGCCTCAAGCAAGTTGTTGCCACTCCGAATGTCCGAATGTTTGTTCTTGTCACTAAATTCAAATTAAAATCACAACCCGCGTTTCTTGCGTTATTTGCAACGCCCATGTCCATGTCCATGCCACATGCCTACATGCCGACCTATGCAACATCGCCTGTGTATGTGACGAAAAAGAAGACAAAATTCTCTGCTCTGGGTCCAGTTGCTCAGCTCAGGGGTTCCGGCCCCCGACAGTCGACGTGTTTATGCTTGTTTGGATTTTATTTTGTGTGTTTTTTTTTCGCTGTACAAAAAGCCAGCTCTAATTATACAGAAATCATATTAAATACATCTGGTTATGTCCAAGATTACGCTAATCGCTTTAAATAATTTCGAAAAGTCAATGGACGGATCAAAAATTGCTGTCATTGGTTAAATTTCTCATAGCTACAATCACCATTAAAAAAAAAAAAAAACACCACCGCCTTCGCCTCCCCGTCACCCAGCACAAGTCACCACATTGGCTAAGTACACGAAACCTCATCTGAATAAACTTTGGAAAGGCGTACGCATATTTTAATTTGCAAGTTTTATTCAAGTTTTTTAAAATATATATAAAAATATATAGTGCTGTTATTTCAGCGACGGAGTCTATTAGTGTTTAACTAGTGCAAATAAAAAGCAGAAGAAAATTATAAATAAAAACAAAAACTTTTATTAACTATATATATATATATATTTACGTATTTAAAATATTTCAAACTTGACTTAAATGATTAAAAACAATAAGAAGCAGCAAAAGCGCAAGTACTAAAACGAAACGGAATAAACAAATTACAAATTAAAACGCAATTTTTGCTCTGTAACAAAATTATAAAATAAAATAAACTACAATAAATAATAATTAATTGATAAGTGGATAAAGAATTCAAGTTAAATTTATCAATCAAATCAGTTTTGTTTTTGTATTGTATGGTAAAGAAAAATACATAAATATTTATATACATATATAGTATATGAAAACTAAAAGAAATTGTTAATTATAATTTGTTATGCTTTGCCTCCACACTGTTATTAGGACAATTAAACAATTAAATGCATATTAACATATATATATATACAAACATCAATCTATGTACATACATAAATAACGATGAACAGATTCACAAAAGGCTCAACCAACATCATTTTGGCAGGTGAAAATTTACATTGGAAATCTTGTGGCAAGATTTGATCAATGCAAAAAATGATTTATTTAACGTATCCGCAAGGGATTTCAATCAATTGTCATATGAGAGAGAGATATGTATATGCATGCATACATATTCAGACATACATACATTATGTACATGCACACAATCGCCATTATGTGTAAATAGGCGCATATTCACATACATACATACCTTACATACATCTGTACTGGCAAGAACAATAAGAAGAGAAGCCGTCTACAAGTTCATTCGACAAGAAAAACCCACACACAACTTATTAAAATATTTAAAAAAAATTATATTTAAAATATATATACATACAATAAATGCATACATACTATATGAAACTAGTTGTTAGCGTGATACATACAATTATTATTAATTAATTCATACATACATATATATTCATATAAATAAAAGGCTTAACGATGATACAAAACAATCAACAACACGGTGCTGTGCTGAGTTTCACTTTCTACTGGACTCTTTAAGCGGCATGTTCAACTCAGCACATAACCTTGCAACATTTATTTGCCACCATTGGATTTTGTTTCTCCAAAAAAAAAGCAGCCTTGCATTCAATATTTTTCAATTTATAGCCATCTCAAGCTTTAATCAGATTCGTAAGGTTAACTTACACAACTCTTAAATAAATACATCGCTTCAAAAAAAAAAAAAAATCAAAACAGAATCTTTCAGTAATTTAAATAGTGCAAAAATTAAATGATTTTCTTCGCATTCACAAAAGTTGTTACATCTTATTTATTAATTCATTAAATGCAGTCACAGTCAGACGATACCTTCAAATTTATTTTCTTAATAGAAGCTAACGTTTGTCCAAGATACTAGCCATCTTTTAAATTACGTAGTATCAGTCAGTAGCAATGCCAAAAATAAAATCTTGTGTATAATCAACACTTTTGTTTTTCTCATATAAATATTGTAGTAGTCTTCAAATCAAATGGAAACCTAAGATAGTAGGAGCATACGTGAGTACCTTAGGATGACAAAAAAAAAAAACAAATCTAATAATAAAAATACAAAGTTATAACGTTGCCTTCACGTTGTGTACTTAAACTTACAATTATTGCAATTGTTTATAATAACAACAATTTGCTTAAGTACAAAACGACGTGCAGGATATCTGTTGAAGCTTTTATACAAGCCACTAAATTTTACATAAACAGCAGCAGCAAAACACCAAATATAAATAAATATGAAACTTAACATTTTCTCAACATTTTTCTTAGGCAAGTCAACTACTTACTTAAATGCATAATCCAATTATGACAAAAGAGAACAAACAAAAAAAAAACAAACAAACAAAATGAAAAAATCCAACAAAAAAAAAAAATAAAAGCAAAAGATAAAAAACAAATACTCTCACACAAAAAATGTCGAAACTCAGTTGCACTTTACGAAATCGAAAAAAACGAAGTCTTAATATTAGTATACAATTTTAAAATTTTAAGCGGAAACCTCAATTAAACGGTGGTCATTCGGAAAGCTCGTAATCGCAGAACATTCAAAAGCAAGCAAAACATCATGGAAACTCATTCAAAAGTAAAAGTACTAAATCTTTTATGATTTGACTGTGATAAAAAATAATGACAAAAAAAATGATATGAAGTGAATGAATTAACAAATGAATTGTATAATAGAGTATGTATAAATTGAATGTATGTATACACGCAAAATGTAACATTAACATTAATGTAGGTGCAATATATGGCGGCTCTTTAACAAATCCAATAAGTAGCAAAGAATATTCGTTGGGATGTGCTCATAATGGAACACCATGTACGACCTAGAATATGTTGTTTAAATAGCGATAATAAGTATGTATTTACTTACTGCAAAGAAAAAAAAACAGAAACAGTAAAAAATAACACAAAACTAAAACTAAAAATACAACAAATCTGAGAAATTTAAAAGTTTTACTTATACATATTAGCAAAATATTTAATGAAATTTTAGCAAGAAAATATCGAGAGAAAGTATAGAGAAAAAAAACAACAACAAAGAAAAAACTCCATTATTAATTAAATACAATAAATATATATATTAAAATAACAAATTGAAAATAAAAAATAAAAAAATAAAAACAAATAGATGATATTTAGTTATGCTCTATTACAAATTTATAATCAATTGAAGTTTTATAAAGATGAAGTTCAGCTAGCGAAGCAGAAGGTTTTATAAACATATATGTATCTATTATTTTGAAATTGAAAAGACGGAAAATCTTTCACACTCAACTAAAAACAAACAAAAAACAACAAAAACTAAGCAAAAATTTCATTTCGCAACGTGCATACTAAATTCTTTTTTGGAAAATGAAAAACATACAAAATAAAAAAAAAAAATGAAAAATACAAATAGTCTAGTAAAAATGTTAAATAACAAAAATCAAAAGGAAATGTAGCTCATTCAAATTTTAAAAGAAACACGTACTTTTTGCAACTACTCGTATAATAAAACCAATCTTGTACAATTTGGTAAAAAGGCGCCTCCTCAACTGGCTCGCCCGACAAAAAACAAAAAGTATACCACAACAAACAGTTATCCCTCTCTACATATAATTACATATATACAAAATGCATAGTACATATAATCGAAGGGAATCATACCCGAAATGAATACAAAACAAAATGCAATGCAACAAACTCTTTATGATCAGTGCGATTTAGAGGAAGAAATGCGGCAGGCTGGAAACAATAAACAGAAAGCAAATACTAAGATAGTTAGGACAGATGTACCGATATTAGACATTATACTGTACGTAATGCTAATGGTAATGTTATGAAGTTAGTTCACATACGTATGTAATAGCATATATATAGTGAAATTTGTTGAGTACATACATATACATACATATTAACATGCATCCATAAAAAGTGGAACACCAGCAAAAAGCACACAACAAATGTCACACATTATAATGAGACGTTAGAAGATCCGTTAAGAAAAAAAAACCAGAACTAATTGTAAAGTGAAAATCCAAGTTAAGGAACATAAAGAGTTATAAAATACACATATAACATGAATTACACATTTAAGAAAGATTATATAAAAATAAAAACAAACAAAAAAACATAAAATAATAAAGATTATATTAAAAGTATTCAGTTTCTAGTTGTCAATTTTCTTCAATTTAGCACTCCTAGTTTGCCAAAGTCCATTAGAAGTGCGGGGCTTAAAAAAATATATCCATATCAGTTTGGAATACTAATGCAACATCAGGTTTGTAACATTTCTGCATAAGCAACTTCGTTTTAAATATGGATTATGATGTATTCTTGCCATATTCCAACATTTATTTGTAATTTCAACATGCGCTATTTTTATTTACTAATATTTTGTTTATTTGCCAACTTTGGTGGACAATCGGGTTGATTATACGGATGACAGGCAAGAATAGTTGGATGAGTTCCCAAACTGTGATCGAGTTTGAATATCGTGGGAAAGGGATTCAAGTCAACTCGAAACCTGAAAATTAAATCAAATGGAATAAATATGTCATTTACCGGTTTGTATTGAGCCTCACCTTCTAGCATTAAACACCTGTGGTACAAGGCAACAATCAGCCATTGTAATTTCATCGCCTACACAGAATTTACCGGCCGTGCCAGAAAGCACCTTTTCCAGACCATCAAATCCGCGTGATATCCAATGCCGAGCCCACTCCGTGCTCTTATCTTCGCCCACACGGGCCAATACACTAGTATTCTGCAGCGGCTGAATGCCGGAGCAAATGATTTGCACAATCTGAAGCACCTTGGCTCGCTTGTGCGGATCCTGTGGCAGAAGTGGAGACTGCGGATGTGTTTGTTCCAGGAAGTGCATAATGGCCACGGAATCACTGATTATTTGCCCATCTAAACCGAGGCAATTAAATAATATTAAATTATCATTTGCAGAAAGGCCAACACTCACCAATTTTTAGAGCAGGTACCTGTTGCATTGGGTTTATTTCCTGATACTCGTTTGAATTACTGTAAAGTGGAGCATTTTGATCAAACAGACTTGTTGCTCTGATATCATATGGTATTCCCTTCAAGCCCAATGCAATTCGTACTCGCCATGCACAAGAACTGGAGAAGAACGAGAAGAGCACTGGTTTTGCCCTGCCCGAACTTAACCGGCGTGTCCCATTTTTAGCGAGATTCAGCAAACAGACAGCTGATTTTTTCAATGCACTCATTTTGTGATGCAATATATAAACAACCGTTTTCTCTTATCAATCAGCTGCGGTACGAAAAAGGTTGCCAGATGGAAATACTGGAAATACTGATTTGATCGTTGGAACAAAATGAGTTGGTAAAGTTCACCATATTTAAACAAGTCTGTTGTAAGTTCAATAGATGCATTTCCTTGGTATTATAATTATATTTGTTGAGCTTAATGCTGGAAACTGGAGTTGCACCTTTGAATAATTATAGAGTAACACTATCGATATCAATGTTTATTTAAAATTATCCCTAAAAGTAGGCAACCAAATCAGGGATAAAATTTCTTTGGCCTTGAGAAACTAACAACATTGATTAAGTTTAATTAAATGCTTAATTTTTTTAGTATGTCGGTAATATTTGGAGCTATTGCATTACTTTTGATACTTAAATAATATGTCTATTTAGTCGATTGGTATATGAAATCAAATAAATCGCTTTTTTCTTTTAATATGCTCATATATATTTTTTCTGTAATAAATGCACTTTGGTTTCAGTAGTTTTCCATATAACCTCGAGGGTACCCGTGGTAGAAGAAATTATTTCATTAACAAAGTATGGTACGCATTTTAACTATGTAAAATATGTTAATTTGCTGCATCTTGAGGATAGTCAGGTTGATTATATGGATGGCAAGCACGAATCGTTTCATTTGTTCCCAATTCCTGATCGAGCCTTACAATCGTTGGATAAGCATCCATGTTAAGTTGTTTCCTAAGAAAGGATTTATAAAAAGTGAATGTGGCTTTTTTTTACTGATAAATTCAGAAACTTACCGTCTGGCATTAAAAACCTGTGGAACGAGGCAACAATCAGCCATTGTAATTTCATCGCCTACACAGAATTTACCGGCCGTGCCAGAAAGCACCTTTTCCAGACCATCAAATCCGCGTGATATCCAATGCCGAGCCCACTCCGTGCTCTTATCTTCGCCCACACGGTCCAATACACTAGTATTCTGCAGCGGCTGAATGCCGGAGCAAATGATTTGCACAATCTGTAGAACTTGTGCACGCCTGAACGGATCCTTTGGCAGAAGAGGATGCTCTGGTCGTGTCTCATCTAGGTACTGCATAATGGCCACGGAATCACAGATGGTATGGCCATCTAAATAAAACCAGTTAAGGAGCATCAAATGACCAAGTCGATTGCTGCCATGTGGCATGTTTATTACTCACCGATATAAAGAGTAGGTACCTGTTGCATAGGATTTATTTCCTTATAATCATTGGATTCACAATCAGTTTTGATGTCAAATGGTATTCCCTTCAATCCCAATGCAATACGCACTCGCCAGGAGCATGAGCTAATCCATGAGGAGTAGAGCAATGGCTTTGCATTGTCAGAACTTGAAATATTACCTTCTGGTTTTTTCAAGGCACTCATCTTGGTCTTGTACTTTGCACCAACTAAGAGCAGATGATATCTCTCCTGAGTCAGCAGATATAAGAACAAGGTTGCCAGATTTGGATTAATATTCCACTGGAAGTAATATTTGATCGATGGAATAAATTGATAAGGTTAACCATATGATGACAAGTAAATATTTGAACGATTATTTAGTAGCACTATCGATATAACATATTATTATATATATCCCTCGAAGTAAGCAACAAAATAAAGCAAAATCGATTAGGTTTAGTTAAAAGTTTATTTTTTAATATGTAGTTAATATTTGGAGCTGTTACATTATTTTGGATATTAGCATAGTAAATGTACTTAATCGGTTTGTATGCGAAATCAGGCAGTTTGTTTAATGGAACAGTATAAACTGTTGTGATGATCGGATGTTGACCTATTGCGAGTGCATTAAATGGGACTACAAGGGATTTCTAGAAAACCTGTAATCAACTTATTACATACATTTCTACTATGCATATGATTTTTTTGGGTTTTCGTTTAGTTTTTGCCATTAAATTAGAGAATACTCATTTTTACATTTAATTTGTTCACATATAATTTTTTTTTTTGTTGCAACGATTCCATTGCTTAAATATGGTCACATAAGATTTCTGTTGTCCATGGTAATAGATCCGATTTAATGCCTAAGGTATGGGAAGTATTTAATGTTACTTTGTATATTTAGTTCTTTACTTAAATATTATGTGTTTTATATATATTTTTTGTTGAATATTTTATAATCAGAATGCCTGCTAGTGGAGTTTACTACCTCTTTGACTGAAGTTTTGTACTTTTCAAAAAGTTACGTTTGTTAAGCGCCCAACTTTTCTTACTAATGATTGTATATGGAAATACATTTGCGCATTTGGTTTATAGAATATGTATATATGCACTAATACTATTTTTGTTTTCTTAAATCCCTGAATTAAATTTTGCTTTTCGTCATGAGTTTTTCATTGAAATTTGTTGCTTTTTTTTGTGTTACCCTAAATAAAATTCATAAAAATATGTTTTCTTTTTTTGTTATATATGTGTTTATCTTGTAGATAATTTTTCACATTAAAAACTGAGGGAAATAATAATGTTTTTCATGATAATAGTTAATATTGTTACTTTGCATGCCACTCAAAATTTTATTTTTTTATCGATAGTATTTTTATGCATTTATGCATAGTTAAATGCTGTTAGCAATTTTTTAAATCACATCCGACTGTATCTATCAATGGAATCTCCGCCTCTTCAGCCAGCGCTTCAGCTCCAAACAATTTGTTGTCTCCTTCCTATTGAATTTTCTGAATTTTCTTTTTACGAACTGCAATTCACTTTTTTGTTTTACGGCGCTTTGCAGTTGTAGTCGGAAAATTCTATTTGTTGGGCAGCTCCGGTGGACAGTCCGGCTGATTGGATGGATGAGCAGCACGGAATGCTGGGTTGCTCTCCAGTTCACGATCAATGCGCAATATAATGGGATATGGGCGCAAGTCCACATGGAACCTATGTAACATAAGTTATGAGCAAGTTTTATCTGGTTTCAAAAAACATGCAAATTTACCTTCTGGCATTGAACACCTGCGGCACAAGGCAGCAATCAGCCATTGAAATTTCATCGCCCACACAATATTTGCCAGCCGAGGTGGAGAGTGCCTTCTCCACGGCACGAAAACCACGTGTTATCCAATGCTGAGCCCACTCCTTCTTCTTTTCCTCCCCCACATGGATGAGCACGATCAGATTCTGCAGTGGCTGAATGCCCGAGCAAATGATCTCAATTATTTCACGTACTTTTGCACGCTTGTGCACATCTTGTGGCAGCAATGGACGCTGAGGCCTTGTCTCCTCCAGATAGTGCATAATGGCCACCGACTCGATCAATGTATGCCCATCTGAAACAAGCCAATTTGGGACAACTCTTTCTTAGAATATGATATGAATATGCTTACCAATTTGCAAAGCCGGCACCTGCTCCATAGGATTAACCTCGCGGTACTCATTGCAGTGCTGCTCGCCGCCCGACTTGATCAGACTGATGGGCTTGATGTCGTAGGGTATCTCCTTCAGGTTCATCGCAATTCGGACGCGCCAGGAGCACGAGCTGCGCCAATACGAATAGAGTATTGGCTGTGTACCGATGGAAACATTTGCGTTAGTCGACATTTTAATCAGATTGCTGACAACCAAATGAATCCCTCAACCAGCATATTGCTGTTTCAAACCCATTTTTATTTAAAAATATGTTTCATTTGAATAAATACTACGAGCTCAGCACATATTACAGAACAGAACAGGTTGCCCCTGATAACGTGTACAGACAAAACAGCCCAAACTCTTCACAAGAGCAGCATATTTTAAGAGCTAATCTGGTCAAACCAGTTGCTCAGAAGTAAGTTTGCTAATTTGATTGTTGTTTCTTCTGTTGCTGTTAAATTTATGCCTTAGTTTTGTTGTGCTGATAAAAAAATATAAAGATATGAGCAGAGACTCTATTTGTTCTAGTTTGCAAAGTTTTTTTTTTTTAATTTTTTAGCAGTTTTATCTGTTAATCCAAACTATAATTCACTGCTTTAATATCCAACATATATGTGTAAAATAATATAAGAAAAAATATGTATCTTGTCGGATTTCAATTTTGGTATAGCCACAAAAAATTTGAGAACAGTTTCCCTTTTTTTTAATCGATAGTTTGCGGTCACACTAACGATAATTGAAATTGATTTGCACTTTTATATTTAATTTGATATCTAAATATATCCATAAATACATAAACTATGTAGGTGAACTTCGAACGTTCACAAAGAAAGGTTAAATTTGTCTCTCGGATAAAGAGTAATTTCAGATTTTGTACATTGCAATTTTTTTCATACGTTAGCCTAAAAGTATGCAATGTCAAAAGTATATTAAATTTAATTATTAAATAAATTTAAATGTGATATATAAATATTCAACTTAGTCAGCTTTTAACACAATTGCAGAAACCGCAGGTCTCTTAATATATATAATTGAGTTTTTAATAAAATGTGGTTCATAAAAATGAAAAAGCTTTTGAATTAATTAAAAAAAAACTATCAAACAGAACATGTCTGGTTTATTATAATAGCACAAACTGTTTTTTTTTCGGCTTATACCCACATGATTCATGAGGTTTCGCGTTAATTGCTGCTCCTGCTGCAAACGGGAAGAAAGTTATACACACACTGACCGCCTGTACCAAAAACCGAAATGTGCTGAGCAACAGTAATAAGAGCAATGGCCTCTGACAATGTATGCATGTATACATATATGTATGTATATGTATGTGTCTGTGTGTGTGTGTGTGTATATAGCGAGGACCCTATTTCGTTCGGCCAAAAAGCAGCCCAATTCCGGGAAGAAGCGCACATGCACAGTTGCCTAAAAGTTCGTTGAACCCGTGTGAAAGTAAAGTCGGTTGTAGCCAAGTGAGGAAGACTGGGGCCAACCAGTAGGCCGGGCCGAGTCGGCGCCGAGTCCCGAAGTGTGCCGTACATCAAGGTCGGCTAGGGGCATTAACCTTAACCAAGTTGACGCTGTCCTGGTTGCTGTCAAGCAAAAGCAACCCAGTACCACGCGCCAAGGACATTCGCTGTCGACGTCGCCGTCGCCTTCGCCTTCACCTCAACATCGACAGCAGCGCGCTCAAAAAGTGAGCGCGAGCGCACTACAAAAATGGCTCACAAGTTTCGCTGGGGGTGCGCTTTTAGGGGTTGCTCCGCTGAGCGACAGACGAAACGCTGTAGTTTGAGTTAAACATGACCGGCATGGTTGTCGAGCCCGCTCACAGTCAGATGCGTATTCCAATATGTGGCAAGCATCGCAATAGCCTGGCAACTCTGCTATTGCCAGTTCGCTGGCGAAAAAAGCTTTCCGTTGCACGCATGTGCGACAAACGCTCGCTGGGATTGCGAGTGTGAGTTTGACTCAAACCAGTGGCAGTCAGCGTCTGTTCGTGTAGTATGAGTGAGTTTTCAGCAATGATTCTTTTTTTTTTGTAGAAGCGATGCACACATTTTTAGCGCCATTCGGCGCTGGATTGAACGCACTTACCTTGGCTATGGCCGAAAGGGACATAGCGTTGTGATGGTACTTTGAGTAGTTAATTTTGAAGCCGTTTAAACCGGACGCACTGCGAAAACGTTAATTTGCGGACCGGACCGGGGTGGGGTTCACCAAAAATACTGGATGTAAGCTCCGTTAGGTGATTTAGCTTCAACTAATATATATATATATATATATTTGTAGATATATATGTGTGGCTAGTACTGATACAATAGTTTAATATTCCACAACCTCTTTGGGTATTTTATTATTATTTGTGTTATTTGACTTCAGGCGACCCCCAATTGCGCTCAAAGTCGAACTGCGAATATCTCAGGTAAGCGCGGTGCGCGGTGCGACTGTGAGAACGACGAGGACGACAAGGATAACGACAGGATATAATGTCAGAACGCAACTAAACACACTGAACTAAATAAACGAGTGCGAAAGCGAAAGCAAAGGACACCCAGAAAGCTAACGGCCTGTGAGAGAGGAGAGTCAGAGCAGCGAGAGGAGAGCGCAAAAGGCAGAGAGCAAAAAGTGAAAATTGGCAAACAGAGCAGCGCAGCAAACATTGCAAAAGCTAAGTTCAGCTGGTGCCTGACTTGGCTTAACTTTCTTAGCTAGTTTCCAAACCAATTATAAGACCTGAAATGAAATATTTATTAAGAACGAGTTGTTTGTTTTTTTTTACCATCAGTTTATTTGTGTTTCCATTTTTAAATATTTTTTACTAGGTTTTTTGTTTTTGTAAGTTTACTTCATTTCCATTAAGGTTGCTCAAATGATTTTTGATTAAATTACAAGTGCTTAAACCTAAAGGTATGTAACATATGGACTAAAATAGTTAACAAATTGCTACAGTTTGCTTGCACAGTAAAACGTATATAAATAAAAACCTAATATACATATAAACATTATAAGTACATACAACTAAAGCAACAGGAAATTGAAGTTGAACCTATTACAAACTTTAATTTCAGTTTCGTTTTTCTTTTTTTGTAGAAATGCAACAATGTGTATAACGACTTTAAAACAGTCGCACAACCAATAGAATATCACACCAAAAATGGCAGAGTACAACGAATACAACAAATTGTAAGAGAGATAGAGACAGAAAGAGATACGGAGTATGTGTGTGTGTGTGTGTTTAGATGTGTGAGTGTGTGTTAAGGTGTGTATTTTTGTCTAAGGATAGAGTGGGCATTGCTAACTAGGTAGGTAACGGTATTGGTGACGATACCAGCTCGTGCGTGTATCTTGAATCGTCCGTCTTTGAGGCAGGGTTTTTGACTGTACAGATTTCTCTAGTGGGTGTACCGGACTTGGGCAGTGGGTACAACATTCATAAAGTTTAACTACCTCAGCGCTACCTAAGTTGTCGTTGTCGTTTTTGCTAGCTAACAAAAGTAACTGTGTATATTTGTATACATATGTATGTATGTATGTATAAAATTGCCAACAAATCAATAAATTATTGTTGTAATATTTTTAGAAAATAGTGTCCATATATCATCATTATCATCATTGTCGCCATTCTCCTGACGGTCTACAATTAATGCTTTCATACATTTTTCATTTCATTTGTTTGTTTTTTTTTCACTTATTCTAATGCATTCGAAGAATTGACTACAATTTAATGGCAAGAGCCACATTTTTGTTATTTGTTTTGTTTTTTTTTTTTTTGTTGTTTTCTTTTTGTTTTTTTTTTAGGAGTTTACATGTACAACATTCGTTACACATACACATACAATACACAATAATCATAATAATCATAATTATTTGAATGTTAAATATATATATAACTGGTAACTTCATGCTAAATACAATATGCCATCATTATTAGATAGTTGCTTCAATATGCTAAAAACGTTTCATTCCGTTATATAATTATCAGAGATGCAGCCAAAAGTCGAACCCATTTTGGCCGTTTTAGCGATACATAATTTTAAAAATTATCTGGAGGGAATATTCATGATTCTCAAATATCGTTGCGTTAATCATTTTTGATACTGAACATAGGTGTAAAGAATTTATTGCATGTGTATCAGAAATAAATATCGTAATTATCTTTTTGTTACATTAACTTGAATGATTTTCGTTTGCGTTTTCGATTTGATTTCGTTGGAAAATATTTTAAATTTGCATTTGTTATTATTAATAATTAATGTAAAGCAAAGTGAAAGTAGTTTTGCAATAAATGATAGCATGTAAAATCCGTTTGCCTTTCCTTACAATTTACAACTATTTTGATCATCAGTTACAACCATGAAAACATTTATGTTTACATTTATGCATTTGTACACATACATATGTATATGTATGTACCGTAAAATATTTCTTACTATGTATGTCAATAATATTAGTACAATATAAATATGTGTGTCAGCATATTTTGCATCTTTTTAGAGAACTTACTTTGCTAAGTACAATTTACGTTCAACAAGAGGTTATAGCATCTCAACTAATGCCATAAAGTAACAGTTTCTTTGTTTATAAAAGATTTGCATATTACAGTTAAAACTTACGTCTGAGAGTTGTGTACTTGTATATGGTACTTTCGTTCTATATTCGTACTGCTCGGCGATGAGCTGGAGTATCGGGATCTACTCCCAACTGCTCCGATATCTATCGATCATTTCTGTCTTTAATACTGAGCTGTAAAGAATGCTGCAATGCATCTGAGATCTGCATGCAATCATATATATAGGTCTGAATTGAATAACCTTTTGGAAAATAAGTTAACTATATGAAGTCGATTGATTGAAATTGCATTTATCTTGATTCTAGTGTCTAAGTTTCAAAGAAATATTTAAACATTTAAATAAATGATCAGTCTAAATACTCAGAGATCTCAATTGAAAAGTGCTGATCAAATCTATTCATTAACAGATATATAGATAGTTCGACAGACCCATATATAGTGATGTACGCCTTTCGTAGATACATATGCATTTTGCTAAAATTGTGCCTTATGCGCTAAACAGGAATTCAATCATCCATAGAAATTTACATAATGTTTTCTGTTCTTACTATATATATATATATACATATACATATATATATTGAATGCTTTTCTTTTTTTTTAAATTAAATTGATATGTCTAAGAGCTATTATCAATCGTTTTCAATTTCATAAAGATTTTTTTTGTATTGTATCTCGAAGTAATTCAGTTGTCTTTTTATTTTTCATAGACTCGTCTGTATTTGCGCATTTTTGGTATTGTAAAATTATTGTTAACTAACACCTATGTTAGTGTGAACATGCTCCATATATTTAAGTACATTTAAATCTTACCTAATCGAGTTTTATATTGTTAATTCACTTTGTTTGAGTTTTGAGTTGTGAGCTTGAGTTTTGAGCTTAAAATAAGTCAGTGGCCCTTGAGCGCGTGCAGATCCAGTTTTCGTTAGGTTTATGTATATACAGATTTGTACAAACATGTATGTAGTATGCATCTCATATATATATATATTATGTAACCGTATATGTATATGTATTTGTATTTGTGTATAGTATTTTATTACATACTCGTACACTTAATGAGCAATCACAACGCAGAGTATTCGAATAAAGTGCTGGCGCCGCTGAGTTTTTTTTTTTGCAGTTTCTTTCGGAAATTATAGAAAAAGTGAAAGTGAATATAGCACAAAATACATTTCACAGATTGTCATATCTACTTTGTTTACGTTTCGAGTAAGGATTAAAATAAAAATGCACACAGATCGCATTGAAATAACAGATGAGATTATTTAATCAATAGATAAGAAAACATTTGGCACAATAAATCAAACATAAAAGCAATAAACAATATATAAAAACAATATATATAAAAAAGAAAAAACTAATTGTAAAAGAAATTCACTTTTTTTTGACTAGATGGTAGGATTTATAACTTTCAGCCTACTTTAATATGCTGTTTGTTACTATTTGACTAATTCTTAGATTTTCGTTTGGCTTTTTTTGTCTTTAGGAAACTTTTTTGAAAAGCAACAAAGTACACGCATTTTACTTAAAGTTACTTAAATAATACAGCTAGTAAGTACATACTTATCATTATGGTATATACTTGTGTTTAAACATATATATATATTTCAAGACTTTATTCATAATACTTAACACTTACGCTTGAAGGCATTTATTTTTATAGATTTTTTTCTTCATTTCTTTTCATTTTCTTTTTTTTTTTATATATAATCGAACAAAGTTGAACATTGTGGTAAAGGATTTGGAAGTTGTCTATGTGTTAAGTATGCTGTAGAGAAAAATGCACACAACCAAAGTTGATCATTAGAATCTCAATTGTTTTTTTTTCTTACTATTTTTTTTATTATATGAATGTATGCTTGTATGTATTTGTTTATCTACTAACATACATATAGTACAAAAATAGTATCGTAACTGGTATGAGAAGAGTCTTTAAGCGGCTTTTATAGCCCACAACAAACAGTTCGAAAGGTGCTTAGTGGTGGGTTCACTTATAATGTGTGTGTGTGTGTGTGTGTGTGTGTGTACTTATGACTCACAAATAATCATGCATTGATACTCAAATAAGGACTATGATTATGGCTTTAATGTATACAACGTAAATAGCTAATGGGAAACTGCCACAGGTGCTTCGGAACAAACTTAGATATATATATATATATTTATATATATATATAAATATTTATATCTATGTGATCTTCTGCTGCACGAGTATTTAAAGTTCAGGACTGGCTTCTGTCTGTTCTTAATAATTAATTACACTAGCTGATTTTATATATATTTTTTTTTTGTTTGACAAGCATAAAATACGCATACACTAAGCAAATTACAACCTTGAAAATTGCTAAAAGTTATGTTTGCATTTCGCTTGGCCATGAGTGTGTTCAGATTTTGGTAGTTGATAGTCTAAATACAAGTTGATTTTGCCAGCATGCATTTCGTTACAATTATATTACAATTATTAATTACATTAATATTAAACTAATTTACGTCATAATATACCACCGGCATCGTAAACATTTATTCCGTACACTCAATTGATCTATTTGTTTTGTAGTACATTAGTTCACTGTCCAAATGGAAAACGTGTGATTCTTGTTGTTGTTGTTCTTGTTGTTGTGGTTATTCATCATTTACTGGCAGATTTAATTTTGTACATATGTACTAAATAATTAATACACATATGTGTGTGTTCTTAATTACTATTTATCTAATTAAAACGTTAAGTGTATTATGTGTAAAATGTGTGTTATCTAATTGAAAAGAAATTTACTATACTTATTCATATATTCACCAAAAGGTAGTGTTTTTTGTGTTATCGATAGAATAATGTCTTTTATGCATTTGGAGAAACATTAAAATAACATTGGCTTATTTGTATATATATATATTATATTTACAATATAATTATCTAGTTATATGCATATATGCACTTATTAACTAAATATGTATGTAGGTAGTCTCTATTTACAGAATGGCGTTAAAAGTTAAAATTTTTCAATTTGAGTTTCACTTTCTTTTTTTTTTGTTTCTGTTATTTTTTTTTTTGGTTTTTGTTTTTTATTTAGATTCTGTTTTTAGCTAAAATCGTTTTTGATCTCACTCAATATCACTTGATTTCACTAGAATTTTTATTTGCTTCACATATAGCAATATGTATTAAGTACAATAGTTTAGATGTGTAAGTACAATAAAAGTTAAATTTCAATCGATTGAAATTTGCTGAACTGTAGCTTAAGACCTAAAACAACAATCATCGTATATGTATATATACTTTTATATATATATATATAATTAGGCTGATACCAGTTTCTATACTCATTCAGATACAGATCATATATACATCGTATCGTGAAGTATCTGTAAAATGTGATGAAACTAATTTAAGTAGAAAAACATGTAGTTAACAATACGTACGCGCTACTAATTAATAATAGTTAATAGTTAATAGATTAATTGTTAAAACTACAGTCGAGTCGAGAGTCGAGAGAAAACGCCTACTATAAAAATACGGTAGGTATATATATGTGTTTTTTTTTTTTGTATGTATGTAAGTATGTAACACAAATATTGCATTTGCTTACAATAGTTAATAACAATTCAATTTGAACTTGCTTCAATTTAAGGTTATATGTATATGTATGTAAAATTTATGGCTTACACCTTAACTACAGATCAAGTTAAAAAGTTTGCTAGGAGAGATATTAGATAATTGGATAGATTGATGGATAGATAGATGATCGATAGATCGATTGATCGATAGATCGATTGGGGAGAGCGTGTAGAAAACATGTGAAAAGTATGTATGAGAAAAAATGCTATTAACTGCTAAATACATCAAAGTTACATAATTCATTTACTTACATCAATACATTACATTCAACTCTGAGTTTCATTTAACTTGATGTAATCTCATTTGATTTTGATCTGATCGAAGACTAAAATTTTAATTCTAAGATTGGTAAACAATGCTTGCTTAACGCGATTGTCAATCGATGCTGGGCTCGGATGATCCACATCTACGACGAGGTGGATGCCACAACCGATACTGCAGAGGGTGCAGTTGCTGTTGTTGCTGTTGCTGTTGCTGCTGTGGATGCCACAGATGATGCTGCTGATGATGCTGCTGCTGCTGCTGCTGATGCTGTTGCTGCTGCCGATGCGGACGCTGCTGCCAGTGCCACTGCCACTGCAACAGCAGATAGATTCGCATTGGTTGCCGATTGCTGTTTGGAATTGGTTGATTGTTCTGATTCTTGCACTCGATGCGTTTTCATATGGGCGCTGCGACTTTTCACCTTATTAAAGACTCTGGTAAATAAAAAACGGAGAAATAAAAAAGCAGCAAGTGCCTCATATTAGAGTCTGGCAGTGACACGAATTGGACTATATATGTAATAAATATAATTAAACTGATAGCATATAATATAGACATTTAGATATAGGCGGATAAGGTTATAGCAAAAAGTATTTGATTACTAACACACATGCAAATATATAGGTATATAGATTCAGGTTCAGAGGTGAAGATAGTGGCATGCAAAAATATTAAAAGCATTTCTTATGGGTTAATTTTTTTTTTTTGTTTGGTATTCTATTTTTTTTACTTAACCTTGTGTGGAGTTAAATTGCTTTGTTGTTATTATTTACTATGGAGAGTACAGAGTTTTTGCTTTATAGTTTTGAAACTTAAGAAATAAAATTAATAAGTATATTTATAATAAGTTAACAAAAGAGTTAAAAGTTATGTGCGCTCGAATGTTTTAGTATTGTTAAAGATACAATTGCGGTGATTCTTCAGTTGTGATCACAAAACTTTTGTTTTTTTTCAGATATGGTAATCTTTAAATTTTGATTAAAATCAGTCAGCCAATTAGCTCGTCAGGATCACGCATAAAGCAAGTTTCGTCATTGAATGAATGAAATTTCACATTAAGAGATTGGGTAAATTGGTTAGTTGGATGAGTTTCCCAGAAACGGTGATTTGGGGAGGTGTTAAAATATTTACAATAGATTTAATGCAAATGGCATTTAGCGCTGCATTTAGAAAACAAGATAAATACAATCATTGATCAAATCAGAGAACAAAGTGATTGGAAGTAATGGAGAGAGGCAAATGGAAATTAAATTAAACAAAAACGCAAAAAATTTAAAACATAAAATTAGAAATAAAAATATATCACTTACCACTTACATTCTGACGACGTAGCCCAAGCGATTATTTTATTCGCCCATTGGCTGAGTGAGATTGTGGAGCTGATTTCAGTAACGTCTATTTGCGACTTGTGAATCTTCGCTTTAAAATTGCAATTTATTGAATCATTTTTATTGATTTGATGATTTTAGTTGGCACGCATATTGTAATTGAATATATATGTTGTTTTGATTTTCGATTCGATTCGCATCATGGAACAATAAATACAATACAACAACAATAACAACAATTATTATCGCTTAATGGAAACGCTAAAATGAATGAAAATTTTGAACTGATATTTATGGAATGAACTAAAATAGCATCAAAAAACACTACAAACTCAAGGCATGAAGCAAAACAGAGAATTAGAGAAAGAGAGAGAGAGAAATTTATGGGAGGGGGCAATAGATTGAAAGTGTAGTCATTAAGAGCAGATTTTACTTGGAAATAAATAAATAAAAATCATAGATTTAAATTGAAAATTGAAAATGACGTTCAAAACGAAAACATAAAAGAGCTAGTTACAAATCCAGAATTCCGGATTCAATTACGAATACGTCTTGATAAGAAAGTTACGGTTACGGTTATAACGTGCTTTACGGTCTTAACTCAATACGGGCACTCAAATCGCTCAATATGCTTGCGTAAAATCAAATTTTTTCATGAGCTGTCAATTTTATGGTTTTTTTTTACGAATTGTAGATATTATTTTGAATTTTGTAATATATTTTAATTTTTTTTCTTTTTGACTCTTACTTGCCGCACACTTTGCAGGGGAACTCGGTGTCCTTTGCAATATTGGAATTGTTGCTGTTGCTGTCTTTTGTTGCTGTTGTTGTTGTTGTTGTCGCTGCTGCTGGCAGCAATGTTGTGTTTAAGGAATTGCCAGTTGCATTGGAGTTATTGTTGCTGTTGTTGTTGCTGTTATTGTTGTTGGCATTGGCATTGGTGTTGTTGTTGCTGTTGCAGTTGCTGTTATTGCCATTTGTGTGCGCTACTGTTGATGTTGCTGTTGTTATTGTTGCACTGTTGCATTGATTGCTATTGCTACAAGGCTGGGGCGCGCATGCGTTGCTGTTATTGGTGTTGTTGTTGCTGTTGTTGGAACTATGCTGATTGTTGCTGTTGTTGGCACTAATTGCCGTGGCATGCTGATTGTTGTTGTTGTTGTTGTTGCTATTGCTGCTGTTGTTGCTGTTGCTGGCATTTCTACCATAAGCGTGTATGCGAACATGACCGTGCAGCGCCGCCTTCGAGCTGAAGCTCTACAGTTTGATTTGGGGCGGGGATATCAGCATTATGTACAAGAAAGAAAGTAAACAGTATGAGGACATGGTGTGCGCGTGTGTGTGTATGTGTGTGTGTGTGGGGGGCTAACTGAACAAGCCGCAGCATTCTCATACACTCGTAGTCTATAACTTACCGCCGAGCAATCAGCAATCTCGCAGACGTAGGGCTTCTGCTCCACGACTGGGGTGCTGGGCTGCACTGGCTCCATTTTTAGGTGGGATACCTTGTAATCAACGCAGAGTTTCTTCCAAAAATAATACATTTGCACACATTCACCCGATGTCTTTGTGAGCAGCTGAAATGCATTTAATTAAATTTGAATATAATTAAATTTTAATTTTATTTAAAGCTGACAATTATTTAATATCATTTGAATAAAATTATATTTTTATGTTTGAGGATTTGTTTCATAAAATATAATTTAGAAAAATTTTTAATAACTATTTTTTTACTCTGTCGAACACCAATATTAGTCGCTTGAAAGAGATTTGTTTTTAGTAAAGAGGTAAAGCTATAATCAACAAGATTTGGCCAGAAAACATCTTAGTCCCAAAAAACAAATTATTTTTCGAGTCTAAATTCTCCACTAACATTTTTAATAGGTCCAGGCATAAGATTTTTTAGATCAGAGTTAATTAATATTTTTAATTCTTATTTGATAATCGCTGTTGGCAAATTTTTATGTCAATGTAAATAAATTTGAAAATGGCAGCAATAAAATAGATTTGACACTTTAATGAGTATACTGCATTATTAAAATTAAATAAAGTTTGTATATTATGATATTAAATAATAATATATTTAAAGCCAAGTAAGTCTGTCTGGATTATACATTTTTTAAACGTTTGGAAATAATACACAATTTATGAAGATTCCCCAACACAAACATATAAAATTCTTCGTCGATTGTCTAAGTTGCAGAATATGAATCAGCCCAGCTGTAAAGACTTGGATCCGTTAAGGGATCAGCAGGTTCAACTACTTCTACATATCCTACTTATTTATCAAATCATCAAGATCAGTAAGTGATCTTCGAGCTTAAATAAATTTAAAGTAATTCATCAAAACTCACATAAAGTTTATTTGAAATACACGCTTAAAATAGTATTAAACATAAATAAAAATGTAAAAAATTAAATCAGATTTTAAAATTGTTTTTATATTTTTAATTTAATTACCTCGCTGGCGATTTTGCCAAAGTCTTTGCCATGCCTTTCCAGGCCACGTAGAAAGTGCTCCAGTTCGTAGGCTGTCCATTTCATTTGGAATGCGCTGGACTGCGTCTGCAGAAGGGTTAACACGGCGGCCGCCGAGTTACCTTGAGCCTCAAGCAGTGCTTGGAGGGCTACCTCCTCGGAATGGCTGCCCATGGGCACGGCCGAGGATTTGCTGAGATCTATGTAGCGCATCAGTATCTTCTCGTCGATCTGTACGCTAGGATCCCACATCATGTCCGCGCACATTGTCTCCTTGATGGCCTCTTCGAGTGGCTTGCAGGAGGGGATCTGCGCCTGATACGTCGAGCCCAGATTCACTTTCGAATCATCGGAGAAGTCCACCAGGCCAACGGGATCACCAAAGTCATCATCAAAGACATCGAAAATGTTTTGACCAATCTGATTGCGTACATTATAATAGAGTCCAGTGCCCTTCCGATCCGGATTCAATATTGGCGACGGAGTGTAATGGGTGCGCGAGGGTTTGCGCAGCTTGGAGCGATGTGGCGACAGCGTATGGAATTTGGAGAACTTGTGCACATCCTGTGCACCATTTGAGCGCAGGCGACGCTTCAATATGGAATTCGTTTGATTGGACAACGGTTGCAGATTGGAGAAGCTGGGTGTTGGTGTCGACACTGAAGCTGCTGCGGGTAAGTTGCCAAGCAGCGACTGATTGTTGTTGGAATTACTTTTGATTCCCTCGCCGCAGGTGAAGATCAGGCTAGCATCCAGAGCAGATGTTTGCCCATTTGTTGTTTGGAGAAGCGTTCCAAACTCTTGTTGCTTTTCAATGCTGTTGTTGTCGATGTGGTTGTTGTTATTGTTGCTGCTGAAGAGCAATGGTTGCAGCAGATTGTTGAGTGGCTGCATCGTCATCGACTGCTGATTGGCATTCAAATACTGCGTTTGGCAGGAGTCCGGAGTAAAGTTGGACAGCATGAAGTCCGACTGTTGCTGCTGCTGCGGATTTTGGCCGATTTGCAACTGTTGCTGCTGCTGATGAGGTTGCAGTTGCTGCTGCTGGTTTTGCTGCTCTTGTGGCTGTTGCTCAAACATGATACCGGAAGCCTGCAACTGCTCCATGGACGGTACCATCGATGAAGTCGCAGCAGTGCCCGCATGGACCACCTGCCGCTGCAGGCCAAAATCTCGGGGGGAAGAGGACAAGAGCGGATCATCCGAGTTGGCCATCATTTGGGATTGCAGACCCAAGCCGGGCAAATAGTAGAGATCGATGATATTCTCAGCCAGCTGTTCGCTGCTCAGCTGCAATTGCATATTCTCATCCGGAAGAACCTCGCGAAGCACCTGCTTAACATCCTCGGCGGAGCCAATGCCACTGGTGAAGAAGGACTCTGAGAGGGGCGAGGTGACATTGCGTGAGTCATTCAGGAACTCCTGATCTTCATCAAGAAATGACAAATTAGTCTCCGCAAACTCACGCAGATCACACTCAGCATCATCCTCAGTGCCATTTAAGAGATCCTCCACCTTGATCGAAGCATCAAAGGCGCTCTCCTCCAGCACCGTCTTCAATTTGAGTATCTTCTCATTGTCATTCTCATTGAGCTGCTGCTGCATGCACTCATCATCCGTCTTGAAATAGACCTGCGAGAAATCTGTCTTATCCCCGAAGAACGTGTGGCTGGCGTCCACAAACTGGGCCGCAGCATCTTCGATAAAGGGCGAGGATTGGGCGACATTCTCGTGACTGGACGGCGGAGTCGGATAAGCCAATGGTGAATGCAATGGTGATGCGAGAACACCTGTTCGCATGTTGGCAATCGCCTGAATCTGTGAGCTGTTCTCCATGATGAGCTCCTTGGAATGGAATTGCTGGAACGTGGGCAACGGCGTTGTTGTCTGACTTGGGTTGGTGTTGGTATTGGGTGTGCCCGTCTCTGGCTCCAGTTTGATCAGCACATCGTCCTCAACATTGCTGAGCAGCGGAAAGTTCTCGGAATGTTCGCTTTGCTTGTGTCCCTCATCCTCATGCTCTTCCTCATTGTTCAGCAGTTCCATTGTGTCCACAGTTTGCAACAGCATTTCAGTGTCCGAGACATTGAACACCTCGGCATTGCCAAATAGATCGACTGCATCCGTATTGGTCGTGTAGGTGACCGCATAAACCCCATTGACACCACCCGAGATGCTGCTCGGCCCAATGCTCTCCTGGTTGCCTCCAATGGTCAGCGAGAGTGGGGTGCCATCCGGCAGAGAGATGCTGTTCCCATTGCTTACGGCGTTGCTGGTAACCTTGTTGGACTTTGTGGACACGACATGCACATCCGAGGGTATAATCACTGTGCGATTGTTATTGGTGATAATCTGGCGACTGGTCGCCCCCTGGACACTGTTCCCAATGAGCTCCGCATTGGCCGCATTGCTGAGCAGCAGATTTGTACTTGTGTTTTGTGCCTTCTTCGAGGTGACGGCAATCCGTGTGCCACGCTTGAGCAGCTCAATCAATGTGGAATCCTTGGGATCCGCATGGCCAGAGACACTGCCAATGCTGCTGGCTCCCTTCAGCGCCGACAGAGCACTCATTGTGGTCGTCGTTGGCACATTGTTGGTGGTTATCGTAATCGTATTTGCACCACTTCCCAAACTCAGAGTTTTCGGCTGTCTCTGTCCCCCGCTGAAGATCTCGATGCTTTGCGGCAGGCCAATCTGCTGGATACTCAGACCACTGCTGCTCTTAATTGTGGTTGCAGCCGGCAGCACCGCTGTGGTTGTGGTGGTGCTGCAAGTATTGGCTAGCGCTTGGCTCAGGCTACTGTTCCCGTTATTCTTCGGACTGAGAAAGCTTTCCAAGTCGCTGATGGAGCGACGCAGATGGGAATTCCTATTGTTGTTGTTGTTGTTGTGGCTGCTGTTGTTATTGTTATTGTTGCAGCTGACGACGCCACTGTTGACAGCACTGCTGGGTGGTGCAGGAACTGCAAAGGCGCCCTGCAAGATTAAAGTTTGCATTAAGAAACAATTAATTACTCATATTATTTATATTAAATAAACCATAAATTATGCTATAAAAAAAACCTATATTAATTTGGTATGTTTTATTAATCTTTCCTTAAAAATACTATTTTTGCAAGATCAGATACTGCTTATTGAATAATTAATTACTTAAAATATTTATATCAAATAAACATTTTTTAATGGTCACAATAAATGTTTGCAGAGGTAAAAAAATAATACTAAAATATTTAAATTATTTTTTAATTTTCCTAGTATCAAGCTTTGCTTAAAAAGTCCAAATCAAAAAGACTATTTTGTTTCTTGAGCTAAACAATAAATAAAATAACCAAAATTATCAATATTTTGCATATCTATTTAATTACTTAGTAATTAATTATTAAAAACTAAGTTGTTAAGATAATCTGTGCAAGAATAAATAATTCAAAATAATGCGAATTATCTAAAGCTAAAATTCTTCAATATAGATTTTTTTTAATTTGTAATTTTTTTTTAAATTTAAAATTATAATTTTTTTATTCTTGTTACCCAGTTCTTACCTTACTGATGTCCTTGCGCTTGCTTATAATCTTCTCCTCGATGAGGGCGCGCACTCCAATGCTGGCCGTCTGCAGTGGTGGTCCGCCGGAGTCCTTCTTCTCGCTGCGCTTTGTCTCCGGATCCTTTTTGAAGTAGCCGCCATGCAGACGCATATGCCCATTGAGAGCTGGTACATTTTTGAACTTACGGTGACAGAGATTACACTCAACTGGCTTATCGACCTTCACAATGTTGAGCAGGTGGGGATTTATGGCTGTGACCAGTTGTTGCTGGTTCATTTGTTGCTGGCCCAGCTGCTGCTGCTGCTGCTGCTGCTGCTGCTGGCCCAGCTCATCGTCCTTTATCTCGTCGGGTGGGCTGGATGCGGAGGCAACCAGTTCGGTGCCATCGTCCACGGTAAGCGTCACATTTTGCACATTATTAAGCTGAAAATGGGTTTAAAATATACATTAATAAAATAAATAAAAATGCCACTGATTTTGTTTTATATATAAATTCTTAATGATAAATTTAAATTAATTTAAAAAAAACATAAGCGACGATTTGAAAAACTATGGTTTCCTAATCATTTAAACACATTAAAAAAAGAAATTTTATCTTTGGGAAATATTTTAAAATAATAAATGCATACTTAAAAAAATTAATTAATAAATTATTTGTTAGTTGTTCCGTTCAAAATTTGAACTATTTTACAATTATAAAGTTTTATATATTTCAGCGCAGATAATATTTTGCTCACCAGTTGCATGTTCCAGGTCCTTGGCCGGGTTGAGGACTGGGCCGATTCCGTATTGATTTTGTAGGAGCTAACACTGGTGGGCGAGGAGACTGTGACTTGGGCACTGGTTTGCTTTGTCTGCTGCATGATCTTGCTGATGAGATCGAGTTGCTCCCGTGTGAGTCCCTCGGCCTCCAGCGTGGCGCCATCACAGAGCGTTATGGTGGGTGAGCTGGCCACAAAGGAGCTGCCGCTGACATTGCCCGATGTCGAGCATGACACAGAAGATGCGGTGGAAGATGTTGTCGAGCATGTCGATGTGGTGGGCGAGAGCAGAGTGACACCCGTTTTGATGGGTAAATTCATTGCTCTGATTTGCTCATCGGAGAGCGCAATTCCAGTGGCCGCATCCACAATGGAGCTGCCAGTGGAAATATATGTGCGAATGCAGGTGGCGCCATCTGGTGAGCTGGCATCTCCGCTGGCCGTAGCCGGCGACAGGCTCAGGGAACTGGTGGCGACACCGATGCCGTTGCTGTTGCCAATGCTGCTGCCACTGATGGTGCCGGTGCCGTTGCTGACGCTGGCCGTGGGCGAGAGTGATTCGCTGGCGGGCACGCAATTATGGTGATTCTCTGAATGACGACGAAGGGAGCGCGCATCGCAATATGATTTGCCACAGCCATCCGCCCGACACTCGTAAGGCTTCTTGTTGCGATGCGTCATCATGTGTCCGTTTCTACAGTGGATAAAGAAGAATCGGATGTGGTGGTGGTGGTGGTTTTGGTGTGTAAGTGGATCAGTGGATCAATGCGGCGCTTCATTAACTTACAAGTGATCTTGCCGCTTGAATGCCTTCGAGCAAAGCGCACAAATGTATTTCCGTTCGTCGCTGTGCGTCAGTTTGTGCTTGGCCAACGCCGAGGCATTTCCAAAGATCTTGCTACAAATCTATTAAAAGTGTACAGAGAAGCAAATAGAAATGTAATTAGCATCGCATGCGGCATCCTACACATGTCGTCCACATAATTGAAAGCGTTGCACACCCAACAGACAATTTGGAAATTTTAATGAGCTACGTTGCGTATACGCAATAAAAACAACCTAAACTAATTACGCTCGTGTTCATAAAACACAGATATAGCCACGGACACCCAAAACCGAACACCAACCTCAAATGGATTTGGACATGCCACTCTAATGTGTTCAATTTGCAGAAATGCCGCATTTTATAGCAACTAAGGTAAATGAACTATTTTGGCCATTATTTTTAACTTTAAAATAATGAGAAAATCTTTTTAAAATTATTTGTATAAATGATATAAATGAAAATATAAAAAGAGTAATAAAATACTAATAAAAAATAAAATACTACTAAAATAAAATACAAATAAAAAAATAAAATAAATACTAAATTATATATTTATATAGTATGCTAGTTATAATTAAATGAATTAGTTAAAAACAAACTAATCTGATAAAGTTAACATTTATTAAAGCTAAGTGATTAAATATAAAAAATATAAACGAAATAAACTTATAAAGTGCAAATATTAAATATACTTTGGAATATATTTATTTTATTTATTTTGAAAGTAATATAATTGAACAAATACTTATTTTACTAAATTATATATTTATTTATGCTAGTAATAATTAAATAAATTAGTTTAAAAAAAAACTAATCTGATAAACTTATGTAATAATTTTATATCTTTAACACTTATTTAAGCTAAGTGATTAAATATAAAAAATATAAATGAAATTTCTTTGATACTAATAAAGTGTAAATATTAAATATACTTTGGAATATATTTATTTTATTTATTTTGAAAGAGATATTATTGAACAAATACTTATTTTACACTTTATCAACCTGAGGTACAAATTATTGTTTACATAAATAAAACATAATTTAACCCCGAGTTTAATTATTCTTTACACTGACAAAAATGTGTAGTAGTAACTAAAATAAATGAGTCCATTCGGAAGGTAGAATAAACAATTCAAGTATATCATCATTTCACTATCTGAATTAAAACATTATAATCAGAACATAAGCAATCGAAATAAATACAGATATCAAGGCAATTCCCAATATTTATACAATATGTACATAAATATTCATTAATATTATTGCCAACTTAAAATGTGTTGTTATTTTTCAGTACTCAACATGTAAACAAGAAATCGAATTGTTATATGCAAATTTTACAGCTGTCGTAATAAAAACATGCTTAAATTTCCATTTCTGATGTGATAA
Source organism: Drosophila dives (assembly GCA_035042365.1). Taxonomy (NCBI): domain Eukaryota; kingdom Metazoa; phylum Arthropoda; class Insecta; order Diptera; family Drosophilidae; genus Drosophila; species Drosophila dives. Next base: position 3,404,648 of record JAWNLJ010000439.1, read on the forward strand.
AAATAAATATGAAATCTGGTTGTGTATTTAAAAACTGATTTTTACTTTAAATGTTCTTCTTTAATATTAATAATATTTTATGATAGTTTAGCAAGATAAATTGGATGACTATAATTTTTGCTGATAGACTTTTTTAAGTTATTTGGTAATTTGTACTGTTAATTTTATTGGTTCAATCAGTCCAATAAAAATTGTCTAATTTTAATCCCCAAAAATTCAATTAATTAATTAATTAATTACCTGACACTGCTGAGGTCCGTGACGCGTTGGGGAAGATAATTTGGGTCGACTCTTTCTGGGTGCGTTGTCGACGTGAACAATGCCAATGCTGGTTGCTGCTGTGCTCGTGGATGTTGTTGAGGCAGTTACTATGCCAGCAACATTTTGTACATTGCTCTTGAAGCTTATGCTTTGACCGATGCTGCTGTTGCTATCGTTGCTATTGCTGCTGCTGCAAGTGCTGCTGCTGCTGGTGTTGCTGGTGTTGCTGTTGATGCTGCTAACGCTGCCAATGCTGCCCACAGAGGAGGCGATGCTAAAGTTGCTGCTGTTGCTGCAATTGCTATTGTTGTTGTGCTGACTAAGTAAACTGGCTGCGCTGCTGGTGCTGCTATTGCTCAGTATCTGTGCCAGCGTTGTGACATTGGTTGCTGTGTTGCTGCAGCTGCTGCTCCGTATTAGACAGTTCTTAATGTAGTTGGTCTTGCTACCACCAATGCTGCTAATCGTCGTGTTTGTCGATGTGCTCACAGTCTGCACGCTAATCTTGTTGCTGGCACTGCGACGTGTTATAGTTATTTTATTGGGACTATTCAGATGTATCCCTGAGTTGTTCAGAATTGTCGCTGCAGTGCTGCTGCTCTTGTTGTTGTTGTTGCATCTTTTGATGCTGGTGTTGCTGTTGTTGCTATTATTACTGTTGCTGCTATGCTTGTTTTTAAGTGCTGCAAATGTATATAAATATTTAGGGTTGCAACATACAAAATACACTCAGATAAAAAAATTTGCAAACAATTTTTCTTTAATCTAAATTGTAAAAATTATATGATAATATTTTTTAAATAATTAAAATTTCTAATATAAAAAAAAAACAAATTATTTGTTGCTAATTTTTCAATATTCCATAATTATTAAATTCTTTATCTGATTGCAGTTAATTTTTCACTTACAGGCTGTCTGTATTGTGCCTAAAACATCAGCAAGCATTTCCGGATCCGGATAGCCAACGGTCAGCGCATTTTCCAATGCTGACGTTATTCCTGACGTCGCTGATGACGATGTCCCAAGCACTGTGACGCCATTTGATTGGCTGCCCAATGACGATGTTGCTATTGGATGCGATGTTGTTGTTGTTGCTGCTATTGCTGATGTCGATGTTGTTGTTGTTGTTGGCGGTGTTGTACTATCAGCTGTCTCCAAGGTACTCGCATCTCTCAGTTGCAGTGTCACGGATCCCTCGCTGCCCAGAGAGGCGCTGCACATCAACACACGCTGAGCGCTGAGATTCGTCAGAGGCAGATGTATGCTTTTGGATACCTGTGTGGACAGTGTGGCAATTGCCAAAAGCTGCTTAATTATGACTACACACAGGCTAATATACAAACGTGTGTGTTTTTAGACTAAGTATAAATAGGAGGGACAGAGACAGATGCATTAAGAGTGAGCAGGAGACATAAAGACAATATATTGCCGTGTACTTTCTAAATGGATGCCAAAAATGCGGACAAGCGATTGCTGCGACTGTCAAAGAGGATTATTTGAGATTATTGATAATTCACGGCAACTGTCGTCTAATAGTAGAAAATCAACAACGATGGTGTGTCGCATTAATTAATAAATGAAATAAATTCAATTTTATTTTTTTTTTTAAATAGAATCATTTGTACTTTGATACATACCAAACTATTGTCGGAAGTTGATCTACAAATAAAATGAGAACTGCCTTGGGTCATTTCAACGTATCGAATTGAATGCATTTGGCACTCAATTCTACATGAAATAATATAAGACTAACAATATATATAAAAACATATATATATATATATATAATTATATATATATTGTATTTTTAGACATCCTTTTCATTAGTTGACAACGTCTGCATGCATTCATTAAGATTCACGAAAAATGATGAGTCGTCCCACTGGGCTAATTTGGGTTTATTTGACCATATCTAAATACACATGCGACTGAATTGGTCACTGGTGGAAATGTGTAGCAATTAAAGATCTTGATAATCCGCAACCAATGCCCAATTAATGTGGCAACAATTGCAATTGCCCGTTACCACAAAACAAGCGAAAACAAACAAAAACAAAACACAGACACTGGGCATAAATATCCAGGAGTGTTTTGCGACGATAACCACAATGAAAACCAAAACGAAGACATTCCCATAAATAAGTTGCTTCGAGCACATTACATTTTGCAGTGCATAAATAAACAAAAATTTTATTGTTCAATCTGTGTGCAAAATAAACAGCGCACACAAAATGAAAAGTTGCTCTTTGCCAATTGGGCAAGTGTGTCTATCTGATGGAGGCGCCACTGTTGTCTGCCACGTTCATGTTTTGTTTATTTAAAATTGCTATAACATTTATTTAGAGCAAATCGGATCTCTTTTAATTGATTTCTGACTTTAAAGCACTAATTTAGCAAGTGTTTTGATAACCTTCATAATAAACCAAACTTCCTAATAATAAACTAAAAAAAAATTCACTTGTAAATAAAGAATTTTATGAACAAATAATCAAAAGTGCTTATTTAAGTTTATTTCTTGAGCATCTCATGAGTTATTCAGGTTCATTCGATACTTTTGGGTTTTGGGAGGCAGACAAATTGAATCACAGACAAATTGGTTTTAGAAAACATTTTTGTATAAGCAAACAAAAAAAAATTTAAATTTGTTGTATTTTTCAGAAGTATGTTTCTTAGTTATAGGAAATATTTATTTTAATGAGAATAGCAAACAATTACTTTTAGAAAGAAATCAGCATATTTATCAATGTATGCCTGAAAAAGATGAATATTTATTGATCAACAGATCGACTTGGATAATCATCTTTCTTAGCAATTGCTATAAGCGTTAGAATACTGTAGTCGTGTGCTCTACTACGAGATAGCTAAGAGTAGTACTTATAATAAAGAGATAAAACTTGGAGTTTATTTTTCAATAATGTTAAATTTACTACACTTTTTTTATTGATTCTTATGTGAATGGCTTTAAGTTGTCTCATTTATTGCTATTAAAAATGTACTTTAATCGATATTTTCTAAAAGGGTAGAGTTACCGACAGAGATATAAGAAAAGTAACATTCCAAATATAGAGAGAGACGGGCAAACAGACAGACATGGCCAGATCTACGCGATTTCTGATCAATAATTAATATATTTTTTATATATGTACAAACTAACAACTGTTATTCGTAATGCCACACAGCACACACAAGGACGTTACCAGCTGCACAACCCCCCTTGTTACTCTCTGCGTTCCACACATTTTTCATAAATTGCTTTCAATGCGTGCGTTTGAATGGTGCAATAAGAAACGATTACAGTAAATTTGATGCCTGATTGGTTGCAAACAGTTAGCAAACTCCCAGTGAACATTAATCACAACCGAGCAGCTCTAATGCGATTGTTATGTTTGTTTGTTGTGAACTCTTTAATTATTCGCATAGTCAGCTAACTCAGTAGCTATTTGGGAATGTTGAGCAGGGCTCAAAGTTAATGCGCATGGGCAAACTGATACAAATCTTGGCCAAGATGTCAGGCTGTCAAACAAAAAGCAGCACAGACCGCCAAACATGACGGCACATCCTGTTACGACATGTTGCGAGACCATCTTTACCTGCCACACGGTGCACATGCGTGTATATTTTTACAGCATGATTCATGTGTCAATCAAATGTCAATGTCACTCTAAAAAAAAAAAAAAACAAAAAGAGGAAAACACCAACAATGAGTTTTTATGCTGGCGTGAAAAATGAAAATGAAGAAAAACAAGAGTTTGTTGAGAATTATTCGAATGAGGTAGGTGTGAACATTGGACTCATGTTTTTCCGGATGGCTTTTATCGGCACAGCATTTAGTAAGTATAGCATTCATATACCAACCGAGTTACATACATAATATTCATAAAAATTTCGTCAATTTAAAATTGAAAACGTTACGCGGCAATTTGTCATCGGCTTTTGCTTATTAGTAAAATGAGCTAAAACACATGTTCCGCCACAGCAGCGTCCCGCCCTTTTGCCATCCCTCTTTTTTCCAACCCCTCCTCCATGCTTGAGGTATAGCTTTCCCATCGCCCATTTTGTCGTCATCAATAATCATAAGCAATTCATCAACCAAGTCCAAGTCGTGAAGCTGCCTGGCCTTTATGTGTATTTATTTATTTATTTTGTTTTTTTTTTCCTTTAAAATTGAGAAATGTTTATGAATTTGGCTGTGGAATTGTTGAATTATGTCGAAATTACATACATACGCACATATTCATATTTATGTTGGTGCTTCTGATGTGTAATTTTATGAGTAAAATATTTGATAAGCTTTAAATTTATATATTTTATAGCCTCTCGATTATTTATGCATTAGAAGCCAGCAATATTTTGTGTGTTTTCTTGTATATTGCTCATACGCATTGATGGCCAATTTGATTATATAAATAAACGCTATATGTGCAAGCCATAACAAATATAGACGATTATAAATTATTATGCCTTATGAATGATTGCACACATAAACTGCCGTATTATTGTAGCATTTATTGTTGTTGTTGTTGTTGTTCTTTTCTTGTTGTTGTTGTTTTTGGCGATGCTTTTTCGCGTACTTACCGTATTTATGGCAGCCATCGTCGCACTTGACGCAGTTGATATTCTTGTTGTTGTTGTTGTTCTTTTTGTTGTTGTTCTTGTTCTGGTTGGTGCTTGTTCTTGTTCTTATAGTTGTTATTGTTGTTGTTGTAGTGGTGGTGGTGGTGATGATGGGGATACAAAATCAAAAATCTGCAAAAAGGTTTTGTATGATAGAACATTTTTGATTTCTGTTTCTGTTGCTGTTTTCTTTTGTTTTTTTTTTTTTTTTTTTCTTATTGGTCACTACGATTTTCGTTGAGCGACAGTAAAATAAATATAATTAAATATAAACGAAAACTTGAGAAAAATAAACTAAAAACATAAATTCGATGCATAAAAATGTGCGCATTAAATCAAGACAATCAAAAAATTAAAATAAAAAATATATGCAGAATATATAACATGCACAGAGGCAAAAAGTACGACATGACGACGAGGGACTGAAAATATGTCAACATCGAGAACACAATCAAAATGCATGAAAGTTAGAGTTAGTAGTAGAGTTAGATGGAATTTGTATTTTTTTTGGGGAGCGAGGGACTGGGCATTTGATGATTGACTGACTAGCTGACTGACTGAGTGACTGAGCGACTGATTGACTGAGTGGGGCGATTGAGCAATATGTGGCATGACTGAGCATTAAGTTTTGTGGATAATTCGTAAGCAACATATGCACATGTTTGGTGAGTGACATTGAAAATATCATCTTAATTTGCATTTAACATTTTTTATGACGTCGCATCTGAAAACCGAAAGTGTTTTATACGAAAACATTCGACCGTAAAATTTTATTTGCATTTCTACTGTTATCGGCGTCGGCGTCGGAGTCGACGTCGCCGTCAGCGTCTTCGTTGTCTGTTTTTCAAATTTTCTTTTGTAATTTCTCAGTTGGCTTTGTCTCTCATTATTTATTTTTGTACACAATAGTCTTTGTCTGTCCGCCTGTCTGCGTGCTTCTGCTTTAGTTATTTTATTGCAAGTTTCTATAGTTTTATTTTTATATGAATTCAAGTATTTCCCCCCAAAACGCCCAGCTCCCCCCATATCTATACTTCTGTATGTACGTATGTACGAATGTACGTATGTATGTTTTTGTATCGTATTTACACATAAACACATCTGCAAGAGAATGTCACATCAAGAAATCTACGAGAATATTTGCCAAACATGTGGTACAAGCTAGGCAAACACATACATAACTTATACACATTTGTTTTTGTGAATGTGTTAAAAGGTGAACGATAGTCAAATGTTATTCTTTTGTTATTGGAATATCGAAAATTCAAATGTGTGAAAGCATTGCAGAAACATCCTTAAAATCTCTTGGAGATTAGTATTTGCAACATATATTAAATATACGCGTCATACGATCTCATAACTCAGTTGGTTAATTGTTTTGCCAAAGAAATTTATATTTTTGTAATATATATTTTATACACTTAATTGTACATTTTAAATAAAATAAGAATGGTAAATTACTTATTTACTCTATTAACTTAAATGAAATAAATAAGGTAAATTACTTATTTATTTAATTTATTTTAAATATAAGGTAAGTTAATAAATTGGTCACAAACTATATACAAAATATTGAATGGATATTAAAGCAAGGCTGCAAGCGCCAAACAAATAGTACGTGTTTTATTTCACGGCTTGAACCAATTATTCAACGTAAAACAAATAGTCCGAGTTTCAATTTTCCAATGTGTAAAGCAATTTATTTGTGCATTTATTTTAAACTGCATTAAAATTAATTAAAAGCTGCATACAAATTTTGCAATTGTTTTTAGATTGATTTTTGCTAATTGGCTTGGATAGTTGGCGTGAAATTGTTGGTGATTCAATCAAACGATTTTCTAATTTTATTTTAAAAAATTAGTTAACTTTATTAGGTCTAATAAATTCAAATAAATTTAAACAGTTCATATATATAACGTTTTTTTTAGTATAATTGGGTTTTTTCTGTGTATTCCCCAATTCATTCAACATTTGTTAGCCCATTTAGCATCTAAATACACCGAAATCGAATTTATATTTCTTATGACTGACATAAAATAAAAATGAAAAGAAATTACAGATTTGAAATGATAATATGTAAATAAACTTTATAATAAATATCCCTATTCAATATTTGATGCAAATTATTTTACATTAATAATAGCGAATTCGGAAAGAGGTGCAAGAGGAATAACCAGGAATTTTAAGGTCTGTTAGCTCTGAATAAAGACATTCACGATTGTGTATGAATCAATGTTATGAATTCTTCTATGCGAAATTAAGGGGAAGTCACCATGGATTAAAATGTTTGAGATAATTATAATACAGACCTCATTCCAAATAATAAATTACAAATAATCTTAGTTAATTGCTTAGCCATTTCAAAATTTTATTTTAAGATGGATAAAATAGTAAAATTTAAATACTGCCTATAAAAATTTTTATTTTATTGGACTCCACATCGGAGACATTTTGAAGTGCCTGATCACTAATAATAAAATGTGTGTTTATGCCAAAACGACAGAGTGATCTCATAATGCTATCGGCAGGCAGAAATAAATGTGTGAAATGCTTTTGCTATTCACCTTCGAACTGCATGCGAGTTCTAAGCAGGCACGTTAGAAGCAGCAAATGTGATGGCCAAGACAAAGTATCTGAACATGTAGCTAGCTGGTCGTGCGGTCGTTGCTTTTTAATTATAAATATGTATGTGCAAGCGTGAGTAAATACATACTATATATATATACATATAAATGTATGTGTGTGAAGCACATTGCACAGTGATACACTGGCAGTGGGTCGCCTTAAACCGACGTGGCCAGGACGGTGGTAGTAAGCCGTAAACACATGCGGAATGTTGTCGAGCGCGACGACAATTTGTTTAAGAAAATGTTTGGCAAGGCGCCCACTAAAGCACACCAATAAAATGAGCCAAGGGGCAAGCAGCAAAATTATATCAACAACCTATGCAACCGAAACAAAGGCGTTAACGCTAGCCAACAAATTCCATGATAACCGCAACGTATTTTCACTTGCCCCGCACTGCTATTTGGTAAACATCCAAAGTTGTTTCACTTTAATCGAAAATTATACTTTTTTAATGTCGCATAAAATATGTTCAACATTTGGCAACTGTTTTTCAAATTCTTAAATCCCTGACTTTTTCCTAGAAATTTCCCTTTCCATAAATTATTTTAAGTGTCAACCTTTTTATTAATTAATTATTCCATAATCCGCATTCTCAGTTTTTTTGCTAAAGTTTATTTTTCTTCCTATATCTTTCTTTATCTCTCTCGCTCTCTCTCTCTCTCTCTCTCTCTCTCTCGCTCTCTCTTACCGTACATTTATTTTAACCATTACCTTTACTTTATTTAGATTTTACTAGCAATTGAAATTATTTATGGATTATTTTTATTTTTATTTGGTATTATATTATAATTATTTTTAACTCTTTCTTGTTTTTTCTTATCGTAAATTGCTATCTAAGGTTTTACCTTTAAGATATTTTTGTCACGTTAGGTTTTACTTAAGATTTTAAAAATCCACAAGTTTTTCTGCAGAATTTCATATTTTAAAACTATCAGATTGTTGTAATTTTATTTTAGCGGCATTTTATATAAAGTTCTAACTATTCCGTTGAATTCACTAATTATTTTCATTTTAACTTTTTCAAATTTCAAATCCGTTAAATAAATAAATAAACCTGAAATTATGTATATACATATATAAATATGTTTCTACGAATAATCTAAAAGCTTTCTAATTTAGCCTGTGGCAACAACTCATAAAAAGTTCTATGCCAAAACAAATGTTTGGTTTTTTTTTTTTGTGTTATGGATTTCTTTTATTTCATTAAACCAGGTGAATCACAAACAAGCAAAACAAAACAACAACAACAACAACAACTAACTTGTTTATAAGTACGATCAAAAGCAATAAGCATACGCCACATATGCCACACAAACAGCTGTGACGTTGCATTGTTGTTGCTGTTATTGCTGTTGTTGTTGCATCAGAACTATGGACAAAATTAGATGGCAAACGCAAACACATACTAATACATACATACATATATATGCGTATGCGTATTTGTATATGTATTTTCAATGTTAAACCACAAGCTAAAAATACATTTTGCAGCCGTGTAAATGCCAAGAAAATATGGAAATTGGTGGGCGGACGGATTTGCGGCTGTTTGGCGGGGCGCATCTCTCATATCAAAATCCAATTAAAATCTTTGGCGTGCATTGAATATAAACAAATAATCGTCAATTGAGCCTGATAGACTTCCCTTTATACAATCGTCTAGCTGCGTCAATCAGTATGTATTTGATGTTTTTTTTTGCTTTTGTTCATTCGCAAATTTGGATGCGTATAAGTTTAATTACCCTGAATAAAAAATAATACGTACTACAAATACCAATTTAGTGGCAATAAAACGGCTGTCGAGCTACGGGTGCTAATTACCACACGAGTGGATGGCTGATAGCCGGGAGAACGTCTGTGATTTATGAATTGAATGTCTTATTTAAATATGTTTACGCATAATAATTATAAAACACTTTGTCTAAGACAAACAGCGCTCATTCTATTAAAATTGTGTGAATGCTTCCACCTGGAGTGTGTATTTCCTGGCCAGCATAAGGATTGGGAAGTTCCTACGGCTCGTGTCTTGTGTAGCAGAAGTCGTCACATGTCTGCACATGCGGCAAAAAATATCACAGGCTCTTGACTGTCAGTTGCAAGTCCATATTGTTAGACATGATGAAGGGTTTTCCATTATCGATGGTCTAAGGGAGGGAATCTCGTTCGATGAGATCTACCAGTCTATTTATTAGACGTCCACGATCCAGGCAGACCACAGTTGAAATGCATTTCTTGCTGCCGACACGGCTAAATTGATATCTTTTAGTTTTTCCTCTTAATCCCACCGAGAGGTTCCTTTTGTGGTTAGATTTACGGTGATCAACGTTCAAAGTTGCTATCTTTCCACTCATAGTTAATGAAAATGTATGTGAAGCCCAATTCTAGAATAGTTTGCGGTTTCGGGTTCGTTTTCGGAGACAAATGACGTAAGCCAAATGACCTAATCCAAGTGACAATCCAAATGAAAGATATAATATAACATATTCGTTAACATGTGTTTGATGCAACATGTTCGATGCAACATATTCGAATTATTTAGCTACGTGACTTTTGGATGTTTGTTTGCATTTTCGATTATAATATGTATTTTAGTTTCTGTCTCAGGTTTTTATAAAATTATTTTTTAACGATTTTAATGAAAGCTATTTTGCGTTGATATGTTATAGAATTGGATAGAATGGATATAAATATATATAAATATGCGCTCAAGAGAAACATTTCCTCATAAAACGTTTTGGAAAGCAACAATAATAATATCAAAAATTATGTATTCTTTTTAGGCATTATTTAGAATAACTTTTTTATAATCGGCGATTTAGTATCAGCTTTTAAAGTGGACCAATGCCCTTCAAATATTGAACTGCAGTACAGAATAAAGGTGAAAGCCTTTCTTGTCTTGGGGCGACTGGAAATAAATCCAAATTCGACCTTCTAAAGTCCAAAAAATAAATTATTTGATGCCAAAGTGTTTTTTTTTAATATATTAATCAACAGTAATTAAGAAATAGAAAACAATTCTATTCCCCTAACTGCAATCGATGTTTTATTTTAATTTCTTCTATGTACTTTTTTTTATTTATTTTGCGAAAGTCAATCAATCAGTCTTATGTCCATAAGACGTGTTTTAAATTTACGTGTCGTATTTGTGGAACACTTAATAATTCTATTATTCTACACGAAACACTGCCAAAGACTGAAAATATTTGTCGAATGTCCAAAAATAAAATTAGCACGTTTATTCTGACTTTCGCGCGAGGAATGAGGAAATTTTTAAGAGCGTTGACAGCCAAAGTGGAAACAATGATCAATCGAAGACAAACATCGCTGCATTTGAATAAATAAAGGATATGTGGCTGGCAGAATAGGTACAATTGAATTTCATTTTGACATTTCGTGTGCAAAATACGAGAAATTTATTTGCAATAAAACATACATTAAAACAATCGCAAATAAATCAAATTAGTCACACAATAGAAAAGAAAAAAAAAAACTAAATACAGACACATTGGTTGACTAATGCATTTGTTGCAAAAAAAATCATGAAAGATGGGTGAAGGTGGCATTTTCAAAGTAGTACAATTAAAGATACTGCTCCTGCTGATTATGGTTGACAGTGATGATGATGATGATGATGGTGCATTGAGGCTAAAACAGAGGACATCAATTGCAACACAGACTGCAGCCTGCAGTATGTTGGTATGTTGTAATCACAGTGGAGCAAATAAGTAAAATATTTTAATTAAATAGAGATGCACACACACACACACACACACAGTACACTCTCATAATAAACGTGCGCTGTCCATAGTAAGGGGCCAACGATGTGGCAGGCCTGGTCAGGGGGGTAGGGGTAACATGGGGCAGGGGAGGACGCCTAAAATTTGTAACGCCAGGCAGCCAAGCAGAAATCTTGGCGAACGCGACAGACACGCCTTGTAAGACACAGACGACAAACGACAATGGCTACACTCTTTGCCAAATGCATAAATAAAAACAGCAACAACAAAAACAAAAACAAAATACACAAGACCAAAATTGACAAAAGAAATAAATAAATAAATATACTTAGAATCGGGCAGAAATGAAAACGCCAAGTTTTGCAATACAAAACATTACATGTGCTCATCATTAGGAAGGTACAGCAGGCACATGCATAGTACAGATACAGATATAGATACAGATACCGATATAGAAACAGAAACAGATAGATATACAAGCACATGTGCTATCGGTGTCGTGGAGCGGAGAGCGGGTGTAGGGGAGTTAAGGGGGTATATCTGCGGTATGCTTTGGCACAATCATCCACGATTCGTCTATTGTTCAGGGTTTGTGTTGTTGTACTCGCTGTTGTGGCATAAGTTCCACTTCAAAAAACATAAAATACGCGCAAGTGTATTTTTAGCAATCCGTTCATTTGATTTACGATTTCATTAAATCAGCTAATGGACATGCTCCTCCTCCTTTCTTGGCGCAAGTGATGGGCGCGGAGAAGGAGAAGGAGAAAGAGAAAGGGCAACCTGCGCTGATCAGCGACACATCGCAACCTCTCTTTATATTCATACATAAATACCCCCTCCCCACTCTCTCTCTTTATCTATGTCTCATTTTCCTGATCTCTCGCTCTCTCTCTCTCTCTCTCTCTCTGTCTATCTCTCTCGCTGACTGCATGCGACCACCTGTCGTTGTCTGTTGGAGCTGCTGCCGGCCGCCAGACGCCTACCAATTATGTATTATGGCTAATGCCTGCCTGACAGGGCACAAACGTGGCCAACGTGCAATTCGGTCAGATTTAGCCTAAGAATGCCGCAGAAATATGCTGAGACATGAGACCAAGTCGATCTACAATTTTAATTACCCTCAAAATGACTACATTGTCATCAGTTGACACATTTCTCTATATTCGTTTTCTGTTCAACATTTGATAATTAATCATGCGTTTTATTTGAATTATTAATATTCATTTACCAAATTTGTTTTTAATTTTAAGCATGATTATAGTTAACAAACCAATATGCTAATAATAATAATGATTTATATTGGACACATTTATATACCTATTAAAAAGCTGTAACAATTGTAAATATATTTTTAGAAAAGTTGGCATTATTCTAAATACTATGACAGCTTTGTTGTTATTGGGCATATTATTCAAACTATTAACAAGCTATATCCACTTCTTAGAAATATTTATTTTTAAATTTAGACATGATGGCAGATGCTTTAAATATATTTTATTTATGTTGTTTATATCAATTATAGTGGAAACATTAATATCTTTATTTATTATTATATTTATTTTTTATCTTTAAAAAATATTGACTTCAAATACACCAAATTGATTCATTTTCCTTTCACTTTGCTGTAAGCCACATAAAAATATGTCGCATTTACAATATATTCCTTATCATAAATTGGAGAAACATTTTAAGAATGTTTTCTCAGCTGCCATATTTGAAATTATGTTGCCACCGCACTTGTCGCATCTGTTGAAATATATACATATATGTATATATATGCATACATATATGTGTGTGTGTGTGTATTTTTGCCACAGTGCAAAGAAATTAATAGTTCATCAAGCAGCCGTTTAGGCTGACAGATAGACGACGGGCATCGCCATCCCGTCGAGTTGCCAGACAGACGAAGACAACAAACAAACTAATGGATGCTACTCGACATATTCCCATTGCTATTCCCTGTATTTATTGGCGCATGTACTTTGACATATTGGCCACCAATAGTCCTCATCGGCGTATTTTTGTATTTTTGTCTGTTTCGTCTGCCTTTTTTGTGCTTTGCGTTAGTCATGAATAATTGCATTTCTAACATAACTTGACTTTCACTTTATCAGCAATAGATCAGAGGAGCTCACAGCGCCACACATTCCGGTGTCTTTTTGGCACCGTGTTGGTTGCGATAAAAGTATTACCCCATACGTAATATGGCTAAATAAGATGTGAAGCGCAAAAAAATAATAGAAAACCTTAAATAAATATTAAATAAGAAATTCCATTTCTTGGTGACGTCAACTGTCTATTATTTTGCTTTAGTCATAAATCTGACAGATTCACACAAAATGCTCGCTGGCGTAAAATGAGAGACCAAATTCAAGGTTTTTAGGCTTGAAAATATTCATTTCAAAATTGGCAGTGAAAACCTGAAAATGCTGTTTTCTAAGCACATACTTATTGAAAGCATATTGTATGACCAATTATTAGAAAAACAAACGATTTCCCATCCAAATAAATCAAATTCTTTTCCGTAACGGAATAAAAATAAATTATTATAAGTGTAATTTTATTCCATTTAATTACGGTAATCAGTAATTAGATATAGATAATAAAATGGATATATACAATATAGAAATGAACTTGCAATTTTGAAATTTTCCTTAAAGTGAAAATCGCCTGTAACCCAAAAATGTTTATTCAGAAAACAATTCTCTTATTTATTCCTGATTTAAATATTAAAAAACTATTCTAATTTCTTAAATCCTTGTATAATTGGTTTATTTTTGTACATATATTTATATCTTAATTTGAAAATAAATATGTTTACAGGAAATTCGTGTTACACACTTAACAAATCAATCAATTTGACAAATACAGAAATAGGTACAAATTATTTTAAGAATATATGTTTTCTGAATTTATCCATATGCTCAGTCACGATATTATTGTGTGACAATCGCATTGTGTGAGGGTGAATGAGGTAAGTGAATGTGTGTAGGTATGTGTATATGTGTGTGTGTGTGTGTGTTGTCTTTGTCAGCACATCATTGAAATTGTTGTTAATACCAGCCATAAATATGTATACATAAATCACTCAGAGACATGACAGTTTTTCAAGAACAATGCCGAAACAACAAGACATCGAAGCATAGCATTAGGCGCAGTAGGTCATATTTATATAGTCGTATCATACATATTATACTTAAACGGAACATAAGAAGTGTCTTCAGAAAAATAAAAAAAAAAACTAAAACAAAAAACATCTAAATAAAAAAACAATTAACAAATAACGACGACGGGCAAATAACTGAAAATATGAATGCGGCTGCATTCATTATGGGCGCTCTTACCTCTCAGTCGGGCACTGCATTTGCCTGGGTCGTGTACCACAGTGCGTATGATGAATTTCCTAAATGGGGATCGACAACGTTGACAGCGGCAACGCCAACAGCAACGGCAACAGCATCGGCAACGAAACCGTCAACGGCATTAGCGACGGCATCGGTATAGGCAACGACAATGACAACGTCGTCTATCTAATCCACGGCTATTGCTTTTTATATGGCTTATATTTGTATATAGGTATGCGTGTATATATGTGAGTGTGTATGTGTGTATGTGTATAGGTGTATGCACAGCAACTATATGAGCATTTCTATATCCGGCGTCCACTTTGGCATTGAGTTATTTTTCCACGGTTTTTGCTACTGCTGCTAATAATGCTGTTGTTATTGTTGTTGTTTTTGTTGTTGTTTTTGTTGTTGTTTTGGTGTGTTGTTTGCTGCTTTGTTCGTTGTTCGATGTTGTTGTTTCCTTTAATGTTATTATAATTCTTCGTTAATACTTTTCACAGATTTAGTTTATTCTTTTTGCCATTTTGTGTAGGCATACAGTTGATTGTTGTTGTTTTTGCTTAATTTGTTGTTATTATTGTTGTTTTCGTTTTAGTTTTAATTCACACGCACGCGGAAAAGGTGGGCCAAACACAAGGCGGCCATATTCTTGTTCCTCCACTCGTTTAGCAGGATTACAAGAGTTGCGCCTTGTTTCGTTATTGTACTCGCATTTAATGTGCAATTATTTGTTATTGAATTATACGTAAGGTACACAAAAGCTAAACTTATGACACCTCTCAACGTTTATTGTTGCAAAAGTATTCGCTTTAGTTGCCATTTATATATTCCTATATAATTTTATGATCATTTCTTTGTAAAGAGGACGGCTTGACACGCATTTTTTTGTTTATATTTATCAGCTACCTGTAGAAATAGAATTGTATTATGTTTTATTTGTATATTTTTTATTAATTGATTGTCTTTATTGTTAGAAGTCGATGTCTGTTTACCGCAACATAAAGTGTTTTGTTTTTTTTCTTTAATATTTGCGTCTAAATAATTGCTTTGCTTCATTAAACAGTTTATGAATTTCTTTTTAGTGCTTTCGCTTGGCGCGTTTCGACTTCACTGCATTTTTCGTTACTACAATATAAAACTCATTTTTGAAGTTGTTAGACCAGCTTCTGGGCAGCTGCAACAACAAAACTACCCCCAAAAATTTGTTACGAAAGAAAAAAAAAAAGAAAAAGCATTTGCTTCAAGCGATATTTTGGCTTAGAAAGCCCAAAGCTTAAAGGCAAAACAAAAAATAAAAAAAAAAAAACAAAAAAACATAAAAGAACTGGGGAAATTACTTAAGTTTTTCAATGCGTTTTACTCAATTTGACTTTAGGTCGTTGTTAAAATTGGCGCATTAAGCGCAAAAAAGTTGTGGCTGCTGAACCCAAAGCGTCCCAAAAGTGTTTCTCTTCTCTCCTCTGCCACAATGTTGCCTTTAGGATGCCATCCTTTTGCCCTTCCCATTGCAGATGTTCTTGTTATCGTTGTTCTTATATTAAATATTACGCTTGTATGTAGTAGAAGTCAAAATAAATCGATAAATGCTATGCTACATAAAGCAGCACACAGATACAGCCACAGCCACAGATACATATACAAATACAAAAACACACAGCAGCAGCAGCAGCAGCAGCTACAAAAACATCATCAGCAACAACAACAAAAATAACTTCTAGCCATATACAGCCTACGAACAAGAGGAGAAACAGCAACAACAACAAAAAACAACGGCATAAAATGTTTTTCACTGGCTCCTTGAATCGTCCTTTTACCATCAGCATCCCCCCCCACCACCACTGTTCCCACCCTCTTCTTCAACAGCACTCAGCAGCTTCACTGCTAGCGCCCCTACCCCACACCAACAAACTGCTCTCATTCATGTACGCAAAAGCCGAGCGCAAAATACGAATGGCGAACGAGTTTCGTTCGTTGATTTCGTTTCAGCACGTATGTGTGTGAGTGTGTCTATGTGTGAGAGTGTATATTTGTGTGTTTGTATGTTTCGTTTATTCGCACGCCTGACTGTCTACCATTTCGTTTCAACGCACTCCGTATGTGTGTGTATGTGTGGGTGTTTGTGTGTGTATCGACTACTGATGCTGTTGTGTACTCCACATTACCACATTTGGCATCGTGTACTTTACGCGTAAACAGGTACATACACACACACATACACATAAATACATATATAAAGATATATGTAGCTGTATATATGTATTTGTGCAACTCCTACATTTGTTGGGAAAAATCAATTAAAATTTAACTCACGTTCCTTACGCACTTTATGCGTACGGACTTCTGGATGGGGGTCCACCTTTTCACCACGCAAACACCCTTAAAATGTATTTCAATTGGCCAGGAGCGAGTTTAATTTGTCTCATTTGAATTTTAATTAAAAACTTTTACAGGTTCAATAACTTGCAAATGTACGAAATGTGAAAAAACAAAACAAAACCAAAATCTGTGCCTCTAGTGAAAATGTGCCTTAGCATCTGACTTCCATGTAACAGCTGTCTGCCACAATCTAATTTTTTTAATATTGTTTGTTTGTTTGATTATTCGGGGGCATGGCAAAAGAGGGCGTATCCAAATTTGAATACAGTTTGTCAGTAAATTAAGCCGAAACACACAAGGCTTGGTATTTAATTGTTTGATCTTAAGAAAACTTTTCAAGTTGCCTCTGAATTTAAGAAATGCCTACAGTGCCAATTAGCATGGAATAACTCACACATAGACACAGCTCGTATAAGGGGGCTTAGCAATTAATTAATTAACAATTCATATAAATCATTCGCAACAAATGTGCTACGGCAAAACTTATTTAAAGTGTACAAATTTAACCATAATACAAATTTTATATAAAATGAATAATGTAGAAGCGAGTTCACTACTATCTTCTCTTTTCAACATATATTTATATAATATATACATATATAATCTGCAATCAAGCTATTTTTAAAGACATAACGCTAGCCAACTATCGACCGACTTAAGGCAGATATACATATAAGAAACTGATCATAATTTAATGCCAAATAGGTAAGAACACTTCAGTCGAGAGAGTTTAACTTGCTGATTTGGAAATTTGAACATATGGAATTTTAATATGTGAATTTAGTGGTTCGTAAAAGATAAATCTAAGAAATCTCTAGTACATCTTAACCGATCTTGATGATATATTTATAGAAAATACATATTAAATCTAAACACATCCGATTCAAAAAATGTATTTTGTAAATATTAGTGGTAGGGGAAACCAATTTGGGGCAATTATCCATAACATAAAATACTCTTGTGTGCTCGGTAATGGCCTTCTAAACTTGAACTTTTACTGTAATATTTTTTAAATAAACGAAAAGAAATGTCTAACAACTTCCCTACACTATTTTTATATATTCTAATTGTGTTGTGTGTATTATATATTTATTGATAATATTATAACTTCTTAAATTTGATTTGTGCACATTACAGCTTATATCCAATTAATATTTGAAATAAGTCATCATTGCTATGGATTTTAGAAGTTTAAGACTGTCAGCCAAATGAGAAATTGCGGCAGCGTATAAGCACCTTTTAAATTTCTAAATTTAATACGATCATTTAAATGCGCAATCACAAATATAAAATTGTTTAAAATATACAGTAATTTAATGGCCATTGTTTTTGACAAGTTATATTTATATATTTTTTTTGTAAAGTAAATAAATATTAAATTTCCAATTTATTAATATGGAATCTTAAATATTTTTTGTTGCTAAGTGAAGTTTGCAAAACTTATTTATTTAGTTTAGTGAAAATTACCTTAGCTATTTGCACTTTTCAAAAAAATCTACGACTGATACACACACCCGAAGTTAAACCGTAAACGCTGGGAGTCAATATTGAAATGAAAAGTGAATTATGCGCTTGATAAGCATCAGCCAGAAAATGCACAATAACAGAGTGAATTATTAACTGAATTCACGAGCCCCACCCCATGCTATGGCGACCGTTGAGGTCTGAACGCAGCTTTCAGTCAATGCAAGTCTCAAATTTGACCAGATGCAGCTACCGGTTGCTATAGCTACCATCCGGGGATAGTGCCTGGATTGTCGAGATCCTGCGCACTACATTTGCATATGCTTATGTGTTGGTTTGGAAATTGATACGCATATCTAAAATTAAACTGAGCCATGGGCGAGTGCAATTCTGACGTGCTGTTGGCGCAGCGAAAATATAACAAAAGACAGCAAAGCAAAGCATCATTTCAATTAAAACTGAATAGCGTTTGACTTTCAGTTCGTTTGTCATTGATTAAGCACCGTAAAAATGGGTGAAGGTCATGCCCCAGCCACCGACTGCATTGCTGTCCCAGCCACCAATTCTAGTGGCACGGCCTACAAACGCACAATAAGGCAAGAAGGCCATTAACTAAATGCAAAATCAACAACAACAGCAGCATCAGCAGCAACAACATTCGCCGCAAAGTCATCAACAACAGAAGAGGTAGGTAAACAAACAAGCACACAAACACACACACACACACACACGCTCACACATGCATATTGGGTTATAAACATTTTAACACTGCAAGCGTATTGCATACAAACAGGCGCATACACGCTGAATATGTACGGCTACTGGCAAAACAATCTATTCTATTATTTTGATATATTAATACATGTAATATATATATACATACATATATATATATATATATATATAATAGCTTATTTATACTTAAATATAAATAGCTAAATAACAAGCGCCCCAACTCCAACTGGTCGTATTTTTTTCCAAACTCGAATGCTTTCATAATTTTTACATACACGCAGAAAACAAACACACTGATAAATCTTCAACTGGCGCCACTTTACTCCCTTCCTGCTCCATAAAACCCAGCAAGCGTCTGCTGCTTTACTCATTCTCTTCCAAATTCCCAAAGCCAACACAACTCAACCCAAAACCAACCCCAACCCATACCCCAACACCATCCTCAACCCACCCAACCTTCCCTACAAGAAGAACAACAACAACATCCCTCCAATTACTCACACATTCAACGAGCACTCATTTAAACGAAGCACCCAATGCTTACAGCATAACGGCAAAGTTAACTCTCGCACGCTGAATCGCTGATGCTGCTGCTGCTGCTGCTGCTGCTGCTAACGGTGCTGCTGCTGCTGAGTCTAAAGCTAAAGCTGACTCTGACTCTGACTCTGGCACGTACGTTTGTGGGTCGCAGTCGTTTCGCTTGTGCCGAATGTTCGTGTCGCCTGCTCGTCTCTCGCTCGCCCTGTCCTCGGCTACATTTATCCTGTTTGGCTCGATATCTATATCCGAATGATGCTGCTGAGCTGATTGCACAGTGGACTAAACAAATGTTAATTTTATGCTAGTCTGTGGCATTTTTACTATTTTCAATGGTTTTGTGTTGTTATGAAGCAATCACTTTAATTTCGGTTTAATTATTATAGATAATTTCGAAATGTTCAAGAAACAAATCCTACACTTCTTTATAGTATTAACATCTTAAAATTGGAATAAATAAATCTGATATATAATCCAACTTCTGATACTTAAACCCAATAGCTGCAACAAGAAAATTCCAATCATATAAAATAACATACAAAAATCGATTTCTTCGAAAATGGAGTTGCGCAAAATGTCTAAACAAAATTCAGCAAATGTGGAAACATGGTTTTTAAACTGTAAGAAATATATACAATGAAAGCAAATTCAATGAATTTGTATGAATTTTACTTATTCTCTAGTCAATGCACACAATGACACCAAATTTAGCGAATTTGTATACATTTTTTTTTGTCTTGTAACTCTAGTCAATGTACACAAATTTGAATCACTTTATGTTCAAACATAAATCAATGTACCCAATTTAAATTATTGGTTTTCCTATAGAATAAACATTCGCATTTTTATTTTTCGAAAATTCGATTTGATCAATCTAAGGTACAGTATCAAAATATTTTGTTTAATAAATAGGCCAATCGGAACACATCATTTTCTTTTTTTGACTATTCATTTGAATATATCTTAAGAAATTTCAAGTTACAACCCATAAAAGTTTGGGATGAAAAAACTATTTGAACTCAGTTGTACAGGAACACAATGAGAATTAACTGTGCTTGTAAATTTATAGTCACTTTAAGTGGCTTGAATTACAGTAAGCCATGTTATTTTAAATAATAACTCATCTTTCAAAAACAACGCTTGCGTTATTTGGTTGTTCCAAATTTGCAGTTTTCATTTGTAGTTTTATTAAAAAACGAAGAAATTGCGAGCAAACAAGAGAAAACTAAAATGTTTACAAAGTCCACTTAAGAATTGAATGTGCAAGAGCTGATTGCTGATATTTAGTTACAACTTTGACTCAATGTGCAGTCGTCGTCCTCGTCGTATATATGTATGTGTGTGTGTATATATGTATATGTAGTTTTGTATGTAAGCATGGATGTGTGAGTACGCATGTATGTATGTCATATGGTTTATTACTTTTGCAGAACTGTATGTATATGTGGGCTACTATGTTAAAAGTTTGCTTTCCCCGCCGCCCTGCGATGACACCAAAGCGACAAGTTGTTTGTGTAGCTGGCGTTTTCCTGTTGTGAATCTATCTATCTGAGTGTATGTCTGTATGTAGGTGCCTTGAAAAAGTTTTAGACCATTTTTTTTCGTTTCTTTTCTTTTTGTTATTTAATTGTTTGCCATGTTCTTGTGTGACTGTTCAATTTCTCCCTGCTGCTGATGCTGGGCGTATAAATTGTCATATTTTTGTTATAGTTGCTGTTGTTGTTATCGACATGCGAGACATCGTTGCTGTTGTTTTTGTTCTTATGTATAGGATAACTTTTGTTTTAACTGTTCTCATCTTATTTTTAGCACATATTCAAAACATTGATTATAGGTGCTCTAATCATAGTCTGTTTATCAAAATGAAGGTATATTTATATCATTTTTAGAACAAAAAGCCTAAAATATATGAAAAATCGCAAGCAAAAAAAATATTTGCCATGCCAATGCCATAGTAGCTTCAAGGCTGTGGTAAAAATTCTTTCTTTCTTTTATTTTTTTGTTTGTGACATCACACAAACTCGCGCACGTGAACGTTTCGTATATGTATATATATATATATATTTATATGTGTATGGCTTTACGAAATACAGCAGAAACTCAAACGTCGAATTATGTTAAGCCATTATTTGGTTTGGCAGCCAGCTGGGCGTCCAACACAAAGCAGCATCCTGCTGTAATATGTATTCCCATACATACATATTTAAATGTATGTCTATGCAGTTGTACATAGTCACATAATCTGGACACACACACAAGCAACTGTAGTAGGACACAATTTGTAACATTTAATATTATTCTGGATTTTTTCTATATTGCCTGAATTTTGTTGGGCTTTTATATATTTTCAGCATCGATCGACATCGAAGTGTCTTTTTTGTGTATATATAAAAAGTTTTCATATGCACATTCGTTGTACATATATAATGCTTTTCGATAAATACAGTTATACACACGAATACTCGTACACCAGCGTAGGAAAAAACTTGCATCAAATCCATTTGTCAATAATTTAATGACAAATGGCATTGTGTATAAATAAAAGGTAGAGCAAACGTTTCTTAAATGATGTTTTTGTATTATGTTTCATTTATTATTTTAATTAAATTCAACATTTTGCCATACACAAGATCACACACTTTTTTGCACTTTTTTTACCTTTTTTAATATTTAAAAATTATTGAAATGTCGTTTGTTATATACACGCGTTTTTTATAGTTAAATATGTGTATATACATACATTTTATATATTGTTATATTTATATATAAACATGCATGCATACATATTATTTTTTAATGATTTGAAAAAACAACAAATAATGGGCTAAAAGATTTGTCAGCTCTTTGGTTATTTTGCTACAGTTCCTTTTGCTTTCCTCTATGTATTTTTGTAGTGTAGAAAAAATTAAAAACGCGCCGTTGGTATAAAAATGTTTAGCTTATGCGATTTTGACGTTTTGCATGCGAACCAACAACTATTTTGGCCAAATGCGCGCTGACAGGCCAGAAGCTCTCGTAAGAAGATGTTTCTTGGCGCAGCAGCAGCACTAGATAACGGCTGCTGTGCAAGAGAGATTTTAAGAGAGAGTGGGAGAGAGAGAGAGCGAGAGAAGTGCGCGAGTGAGAGAGATAGAGTCATACGCTGAGATTGTCAAAAAATTAAGCTTTTTTCTGTTCGGATGCTAGCGCCTGCGCTGCTGGCAATGCTTCACATCTAACAGCGCGAGTAGCATTGCCAACAGTACAATATTTTGACATTCGCGCCTTTTTTAAAATAAATTAATAATTTTAAAAGAAAAACAAAAAGGTTTTTTTTTAAATGTAAATATGAATGCATAGCAAGCAAATTCGTTATTCATTTATGTGCAAACGTTGTTATTAATCATTCAAAAGCTCCCAGATTTGTATAAATTTTTCTCTGATGCAATGAAAATTCCAATATTTATTGCTAAGTATCGAGGTCAAATATTTACTACTCAGAGTTCAATTAGCTGATCAAATTATTTGATTTCATTTTAAAAGTCAGGTTTGGAAAATTGATTATTTACTTTTTCATTTGTTACAAATGTTATTCATAATTATCAAGTGTAAATCTCGTTATTTGGCAGTCAAATTGCTATTCTTTTAAAAGTTTTAATCTCTAAACTTACGTACGTGTGTGCAACTATTTTATTTTAATAATATACATCATTAACAGTAATTATATTTTATAACATAATGGAATTTTTTTAAAAATGCGTAATTAATTGGAATTGAGTTAGACCAAGGACAACCATGCTGATTTTTATAGCTGTCCGTTTAGGATTTATGACTTCAGTAGAATAGCATATAACGGAAATCGGTACAACAATTTCAGAAATTGAGTAAACCCTAGCTCAAAGACAGCAATCACGTGCAAAGACGGATCCGAGGCCAGGCAGCGCAGATGAGCAGGCAGACGACGTCGCCCGAGTTGACACGCAGCGGATGATGATAACACAGTTTGAAAAACTAAAGAAAAGTACCTACAGTAGACACTCTCTTAGCGCAACACATTAAAGCGGCCTGTGGTTACCGAGTTTGAATTTTTTATAAGGCAACTGACCTGCTTTTAAAAAAGCAATTGTTTTTCTATAATAATAATAAAATTAAATTTAAATATGGATAGAAATTATTATTTAATAACTTTATTATATGGATAGAGAAGTCAAATATTTTATAAAAAGATTTCAAATAAAAAATGTTAATTAAACTGAAAATGAAAAAAGAGAATTAAAATACAGGATATAATAAAAAATAATATAACAACAAAAAATTTACACCCAAAAATACTTAATCAAACAATAAATTGTCAAGTAGTAACAGTTCAGTTACAAGGAAAGTAATAAGTGGGACTCAATAATAAATATAATAAAAAATAGATATATATATAATAAAGAACATGTACTTAATACTTTATTTATATTTCATATTATATTCTGGGAACATTCTAAGCGTGCTTAACTATAACAAACTAGTCGTACTTCACAGGTTCAGGAATTTAACTACATTTATTTATTATTATTATTTATGTTATTATATCAACTGTTTTATATTTCGATTAACATTTTGTTAGGTGTTGCGTTGAGCGAGGGTTCACTGTATTTATGTTTTTTAAAAAAACCCAAAACACATCCATGCAAGAATATATAATGTAAAAAATTCTGAAGACGGATAGAAACAACTATTTTACAATTTTAAGTACACACTCACACACACACACACACACTTTCACATGCATGCATAGATTTGGTTTATCAGCCGTTGTGGAATTAATGGCGTCGGCGTCAGCGTCGACGTCGACGTCGGCGACCTGTTATGAAATCGTTCCGGACTATAAATAGCGCTGGTCTCGTGCTACTCGCTATCAGTTCCGAGTGAAACGTGCACAGTTTTGGCAGCAAATATGGTCTTGCATTTGGTCGCACTGGGAGCGATCTTTGTTCTTGCCAACGGCTATGGTAAGTAAAAGTTTGAACTGAATCTGGGCTGCTGCTGAGTGTAAACTGTACCCACTTCTAGTGCTGCCCACCCGTGATACTGAGCATAGCATGCATCCGCTGTACGAGGCAGATGTGCCAGAGCTGCGTTTCAAGCGTAGCAGCATGCCGATGATGACATTTCCCTCGTTGAAGGTGGAACAGTATGCGGAATACTGGCGCGGCATTGCCAACCAGACGCTGGAGCAGCAACTGGAAAGCAAGCTGCGATTGAACACACAGCTGGCCAAGAATATAATACTGTTCCTGGGCGATGGCATGTCTATACCGACAATAACAGCGGGCCGGGTCTATCTGGGCGGCGAGGAGAAGCAGTTCGCCTTCGAGCAGTTTCCCTATGTGGGATTGAGCAAGACGTACTGCGCCAATATGCAGGTGGCGGATTCGGCGTGTACCGCCACAGCTTATCTGGGCGGTGTCAAGGCCAACTATGGCACTATCGGCGTCACGGCAGCGGTGCACTTGAAGGATTGTGGGGCACAATCGCAGCCGGAGCATCAGGTGACCTCCATTGCCGAATGGGCGCAGCGGCAAGGCATGGCCACAGGTCTGATAACAACCACATCGGTGACACATGCCTCACCGGCGGGTGTCTATGCCCACGTCGCCAATCGCAACTGGGAGAACGATGCGGATGTACAAAAGGATGGCTCTGATCCCAGCGTCTGTGCGGATATTGCCTCACAGCTTGTGTACGGTCATGTGGGTCAAAATCTGAATGTGATACTCGGCGGGGGAAGGGAAAATTTTCTACCCGAACATGTTCGGGACACAAGTGGCAAGCTGGGTCGTCGCAAGGACGGACGCAATCTTATCGAGGAGTGGCGGCGTCAGCACACCAATAGTGCTCACTACGTGGAAACACGTCGCCAGCTGCTGGAACTATCCAACCAGACGTCCCGAGTGCTTGGCTTATTTGCACCATATCATATGCCTTATCATCTGGATGCTAATGCTGAGGAGGTGCCCACTTTGGAGGAGATGGTGGAGGCGGCGATGGCCATACTGGAGCGCCAGAGCGGAGGACGTGGCTACTTTCTGTTCGTGGAAGGCGGTCGCATCGATCATGGTCATCACGACACGTTGGCTCTGCGTGCCATTGATGAGACCGCCGAGTTTGACAAGTCCGTGCGCTGGGCAAGGACGCACACCAGCGTAGATGATACGTTGATTGTGGTGACGTCAGATCACTCGCATACCATGTCGCTGGCCGGGTATTCCAGCCGTAAGAACGATATATTTGGCATTAATGATGGACAACTGGCCGCAGATGACTTGCCGTATGCAACGCTGAGCTATGCCAATGGACCCGGCTACAACAGCAACTATCTGCGGGAGGGTGGCGCCGTCAAGCGGACGAATCTGCGTGACATCAACATGAAGAACAAAGATTTCATGTTTCCTACGACGGTGCCACTGGAGTCGGAGACACATGGTGGCGACGATGTCGCTGTCTTCGCCAGTGGACCCTATGCACAGCTCTTCACCGGCGTCTACGAGCAGCATTTCATCCCCCATGCGATGGCCTATGCCTCCTGTTTGAGTGAGTCACGTGGCATGTGCTCAGAGGCGGGGATTAGCCGGCGAATACTTTGAGTTGGCCATTGGGATTGTGGTCACTTTGGGTGTGACTATGATTAATGTTCAAATAGCAGTAATTAATTGTACTTATAACGTAACTTATAATAGCACAATTTTAGTTAGTAAGTTATTTAATGCAATCAGCTAGATGACTAAATATACAAAAGGAAACTTATTAAAAAAATATATTTAATTCTGAATAAGCATTAATAAGAAAAGCTTAAATTGGGTGATTTCTTTTTAAAAATGTAGGCAGTATTAATTACTTAATATTTTAATGTTTTATACTAATATTTTACTGTCTACAATTTTTCCAAAGGCTTCCCCTAAAAAGATGAACAAAAAAACGATTTAAAACTATCTTCTAAGGTATAAAATATAATTCGCAATTTTCAACTAACAAATGTATAAACTAAGTAGGTTAAACTTTACAGGAATATTAGGTTAATTTAGTTTCATTTATTTATACTCATAAGTTGAACAAATATTGCATATTTATTTGGTTGAGCTGCCAATAATAAGTTACGTTTAAATTCGATAGCATAAGATTTATTAGTCAACTATCGATTGCTGAACATCGATAACGGTAGAAACATCGCAGCGATAGGCTAATCGACATAATATACACCACTAACAAAAAGGTGAGCAAAGTAAATGTTAAAGAAGAGCAAGCAGCAGCAGGCGCGTCGGTGGCGAATTGTTTATTAAAGTGAGTAATAAGCAAGTTGAAACTGTGAATAACAATAATATACAAAATGTGCGACAATGTGAGTGAGCGAGCGACCGCCAAGCAACCAGTTATGGCTTGCCTCGCAACGCAGTAGTCTGTACATTTACATCAGAAATACACATACACACATGTATGTAATAAAAACAAAAAACAAATTCTATTGCGTCGTCGCTGTGCATGTATGTGCATCTTCGCACTCCGAGTAGTGGTCTACACTAGATTACACACAGGCTCCGCTTGTTATAATTCCCTTTTGTGCCATCTACGTGTATGTCCACGTCCACACACGAATTACGTTTGCTTACGCTTTTCTATCGTCATTTCAGGGCTCGCAGCTTGATTTATTAATAATTTGTATTGCCAATACACACACACACACGCACTTACATCCGCGCATATCTGTGTGTATGTCTGCGAATGTGTTGTTGTTGTTGTAGTTGCTGTTGGTCTTGCTTCAGCCATAGCCTCTGCTCTGTTTGGTAACGTCATTCACCTTGACTCCCAGCCGACGAGTGCAAAAGTCGGCCAAGCGCTAAAGCGGTATATATATAAATAAATATATATATATATGTATGGTTATATGTTTGTTGTTATTGCTTTTTTAGCAACATGCGCTCCACTAGGATTTTGATAAACTTTCAGCTTTTTTAAAAACAAAAAAAAACTTGTAGTAAGTTAGTTAGTCTTTTGGTTTTATATTCCTCTTGCTTTGGCTTATCAGCTGCTCGCACACCGGTTTGGTTTTATATTGGTGATAGCTCGATTAGCAGTGCGTGTCCAATTGTAGAATTGTACCGTGTACCGATAGCATTTATATAAATACAATCTATTAATTTATTATTGAAATGTGCAAATGTTTCAGATATTTGCCCTTGGATAATCTTACTCATCTTGCTTGTGCCTATGAGTAATGCATAAGCACTATAATTTTGCAAAACAAATGTCTTTCTTTTGTTCATATACCCTGCACACATTAAAATTGACATTGTTCATATTGCTCTGTTGCACACATTAATTACACAGATACAATTTTCAAATATTGTTTGTATTTAAATACAGCTTTCCGAAACGAGAATCGATTGCAGAACCTTGACTCTGTAGTACCAATTTTTAGGTATAATACCTATAAGTACAGTCGTTGAATTTTAAAAATATAAAGAAATATGTTTTGGATATGGTAACTAGGATGAATTTGTTTTTTAGTTTTCTTTCTGAAAACATTCCATAATCCTTCTTTAATTAAATTTTACACTTAACCTAAACCATATTAAAACCAATTTATTATTATTATTGAATCTATAACACCTCTGCTTAACACAATTTTCAATATTAAAATCGGCCATTTTTTTAATATATTATTTATGTTTAAATATGGTAAAAACAAATAATCACGAAAAGAATATTTCGATATAATAGAAAATTAAAAAAAAAATATTTAAATTATAAAAGGGTCACAATTTCCTATATAACTTTAACCATGCTCGATCCAATTTTTAATTACTCCTCTCTTATATACAAAAATATAACAAAAGGAGGAGTTATTCATACTGAAAGCTTGAGAGTTTTGAATTTGTTAATAAGCAGATGGTCAATCATGATTGATTGGACTTGATCAAGAATTGCAACTCACTTCCAAGAAAGTCATAATACTAAGTGAATGATTTCACTTGCATGTTAATATAGCTAACGTAAATAAAATAAATACAGGGTGTCACCTAGTCAAATATTATTGGTCTTTTAAAATAATTTACACCTTGCTATTTGGTCAATTAAGTGTTCAAACAATTGCAATTTTGCGCCCAAGCGTTTGACACCACAGTCGTTCGACCTTTAAACTGATTAATTGTCAATTTCTATGTACTCATTTATATTTACACATATTTATTTCTTGTGTATCAATTGGGCTCACAACACTCTCCCAGTTCTTTAGGGTTTGACCAACTCGCTCTCATTTTCTCTTTCGAAAACAATTTCGATCGATTAGCAATTCAATGAGTTCGACCATTTTTCGATTTTGTGCACTTTGATTTTAAATCCAATTTTTAGGAATTGTTTTAACCTTATTGATTATCAAAGCGAGAGTTTTAGATTTATCGCGCTAGGATTCGTTTTCAGGGAAATGCTCTGAATCGCTCCCTGTATAGGAGAACAAAACAATAAAATAAGAAAATAATAATTTGACCTGAGGCCAGCCAAAAACATATTAAATATGCAAATATATACAAAAATTTAGCGCTTACTTAATAGTATTGCTTAGCTCCAATTTTGAAAACAGTTTTTCTGCAAAAAAAAAAAAAAAAAACAGGGTATGCTTATTTACCATATTTAAAATTTAATTGTATCTTCACTACATTCATAATCTTTTTCCAATGGAAAGTTAAGGATTGTGAAATTGAAAATGTTTTCAAATAAGAATTTTGACTTTATATTGTTCAGGTTTTATTAAAAAAAATATTTTTCTATTGCTGAAATTTATCATAAAGCACTAATACCAGATTTTTTGCAAAGGATATATAGGGTATCCACTGGGTATTTGACATAAGCGCACACATTTATTTCCTCGAACAATATGAGAAGTTTATAAATAACGCAGAATTTAAAATAAATTAACCACCATCAAAACAGAAGTTTATCGAATAGCTGAACAGTGCCCGTCAAAAGTTAGGGTATATAAAGACTAAAGTTGGAAAGAAATCTGCTATTTCATCGTGGCACTAATTGCTCGTCTCAAGCATTGGCAGATACAATGGCAGCGTCTCCATGGTGTCGGAGGTGGAGCGATCAAAGCACAACGCATGCCGGGCCGAGGTCATCAGCTGGCGCACACCGAAGGCCACATCCTCGAAACCGATCCGTTCGCTGGGCTCCAGCTGCCAACAGTTCAGCAGAAGCTGATAAAGATCGCCGTAGACATAGGCGGGCTGTGCGGGACGCACTCCAGCCCGAATTGACTCCAACAATTGCTGGCCACTGGCCACATTGGCATAAGGTGTGCCGCCGAGGGCACAGCACTCCCAAGCGACGCATGCAAAGGACCACACATCCGACTTTGCGGTGTAGTGCTGATGACGCAACACCTCCGGCGCCAGCCAGCGGCACAGATCCAGCTGCTGACGATTGCTGTTCACATATTGCGGCGGACCAAAAACGCTTAGCTTCAACTTGGAGTCGACGCCGACGAAGACGCTGTAAGCGGTCAGCTGGCGATGCAACACCTGGCAGCTGCCCAGATATGCCATGGCGCTGGACAGCTCGTACATCCACTGAAGCACCAGTTGCTCCGTCAGAACGGTTATACGGATTGCCGGCGCTGCTTGTCGGCTCTCGATTAGGCGACGCTTGAGACTCACACGCTGCAATTCGAAGATCAGATAGAACCAATCGACACTCGCCGAGATCCCATAAAAGTCCAGCAGCTGCTCGTGATGTTGCAACTTGCGCAGTTGCCTCAACTCGCGCAACAGTTGCGCCTGAGTCGACCCATTCAGGTCGTCCAAAGCGAGCACATGGAGTGCACAATCTCGCACAGCGGGTGTGGCTTCTATTGCTCCTTCGCCGACATTATTGAGCCTGCCGGTGATGATCTCACCGTAGCGTCCCTCGCCAATCACATCATTGGCATTTAAGCGCAACGCATTCCGCGGCAAACGCTCGATTCCATCGATTGTGGACTGCAGCTGCTGCTTGAAACTCTCCAGCGTGGGTGGCAACTCCTCCTCCACTAGATAGCCGTTGTTCTCTCGCTCAATGATCGGCGTCTGCTGTGTCATCTCGTGCGCATTGCGTCCCCGTCCAGCCAGGCCCCGTCCATGGCACGTCTTATAGCGCAAATAAAAGTAGGTGATCAGGCTGAGCAGCAGGCAGCTGCCAAAGATCACGCAGGTGACGGCCAGTGCCACCACCGAACTCTGACCCTTCTCAAACGTCGCATAGCTAAAGTCATCCAAGGAGCCCGCATGCTGCTCATGACTGCTGCGCGTGTACAACGTCTTGGTGATGTTCCCCAAGGTACTCTCCTAAGGGAAATTCATTTGTATTAAAAAAAAAAAATATTATGGACTAGTCCTGATATCGTTTAGTCATCAACTTACCACGCCCAAACTTATGTGAATATGATTCGGTTGGTTCTCGTGATTGTGTTCATCCGAGAGCTGCTTCAGGGGCACGTTGCGATAGCGTCCATAGCGTTTGCCATCGCCGACGACAAAGTGCCTGGTGCGATTGTCCCCGGGTCGATCGTAGTCCAGCTCGGCGGCTATATAGTAGGGCACACCATTCTGTTGTGCCTCCTGCCAGCTGCCCAGAAGCTGCTCATCGAACGGCTGACTCAGAGCATTGTCCACAAACTCAACAATGATGAGCAGTCTCGTCACGGGCCCATTGTTGTTGTGCACGGGTGCCAGCTCCACCGTGATGGTGTTCTCTGTGCGTGTAAGAATCTTCGGTTGTGTGGGTGCCGGACTGGGCAGACCCACCTCTGTGCTGGCCATAATTGTACCATGGCCGCATTCGTTCTCTTCATCCATATGCTGTTGTTGTTTTTGCACACAAATCGCTCGAACACTGATGTTGTAGAGTGTTGCTGGCTGGAGATCGGTGAGCTCGAATCGTGTCTCCGTGCCCTCCACTATGATCTCGGGCTGCTGGAAGGCGGGCTGCTGGATGGCGGGCAGTGTGGAATAGGTTTGGATAACCCGACGTCTGATCGAAAAGTTGGCAATCTGCTGTGTTTGCGGCGCGAGTGCTTCAGCGGCTCCAGCGAGGAGTAGCTTGCTCGACTCGTACGCATCCCAAGCGAGACTAATGCTATTCTCGCTGCTGTCCGACACACGCAAATGATGTGGCCCCGGCTGGCGCAATAGCGTTGTGGAGTAATAGGAATGGACACCAACGCCTCCGCAATATTGCGCCTTATTCGCCATACAGCGGGTGTGACACAGTTTCTCGTCCTGTTTCTCCTGCGCCTCTAGTTGATTGGCGCAGAAGCATTTCTCGGCAGCGAGCACAGCATACCGATGTCCCTGATACTCACAGATTTCGATGCACGTTTGCGGCATCTTCGCGTATACCGACTCCTTGAACAGATCCGTTCGAGCCGTATAGCAACCGACATAAAAGTATACGGGCTCCTCCTCGAGCACTTCCTGCATTGAAACGCCAATGGAGCTGAGCAGCAGCAGCAGCACCACCATAAAGAACACGAGGCAGTTTTCGGTTGGGCGGTGTCCAAACGGCATATTGTGTGTTGTTCGCTGGAATGATGAGCCTTGGGTGGCCAGAGCCCCTATGGTGGAGGCTTGTGTGGCTTTGATTAAGCTAATTAAACACTTTGCCTGACTAATTTAAGCAAATTAAGCTCTGATTTTTCTCTTATATTGTTTTCAATGCTTTTTTCTTCTTGCATTTTAAGCGCTGCTCAGAACGCGACTGTTTTTTGTTGCTCGTTTTTTGCTTTGGTCATTTGTGTATCGTTGTTGTTGCTATTGCTATTGCCGTTGCTGTTGCTCTCAGCAACCATTCCAGTTGACTAATCATGCTGCTTGCGTCGACGCTGGCGTCACTGTCAGTGTCACAACTGTTGCTGTTACTTTCGATTTGTGTTGTTTACATCGTACACGAGGTAAAAATTCGATGTGCGAAAGTGAGATAACTAGAACGTTGTCATTGTTTCATGATCAAAACTGGTTGATCGTCATACATATAGTTGTCTCTGTCTAGCACCTGCTCGACGTTCTGACCACAGCTTTAACAGGTAAAAAGTATGGCCCAGCACTACCGAAAACAGTGTTTAACAATTTTTAAATTTAAAATCTTTTACAAAATTGCTACACATTATTATTACACCGTCATACAAAAAATGTTTTTTTTAAGAGACAAAGAAACCACTGTTAATTAATAAAAGAAATAAGAAAAAGAATACAGCAGCTGCAGATGCCGCTCTGATCTCTACCTGACACGTTCCAAATCTGAACGACAGCCATTGAGAGAGCACTTTTCAACTCAGACGTAAAGAGAGCAAAAGAGAACGGAAAAAAGTTTTGGCCTGACAACCCAGCAGCGAAAAGATCCCATTACGAATTCGATTTACAATATTTTGTTTGTAGGCTATGTAGCTTCAAATCTATACACAAATTGCATAGCCGATTTACAAAAGCACTTTGAACGCGTATGTCCATACTAAACAGATATCAAACCAATATATATAATAAAAATGTAATTAGGCATTGGAGTGCTATTATATGTGTGCTCAAATTTTGTTGCTAAAGACAAGTTTGTAGTAGGTAATGATCTACATTGTATGCATACAAGAACACATTCGGAAATGAGTGCTGGGAAGTTATGAGAGAGAATTTAGTGATCTCTCTCACGAACATTTTTCTGCTGTCAAACGGCTCGGCTGCTAAGCGAACAGCAGGCGACTTGCGTGTTGTGCAGTTCACTTTTGGTTGACAGTCGCTATTGACGGCGCGACTGTCGCAACACTTATTTTAGCTTTTCAATTTAATTTGATGAATATTACAACAAAACAGAACGAAGTGACCACAGTAAATGGTAATTGTTTTGCAGTCCAACGCGCTGGTCTGTTGCTGTTTATATTTACATGAGAAGTGGTGTGCGTGAGACGATCTGCCGAATGCAGACATTGTGTTTGTTTGATTACGTTTCCAATTAGAATTTACAGCATTGGTCAACGTCGCAGCGACAAAATGAAAAAAGCAACAAAGTTGTCAACGTCACCAACCACAGTCGCAACTAATATAAAGCTAGGAATTTTAATGTGGTTCTTCTGTTCAACGAATTTGTTATTTAAATTGTGTTTGCACTTGTGTGTGAAATTAAAATTAAAATTACGTGCCATATTCACGCACCTGAATCTGAATAAGCGAATGATTCCCCTCTTTCCAATTCCCCGTCTGTGCTCTTGTCTGTGCCAAACTAGCGCATTGTTGAATTTATTTTTGGCCACCTCTCATAATTGCAGGCCGTCGCCTGTGGCTGGCACATTATGCTCGTTCACATGCCAAAATTCAACACACGCACACACATACATTCATACTCTGTAAATTGAACAAAACTTGCGCAATTAACCGTTAGTTAAATTTGGTTGCCACTGTTGATCTGGCAACACTGCAGACGTTAACAGGAATCCTTTTTACACATTTACAAAGCAACTATTACAAAATCTTTCACATTTTTTTTTCTATTGTAGTTGCTCAAAACAAGCAGAAGATTGAATTAAAAAACAAAGTACATCAAATCGTCTAACAAACAACACAGACACACACATACGCACACACAAACACACACGTAAATAAATAGAACTCAGATGGAGAATAGAAAATTGGGTGGCACGTCGGTGCAGGTGATCAAAGCATCGGAGGAACACACATTTGTCCTTGACGAGGATGCGCTTAGCGAGGTGTTGATGCGGGACGAGGTCAAGGATCGCTATGTGTGTGTCGTCTCTGTGGCGGGTGCATTCCGCAAGGGCAAAAGTTTTCTGCTCGACTTCTTTCTACGCTACATGTACTCAAAGGTAGGTGACCATTGATGATATGTAGTGATGCATATTTTTGTGTATTTATTAATTAACACTTTCTTTGTTTTCGCTGTAGTATGTACGTCATGACGTCACAGATTGGCTGGGCGATGAGGAGGATCCGTTGTCAGGTTTCTCGTGGCGCGGTGGATCGGAACGTGAAACGACCGGCATATTGATGTGGTCCGATATATTCCTGCACGACTATCCAAATGGCGATAAGATTGCGATTATATTAATGGACACACAGGGCGCCTTCGACAGCCAAAGCACTGTGCGCGACTGTGCGACAGTGTTCGCTTTGAGCACAATGCTGTCATCGGTGCAGATATACAATCTCTCACAGAATATACAGGAGGACGATCTGCAGCATTTGCAGTTATTCACCGAATACGGCCGCCTGGCGCTGGCCGACACCGGCAAGAAGCCATTCCAGCGTCTTCAATTCTTGGTCCGCGACTGGAGTTTCCCCTACGAGGCCGAGTATGGAGCTGTCGGTGGCGATAAGATACTTAAGCGACGACTGGAGGTGTCTGATAAACAACATCCGGAATTGCAATCACTGCGACGACACATCTCATCGTGTTTCACGGAGGTGGCATGC
Organism: Drosophila dives; assembly: GCA_035042365.1. NCBI lineage: Eukaryota > Metazoa > Arthropoda > Insecta > Diptera > Drosophilidae > Drosophila > Drosophila dives. The sequence continues at coordinate 3,439,817 of JAWNLJ010000439.1, forward strand.
TTCTTGATGCCACATCCGGGTCTTAATGTTGCCACAAATCCACAGTTCGATGGCCGGCTCAAGGATATTACGCCCGAGTTTAAGAACAGTTTGAGAACACTAGTTCCCATGCTGCTCGCACCCGACAATCTGGTTTACAAGGAGATTAGCGGACAGCGTGTGAGAGCTCGTGATCTCATCCAGTACTTTCAATCATACATGAGCATCTATAAGGGCAACGAACTGCCGGAACCGAAGAGCATGCTGGTGGCCACTGCGGAAGCGAATCACCTAACTGCCGTTGCGTCTGCCAAGGAGTTATACAATCAGCTCATGGAAGAGGTGTGCGGCGGCACCCGGCCCTACTTAAGCACTGCGCATCTAGAAACGGAACATATGCGCGTGAAGGACAAGGCGCTGTTTCAGTTTGCTGCAAAACGCAAAATGGGTGGCGAGGAGTTCACGGAGAAGTTTCGAGTGCAACTGGACGCCGATCTGGAGGAGGTATTCTCCAACTATCGGGCACACAACGAAAGCAAAAACATCTTTAAGGCGGCACGCACGCCCGCGGTCTACTTTGCCTGCGCCGTCATCATGTATGTGGTCAGCGGCATCTTTGGACTCGTCGGCCTCTATACGTTTGCCAATTTCTGTAATCTGGTCATGGGTGTGGCGCTGCTAACACTGGCACTCTGGGCCTACATAAGGTAACTCTCCAATAATTCTGTCTAAACATAATCACTAAATTGATTCCATATCTGTACAGATATAGCGGCGAGCTGAGCGACTTTGGTGGCAAGCTGGACGATTTTGCCACGCTTATGTGGGAGAATGTAAGCGATAAATGGGATTTATATAAATTTATCTATTTGTGTTAACTGTTTCCGTTGCAGTTCATGCGGCCGATATATCAGGGTTGCATGGAGAAGGGTATTCAACATGTTGCCACGCATGCGACTGAAGCGGCAATCGGCGGCAGTGGCAAGCGTTCGACAAAAACCGCTGCTGTCAATGGCAAGTTGAAGAGTTCATGAGAATACGCCCAAGTAGCACAACACAAAACGAAGCCGCCTCCTGGGACACACGAGCAAGAAACGACACCTGCAACTACCAACAACAACAATTACAATAACAACAACAACAAAAAAAACAAAAATGCTGCAATAAGCAAATCAAATAAGAATTGCAGCAACAACAACAATAACAATAATGGCTTCCTCAGCAGCATTTGGGGCAAATTGAGCGGAGCTATACCTGCTGTGGCAACCAAATCGTCGAGCAGCTGCTCCGCTTCTGCCTCGGCCTCAGCCTCAAACTCCTCATCCACAGCCTCCACAAACAGTCGCAAAAAACGTAAATCAAAGCGCAATTAATTAAGTGGCCACAATTATCAAATTTAGAATTGTCATTTGATTTGTATAAATTTAAGTCCAAAACAAACAAAACAAAAAAATTAATTGAAACAAAAAAAAAGTGAAAAACTAGCTATTAATTGCCCTACAAGGAATATTGTTTTTTATATTACATACACTAATTTAATAGCTCAGCGCAATGCGAAGTAATACATAACTATATTTAATAACAATAATATATATACTTAGTAAGTGGCTCGTATTTGTTGAAAATGAAATTTTAAATTGTTTTTTATATGCATCTATATATATATATGTACCTATATTGGAGGGAAATCTTGAGACCCGATCTTTAACGCTGTAATATAAAGATAATTGCTAACGAATTTAAACTTGTTTAATTTCCCCCAACCCCTCCCATTATTATTATGTGAACAATCTTGATTCTTGCCCCATGCACCATCTGCTGTAGAATTATAAAAACAAAAGCAATTTTGATATGTATAAATTAAATAAAATGCACTTTGTTGTTGGCTCGTTTGTAAAACGTACTAAATCATATTTTTCCATTATTGTTTCTCAGCCTATGTAGGAAATTATTAAAAAAAAAAACACAAAATCAACAAAAATCATTGCCATCTACACAAAGTCCCATTGTTGGTAAAGGTCCTTTTTTATTATTGTAGTAAAAGTAAATACGTTATATCCTAAGCAATATAAATATATTAAAGTTTATGATAAATAGCTTACTAGCATTTATATATTCGTCGAGTGAAAGCAAAATATATAAATTTCTTTCATCTTTTTTTAAATATTCACTTTGTTGTCTTAGTTGTTCTCCTTTTAGATTTGTGGCATGACACTGATTTTTGATTTAAAGTCTTGTCTTCAAGCTGATTCTGAAATTGTTTTTATTGTTATATAAACTGAAAAATTTCTTACAGTTAAATTAATATTTTTGATTAATATTATTTTTAAATATTTAAAGCTTTCTATTAAACAAGTGACAACATTTCATTTTCGTCCTCTTCTTGTAGATCATTCATCTTTTTAATCATATACAATTTGAAGAATCTTTGCCTTTTAGAAGAAAGTTTTTCATAATCAGCCAGTAAACTCTTAAAAAACAATGTATTTGCATTTTCTCTGTTTGTAGATTGTGTGAACTGAATCATTGGTGTAGCTTTACTTTCTGGTCGTTAATTTCGATCCCGTTTGACAGTTAATTGACTTTCTATCGGAGGAGTCTTAGAGATATTTGTAAGCACGCCTATCCCATCTTCCGGGTCGTTATATTCTAAGGTTTCTTCAACATCCTCTTGTTTGCATTGATCTTTCGAGATATCGGTTGTACTGCTGAGGCGATACTGCTTGATGTAGTCCTTCAAAAAGGACATGGCATCAGCCCGGTACTCTTTTTTTCTTCGATTGCCTCTCAATCCAGACTGTCTGCAATTTTCTTCCCTCAAATATCTGAAATAGGCACAAAACTACAAAAACAGCTGAATTAGACAAAAAATATATTAAAGCAGAAAACGAATAAAAAAAACTGCTGAAAAATACAAAAGACATACAAATACAGCAAAACGATAACAGCAGGAAAAAATAAATGAGACAAAAAAACAAAATACAATAAAAACACCAAAAATAAACGAAAAATAAAAAAGACTTAAGCTCCAGCTATTAATGATGTTATTTATTTATCAACTTTCTTGCACAATTCATTTTGTCTGATATTTCAGCCCACAATTTGTCTATAATTAATTTATTGGCATGTTCTTTATGTTTGGAATTGTAAATTGGCTTTCTTTCCTTAATTAATGCTATTAATTGCTCCGCTTCAATATTCATGACGCAGTAAATGCAATCAACGACGACGATTAAAGAAACAAACTAACGGAAAAAACAGTTTTGTGTTTTGCTGCATTGACTTTTGTTTTTTTTTTAATGTGTGTTGACGACAACGCTGACTAAAAAAGTTTTGTTTTACTATGTGTAGGACGTACATTTAAATGCTTTGATATATTTGCAATGTCATAATGTTTCATAAGATATCATAAAACGTTTTGACTCATACAGAAAGTTTTTAGCTTATCAAAAGACAGAAAACAAAAATGGAACGCGAGCGATAGAAAAACAATATCGATAACGTTGTTGTTTTTATAATGGTATCGATGCTTTTGGTGCGATTTGTTCCCTTTATTTTTGAAAAACGATTTGTCATTTGTTTTAATAAGTTGAGCGCCCAGAAAATACTAGTAATGCATACTTTAACAATATTTGTAAAATTTTAAATAACGCAATAACGATAAACTTAAAACATGGTGTCATAATTTAGTAATTATGCTTGCGTTGTTATATATATGTTATATGCAAAGAAATAAATAAATAGCGATAAAAAACCAAAAAGTGCTGTAAATCGTTTTAGCGCCTGAGAGCAATTGTGAATCAAAAGTATTTACAACCAAATTTTAACCACTTATAAAGGGTTCTTTAAAACAAAATTATTAAAAATCGGACACATATTTGTAGGAATGCGTATAATTGTTTTGGACACTTTTAATTAATATTAAAACTGTAAGTCAAGTAATAGCAAAATACATCGATTTTAAGTATTCAATTTTATTTCCTTAGTTCTTAGTGTTCTTACAACAGCTCTTCTCTCCTTTGCCGTCCTTAGCAGCCTCATTTTTCTTGCAGCAGCCACCGCTCGTGTTTTTGGCTCCATTGCTTGGGTTACAGCCACATTTTCCAGGCGATTGGCACTTGCAGTTGTCACCACACTTTTCTGCGGTGCATTTGCATTCTGTGTTGTGAACTAAAGCTTAACGAATTGTAATAAATAAATTATTAAAATACACTTACCCTTTTCACAACCAACACAAGGCATTTTTCACAATGTTTGTCGTTCGTTTTCACAAAAAGTTCACCTTACACGACACGGATACGATGATTGTGAATTTTGTCACTGCGCATGCGATTGAAACGGTAAAAACTATCGAGGGTTGAGTGCAACAGGTAAGCAAAAAAAAAGCAGACAGAGAACAGTTTGAGGGTCAAAAGAGAACAGTTTGACATTGATATTAAGTTTTTAAATATTATTGTAAGTAAAATTTAATTTGATTATCAATCTGACTATCTATGGTATTAGTGTGCCATTTATCTAGTAATCAATGAATGTGTAAAAGAAAAGAGAAATAAATAATTACAACTTATATGCTGCATTGTATTTTTTTTTATTGTTATTTGCTCTTATTTTGTTGTTTTTCTGTTTTGTTGTTCAATATTACATATTTAAGATTTCGATCGTTTGCTGTGACTTAAAACTAACATTTTATGCGACCCTTTTAAGTAATTGGGTTTTTCTGTTTGTCGGTTTTTTTATTGTTTGTTTTTCTATGCTTTTCTTTTTTGTTTTTAACTTTGTCCTATTGTGTTTCACATGGACAACTTACTAGACTTATGTGCGTAATTACAATTTATTCTCACATCAAGTAAAGAACGTAAAAATTATTCAATTCGTACCACGTTCATCAGCAATTTACAATGAAAATTGTTACACATCCATTTATTATTATTTAATAAAAAAGAGTTGGTTAGTTTAGTATATAATATCTGTTATATCTGTATTATCTCGTCGTTTGTGTCTAAAATTCAGTTACAGTGCATATGAATAAGGATAGGACTCAGAGGAAAGGTTTGGGATAAGTGAACACGATACGAAACTAAACCAAAATGTAATTAGCAGCGTAAAACGTACCTACAGATTTTTACTACAACATATAATATATACGATATTTTAGCGTCTCATAAGCCGTTTCTCAATACACAATCATATTTGTTAAATGTTTTTTTTTAATATCTTTTATTTTTTGTTTTGTTTTTGCTGTCGTTTTGTTGCCTTTCATGCATTTGTTTATTTGGCATTTCGTAGTGCATAACAAGGTTTTTCGTATTGAAGATATTTTTTACTTCTTACCTAATTATCAATTTGAGATGGGGGAAATTTTGGATGATTTCATGGAAGTCTTAAAATAGTACCGTTTATCATTATTGCTAACTGTATGGATGTGGTATGCATGTATTTATATATGTATATATTTATATATGTATGTATATATGCGTGTCGATGTCAATGTAGGTGTGCATTTGTAAGAGTGTGTGTTTGTGTGTGTGTGTGTGTGTGAGAGTTAGATAACTATTTGAATTGATGTGTTACCGCTTGAATATGTTGCTAGATTAATTTTAATTTAGTATTACTGTCCTTGTTCAATCATCGTTCGTCTACGCGTGCCTCGAAGGAGGCATAGCACCAACCTTGGGTTGTTCAAATCATTCTTTGCTTCAACTTTTGACCTTTGGCCAAAAATTCGTAGTAGTAGTACCTATGTGAGCCGCAGCTCCGTTTCGCCTGCTACGTCAACATCATTACCATCATCATTCCAATGGCTTCCCGTAAAATAAAATGCTTAGCAAATCATTGAACGACAACTAAATTTGTGTTGGACTCGCTGCCTGGGACGTGGATGCAACAACGCTGCCGGCGGCGGCGCTGATGGGTGGGACGACGCTGTTGACCACAGCTGCGGTTGACGCCGACAGCGGTTCAATGAATGTGTCAGTCGCATCCTGATCCTGACCGTTAACAGACTTGGGCTTCAGGGGCAGAGTTGCGTGTAAATTCATTTCGCTTGTATCAATCTCAAAATTGTAATTGCCCTGCAGTATATCGTCCTCGGGCTCGGGTGGCGTTGAGCAACCCTTGGGCCTGCCCCGGATTGCCGCCGCAGCGGCTGATGTGGATGCCTCAACGGGCAACTCTTCACTGGGCAGTTCTCTGCAGATCGGAGCTGCTGCACTGGACGCACTTCCCCCGTCTCGTTTGATAATGGTAAAAATGCTTTGTATGTAGGATTCCATGGACAGCAAATTGCTCAGACGTCGCTTGCGCTCCTCGTTGGCCCGATCTTGTGCGGTTTTCTTGTTGGCCGATTTCTTATTACGCTTGGGTGTCGGCTCCAATTCATCTTCCAGCTCCGTATCGTCATCGGACGATGGAATCGATCCTTTCTCTTGCTTCTCGGAGGCAGGACTAGCCATATGCTCGTCCACATAGTCAGCAGCTGGAGCCGCTGGTTCCGTTGCAGCGACAGCAGCAGGTGCAGCTTCAGCAGTGCCTACAGCAGAGTTACTGGGCATTTCCATGGACACATCCGCAGTGCCGATCTTATCGGCCGAATCTGACTTCTCTTTGCCATCTGGCGATTTATCTGCGGTTTCTGTCTCCGACTGGCCGGCGGATGACGTTTGTTCCTTCTCCTTGCCGGTTTCACGCTTTTGCTTCTTGTTTGGGAATTGATCTGCAAAGTGAGATACAATAGTTATAAGTCAATTTATAGAAATATAACGAAGAGTAAAACCCACCTCGCTCCACTTCTTTCTGAAAGCGCTCGCTCTTGTTGAGTAAAGCCCTCAAAGATCCGCGGAGTTCCTTGCGAACGGATGTCGGCACACCCGTCGCTTGGGCAATAATGCGTATAGCAAAGAGATCACCGCACAGCTCCTCAATGTCATCCTTGGAGTGCATGCCATAGTTAATCGTGTAGATCATCCGAGCCACCGGCAGCTGTGCGGCCACTTTGTGATAATACAGCTCCAGAAACTCTCGCACAAAAGTATCCTTCAGCATGCTCCGCTCATCCCTGAGCACATTATGCAGATACTCGATTAGCAACGGATTCTTTACAAGCAGCTCCGAATATCTAAGGGTAAAAAATAGAGAAGTACTTTAATAGTTACTCAAAATAGTTATCAATAGTTTACGTAAAATATAAAATATAAATATTACAAGTTTACATATTATTTTGATCAAAATCGCATTCAGCAATTTTTGGATAAGCCTGCACAATTCATATATGCCTAGCCAAATTAATTGAATAGGATAATATATATTTCCCAGTGCTTAACTCACTTGTGTGTTAGCGCGTTGTTGTGTATTCCCACCCAGAACTTGGGAAAGTAGTTGAAATGCAGTGGCGTCGACTCAATGGCCACCAGGCAGTGCAGCTTGACGAGAGTGTCGTTGAGGGTGCCCGTGTTGATGCACATGCGCAGCATGACATCGATGAAGTCATGGTACGGCCTGTAGAAGGCATCTACTTGGGCATCGTACTCGGTGTCAAGGCCACGTGGCGCCAACTCCGACAGGGCAATGCACATCTGCACCATGGGCCTGGGTGGTCGTGGCGAATTCTTGGCACCCAGTGGCCAGGGAGTTTGTTTGGCACCGCGACGCGGAAAATAGGGTCCCAAAGGGCCAATTGCATTGGGTGCATTGGCCACCGACAAATGACAGTTGATTAAAATGGGTGCCAGAATGCAGGTGGCCTCCAGGCTGGTGTTACGCACCAGCTCCTTGAGCACCTCCAGCGCCATCCGACTAATCTCCGGCGAGTTGAATGTGTTCAATAGCGTCGCCAGCCGCTTGATGGCATCTGGCAACGCCTTGGCCAATGCCGAGTGTTGATGCTGCTGGCGCAGAAAATGCTGTTGCTGCAACTGCATCTGCTGCAATTGCAGATGCTGCTGCATTTGCTGTTGCAGCTGCTTCTCCTTTTGCTGGGGCGTCTGTGGCGCTTGGGTGCACTGCGACTGCTGTTGCTTCTGCAGCAATTGTTGCTGCTGCAATTGGAGCTGCTGCTCCAGTTGCTGTTGCTGCTGCTTCTTTTGCGCCGGGTTGTCGGTGCGCATGCGGAACGTGGCTAGCAGCAGTACCATCTCCCCAAGCAGATCCAGCAGATCCCCAGCCACATGACAGGCGGTGGCCTCGTGATGCATGGAATGTAACGTGTGCAACGCCTCGAAGCACATCTCAATGCCGTTATTATAAGTGACCAACATGCGATCATCGTCGTTATCCACTGCAAGGAAATAAGAAAAATGATATTTATTCTGCTTAGATTCTCTTTAAAAGCAACCGTTAGATCCAATAAGATACTATTGGTCTCCATTCGCTGATGGAGTTCATGAAGTTATATGTCTTCGTATTTACAGCTTACCCAGAATTTTGAGCGCACTGATGAGTGTGGACCAGGAGACCCGTGCATCCAGGCTGCTTGTATAGGCAACAATGACGGAGCGCCTGAATGTGATGACATCCAGTTTTTCCTGTTCGCTGGCATCCGAATGGCGGGTGGCAAAGAGCGCCATCAGTTTGAAGAGCTCATCTACAGCGGCAGCATATTGTGTGGGATGGGGTGTTATGTTTTTGAAGGCCCACTGTAGATTCTGATGCTGTGCCAATTGGCGGGTGAGTGCTCGACTCTGCTCACAGCACAGACGCAGTAGTCCATAGTAGGCGGGCAGCATGGACCGATTGTAAGTAACAATGTCCGCGTCATCGTGATCGGCTCTGAATGAAACAATTATTTTTTGGATTGACAGAACCGTAACGTAACATGGGGAATGATCCCCAAAAGAGATCCTTACAGTATATAGTTAAATGCAATGTTGCGGGTAATCTCCGGACAGTTGGCGACCATTGCCGCATTTTCGGGGCAGTCGACGAGCGAATGATGCCAGAAGGTGAGCAGTGCGTGCTTGTTGTGATGCGCCGGCACGCTGGGCTCGGAGAGACGCGGATGGAACAGCTCCCACAGGGAGCGCATGAACGAACCTATCTGTAAGCGTATAAATAACATGTTTAACTTTTGATTCGATCGGATTGGGAAGCGGTGCTGCCAAACTTGCCATTAGTTTTTCAGTCTTTGAAACCATACAGTAGCTGAGTAGATTAAAATATGCGGTCAGCTTGGTGGTGCCATGTGCCCCAATGTCCGCATACACTCGCGCCGGGCGCAGCAGCCGCAGAAGCAATGTGATCACCTGGTGCAGCACAAGCTGGGCATCGCTGTTGATGTCGCTGCAAGTGCAAGATAAGAAATTCATATAACGCTGCCATCAACCCATCAACAGGATCAAGTGCAGCTGATCTTTACCGATAACTGTGCGGATTAAGGGCCAACAACTTGTGCTGAGAGTGGGCGCGAAAGTTGCCCCGAAACGGTTGCGAGGGCACCAATGCCACCAGCAGGCAGGCAGCGGCTACAACAAAATAAACACAAACTGAGATTTTGGAAACCGAAAGATGTTTAATTTTAGCCATCGCCTACCATTTCTTACGCGCGTATTATCGTGGGCGAGCAGAAACTGTTCCAGCCATTGCTCGGCCGACTGCAGAATCCAGGCATGTGCTATTTTATTTTTTGTGGCCTGCAGCGACAGCCAGTCAAGCACAGACTGTGGACAGTATTCTGCCGCATCCCACATGCGGGGCAGTACTAGCTGTGTGAAGCATGGCAGACCAACGGGTCCGCCCTGCGTCTCGGTGAGCAAAGTGAGAAGTTTGAAGAATGGGGCACAGAGCTCGGTGTGTTTGGTGACCGAGGCGAAGAGCATACTGATGATTTGGGTGGCCAAGCGATCATCCCAGCGGCAAAGCGCATGGATTAAATGCTTTGTCTGGTGAGGATTAATGCCGTCCTTTATTTGTTGATACAAAAATGGAAAGCCCTACGAAATATATGTGAGATAAATAAATACACACATGTATTAGATATGTTAGATTCTTTGCTTTTTCGTAGATGATTTATGTTATGGCTTCTGTTAAAACGATGTGGTTTTGCTTGAATTGATTGATGATTGATTTAATAGATATATCATTCGCTTTTGAGAATTTTGAGTATCACCTTTCCACCGGCAATGGCATTGAAGTCTTTCGGCGACAGTCTCAATCTAAAATCGGCGCCCCGCGAACGCTCCACAAGACTGGCACAGAGTGCAATCATTTTGTCTAGCGACGCTGGACGCATTTTTTCAACTGAAAGCGCTTCATCGGACGAATTGTCCTCGTTATCCGAGCTGATGTCAATCTGCAGTGGAAAAACAAAATCAGTATTGATTGATTATTTTATGTTTACCATCAACTTACACTATCGGTTTGCTTATGGCCCAGGTAGAAGTCGACCAGGCTCTTGAGTACACCGATGCGCAATAGAAACAAGGCCTCCTCATCGCCCATGCGCGAAAACTCGCACATCAGGCTAAAGTACTCGGACAGATGGCGCAAATGCGAGCGAGCTCCATGTTCCAGCAGCGAAATTAGTGAGCTGATAAAGCGTGTCACACACGATGCCTGGCCAATCAGCTCCCTGTCATTTTCATCTGTTTCAACGCCCAGATACAGATCAGCATGTGTAGCACTGCAAAAATGTGGGAAGTGTGAGTTGAAATTGCAGTCGAGGGTTCATTTTAAAAGAGACATTTACCGGAGCCGCTGTATGACATGAACGACAAGACGCTGAAACATTTGACGCACCATTTGATTTGGACACTGGATTAGCACCTGTACAGGCCAAAATGGTTCCACAGACATGTGCGATAGGAACCATTCGCAAGCCTCTTCACTGGCATTAAACTGTTTTGTAAGCAACTCCACCCAAGGAACCATCGTGGGCTGTAAATAAAAATAGTCCATAAGAAAATTTACCTAAAGATTTTTCATTTTCGTATTTGTATATGGATCAACATTAAATAAAGTTTTTAGCATATTCTTTCCATCTCTGTTTATTGAGATTTGTTACTGTTGGAATGCATACCTTTTCCTTGGCATGTATGAATGTTTCAATAAAAAAGGACACAGACAATTTGGCCGCCATGCAGGTGACGTCCGTTTCCGAGATTAACGTCTGTGGTATGTGGCCGCAAATCTGCCACATGAAGCTGCAAGCAAAGCCAAAAACAATTAGCAACTATTTTCATACTGGGTTGGTTTGGTTTTTTGGTTACTCACTTGAAGTAGGTGTGCTCGAAGATGTTGCGATCTTGCAGGAACTGTCTGTTGTCCTGCCATATCCAATCCTCTAGCTCCTTGCTCAACAATGGACGAAACTGTTGTGGCTTTGTGGACACTTTGGCTTCCGCAACGACGGCACCCTTTGAGGTTGACGCTTGCGGCGGTTCTTTGCTATTATTCGACTTAAAATTATCACAATTGGCTGTTATTTGCTCCTCCTCCCCCTTCTTCTCATCGTCATTCTTGCCGGAATTTTCCAGCGGCTGCTGCTGCTTTGCTGGCAACTTTTCAGTTTGGCTCTCATCCCTCTCCTTCTCCAGCGGCTGTGCCTTAAGTGGTGGATGCGCCTCGTCCGTATTTGTGGAATCTTTTTTGTTATTGTTAATCAGCGTCTCCGCTTTGAGGGGTTCGTCCACATCGGCCTTATCCTCGTTTGTGGGACTTGGCGTTGGCGTCGCCAGCAACTCCGAGTGCCTACGCTGCAAATGTTCCGGCAGGCGTCGCTCATAGAATAGCATATACGCAGAATTGGTCTTCTCAAAGCTAAAGTCCAAATACTTTTCGGTCACCGAGTCGTACGTTTTGCTCTTTAACATGAAAATTGGAATATGTAAGTCGAAAAATCTTTAGTTATAAATGAAGACTTACCGTCATCTCGCCACCAAAGCACTCGGCTGCTATTTGCGAGGGATCAAATGGCTTGACCTCGGCATCATTGAAGAGGAACCAACGCTCGTGCGGATGATAATTACTTTTCGTACGCTCCTTGATGAAGCTGTAATAGTGTCCACCATCCGCGGTTCCCGTGTGCACCGTAACGCCAACCAATTCGTACCTGCCAAGTAAAAATTGTTTGGTGTTAAATACGAACTCAAGAAAAAAGATTCAACTTTCGAGTCACTTACTCATAGCACTCCTCGATGTCAGCGTCCAGTGTCGCCTCAGCCTTTTCGTTCTCCGCCGCCTCGAGATCCTCGCGCTTCCGCTTTTCGCGATCCTCCTTGTATTGCTGCGGCATCAGCGTCTTCTCCACATAGTGGCACATATTGAGTCGCAGCGGGAACGAGAAGTGCGTGTTGACCTTCTCCTTGAGCATGGTGACCATGTTGAACGTATATCTCATCGTATTGAAGCACAGAATCTGTGGCAGCTTCTTGAAGCAGGCACGCTTCTCGGCACGCACCTTCTTGCCGCACTGCGAGCACGTGTACATGTTGTCGCCCTCGAGCGTATCCTTGACCGTCACCTCGTCAAGCGACTCCTGCAGATTGCGCATATCCGCCACCTGGCAGCGAACCGTATAGAACTCCTCGGCGGTGCGCGAGACATGTCCGCAATCCAGTGAGACCACATTGTTGCTCAAAGTTCCGCAGAACAGACGCTTCACCAGATGCTTCAGATCCGGTGTCATCTCCTCCAGCTTCGATACCAGATCAATAAAGAACTCTGCCATATCCTTCTGCTCGCCCGTATTCAGCGGCTGATGATCCATCTGATAGACCCGACAAAAGCTGCGAGGATTATACGCCTTGCGCTCCGATTCCAACAGGTATGCGAACATTCGCTGCAATTCCAGCAGCGTCGGTGCGTGCTTCTGGGCACCGGCCGGGGGCAGGCGTAAAATTGCGGCACGCGCCTGTGGCATCATGTACAGATGCTGTATGCAGCTGGCCATGTAGCAGGTGGCACCCAGATTCGTTAGTCCGACATAGCCGCACTCGGCTCGGCCCTCGTCACGTGGCCAATAGTCCCAGGGATACGGCTGCTTCGGTCCGGACTTGTGCTGAGCCAGCAGGCGACCATGCAGATAACCATAGTTGGTGGCACACCCGCGAGACAGCTCCACGAGTAGATCATAGGCAGCGGCACGCGATGTGGCCGATTTGCATTTTGGCTTCTGCCGATTCGCTGGCGAGGGCATCTCGAACAGGAACTCTATGAGCTGCTCAATGAAGCTGAGCGCCTTCGCTCTGTACTTGTAGCTGGTGTCATACTTGATTAGATTCGACATGAGATTGAGCAGGCCGACCAGGCCATCGTCCTGGTAGCCGTGCCGCAGTTCGTGATAGTCCCGGCTAAGAATGCTCTCCGAGATGCTCTCGCACAACAGCTCGATATCGATGCGCTCCTCGGCGACCATTTCGGGCGTCAGGGTATCCACGAGTCGCGCCAGCAGCCAGAAGTAATCCCGACACGCTGGTCCATACGGCTCTTTGCCCTCCTCGGAGAGCAGAAACTGGGTGTGCTGCACCGAGGAGCTCATCTGCTCGGCACGCGGAAGCAGTGCGATCAGCTTGTGCAGCAGCGGCGCCAACAGCAGCCGATAGCTTTGGGCATTTCCCAAACAGATGCGATAGAGACCGGCACAGATTTCTCGACGCACCGCGGGCTCCGGATCCTCGAGTATGAACTTCTGCAGCCAAGTGCATTTCTCCGGCTGGGACCAAAGCAGACGACGCGCTTCGGAGGAGGCATGCACAAAGCTCACCAAAATATTCATGGTGAACTGCACCAGGTTGGCGCGTCCCCAGAAGCCAGTGCGCAGCTGATGAAACTGATATGGGAACACCAACGAGGTGGCGCCGGCGGACAAATGTTGATGCACCTCGTCACTGAGAATGCTCGAGAGACGCTGCAGACACTGCGGCACCTCCATTAGCTGCAGCATGAATGCATGCGGACGCGACATCAGCACGTGTGCATCCTGCGTCTGCAGCTCCTCGAAACCCAACAGCCAAAGGATGCGCAACAGGCTGGCGAGGCAGTCGTGACGCCACTCGTTCAGCGCCAGCTCCTTGGCATGGGCGCTCTGCTGTAGCTGGCCGCCGCTGAAGATCTCGTACAGATGCTGCAGTCCGCCGCACTTGATGAACGCCTCGCTCCACTTGCTGCTCTCGCCGAGCAGCACACTGCGCACGGGCGCCGCCGCTGGCAATATGGTTGCTGCTGCCGCCGGCGAGGGTGGCGGTGGTGGTGGTGTCACACAGCCAATTGGACGCTCTAGCTCGATGGGTGCATCAATTTTCTTCTGCCGCTTGCTAATCTGCTTCGGATGGTTCTCTTTGTCGCCCCCGCTGGACTGGAATTCGGTGGCATCCGCATCGCTTCCGGATCGTGGCGTTGATGGTTGAGTCGCCGCCGTCGTATCCAGCTCTGCGCAGCCGATCAGCTCCTTGCTGCAATCACTACTGCTGCTACTCCGTTTTGGCTCCGGAGGCTGCTCGTTGCTGTTGTGCCGTCGATTGTTGCCCTTCTTAAGACGCGGCTGCTCCACAATGACCAAACTGCCATTGGAACCGGCCGTAGCAGCACCCACAGAGGCCGCTTGACGCGGTGCGCTGCTCAGCGCCAGGCTTTCGACGATGTGCAGGGAGTACATAAACTTTTGCAGATTGCTGGGATCAAGCAGTTCGTTAAACTTCTGTTTGATTTGTTTGCGCTTGTTGGCCAGCTGCTCCTGATCGCCGACAGCGTCCAGTGTTTGCAGCTCATTGAGATCGTTGACCAGATTCTTGAACGCATCCAAAATGTGCGGATTTGTCGGCAGCATTGCCAATATGTCCCATACACGGCGCGACAACAGCTGGGCCTTGGTATGATGCTGCAGATGCACCGTGGACGATTGCGGCTTCATGTCGCCGAGCGTCTGCATAAGGCAGAAGAGTTTCTCAAAGTATTTCGGTTGCAGCAGCAGCACCGTCGGCAGGCATTCCTTTGGCGGTGGCGGCAACATCGATGGATGCTCCACATTTGTCTCTTTGCGCCGCGCACCACGTCCGCCCAACGAGACGTACACAATCTGATTGTCCTTGAAGCCAGCATCGCCCAGCGTCCGCTCATCATAATCTGAAGTGAGCTCCTGGCCCTGTGTTATTATCCGCAGCGGACCATCGCTTAAGAGCAGACCTAACACCGGCGCCGTCATGCCCGACTGCAGGCTTTCCCACCACTTAGACACCTCCGCCTTGAGATCGGCAATCAGATCACAGGCATGCATCTGCAGCAGACTCTTCTCCGATAGCCCAGCCTGTTGCAGCATAATCCTCAACGGTGGTCCGGCGCCCTCGTTCTTCAAATTACTGTGCGAGCCAATTCCCTTGCCCTCGATTGCCCAGCGCCGCAAGTGGAAGGCATAGCGTCGCCTAAACGTGTCCAGATGCGTGTTCAACAACAGCAATCCACGCTGTACCCGCATCAACGCATTCTCATCCTCAATGCTGGAAAAATAGCAACAATTGAAATGGTTTTAACTTACAATAAATACAGAGTATAGATATATGTAAACAATTAAGGGATCGATCTTATGGTAAGTTCATATACATAAATCCCTTTATTGTAACAATCATTTAAAAAAAAATCTATCTAGAGAAACTATCATAAATTTGGTAGATCTTCAGGTCAAGACTCTGCAAATTACCAAATGAGAATATTTAAAGACCATAAGAAAAAAATCTTTAGCTATCTGAAGTCAACTTTGCTCTATTAACCAAACCAATGTTAAATTCGTTTCAAAATTCTATAACAAAGATGATTAAATAGTTTTTTTTGCTTAGATGTGAATTAGGGATTTCAATATTGTATGAGCAAAATCTGAATCCTATTGCTAACTACACAATTTTGAAAATGTAAAAATGCATAAATCTTTAAAGTACTATAAAGAACAAAATATTAATTAAAATAATTATTTGTTTAATTTGAACTGAAATAAAAAAACTAGTAAATCCTAGTCATAGCGACAAAGAGCAAAAAGTAGAAATTTCTTTTGATAGATTCCAAATTCTAGATTCTATTTATGCATGTTATCTTAAATCCCGATTGGTTGGTTACTTACCATTCCAATGCTGTTGCCGCTTGCACCAAGTTGTCCATGCACTGAGATACGAACTCCTTTTCCAGGCGTAGTTGCTGGCCCATGTAGTACATGTTAATGTATTGGATCGCTGCCAGCGATACCTCGTTGCTCTGGGCACGCAATGCGATCTGCCACAAGTGGTACATGCCTACGGCACTGGAGTTGGCGGTAATGGCATCGCTGTGCTTCTCGTACTCGGCCATAGCGATGCGGGCGAAGCTACAAAGCTGCTGAAAAAGGCCCAGTGCCACCATAGAGAACTCTTCGGGTCGCAGTTCTGGGAGTTTTTTCAAGTATAAATGTTGCAGTGCATCGATGCCGAGGGCATGTTGATCGCCGCCCTTGGTTTGCGCCTGTAGCCACGAGAAATAGCAGTCGGAGCACTCGGGATCATGCGCCAGCCACTCCCACAGTGCGTCCAACTGATCCAGCGTGAGGCGAAAGTTCTTTGGCGAGCCCACCGACGAGAAGATCGATGACAAAAACTGCAGCCGCACTGAAACCTGCGTCTTGTGCGAGTACAGCTGTAGGCCCAGCTGCTGTTGTTGCTGCTCTCCATTTTGATTGATCAGCAGCTCCGCATGCCGCCTGGCATAGTGGCGAATGTTGTTGAAGAAGCACTGCATCATGCGATGATTTCGCTCTGCCCACAGCGTCATTGTGTGTGTGTCCGATGGCCGAAACTGTTGGAATGAGGCAAAAAGCTTTGGCAACAATCTCAAGCTGACAATCACACTACGATTGTTTGCCACGTTCTGCAGACAACCCTCAATGAACTTTGTGCGCAGCTGTCGGTCCATGCTGAAGCAAAGCAGCGTTGCCAATGCCTTTTCCGCCTCCAATGCCAGAGATTCGCCAAGTTGACCCTGGAAACAAAATACATAAAATTTAATCAGTTCAAACTCATAAGCAATGTATGTCCAAGCTAAGATATTCCTCGCTTTCAAGAATAATACATACAAAATATTTCGAAATTAAATTTGCCTTCATCAGTTTAAATATTTCATAAATATTATTTTTTAAAATATTTTTTCTTAATGAAAGCAAACCAGTTAAAGTTTAAAATATTAAACAAAGATTAAAAAGGATCCTTCCTTTTTTATTCATATTTCATAGAAAAATTAATATTTTGAAATCAATAAGTGCCAATAAGCAAATAAGGTATATCTAGTTTCTAATACACAAATAATACCCAATAGAATAGATACAAATATTCTAAACAGCTGGTTGGGATTAGCAAAAAAATAAATCAAATTTAAAAATATATTTATAAAAGATTCATACTTAAATATAAATAAATAAATATGAAACAATATAACTTGATTTTTTTTATAAACATGATAATAAGATAGAATAGATAAATATTTTAAAATCAGATTTGGTTTGCCTTTATCACCAAAAAAAAATGAGACAATTTGTGAACAAAAATTGATTGATTGGATAATTGATATTTCAATAACATTAAAAACCAAGGAATAAGATCTCTTTTGTTTGGGATTTGAATCTAGTTGTAACTTTGAAATGTACTCACAATTTTGTCGTCTTGCAGCAGATCCCAGAGTAGCGTATTGCCCGGCTGGCAGACATCGTTGAGTTTGAAGGAGGGCTGATTGTTGGGCACCTTGGGTGAGTGCTGCTGCTTGTTGCTGCCCTCCATGAGATCCACATCTGAGTCGGATTTTGATTTGACAGCGGCAGCAGCAGCAACAGCGGCCGCTGCATTTGCCTGATGTCGCATGGCCGCCAACGATTGTTGCGCATTGCCGGTGGCAACAGCAGCTGCGGCAACTGCCGCGGCGGCAACGGCTACATTCGATTCACCCGACTTTTGCATGGCAACGGCGGATTGTACGGCCATCAGAGCAACAGCGGCGGCAGCTGCA
Source organism: Drosophila dives (assembly GCA_035042365.1). Classification (NCBI taxonomy): domain Eukaryota; kingdom Metazoa; phylum Arthropoda; class Insecta; order Diptera; family Drosophilidae; genus Drosophila; species Drosophila dives. The sequence continues at coordinate 3,457,736 of JAWNLJ010000439.1, forward strand.
AAGCCCGGTGCAACATCACCACAATTTGGGGCAGTCACACGGCTCACATGTGAATTAACAAGTTGAGCCAACTCCTCCTCGCACGGCGACACATCCTCGTCGTCGAAGTCGGCGAGATTCTTCTCCGATTTATTGCTCATGGGCGAGGAATAGCTGCCATCATTCTCGGCGCCACTCAGCAGTTCGCTGATGTTCGTCTCGGCAATGGCACGTATATAGGGTCCCTCGCCGTGCAAATGTTTAAGGACAGCGGCTGGCACCAATTGATGGCCGGCGCCATCGCTGCACTCGTCACTATCCGCAAGCAGTTCGCCATCGCCATCTGCATCGCCATCATCGCTGCTGGGCACATCCTCGGCTCCGTCCCATATTTCGACAAGCTCATGCGGCAGCAGCAGCTGCTGTGGTTTGTTGTTGCCGGCTTTTGGCCGACGGCGCTTGTTGCTCGTCTTTTTGCGATGCATCTGCAGCTCGAGAGCAGCTCGCGATTGCAGCTCCTCCTCGCTGCTGGTGTTGTCAATGATGTTCACAATGCGATGGTTTCTAAAAGCATACACAGAATCGCCTCAGTCAGACAAAAACGAAATCTCAAATGGTATATCATCAATTAGACTTACTTGATTTCCACTTTGGCCATGTCCTCGCCACTCAGCTGCTTGACCTTCTCGGTGGTGGGATCACAAATATGCCGCCTGTGTCTGGCCTGCTTGCAAGGAGTAACCCCATCGACGGGACTTTTGTGACCACCACCCCCGCCACCGCTGACACCGCCGCCACCACCACCACTAGCAATGCTGCTGTCGTCGGCGCCGACATGATCATCCTCAGTGTTGCTGCCCTCGATGCTGCCACTGTCCGAGCTAGAGGCAGTCACATTCGCGCCAAGCAAATGGTCTTGCATCAAATTCATTTGGGTGCGCGTACAATCGCGCGTCCAAATCAACTTGGTTAGCGCGGAGGCAATGTAAATGCTTTGCTCCGTGTGCTCCTTGGGATCCATGCGACACAGCAGGGAATACAAATGCATGGCCGGACGTGGTGCCAGATTCTTTACCAGTGCAGGCAAAATATCAAATATGGTCTTCGAGCAGTGCTTAAGCTGCGTTGCCTGCCAAATTAGCTTGATGTCCTCCTCGGAGATCTGGTTCTCCACTGCCAGAAAGTTGAGAAGTACATGCGCTTGCTTGACAATCTCCACGTGCAGATTCGGGCCAAACAGATGCTGCACAATCTGATTCTCCGTTAACCAGTTGGCAATACGCTGTCCAAACAGCTCCACCTCGTTGACCGTCTCCGTTGTGCAGATCTCATTGAATAGATTTATGTGAGCATTGATCTGCGCCATTCCTAAAAAAGATAAAACAATTAAATCAGTCAAGCGATTGTTTTTTCATTACATATAAATATATATATATATACAATTGATTATTAATTGTTGACATTTTTGTCACATTACAATATAAAAACAGAAGATAAAAATAATTTATGTGAATATCATTTTATTGATTAATTTGAGATTTTTTAATTTCTTATTAGCACTAAAACAAGAGCTAACGAATCTCTTAATTTTATCTGCTGGAGTTTTTCAAAATTGTTCTATAATTGAAAGCGAATCCTATGGATATGAATACAAAAAAATATTATCCAAATATTTTAAAGTTAATTTAAGTGAAAAAGTAAGTATTTTAATAAAAATCAGCCCTTATTAGGCATCTAAACAAATTTTAAGACATCTTTTAATTTTATCTGTTAAGCGAAGCTTAAACGTATGAATACTGAAAATATTTATGAAATATTCAAAATTTATTCAATTGAATCTAGTACTCACCCGCCAAACGCATCGTTAGTGTTGTTGATGTGAAATACTTGAAGGCCAGCGCCAGGCCCTCGGTATCAAAGTTGACGGCCACGTCGAGGGGATCTCGCATGGAGGACCAAACAAAGTCAGCCATGGCACGCGTTGCAGCTGAGCGCAGATTCTGGTCGGAGAGCTTGCACATGTACTGCAGAATTCGGATACGGAGTGGCACAAAGAGCTGGGTGTTGCAGTGATAGTTGAGCCAGAGCTTCACGTTAGACACTGTGGCAGTCATGGAGTGTGCCGTTGACACGGGCAAATCGGGATGCTCGAAGCAGAGGGACATGGCGCCAAAGCCACCCGAATTGCAGAAGAGACTCACGTTGCGCAGCAGGTAAATGGGCAGATCGTTGTCGTGCAGATCGCAGATTAGGGCCAAGTGGTGCGCCTCGTCCGCCTGCAGATCGTCCAGGCGCGAATGCATGCCATGCTTGTGGGCAATGTACAGCGGAAAGTTAAGTAGAAATACCTTGGAGACAAGAACGAGCAACTTCTCCACCTCCGGCAGTATCCATGGCTCTTCGGTGTATTGTGGGTGTGATTTAGTGCTTGGTGGGGCTGGTAGTGGCGGTGTTGTTGGTGGCTTCCTTGGCCGCAAGGGACCATCGCCCGAGGCACGTTTTTCCTCATCGCCGCAGCCGTCCGAAAACTTGGCTTTGTTCTCGTCAGCGGCGCGGGCAGAAGTCGGCGAGGGGGACGACAACGATGACGAGTACGCCAGCTGCTCCTTGTGCTTGTTTTCGCTCTCGCTGTCATTATCGTTGTGTGGCTCCCTTTCCGGTGCCGGCGGTTTTCGTTGCGCCTGGGCGACCACCTGCGCAGCGCTGGCAGTCAAGCGCTTGTAGCTGTCGATCAGATGATCGATGTGCTTCAAATGCTGCACGGTCAGGCAGATGAGCGACTGCACCACCAGATTGAAGCGGTCATAGTTCTTGTTGTCACGATACAGGCACATGCACTGACGCTGTGGCCACGACTGAATATAGTTGAATGTCGTCTCAATTTCGCTCTTTAGCAGCAGCTGAAACTTAAGCTCCGAACTGGCCACGCGCACCTCATCTGAAAAATAAAAAGTGTATGTATGTGAGGGGGATTGGGGTGGAGATTTGTGGGAGGAGCGGGCGCATATTTAGACAGTTGTCACAGTGTAAATGCCGACACATAACAAGTAATATTTTTCATAATTTTGCTAATCTTTTTTTTTTATTTTGTTTTTTTTTTTTGTTACTTACACTGCTCCAATAAATTTTGGAAATCGGCACAAACCTCGCACATTGTGCTCTGGTTGTTTTAAGTGCGGCTATACCGAAAGCCGTAGCTGCTGCTGCTGCTGCTGCTGCGGCTGCTGCTTCTACTTCTTAAGATCCGTTTGCTTCGCGGTTGCCGTTGCCTCCTTCGCCTCTGCCAGCGTTTGCCGTTGTCGCAAAGTCGAATTTGTTGGTGGGCTTTTATTTAATATCGTCAGTCGTTTGTTGCTTCGATGCAATTCCATTTATGTTGCGCACTTAATGCTACTCACTCTCATGCACACAACACGCACTTGTCTAGCATTGCATATATACAAAATTCTCTTAAATTCTAGTAAATTTTTATGATTTGATATATTTTCTAGATATATTTTCTGTCGATAAGAAACATCGTCACTGATAGATGGGTAGCGAGTGTGGCGGCCTGTCGATTATTATTCAGGCAACCTTAAATATCAGTGTGTGAGATTCGATGTCTTTGCAGATTGGAGCCGATTTGCAATCGAACTTTGATAAACTTGCAATTTACTCACAAGACCGGCATTTACGATTTTTTGAATTAAACCTTGAACTAGCTATCTTGAATTGAAATATCACTTTAAAAAGTTAAGTCATAACTTGTCTGTAAAGTCGCTGTTGAGAATTTAATGTGAATGGAGTTTCTTTGCAGTTGTTATATTTTACTTTTTGAGTCGTTTAAATTAACTTCTTGCATTACACTATTAGTTACAGATTATAAAATGAATAACTACAGTTTGTATCGTTCCATAGAGCGCCCCCTTAATAACATTGAACCACAAATAAAGTTCTGGGGTGACCATATTTTGATAGCTCACTTTGTTCACTTGAACAATTTTCGATAAATCGTTGCCGACTTGGCAACTTAATCTGACTGAACAATTCATTTGTTTACATATTTTGTGAATAAAACATTCAACTATATTCCATTATTAAGCATGGACGACTGCGGAATGGACACCAGCTCACCTTCTGAGGCCACCACCGAGCTCAGCTTTAACACCGACGACGAGAAAATGCAATTGCAAGAACAACGCATCTCTACCTCCGTCGCCTGCGCAGCTGTAGTTGGCGGAGGCAGCGACAGGCCGACCACAGCCGGCATTTGTTATTGGTATGCGCACAAATGTGACCAGACATTTTGATTCTTTGATAAGCAGCAATTTTAAATTTTCATCATTTTCAGTGGCAAGGAACGCAACCTGAACCTAATCGAGCTGCTGTGTGCAACATGCTCGCGCTGGGTGCACGAGACCTGCATAACATATCAACTGGGCAAGGGAAAAATTTTGCCCTTTATCTCCAATTATATATTTGTGTGCAAAAATTGCTCGGGCACCAACTTGGAAAGTTTTCGTAAAAGTCAGGCCAGTAAGTGGCTAAAAGAGAATTGCTCATTATATATTACACTCACTTTATTTTTCCTTTTTAAAGCAATATCTCAGATGTGTCAGTGCGCGATTGCGAATATGCAGCAGGCGGCTTTGCGCGATGGCAATCAACAAATACAGTTTAGCAAGGACAAGGAGATTATACCCTACATTGAGCAAAACTGGGAGGCAATGACAACTATGCCGCGACGTTTGACGCAGTCCTGGTATTCGACGGTGCAGAGATCGCTGGTCAAAGATGTGAACACGCTGTTCGTCTACGAGGAGCACGCCGAGCACGGTGCCATGTACGGGCTCTTCCATCAGGATCTGCGCCAGATCAAACCCAACTACGAGGTCATGAGCAAAACGGGCGCTTTGCGCTTAACCGAGGATGGTTACATACAAGGTAAATATTAAACGACAATAAATTTAAACAACTTGTAAATGTATGCAGGATAACATAATTGCAAACTTATAGCGTATTCATAATTCGGCGCTTAGCAGGCAGTTGTGATAATCATTTCTGTTGTGCCTACCATTCGTTACAGCTGAGCGTGCACAGTGGCGCCAACTTGGCTAATTTGCAATGAAACCTCATTATTGCAATGGCTTTTCTTGTTCATCGTATTCCTTTTGCATGTTCTTTCTAAACATGCTATGGGTGCGAGCGTGCATGAGTGTGTGCACACTATATTTTTTCGCTCTGTGTTCTCGCTCATGCGGCAGTTATCTATGCACATTTTGTTGTTGCTGCTGTAATGCTGTTTTTTTCTAAGATTAAATTCACTGCTCGCGCTCGCTGCTCTTTGGCCTCTCTCTCTCAAACTTTTTTCGCTCTCTTTGCTGATTGTTTTTTTTTTTTTTTTTGTCGAATTCCGAAAGCTGATCGTAATTACGTTTCTCGGTAGTTTCTTATTTGTCGTCGTCTTCTCACCACACACCCACAATAACAATAACCAAAAAAGACAACAAACAAAGAACGGGGTGGGTGGGGCTCGTGAGCGGAACTTGTTCATTACACTAATAATTAATTGATAGTTGTGTTATATACACATGTTTGTTTTGTTGTTCCCTTTGACTGTGGCTCGTTAATTGTGCGTTGTTTGTAGTCTGTCGCTAGCTTATCAATTTAAAGCGCGTCGCAATAACGCTCTTTTTCCCATATATATAGATATATGTTTATATTGTCCTTGCGATGACGTCAACGCAAAGCTCAGTGTCGTTTGCCAGCAGCGAAGAAGATTGTAAGTGAAGCAACCTGCCAACTACCCACTACACACACACTCTCTAGACATCAACTTATAGATTTTTACACTTTTTTTATTTTTGCAAATTGCAGCCACGCTTGCTAAGAGCAACAGACAGAAGCGAAAATTTCCGGGAACCGATGCTGGACCAACTGGCAAAAAGGGACGCCCCAGCTCGGATGTGACTGCGAATGTAAAGTTGCCGCCACACGGTTATCCGCTGGAGCATCCATTCAATAAGGATGGCTATCGTTACATACTCGCTGAGCCCGATCCGCACGCGCCTTTCCGTCAGGAGTTCGATGAGAGCGCCGATTGGGCGGGTAAACCCATACCCGGCTGGCTCTATCGCACGCTGGTGCCACACGCAGTTCTCCTAGCGCTGCACGATCGTGCGCCGCAGCTGAAGATAAGCGAGGATCGCCTTGCGGTGACCGGCGAGCGTGGATATTCTCAAGTGCGTGCCACCCACTGTAAGTTAATTAACAGATACAACCAAGAATAACCAAGGGTAAATCGATCTAATTTCGTTCAGCTGTGAATCGCGGCATCTGGTACTACGAGATCACCATTGAGGAGATGCCGGAGGGAGCAGCGACGCGTATTGGCTGGGGACGGGAATATGGCAATCTGCAGGCGCCGCTGGGCTACGACAAATTCGGCTACGCCTGGCGATCGCGCAAAGGCACCAAGTTCACGGAGAGCCACGGTAGGCACTACAGTGAGGCATATGGTGAGGGCGACACTCTGGGCCTGCTCATCGAGCTACCCGAGCTGCCCACATTAAACTACCTACCCAACACTTTTAAAGATCGCGTAGGTTTTTATTGGCTTTAGCTTGAAAATTTCAACCATAATTGCATTAATTTTTTCTTTTTTACAATTTGAATTAGCCGCTCGTTAAATTCAAATCTCATTTGTACTACGAAGACAAGGACAAAATAACTGAGACACTTAAAAACCTGCACATTTTGGAAGGCAGTCGCATTGAGTTCTTCAAGAATGGCCAGTCGCAAGGCGTGGCTTTCGAGGATCTTTATGGGGGCAGCTATTTTCCGGCCATTTCCATACACAAGAGTGCTACGGTCAGTGTGAACTTTGGCCCAGCTTTTAAATATCCCGAAGCTTTAGCCGAACGCAAGGCAAAGGGCGTAAGTTACTATTGTATTATATATATATTCTCAAATCTCGCTTGCTAATCTCCTTATATGTCTCCGACCCTAGATGCATGAGCGCGTGGAGGAACTGATCACGGAACAGTGCTTGGCGGACACACTATATTTAACTGAGAACGATGGACGACTGCGTCTGGACAACCTAAGTCTTTAAATAAGGATGCAAAATAGTATAAAAGGTCGGCTTTTTATTGTGCCCATTTACAGCAAGTTTTTTAATTTATTAATAACCGATGCTATAAGAGGCGAGTATAAAATTTATTTGTAATATTTACTAAACTATAGGATTTTCCAATTCGGGGATTTTATTCTCTAAAAACAATATACAATAAAAATTAATATTTGTAACGTAATTCTTTGAAAAATAGTTTATCGGACGAAATCTACTTGCAAAATGAGAATTAACTCGATCAAATAATTTGACAGCCTAATCAGGTTAAACTCTTTTAAATAGAAATAAGCCGAAACTATAAGCCAAGGCAAGGGCGTGGACATATTTTCGCAAATGGAGCTGGCTATCGTAACAATTGCAATATTTTTTTAGAATCTAATCAAAACCACAACAGGGGAGCGGCTGCTTTTTATCTTTTCGTAGTCCGCCCTTAATCTTTTTACAGAGGCCGTTTAAATAAATACTCTATTTACGTATATTTGAAGATATTTTTTTTCAGAAAACCACTGTGAGACTATTTGTGTATAGCTATATCAAGAATGTATTGAATACAATGGAGATAAAAATTCGCGCGAGTACAAAATAATCGGATAAATAGTTCAGACGTATATTCAAGAATATATTCAAATTAAAGGAGCCAGCTAAACAAAGTGGTAAAAAAAAATAAATATCATATAAAAATGTCACTTATGATCCCGGTAAGTTTTTAGTTCCTTTAAAGACAGATATGAAGAGTTAATCTAATATTTCGTCCCTGCAATTAGGTCAAACTTTATTGCTAGTTGTTGCTGGTGTTGTTGTTGTGTATACAAGATGAGACTATTTTGGCTACTTAAAGGCTTTAAATTTTGAGGCACTGTACGGTATGTAGAAGGCACTACTGTTGGCAAACTCCGATCGCGGATGATGGATAGCTGCCGATATGGAACGACCCGTTGATGGTGTATTTGAATTAGTGGTCACCACTTGGTTCAGCGCCAGGCCATACTGATGCTGACGTTGCTGCTGATCTCGCTGCTGCAGATCCCGCTGCAGCTGCTGTTGGCCATGTCGCGTGCCATGGCCCAACGAATCCCGGTTGCTTGAAATGCTCTGATTGGAAGCGGGCGTTGTCGTCGTCGTCGTCATGTCATTGGTGCTAAAGTCTCTGGGATGCCGGTTCAGCGATGGCAACACAATCGCATGCTTGTTGTTTAGGAATCGACTGGCAGCCATAGGCATATTCCAGGCGGATCGAATGCCAGTCTGCTGGCGTCTTTCCGCATATGTTAGAGCCGCTGACTTGGGCTGCTGTTGCACCTGTGTCAGCTGCACAAAGCTGCGATTGTTGAGCAATCCCCGAAAGCGTCGATTCGAGTCGAGCACATTTAGAATGGGCGGCATCCGAACACGGGAGCGCGCAACGGTTGCTGACTGAGGTGTGCTTGGTGCTGCTGGTGCCGTCGGTGGCTCCCGCCTCCTCAGCTTAAGCGCCACAGAAGTGATGTGTAAGTCTCTGTCGAGTATCGCCACAAGATTCGGACCAGGACGCGTATAATTGCGGACAGGCTCCCGTTGTTCCCTCTGGCGCTCAACGGTTGGCGTGAGAAAGCCATCACCCTCCTCCCCATCGCACTCGTCAAAATCGTCCAGCGAGTTGAGGCTCAGATCGGAGATGGAATCAATGTCTCCCGACTCATCGGGTGCCGGATTTTTGTGGTGACTGCTGTCAAAGCTTTGCTGTTTCAATGGCTTCGCTTTGCGTGTCAACAGACTGGGAAATTTGCGCTGCCAATCGATAATCTCGTGTCGCAACTCCTGCTCTTGATCCGGCAGCTGCTCCTCGCCGCTCAGCATACGATCGACGCGCTCCCAATCGACTTTGTTCTTCTTGATGGCATCGTCCGCCCAGGGTATGGAGCCAATGGAACTGCGATCGATGCTGCTCGACGAATATGGCACCTCGTGCAGAAATTCGGAGTCATCGTCCTTGTCGCCGTCCGGCTCTGGTTCATTGTTCGTATCGTCATTGTTGCTGTTGTTAGTGTTGTTCTTATTGTTGTTGTTCTTGGTGTGGTTGCTGTTGTTGAGAAACAATGGGACTTCATCGTGAAAGGCTTGATCATCCTGCTTCTCGCCGGAGTTGTTGTAGCGTTCCTCTGCTCCGAAATAGTAACGTCTAGCAGACATTAGACGACAAAACTGGATCCAAGAGCGAAAACTGGTTGAGCTAGCTTCTTATTATACTTTTTTCTATTTTTTTTTTGCTACTATTTGACTAAGGATGAGCAGTATGTGAATGTGTCCTCAAAATCGATGCCGCAAAATGTTGTAGCGGCAACAAGAGCAGCGGCGACGTCAGCAAACTGACAATTGTTGTTTTGTGTTCTGTTTTGTGTTGTGGCTCAATCCAGTTTTGCCAGTTATTTATTATCCTTCATTTCCGTTTCCACCCCAACCCCAAACGGGCATGCGCAATTGTGTGCCGCACTTAGCCGGCATGCAAAAATATATATTTTTTTTTATTTCTTTTATTACACATTTGTTTTTACGTTTTTGCAACCCCATCCTTTTTTCTATAATTAAAGCCAATTAATTTGAAATCTCCCCTATCGCTGGGCAAAAGTCGAGCAATGCCTGCGGAACAAGTTCCAATTCAGGGCGTCGCATTTGCACCGATTCACAACACTGGCGTACAGACGCAATGGTCACTTGAAAAATGAAAAATAGACGAATTTTGCCGGCCGAGCGTGTGTGAACGTGAAAAAGTTTTCGCTGTGATAAGTTAGATATTCTTTCGGTTTATTTTTGTTGTTGTTTTAAATGGGAAAATTATGTGGCACGAAGCACGCAAACAGGAACGCCGCATTCGCGGCCTCATCGTGGACTATCGCAAGCGTGCCGAGCGCCGGCAATATTTCTACGATAAAATACAAGCGGATCCCACACAATTCCTGCAGCTACACGGCCGGCGAAGTAAAATCTATTTAGATCCGGCCGTCGCAGCCGCTGGCGATGGAGACGCAATCATGCAAGTCATATTGAGTGCCACATTAAATAATAAAATTTAACGATCTAAAAATATGGCAATTGTTAATTGTTTCTTGCACTTTTGCAGTGTGCCTTGGCAAGGGAATCAGGACAATCTCATCGATCGCTTCGATGTCCGAGCCCATCTAGATTACATTGCGCCCGTGACGAAGAGCAGCAGCGAGGCGGCGTTGGCTGGCCACGACGACGATACCGAACTGACAGCGGAGGAGCGCCAGTTGAACTACGAACGTTATCGTATCTTGGCCCAAAATGATTTTCTCAATGTGTGCGAGGATAAGTTTCTGCATCAATTGTATCTGGAGGAGCAGTTCGGTGCCAACGCTCAACTCGAGGCGGAGCGCAATTTGGGCAAGAAGAAACAGAAGAGCAGCGCGGGGGGTGCCACCATTGGTTATTCCTACGACGATGCTGGGGAGACGGTGGCCGCGGTGGCAATTGGACCGCAACCGTTTGGCAATGCACCAGCAACGAGCGGCATAGCTACTGCTGTGGGAGTTGCTGGCATCGGAAGTGGTGGCGTTGGCGATAATGCAGAGAATTCGGATGAATCCGATTCAGATATTGACATGGATGTGTCCATCGATATTGGTAAACTTGACACGGCGCAGGCACACGAGCTTAATGCCTGCGGTCGCAACTATGGCATGAAGAGCAACGATTTCTTCTCGCATCTGACCAAGGATGCCGACGAGGCCGATGCGCTGCGGATTGCCCGCGAGGAAGAGCAGGAGAAGATGCTGTTAAGTGGTCGCAAGTCGCGTCGAGAGCGTCGTGCTCAAAAGGAGCGTCGCATTGCCAATCGGCCGTTCAGTCCGCCGAGCTATGCAGCCAAGGAGGATCAGGGCAAAAGTAAGGACAAGGATGAGGAGTCTGAGTCCCGCTCACCATCGCCAGCAGAGGGCGGTGGCGAAAAGATCACATATATTACCTCATTTGGCGGCGAGGATGAGCTGCAGCCGCACTCCAAGATCACCATTAATCTGAGTAAACCCGGTCAGACGCTGGGTGAGTCGTGTATAAACGCGAGCAGCGGGGCAGCAACTGCAGCAGCCAGTGCTGCTGCCTCCGCCGTATCTTATGCCCAAAAGGTAAAGGATAACCTGGACAAGCTGCAGTTAATGAACGAGACGGCGAAGCGCAGCGGACGCCGACGTTCCCACATCACTAGCCGCAGCCCAAGCCGGCGTCGGAGTCGACGTCGTAGCTATCATCGTCGCAGTCGCAGCCGCAGCCGGACACGCAGTCGTCGCCGACGCAGGTACTACACAAGATCACAATCGAATTCACGCAGCCGCAGCCGTAGCCGTACACGCTCCCGGTCCGGCTCCTGGCCGCGCTACACTTCGCGCAGTCCCAGCTATAAGAGATCACGGAAACGCTACTCTTATTCCTCGCGCAGCTCCAGCGCCAGCTCCTACACGCAGTCGAGGCGACGGCGACGCTCCCGTTCCCGATCCAGCACCAGTTCCCGTTCCCGTTCTCAATCACGCAACAGTCAACGGCGTCCGAGTCGCGTTAAGAAGCTAACAACGCCGCCAGCCACACAGAAAACAATTTGCCTGAGCACAACGACAACGACAACATCTAGCACCATATTGGCAACAACGGCGAATGTGCACTTTCAACAGCAGCAGCAACAAAACTTGCAACTCCAACAGCAGCCGAAACCCGTAGCTCCTCCAGCTGTGCCCATGATCAGCTATCCTCTGTCGACGCGTGTGCTTAGCCTGACAACAGCAACGCCCGCGTTGACAAGCACAACGGGCTTGGTGCCACAGGTGACGGAGGCGCCGCCGCCGCCATTGAAGCGATACTATGGACGCAAGCGTGGCAATGACACATCCTCCTCTTCGGCGGAGAGCAGCGCCAACAGTGACGCGGATGAGGAGGAGGAGGCGGCAGCAGCTACAGCCAAACAGCAGCCGGGCAAATCTTTGCGCGGCCGGGAACGTGATGATTCCGATGATTTGGATGTGGATACTGCGTAAGTGACGGCAGCAGTGTGGTAAAGTTGAGCAACCAAAGCAGAAACCCAAAATATTATTTCATATTTTCATCTCATTTTTAATGTATTCTTGAAGTGTTTTTTGTAGTTGATAATTAATGCAAAATATTTGCTTTCAGCTCGGAGCGATCGCAGCCGTTGATGTCGTCATCCAGCACGGGTAATCAAACAGGCAAATATAGTTCTGCTACCGAAACCAAAGTCAGTAAGCAAAACCAAAGTGTCCCATTGCCTCAAATATGTAACTGGAGTACACCACAAAATTTCACGCCTCTACCCAAAAATACAAACACCAAAAGAACAAAAACTAAACAAAAAAACAATCCAAATCAATGTGAATCCAAGTCCAACACCAATCAACAAATATGCTTATGGCACTAGCATCAATACCAATTGATCATCCCATACACAGACGCCACCCCTATCCCTGCAGCAATCTTACTCCCTGTATATGTACATTTATGCCCTTAAAATTGCAGTCAAAACTTAGTTTTATGATGTGTGATTTTTCCTATCAAATTGTTATTGTTGTCCTGTAAGGGTATTCACATTTCGGTGCACCAAATACCAATGATCATACACGACATAGACACGACCCATATCCCTGCAGCAATCTTACTCCCTGTATATGTGCATATATATCCTAGATCTGTCTATGCCCTTATGATGTGTGATTTTTCTCTATCAAATTGTTGTTTTTCCTGTGAGGGTATTCACATTTCGGTGCACATTTGTTTTTAACATTATTAAGTCGCAATTTGCCAAAGACAGTTCCAAAAGTAGTCTTTATTCGAATATTGGAATTATTCGTCAATGAGATTTAGGTTTTCAAGCAACGACCACTGATTAATTTACTAAATTAGAATAGCTAAAATCAAACTTTAAATAGTTTCCCTCAGACATACATATAGACCAAAAATTATTATTATGTTTTATTTCTTTATTATTCGTGCATTATTGCATTATTAAGACTATTTTTAATATGTCTATAAAATTACTCTTTGGAATGGATATCAGATGTTCGAAATAAATTGTTGATTATAGTTTCTAATATAAATTTGGCTCTTATGACAAATACCTTGTGGGGAAAAGATATGTTCTCCGAAAAGGATTATATATTTAGACTTTATTATACGAAGAGTCACGATAAACATCTTCCAAAATTAGAGAAAAAATGGTTACGAAAATTGTGCATCTTCCAATAAAAAGAATACACTTCCCAGCCAAAGGCGTACGAATATTTATTGGTCTGACTGTACAAGATCCACAAAATATTTATTTATTTATTTTTTAAAGGCAAAACACACTTCCTCTATATGTATTTTTGTTTTATGGCTAAACGTTTCCTGATTTTATTTGTTGCCACGTCTTTTACGTAAAGACATTTTCGACTGTAACCAGAACTGACTCCAATTTTATGGCACAAATATTCGCGTCAAGCTTGCTAAATAATTAGTGTCGACTCTTACAGGGATCTGGACAAGCGACTGGCGGTGGACGACCAAATCTGCGAGAGCGGCTTAAGCGCAAGATGCAAAACCTGCTAAACAGGCAATGTAAGCCGACGAGTGTAGTGTGACTTTCAATAAATTGCTTGCTAATCTTCTCTTCAAACTGTTGACTAATTACCCATTTGTCCATTTCAGATAAAGCCGATAAGCGTGCCGAGATTGAGAAGTCGGAGCGGGAGCGTCAGCTGCAGCAGGAGCGCGAGGATGAGATGCGCGAACTGGCGTTGAAGTTGCGGCGAAGGTGAGTAATCAGTTGTGGGTGGCTTTTGTTTTTTGGGAAAGCCCTCTCACATCTCTTTACTCACAGGCGGCGTGAATTGCGCCACAAATATGGAACGCCCTCCAGTGGGAAACTCTCCGACAGCGACGTGGAATCGGTGGACTCAGAGGCGCCTGCACGCACAACTAAACCAACTTCACGTCGCAGCAGATCGCAAAGTTGTAGTCACAGCCGGAACAGGCGGCAGCGATCCCGTTCGCGAATTCGTCGGAGCAACAGCCGGGCGCAACGGAGGCGCAGATCCCGCAGTGCTAGTGCCACTGCCAGTGCACGGAATCGAAGACAGAGGTCCCGCTCGCGCAGCAGACGCAGCAACAGTCGCATCGAACGTAAACGCCGATCACAAAGTCGCCGTCGCAGCGGCAGTCGCGATCGTCGGCGGTCGCGCAGTCGACGCAGTCAATCCCAGACAAGACGACGGCGCCAACGTGAGCGCAGCCTGGAAAGAAATCGCGAGCGGGAACGCTACAGACAGCAGTATGAGCGCTCGCATGGAGGACGCGAGGAAGCACATGCTCATGCCAGTCATTTCAGTGGTGGTGGAGGAGGAGCAGCTGGTGGACGTGGCGGTGGAGGTAGTGGTGGTAGTAGTGGTAATCGTGGTAGAGTCGTCATTTCCGCGCCACCTAAGCTGAAGAAGCTCGTTGACTATTGAAAACTCACAAAATACTAAAGAATATTATAGGAAGTTGCGAGAAAGATTTATTCACATGCATTGATCATGCCCGCTCAACCTTTCATTGTTTTTGTAGGTATAGGCATATTTTCTATTACGTGTTGAATATGTTTTTATTGCTTGCAAACACTTTAAATTCAAATAAACCCACTTCATTACATCAATTGCAGTGGTTTTTTTTGGAATTGCTATGTATTTGTTGCAAATAAACTGTGACCCGAGCAAAATATAGAAAAGTGTTTCAAAATAAGGCGAGCAATGTTTCATTTTCTGAATTTTATATTTATATATATAAGTTATTTAAAATACCTGTTCTATATCTTCTATATATTTGAAAACCCCTCTACATCGAAATTGGTTGGTTTTTTGTCCCATTTGCGTTTTTTTTTTATAATATAATTTACATAGTTTGCAACTGAATTAATTTAAATGAAAAAACTTAGGAATTTTTAAATATATTTTGATTTTAAATAAACATCATACAAATTGAAACTTTTTAAAAAGTATTGTTTTCTTTGCTTACTCCACTGCAACTAATTTCATTAATTGCGTTTAAACCTACTTTGTTAAAAGACCTTATGGTAAAAAAAGATCCACTCAATTTAATATTAATATTAATATTCTATATTTTCAAGAATACAAGTGAATTATTTGAAATAAAGAAACTAAGTCATCTCAATTTCTATTATAATTTCAAATAAACATCGCACACAGCCAAACTAAATTATTGTTTGAAAGTCAAGTTTAAAATTCTATGCAAATTGAACTAGTACTTAAAAAAGAAAAGGTCTACTCTAATTCAAATACAAAACTTTACCTATCGATAACAGGTCAGAGCGATGAATCGAGCTCTACATACCGCCTATCGACTTCGACATTAACCGGCCAGTGAAATTTGTTTATGTAATTGTGAAACAGCTGAGCTGAGCGTGAGAAACATGTTCGGTTTAACTTTGCGACGCTCCATGAAAGTAAGTGCACAAAAGGTGAATCAACTGCTGAGCACCAGTGGCACATACGTTTACAAAGATACACGTGCAACGATGACACAGGAGCCACAATATCCGCCGATAGAGACGGCGATGAGAAAAGCACTAACAACGCAGCTAAAACCCATTTTCCTCGATGTGAGCAACGAGTCGCCGATGCACAATACACCCAAACAGGCAGAGTCCCATTTTCGGGTGCTTGTTGTCTCAGAGAAGTTCAGCGATCTGACGCTGATAAAGGTTAGTCATTTTGTTGCCAGCTGTGTTTAATTTTCAAAAATGCAAATGTTTGCTTTGCAGCGCCATCGACTGGTCAATGACACCATAAAGACAGCACTGCAGGAGGCGGGATTCGAATTTATGCACGCTCTTTCCATTGAGGCAAAGACGCCGCAGCAATGGCAACCTGAGCAGGAGCCGGAGAAGAGTCCACCCTGTTTGGGCGGCTTTGGCAAGTGATGAAAGGCTGCTAATGAACGGCAAAAATTTTAGTTTATGTACAAAAACTTAAAAGGAATAGAAAAATTATATAAATATAACAAAAAGATAAACAATGTCAGTTTGTCTGTGGCATGGGGAGCAACTCCACCTGCCGGCGGGCAGAGAGGATGACATCGTTGATGCCGACGCCATCGTAGGCAGCGCCACACAGCGACAATGGCAGCTTGTATTTGCCTATGTAATCCCGGATCTGCTGCACTCTGCGCTTGTGGCCCACCGTATATTGGGGAATGCATTTGTGAAGCAGGTGGACGCGACTAAATGTGGGCTCCTCCTTAATGTTCAAGATCTTGCGCACATGCTGCTGGGCCGTGTCGCGCAACTCCTTCTGGCTGGGCTGGTGACCGAACCACTGTTCGAACCACCTGCCGCCCATCATTACGGTGAGGATTGTGTTGCCCGCCATGTCGAAGCAGCAGCTGTCGAAGATTACCCCCAGCACAGGCAACTTTTCCACTGGCGGCACCAGCAGACCAAAGCCATTCTGCTTGAGCAGCTGATCGCTGTTGTATTGCAGATTGACCACAACGACATTCACATAAGGGATCTCGAGCAGTTGGGCACTCAGTGATGGATGCTGCTGCCGCACCAGCGGCGCCAGTTGATATGCCGGCAACGAGCTAACCACATGCGACACGGGCACCTCCGCATTTCGTACACTGAGCCGTGCGCCGTCGCTGCTGAAGTTCAGATTCTGACAGCGACTACTTAGTTGGACGTTCACATCGTGCTCGCCGAGATATTTTCTCAGGGTGCGTGGCAGCTGCTCCAGGCCATCGTCCAGGCTGTACATGGCCCACTTCTCCTGTACCGACTGCTTGTACAAATTGCTCGGTTCATCCATTCGCCTATCAGCATCATTATCATTTTTCTCGTTCTTGTTCAGGCGCGAGTAGAGCACGCCCTTGATGACGCCCCCATACTTTTGCTCCTTTTCGAAAAGACTGTCCATGAGAAAGCGTACGCTAATCTCACGCGCATCTCCGGCACAAATCCCGCAGATCATTGGACTGATCGCATAGTCGGCAATCTCCTTGCCAAATCGGCGCTCGGCAAAGCTATAGATGGATTCATCCTCGTTTTTGGCCACAGTGCCGCCCGTGGTCAAATCATGGAGCAGAGCTCGATAAAGCGGTTTGGTAAACGGCGGCACCGTGCCAATCAGACCCTTCGGACTGTTGGGCAGCATACAGATCTGACCCTTGGCATAGAGCATGCGATTCCTAGCCGCCACATGAGAGCTGCGTATCGGTTTAACCGGCAACTGCAGTTGCTCCACCAACTCCAATGTGTTGGCACCGGACACACCCTTGGGGCGGATTGTGCGAGGTCCACTCTCAAAGATGAAGCCCCGGTCTTTGTGCCATTCTGTGCGTATCCAGCCACCGACACGAGGCGATGCCTCGTAAATTGTTAAAGGTTTGCCAAAGCGGCGCAGCAGATAATAACCGGCGGATAATCCACTGATGCCGCCGCCGAGTACGGCTGTCGTCATTGTGCAATTGGAGTTGGGTTAGGTGCACACCTTTTTGTCGTTTGATACGATTCTGTATTTTGGATATCACCTTGAGTACCAAATCAAGGCAACCTAGTTTTCGGTAGTTATGGATAAAATATTTTGATTCTAGGTTTTTATCCGCAAATTATCGATGCTTCGATTATTATGCCTGTGCTGCCAGTAAGCGATAGTTGTAAGACTTATTTCCCAACCAGGTGGCAGCCCCTATGTTAAATTATAAAGTCCGCTCAACAGCAATTACTCAGCGGAATATTAAGCTTAGAGGGAACTCTCCTCTAGAACAGGATCCTAAGGCGAATTCAACATAAATTTTGAGGCCATCTGGTTATCGGATTAGTGCAACAATGTAGTAATTTCTAATAATATAATAAATCCTAAGTTGGTTTGAATTTCTTTCAGCCTTTCTTAATTTTGGCGAAGTGGGAGAACTGCTCACAGAGTTTGAGTTGTAGTTTCAGCGCAGATAAATTATTGTTATAATTACAGTAGCATCTCGATAATGCAAACTGGTCGTTCTCTATAGACTTACCTTAATCGAAGAATATTTAAGATAATCTTCTTATACAAAAGCTAAAAATTTAATAATTAGATTTGTTAAGAATTCGCCCAAAAGTATGCAACAGTTTTATTTGAATATTTGGTTGAAAAAAGAATTTCCTTGCCTGAAGGCATGAACAATATTACGCATACGCCACGTGAGCGGATCGTCAATAAAGCAAATCACACACACACTCTTACATACACACATACATTGGCGTTCTAGGTGGATTTTGGCGGCAGTTTTAATGAATCATAAGCTCCGCCTGCCGTTGCCAGGCCCCTAGCACTCCGAAAAAGCTCAGAGACGAGCTTTGTCTGCACAGAGCCACGAGTCGTGTTGTTGAGTTGGCAGCGCGCAGAATTGTATACGCTGCTGACGAGAAAGGTTGGTTTCTTTTGGCCTGTGCGCGTCGTTTGTTTGTGTGTCAAAAGTAATGAAAAAAAGTTCCTCAATAAATATATATGTATGTGTGTACATACACACACACACATTCATGCTGTTTTCCCATACACAAATACTGTGAAAGTGAAAAATTTTCAATCTGCGTATGCCAATTAAAGTAAATATTTCCTGGGCAAACATTTAATTTCAAAAGTTAAACGCATTTATAGAAAACAAAAGGTCTTTCAATATTCGTGAAAATCGTGTGTGAGAGAAAAAAAAATAGAAAAATGATTAGTTGTGGTTGTGTGACATATTTATACATATATATTTTTGGACAGGAAATTCAATTAAAATATCTATCGAAAAATTCCTGTGTGTGCATAAAATTTAATATGTGATATAATACAAAACTCAAATTATGAAATCAATTCAACTGATTAACAAAATAAAAAATAAAAAACTATCAAAGGATGCCTAAATTAATTTTTCCTGTTTATTCTGGAGATTCTGGTGCTGCTGCTATTTTTCATTTAAGAGGCACAAGCACGCATATACGCATGGCTACAAAGATACATTCCTTCATACACACATACTTCCAAATACACACATATATATATATATAAATGTATATGTATACGTATTGTGCCAGTTTCATGTTGAATCGCTCAAAAACGAGCACACACACACACAAAAGTTTTGAACGACGATGATGACGACGACGGGCGAGGCGAAAGGACACGATGATAAAGTCGATGGGCAGCCGGAGATATAGTACAGTTATTGTTGTTGCTGTTCTTGTTGCCGAATGAGCTGCTGGCCCCGTTCTAGCCAGGCTTCGTTGTCATCGTCAATGTTATTTTTGTTGTTTCCCACTCGTCGTCGTCGTCTTTCGTTCGTTCGTCGCGCGTTTTGTTGGTATATGTGTGTCAGTCAGTCAGTGCCCGAGCCTATGCGTGTATGTGTGTATATATATATATATATCTCAATATATGTATGTATATAAATATATATATATATATATTTATATACATATATATATGCAGTAGATACCTACAAAGAAATTAAGCCAAATTCGAATCCGAGTTCAATGAGCGCCTTGCCAGGCATTCGCTCTGTTTACATTTCGACTCACAATGGCAACACTGGACGCGCTCACTCACAAACGCACACGCACACAGAGAGATGGTATTTAGCGCAAATTGGCGTACCTAAAACTATATTGTTTGCGCAATTATTATAAATATATGCACTTAAGAAAAAAACAAATATCCCTATGCGGCTTGTTAGTGTATGTATATGTGTGTGTGTATGTGCGTGTGCGAGAGTGTGTGTGTGCACAACTAAAAAGTAGGGCAGTGTGTTTCCGTTTCAACGACAGGCTGCAACAGCGAACTCTTGGAAGCGTTCATTGCCTCGCACACGCTTCACGCGCACAGTTCGTGGCACGCCTGCTTCTGCTTCGTTCGTTCGTTGCCCCGTTGCCAACACTGGCGTCGCATTGTATGCAGCATTCCTCCGTACTGTGAAATCTGTGCAACTTCTGTACGTGTGTGTGTGTGTGGTTTTTGGCCATATTTAAAGAACTTAACTTAGGACAATTGTTAATAATGGGCAACAATAGTAAATCACTTTTTAACAACACTGCTCCTTGAACGCCTAATCGAAATTATTTTGTGCGTTCAACTTGAAACAAAAGCTTCACAAACATTCGGACTACGGTCAAAGCGCATGCGTAAAAAGTCTTAAGAGAATGCGAGTGTTAAAGCGCAAGAGAGAGTCGGTGCAGAGAAAGGGAGAATTAGATGAGAGAGCCGTGCTTTGCGAGTCCTAATAAAAAGTGACGCTCAGCTGCTGTTTTTGCTTTGAAATCTGCTTCGCGTCTTTATTTATTTATTTACCAGGTGCTTTGTCGCTTTACCTGCAGTCGCCCAATTACTATCATTTGTCGTGGGAATTAGAACAGCAAGTGAAATTGTTAAAGCAAAGACAAAATTAATCATTAGTCTGTGCTGTGGAGTGTCCTGCTAGTTAATTAAGCTAAAAACAAACTTGTTAACAAATAAAAAATCCAATAATATTTTGTATGTGTGTGCAAAATAATCATTAAATGAGGCAATAAGTTTTAATTTTCCCTAATCATTTTTACACATAGCAAATCGATTGAACAAAATTATAGCAAGCAAACGCACAATGAAATTAATAACGGTATTCTAAAGTAACAACAACAACTTACAAAAAACCCAATTTATATGAATCGAAATCAATAAAATGATATAACACGCCGTATATAATGAAATAAACGAAAGCAAATCAAACAATTCTCATGTTTACGGCTTAAATAATAGTTTTAACAACTTCAACCAAAAACGACAAAAAGCAAAGCAACAACTACTGTATAAAATACAATAATAAATACAACAAATCGTCTACACATTGATGTGCGATTTGAGCGTGTGAATGTTGGCAGCCCTGGAGCCCTGCCTCGGTGGTTTAGCCTGTACTAGGTAAGTAACTGCGTCCCCCTTTCCCATGCTATATATAAAAACAAAAACAAAAACCATTTTCCCATATAACTGACACACACATAATTTCAAGAAGCGAATATGAAAACGGAGACAAGTAAATCGATTGCGGCTGCTTATTTGGCTCTAATTGCAAGTGAGAAACCCAAATCCAACCAGATACCAAAAACGAAAACGAAACCATATCCAAAACCGAAACATCTAACATGGCCAACTGGTGTCCAAATTGCCAGGAACTACCACCGTTCTATCCGCCAATTTCGCCAAAGGTAAAAACCTTCAATACTTATGTGTGTTGTGTGCAACAACAACAAGCTAGATGTCGTGAAAGCTTAATTCTGCTCGTATATTGGCTATAGACGTGCAATCAAACCAATCAATCAATCCAATCAATCAATCATATGGGGGTCATCATTATTAAAGCAAATCGGACGCGACTTATTCGTGGATAATAGAATATAAATCATTTACAAGAACTGATTCTGATCTCTAATAACAGTTTCAGTGTACGAAAAAGCTTAATAATATCGTTTTAGGGTAAAAATGCAATTATATTCAAAAAAATTACACTTAGAAAAAGAATTTTTCTTTTCAATTTAGAAAATCAAATTAATAAATCACAACAAATTTAAAATATTTAAATAATATTTATTATTATAGAATATTATTTACAAGAAAAAAACAATTTAGGAAACATAAAAAAATATATTTTTTTTAAGTACAGTGAACAATGTTTGGCGCCAAAAGATTAATGATTCTCTAAGCACAAAGGCGAAATTTCCATACGTGTTCGGCAGTTCGCGTGACCTTTTGCGAAGGTGGCACCGCAACTCAAACTGTAATTGTAACAGAAACAGAAATGGACACAAAGCGCCAAACAACAATCAGCTAGCAGCAAGTGGCAAGTGGCAAGCGGCAAACGCCCAAATGGGTCAGCGTAAGCCCTTTGGCCTTGGTAATGTCGCGTCGGCAGCGGTCAGCAATCAGTGGCTACAATCAGCGGGCCAAGTGCGAGCCATAAATTGCTAAAAAAGTCGAAGGGTATTTGTCAACTCGTGTGGCATTTGCAACAATGTCGTCTGTCGTCTCTGTTGGCTCTGTCTGTTCTCTATCTTTTTGTTCTTTTACAATTCTTTTGCTTGCCACCATTTGACGGACATGCGTCAAGTTATCTATCTATTTGTATATAATATGTATGTGTGTATATATCGGCTGGTTTACAAACACGCCCACTCACCATGCCAACGCCTCAAAATCAATAGTTCGCAATGTAAATTATTACCACTTGGTCGTCGTGTGACTTCATCCATTTGATTGCCACCCGGACTGCGCGTTTCTGTCTGACAACCTGAGAAATCGCCTTAGTCTTCGTCCATAATTTATATCGCTCTGTTATCTAAATGCCATGGGTCTGGCTTATTAGTCTCAGCTGGGCGTTGCTCTAGCAAACGCGTATCTAAATTCCAGTTAAGTCACATAAAAAACAGAAGAAAAAAACTGAAGTAGACCAATGTCGCAGACAACATGCTAACTTGAGCAGAAAATAATACAATTTAAATAATTGATTAATATATAAAATTACTCTATGTACAGTGTATAAATATGTGCAAATTGTTGTTTTAAAAAATTCCAGACACATTGTAAATATAGCTAAATTTTAGATACAAATTTATTGTGTTTTAAGTGAGTAATTTGTAATTTGGAAATCTGTAGCTATATTTTTTCGCTCTAAAATACACCTCGTGAAGAGACGATGATAATGATATTTGTTTGTTTATTTATAATTCCGACAGTTGAATGGCAAAATAAGTTTTCATGTCATTATCGTTAACGGCTAGTTTTAAACAAATTTAGTGTGTCAACAATGTAGTCCACAGTTCGATTTTGATTGATTTCAACATAAAATTTACGGCATTTAAAATGTTGATAGTACAAATTAGAAAAACATATATGTATGGAATACACTTAAATAAGTATTTATTTACTTTGTTTATGGTTTTCTTAAACATTTAATTATCATTTCATCATGTCAAGCCGGAATAAATTATTTAAGATAATTATTTAATATCCAATCAAATAAAATTCAATAATTAACAAAATTAAAAAAATACATTAAAGTCGTGTTTTAATTTTTTTCGAATTTCTAATTGAACTTTGATTTTCAAGCATTTTTTTTTATTTTATACGACTTATACTAAAAGTTTTTCTGCGGTTTCAGATAGTTATTATTAAAATTTTACTTATTCATAATGTATATTTTAATAGGTTGTTTTAGTTAAACTGTATAATTTTGTATAATAATTAAAGCAAAACTTTAATTCTTTGATATATTCCACAATATATATTATTAATTTTGCAAATACGTCATCGTGATGTACTTGTGGACATATTTTCATAGCATTTGACAATTTGAAGGTTAACGGCAGTTTAAAAATACGTTTCTAAGTACACGAATTGAAAATATAATTTTTTAATTGGCCAATTGCAATGAAGCGATAAACTTAACCAGCTACTAAGTGTGACACATATAATAGAAACTATAACTAAAAATAAATAAAATGCACGTTGCTGCTGCCGCTGATGATGATGAGCAATTAAGGCAACTAAAAATGCATAGTTATGGCGGGCATATGAACTAACTGGGCCAACATGATTATGGCAACGATGGGTGAGTGGGCGGTTGGTTGTTGTTGGTCTATAGCCGCAGGAAATAGCAAACAAAGCGCGTAAATTATGAAACGACAGCTAACTGGCAACATGGCGTGACTGGGCTGAGTTTATCCGAGTTAACCTGGTCGGTGTGCTCTGTTGGCCGTTAACCGTTAACCGTTAGCCGTTTGCTAGGCGACACAATAAGGGATTGCAAAATTTGTGTGTGTTTGTGTTTGCTTAGAGCTGAGCTGCCACTGAGCGGGCAGTAAAACAAAGAGAACTCATATTTTATTTATTTATATTTGCCCCGTTGTTGTTCTTGCTGTAATAATAATTCATTGTTGCCAACACACGCATACACAAAGGCACACACACACACACACGCAGAGGTAAACAGCTCTATTGTACATACAATCTTATACACTTCCCCAAGCTGTTATTACTTTCCGATAAGTTTAAAAGACTACTTTCATATAAAAAATAATTTTAAATGAATAATTTGATTAAATAAATTACATGAAAATAAGGCTTAATTTGAAAACAAGAAACTAGGATTAAAAATTAATTTTCTAAGCTTTTGTAATACTATGAGTCAAATATTAAATATCTATTAATTAAAATATACAACAAAGGTAGCCTAATGTTGATTGATAATTAACGCAAAATTAAAACCAAAGAAATTTTTAATTAGACAAAGAGCTCGGAAAAAGTGCCCAATTCATATTCAAATATTTTTTTTTACAACGTTAAGCATTGAACTTATTTTAAAGTATATAAATATATATTCAACGTTTGTTTAATTTACTTCATTTTTTTATTTCATTCCCTTTTTTTTTTTAAATAAATGATTGGTATTTATAAATCAGACGAAATATAATTTTGTTTTGTTTTTTTTTTACCATTAAAGAGGTATTCAATTTAAATATTTAACCACTTATAACTAATTGTTAAATGCAAAGTTGACTGTGACTAAATATAGAGTATGCCAGGTGCGGTTTAGATCAATATTAGATATTCTTTAACTTTTCGTGGCATTTAATTAAATTCAAGTTTGTCGCCTGCGTTGACAATTTTCGCGGTCATCCAACGAGAGAGAGAGAGAAAGAGAGAGAGACAGAGGGAGAGTGTGCTAGCGTCAGGAGATAGTAGCAGTTGGGCAGCTGAGAAGTCATCGGCGGCGGCGTTAGACACCTCCTCATCGCTATCGTCGCACTACGCAAAAGAGCCCGTTCATTTTCAGTTGGTGCGCGGCTTTGGTGCTGTTCGCTTGATGCCTCCTTTTTTTGTTTGGCTAACTTTGGTCGTGCGTGTTTCGAGTTTATGAGTGTGTGTGTGTATGCGACAAATGCAAATTTCTAATATACATATAGAAATACATATATATAGAATATAGAAATATATGTGTTGCAAGTAGTATACCCAGTGATTCATTGAGTGCGTTGCCCCAGTGGCTCATTATTGAAAAGCGTGCAAAATTCAATCAATTTTAAATTGAAAACAGTGAAATTAGTGCAGGCAACTTGCATTGAGTTGAGACTTGGTCAATGTGCATTGATCATTGATACTTAAGAGTGTATATAGCTCGGTATAAATATATATATTTATATATATATATATAAACATCTGAGTGTACTGGTCTAGTATTGAAAATGTCGCATGGCTAATGCTGACATTTTAAGCAAATTGTCGCCGCGTTCTATGCTCTAGCTGGGTGTGTGTGTGTGTGCATGCCAGTGTGTATGCGTGTGTGTGTTGTCGCGTACATTGCGAGATCACTTTAAAAATAAAAGAACGATTTGTTTGTTGCTATTTTTAAAGGCGTGCCAAGTTTTTGTGCCGTTCGGTTCCGTTCCGTTTCGTCTCATCTCGTCTCGTTGTGGTTCGACGTGTCGGGTCGTGTCGGATCTTTTGGCTCTTTGGTGGCGTCATTGGCCACTTGACCATGTCCAAAGATTGCCAGGGGTCTGCCATATGCACTTGAAACCCCAGCGAAAATCAGTCATACACTTAGTCTCAGTCACAACATAAAATCATAAGATCACATAAATTACAAACATAAAGTGTATATACAACAAATATATATATTTATATTATAAAGATATTTATAGCAATGTAAGCCAATGAAATGGCAAACGGATTGATCGGCACAAATATCAGTGTATTGACAAATGTAAGCAATGATATCAATATTGTATACAATTAGTCTTTTGCTTATATTTGACATTTCATATAATTTCTGGTAGTACCATGTAATTTTCAAAGCATCCGAAATTAAGTATATAAATATTTATGGCCAAAACTATGCCGTTCAGAACTAATATTTTTGTTTACATTCGCGATGCAAACTTGAGCCAAAAATTGTGCTCATTTTAAATGTCAAACGTGACGTGTGTGTAATATATATATACATGTTTTCAGATAAATACATACAAATGCATATATAAATACATACATACATAGAATTACTTACGTAGCTAAAAACATGTGAATAAAGGGTTGTTGCATAGTGCTCAAAAACTAGTTATTTATGTTATTAATGCAAATAGTTAATTGAGTTGATTATCAATACTAATAAATATTTTTATATACATTTCACAGGGGATGTCGGGGTGTGATCAAAGCACTGTCGAATCATTGGCCGATGATCCAACAGATTCACCATTCGATGCCGATGATTGTCTCAAAGTTCGCAAATATTGGTGTTTCCTGCTATCCAGCATATTCACATTCCTTGCTGGCCTGCTTATTGTGCTGCTATGGCGTGCATTTGCATTCATCTGCTGCCGCAAGGAGCCGGATCTGGGACCCAACGATCCCAAACAGAAGGAGCAGAAGGCGTCACGCAACAAACAGGAGTTCGAGGGAACATTTATGACAGAAGCAAAAGACTGGGCTGGAGAGCTTATCTCGGGTCAAACAACAACTGGTCGAATTTTGGTATGTTACACTCAAGATTCGATAAAACATTCCACTCTGATCCAAGTAGCAATTTACAACAAACCATATTGGATGCACTCAGAAAAAATCGCTTATAAAACTAATTTTTAAATGTTTGAAACCATTTTTATACTATAAATAGTCTTAGCTGCCACAAACCAACGTTATGGGATTTATTTCTACATATGAAAACTATTTTATTTTGTAAGAAATATATAGGTTCTAATTATAGAAATGCAAACATTCCCTATAAATTCAAAAATGAAATTACAAAATCACTTTCCAAATCCCAAATATCAAAATTATGACAGCATAATTAAATTTGCTTGAGTGTAAAATTCCCCTCAAAGTGCATTTGAGTTGCTTACTCAGTTGGCGACTTGCGTGTAAAATGAAACATTTACATTTTATTGTGCCACATTACGCTGCTCTTACTGTTGGTTGCATGTCAACATCGGAAGCAGCAAAGTAAATCAACAATTTCCATGTACCACAAATGCTCAAAAGCCAATTTGATTTAGTACCCTGAGAATGCCACCCATTTTGGTCAGGGGAGTTATATGTTACCCAACTGCTTACTTGAAAATAAACATATGTGCTGATAAGTAATTCTAGACTTGAGTAAACAGAGATATTTCAATATTATGCATATGTCACTTTATGCAGCCATCTATTAAATGTGAATGCTTAAGTCCAAAGTTACTAAAGGGATTTTATTTGAGGCATTTACCGGCGTTGCATGACAATCGCTTGAAGTCGCCGACTCTTTTGGTTGAGGCATATTTTTTTATTTGGGGCATACTAATATTAATTTCGTAATTATTCATTTCTTTCGTGAGGCACGATTTATTATTTGCAAATTAACAAAGTAACAGAGCGACACAGTTTGAGGTCTTAAGATGCCAACGGGTATACTTAAAGTATTTAATTTACTTTACTTTTTAAGGTTGAAATATTTTAATGGATTAACTCTTCACGTAAATATATGCGAAAATATTTAAGTGGCTTACTTCTTAGATATAGTTGAAATATTACTAAAACCTAAATTATTGACTTACAACTAAATGCCACATAAGTAAAAGAATACTCGATAAATTTAAAGTGAAAATTGTTTGATGGAATTCAAAATATATTAACATTGCTACATAAATAATTATATATTTCAAATATGAGGCGATCAGGCATGACTTCATGGCTGGTAAAATACATTTATTTGAATCGAATTAAATTTAGTTTAAGAAAGCGGAAAAACATCTGGATAATGATGTTAATGTCTCACAAATATTGAAATTTTCTATTTGATTTGGTGCTGATATAATTGTACTAACAAGTCAGAGCAGTTTCAAATATTTCTAATCACTTTTCAAAAAGTCTGTTGAGCATAGAAATTAAAGCGTTGTTTCTATTTTTGCTACAAAACATTTTCAGTATTAAAATGGCTTATTTTACTTAAATAACAGAAATTTTATGAATTTAATATTATTCACATGATATAAGTAAATAGTAGCAATAAAACAAGTAACTGCTGAAGAGTGCTTTAATAAACTTCTGTTTTTTTATACTTGTATAGAATACTTTTTTTTTTTTAAATCTACTGACTAGCTTGCCAAATAATTCTTTTTAACTTATATTATAGTTATAGTACGAATTGTTTGTCGCCAGAGCGTGTTCCATTAAATAAGCGTAATTCAACAGATTTAAAAATTGAAGCTAGCTTGCTAAAGCATTCGACATACTTACATGGTTTTTATTATTAAATGACAGTTGACAACAATAGCCTTATGGAAATAATAAATAGCCAACTCACAGCGGTCTATATCTGATATCTGTCTGATAAATTCCGCTGCTTGACGCTGTATGGCATTTTGCCATTACTGTAAACAACGGAAAGAGCAGCTAGTACAAATATCACTAATGCTCATACTCCCAAACCGGCGCAGACATTCTCATCCACGGCGACTGCCATAACAAGCTGGTTTGTGTGCCGCCCATTTATTGATAAATGTTACATGCTCTTTGTTATATATGCAAAATGGCAACAACAACTTTCAGCTATTAACGGGAAACATGGCGAAATGAAGCAAAAAGTAAAGAAACATGTAGGGGTGCTCAAGTCGACAATACTCAACTTGTAGATGGCTTATAACCAGGCCTAAATACAGTCTTATTTGGTGTATATACACTCCTCGCTACTTGAATAAGATACCCTTTAAATCTGTTTTACAGCAGGCATGCCAGAGACTTCATATTATTTTCAATTAAAGTATATTCGATTATTGAAATTATCCAACTAAATGCGGGGTGTAAGTCTTGCAAAAATTAAATGGAAACTTTTTTAAGGAAAAAACGTTTTAGAAAACTTTAACTATTCAAAATGCAAAAATTCAATGATAAAAATTAAATTGAAGTATTTTAGATTTCACAAATAAGGTTTGATAGTGTATCAATTCACCTTAAAGCAAAAAAAAAAAAAACGGAAAGAAAACATTCGATTTTATAAACAATATTGTATATCAGAACAGACATTAATTCTTAAAAAGCTTTATATACTTTTCACTTTATGAAATGGTTAAATGATTTATAAAACACTTTTCTCCATATTGCTTAGGGCATAAGAATGACATTGAACTATGTGAAAATATGCAATTAAAGAAACTATTTTTAAGTTTAAAGAAAGAAATGTTTTTGGTCTATTGCATTTTTTTTATAATTCTTACGGAGTTATTTCCTTCGGATATATGGATACATATGTACACAACTTTTCTCATGGATACAGGGTATACAAAATACAATCTATGTGCCACAACAAAATAACAGTAAATATTGTGGGCGATTGCCAGGCAAATGCCAAAGAAAATCGATAAAAAACTTGCACGTGTCACTTTACTGTTACCAGGACCCACAACAAAGATAGAAGCCAGAAAACGAAAGCTCAAAAAAAGCGAAAGAGAGAGAGAGAGGAAGAGAGTGAGAAAGTGGATGAGATTGCGAGCGGTGTGGGATAAATGTTTATTACCAGGCCTACTGCCAAAGTATGCCAGTTGGCTGGCAGACAGCGGCCAAATGCTTGTTGGCATTGGAGCTGTAGGCCGATTTTTTAGATGCCTTTCTACACGTAGACGGTTTATGAGACCTTTTGGCATTTACTTGGTATCCTATTGTTGTTGTGTTATTTTTGTCATTGCTGGTAATGGATGTCGCATAAATGTATTACAATATGGATTTTTTTTCCCCCGTTTCGACTGTTATACAATCAACATGCATTAAAAGTTGCCTTTTTTAATTGTTAGTTTTCCGTTACCAGTTAGCAGTTGAAGCCAGACATGAAGTGCACTGCACTCCAGTTGGTCGCACTGGGGCTTCATGGTGTATCCCACTGCTAATTGGATTAACATTCTCAAAGCAACGGGATTGCGGATATGGAGCCAAAGCTGCATTTATGGCGGCTTACTGCGTGCCTCGCCGTGTCGCCCATATCCGATTGCACTTGGTCACGCCATAGAGCTCATTTTAGGTGCTGCATTGGATATTGCTAGACTAGCCTGCAACTAACAGATTTAATATGTGTATTTAACTCAAATAAAGATCGCGAATTAATAGATAGATGACTTAATTTAACAGAAACTACAATTTTGACGATAAAAATTGTAGGGAATTTCATGTATCTTTTATCAGGGCTGTATAGTAAATTTGGCTGGCGAACTTAAAAGAATCGATTATACCAAGCATTATTTTACGATCAGAAAGAAAAAGACAATTTATCATTAAAAGTCTACAGCGGGAAAAAATTAATCTTATATTAGAATTCCAATTAAGACCACTTAGAGCAATGCTATTGTTGAAATACCTATATATAATTATAATAAATCAACAAATATAAAGTTCATTTATTAATTAAAAAAAGCAGAATTGTTCTAAAAATAATATTATTATAAATTTATAAAATATACATAACATACGCATAATCAATTTATAAAAATACAAACTGCTACAAACTATTCACATTATAGGTAAAAATAGATAAATTATAGACAAGCCACAATTTTACATTCTATTTTTAAAAAGTGTAGCCTACTTTGAGGCGTCATTAGATACCCGAAGTGGTTAGAAAATAAAACTAAAATCGATAGTTTGGTGATTTGTTTGTTGGGCAAACAAATCGAGTGAAAACATATGTAATAATCTCGACTAGTGAATCAAGTGTTTTTTCTCGAACATTTTGCATTCCATCGAGCAAAAGAGAATTTATTGCTTTTGCTAAAAGAATATTTGAAAGAAAAGAAAAGAAAAGCAATGAAAAAAACACGTGTTTCGCCCACACATCCACTTTGGTTTGTCCGACGTTTCAAGTTCGCGTTGGTGCAGCTGGCGTCTTTGCGCTGCGGATTAAGTGGTTTTTGCCGCCACATCAAACACATTTCGGGTTGAGCTCCCAACTAAGTGATTGACCCAGTTTCTTGCTGATGCCAACAAGAACAAGCCGTAGAAATTTTGTATCATATTTGCAGCCATGCTACGTTTGTCTCTTAGCCATCTTGACCTGGCCTGGCCCGTTTTGCTGCATTGATTACCTTTTCTTGGTGACGTCAGTCTTCAGCTGACTACTGCTGTGTATTATTAAAGCCTTACGTCAGCAAAGGATGCGATTCAGAGATTCTATTTCATTAACGAACAATAGCAATTAATTGAACCTAATGAACTGAAAACGGCGACCCATGGCGCATACGTAATCAGTTAATTCTGCCTTTTCACCCAAGCCTTGGTAAATTTTGCATAAAATTTCTTAAATTACGACTGTTTTCGAGTAGGATTAAGCAATTTTTGCTTAAGTAAAACTGATTTACTGAAAATCAATAATTTAATTAAATTAATAGCTAACAAGAAGAAAAAATATGTTATTTAAACCATATTATGTACTTTTAGTAGTGGTTATTAAGCCTTGAAATATTTTTCACTTTCTTAAGCCTATTGAAGAACCAATTTTAGATTGAAAATGGATAAAATTTCCAACTGCTTGTACTTTGTTTTTTTTCAGCTTTTGCTAAATTTTTGTTCAATTAACTTAAATATCACAATTAATTTTATGTTACGCAACTAACCTTGCTAAGAAAAAAAAATGTAGCAAAACAACAGAAACAATATGCGGCTTAAATAAGCAGTTTGCGTGCGGCGTTTGCCAAAATTAGCTTTCCTTTTATGGTTCGTTTTGTTCGATTATCAAAGCATTTACGTCTACAAGGCAGAGTGGTGGCAATAACCATTAAGCCCATTTAAAATATAAGCAGACTCAATGTGAAAAAGTGGGCCGCCTACAGTTGATTCACCTCAACTGGCCTCTTCCGTTTTGGCAATCAGCCCTGACATTTACCCGGCGCCCAAGTTGTATGTACTTTTCCCACACGAGTGCATTTTAAACAAAAAAGCAGCCACGCCAAAATTACCTTGTAAATATTTCATGATTGCCGTAGATTTATCAACGGAACGCCCTCGACTAATTGCCGCAGTGATGCTGGACCTCGGCCCATGAATCAAATGAGCCGTAAGCAGTGCAGAGCAGGCTCGAGTTCAAGCCGGCTTCAATGCCACAGTGCAATTAAAAATGCATAATCCCATAGAAGTATTTTTTATTTGGTTTTTGAACATTTTATCTGTG
Organism: Drosophila dives; assembly: GCA_035042365.1. Classification (NCBI taxonomy): domain Eukaryota; kingdom Metazoa; phylum Arthropoda; class Insecta; order Diptera; family Drosophilidae; genus Drosophila; species Drosophila dives. The sequence continues at coordinate 3,490,029 of JAWNLJ010000439.1, forward strand.
CCAAAAATTGGCTTTTCCGGCAGAAGCAGCCAAGCCTGTGCAAGTTTTGTTGATATTAAATTCTAGTATTTTAAGTTACTCGTATTAATTATACAAAATATAATCAAAAATATTTTTTAATTTTTGGATACATTATTTTATTTTTTAAATATGATTTTTGCTGGTACTAAGTCATCTTGAAAGAGATTGTACATAAAACCATTCAAGAATTCGACCAAGCTTGAAAATATAAAAATGCTCCAAAGACAGTGTGTTTTGTTGTCGATTGCTTTATTATATAAATTATCTCAAGTCTTAAAAAATTTGTATTTTATCGATATATTAAAAACAGAACCACCAATTCATTTTATAATCGGCTAAGATTGTAAAAACCTATACATAATTTGATAACATAAATTTATAAAGAGATGAAAATAACCTCGTTATTTATAAATACGTATTTAATTTTTAAAAAATGTTATCTATAAATTCTAATGATGATTTTCAAATTATTAATTTGTCTTTCAGGTCGTACTCGTATTTATACTCAGCATTGCATCTCTCATTATATACTTTGTTGATGCATCTAGTGAAGAAGTTGAAAGATGCCAAAAATGGAGTAATAACATTACTCAACAGATCGATCTCGCATTCAATATATTTTTTATGGTTTACTTTTTTATACGAGTAAGTTTCGACACAACACACTATTTATTTTCTCACAATGCAATTGGCTGAGCCATTATTTGATAATCAGTTGATATTTATGTTTACAAATTTTTATAAAAATGATTGTGTTCTTTTTATTAACGATTTTTTTGCAGTTCATAGCGGCGTCCGATAAGCTTTGGTTTATGTTAGAAATGTACAGTTTTGTAGATTATTTTACAATACCCCCGTCCTTCGTATCAATATATTTAGATCGAACATGGATCGGTAAGCGCAAAAAAACACCCCAAATTTTTACTCTAATTATGAAACTCCCAAAAAAAAAAAATAAAAATAAAACAAATTTGATGCATACAAATCGGTTCTAAGATCACAGATTCCCATCTCTCTTGTGTACATTTAAACACATACACACGCACACACATACACACACACATATATATATAAATATATACATGTATATCACATTTACAAGCACGCAAGCGTGAAAGAAATGCTTAATTTTTGATAACTCGATTAAATAGTTAAAGGCGTGCCACGATCGATTTGTATGCATGCAATGTGCTTTACTCTATGTGTGGCAACTTTAATTTGTGTCAATATGTATTATATAAACAGGTCTTCGATTTCTTCGAGCGCTACGTCTCATGACTGTTCCAGATATTTTACAATATTTAAACGTACTAAAAACATCGAGCTCAATACGCTTGGCTCAACTAGTATCAATTTTTATATCCGTGTGGTTAACAGCAGCGGGCATTATACATCTGGTATGTAGACACACACACAAACACACACACACACAGTTAACACATATATACTTTTATACATTTACACACTCTCAGCTATGCGTGACGAGCGTCTTTCCGCCGGCTCTGTGACAGATTTGCAGCTTGTGTCTGAGCCAGTTAAAAGATTACGCATTCGCCTCGTTGCACACTGTTACAGAGCATGTGGCGGAAGGATGTTCGTTACGCTTTTGTTTTTTTTTTTTCGAGTGTCCAATGGTATAATGATTTGAAATGTGCAATGTCGAATAATCGCTGATGCGTAATTTGTCTGCAATTGAAAATTGCAATTGCATTTACTTAAAATTTAGCTGGAAAACTCTGGCGATCCGCTGGATTTTAATAATGCTCATCGTTTATCCTATTGGACCTGTGTCTATTTCCTAATTGTGACCATGTCAACGGTAGGATATGGTGACGTTTACTGTGAGACTGTCTTAGGGAGAACATTTCTCGTGTTCTTTCTGCTCGTCGGCTTGGTAAGTTTTGAACAACAACAACAACATACTTAAACAATCAACAAAAAACTATATATATACCACTTACACATATAGCAAAAAACAATATGTTCTATTCCAACAATATTCAAACTTTCTTTTAGTTTACATAGACAATGATTCTCTCTCTCTCTCTTTCTCTCTCTCTGTGTCTTGCCCAAAATTTACATCGAGGCCCATTGAGTTTAGGCCAAGCAACTGTGGTGTTGGCAGTGCTAAAATGTGTGAATGATTAAAGTTTTGGTTGTTGCCTAATGTACTTAGTAGTACAATTGAGCTAAAAAAACAAAAAACAAAAACTAGCTTAGTGACCAAGTATCCAAGTAACCAAGAGCCTCCAGTACCAGTATCAGTTACCCTTTTGTACCGAGTTTAGCACTTTACATTACTTAACCTCAACCTCGCGTTGTCCCTCTACTATATAAAACATCAAACAACCATAATCCGAATTCTAGCATAAGGATTTATATACAAAAAAAAAATGAAAAACTCTTTATATTTTATTCAATTAATCTTTATAGAATGTATTTAAGAAATATGCTACGTTTATGTAAATACATAGAACGACTTAATAACGCTGCACCAAATTTGATTATGAAAAGTTTACTTTGAGACTCCGTTTCCGTTTCATTTATAAGTTTCATCTAAGTTTTGTTAGCTTTTTCATCACCCAAAAGTAAGCTTAGCGCGTTTCAAAGTGCGGTTTAATTTTTTAGTCACTCTCGATAAATCAATTCTACTTCTTATTACCCCGCACACACAGTGACATCTACATAATTACTCGTACAGCAGCTGGTAGTTGATTCATTTTTAATACAGTTGCATTTTCTGTTCATTTATAATATTTTCGAAACGAATGCATGCTGTTTTCTCTATCTATATTTTTAAAACCTATTTGAATTTTCAATTTGCCTTTGGTTTGGTAAAACAAAAAACTTGTAGACACCAACACTGACACCAAACACCCTAACAACAGGCATAACAAATGAAACAAAACAAAACAAGAAAAAAAGAAGCATTTTAGGAAGACAGGATCCATTTTTACTTAGTATATGCATATATAATCAATGTTTCCTAACTATATCACATGTAAGGTAATAATTCTTTTTGCATGCTCTTATGCTGGCTGGCGCAAATTTGATTTGGCAAAACTAAAAATGCTTTTTAGGTACATTTGTATATTGAGATAAGCTAACAATTAATTAACTAAGTATTAGCCTCCTTTTGGTGTGACTGTCTTGGCCTCACTTCGTACCCACATTAAGCAGATGCAGAAAGTGTTTTTTTCTATCGGAACTTATTGCTAAGACACACTTAAATCACTTAAATCTTAATCAATCAATTACTTTTTGCTAAACAAATTTTGTTAATTTTGCTGTATTCGTATGTGTGGAATATTTTAGGCAATGTTTGCCAGCAGTATACCGGAAATAATTGAACTCGTTGGTAGTGGCAATAAATATGGCGGTGAACTGAAAAGAGAACACGGAAAGAGGTAGTCTATAACATTCCATATGCAATAAATGACATAACAACATCACATTCAATTTGAATAAAAAAAAGAAACATAATTCGTTATAAATAAATATAAATACCTGTAACACAAATACCCAATCAAATAATATGAAGATCTTTATATCTGTAGCAAATCTATACTTGAATGAAGTTTAGGAAATTTTGAATATGTGTAATTTATTCAATCAGCTATTTAAGTTCAGACTATTGTGTTGCTTGAAGTTTATTTTTGAGCAGTGTTCTCTCATATATATTTATCTAACTTCTTATTAACTATATATCTCCAAATATGCAGAATTGAGTCAAAGGACTAGGTGATTTTTTACAATACGATAACTTAGTGTATATCCTTCTTAAGATCGAGAAACAAACTTTCGTAAAACAACAATTGTAATTAGTCGTATTAGCAACACAACAATTATTGATTAGTGATATATTTATAAATATATATATATAGTAAATCAGTTATTAAATTACGTACTTAGTCTGTTACCCTTTGTTTTGTTTTTCATTTACCAAATGGATTTGTATTTTGGTAACTCGCATTCGAAGTTGACTGTCATGCAGAATTTTACTAATATCTTTGTCCTCATCAAATGTAGAGCTGCCAGTCAACTCTGGCTAAAAGCGTCATATTTACTAAGTTTACTTTCTTGTCAATAAGAATATACATATAAACAAAAAAAAAAAAAAACATGTCAATTATTATCATTGCGTGAAGCGCTGATAAATCATACAAGTTATTAAGTATAGTACTTATATTCTATTATAATTTCTCTTAACAACGATATTCCTTTCAATTAGAAACGATGAATACACTTTTTTTTTTCGTCAACAGATTAGTATGTCATATACATATATACATATAATTATAAATATGTTATGTATATGCTACATTTATTTTTTGAGTTTAATTTAATTAGGGTTATTTGTGTATTTGTATTTTGCCTTGATTTATTGGTTTTGTTTCACACATTGGTTTTCAATTAGTTAGCAATTCGTTCTATAAACACTTTGTAGGCGTGTGTTTACATAAAATTTGCCCCGAATTTGCTATCCAATTTTTGTTAATTTTTTTTATATATTTTTAATTTTTTGGTTACAGTTAAGTTACGTTTTGGTTTTTATTTGCCAATGCTTTTAACGTTTTTTGCATTAACACCAGAAGTACAAAACATGCGTTAATCAATTTGAGATAGTTAAAGACTTGTTTTATTCAACCATCTTAAAGCATATATGCAATAATATTAGGCGCATTGTTGTTAACACATATAATTAAAAGCATCGGTCACGCATTGCCAAATAAACAATTTTATCTCAAAGTACACGTTAATATCATATATATTTTCTATTTTGAAGAGAGCAAATATCAGCTATATATTATGCAATAATTCAAATTTACTTCTACTGATCCATAAATATAACAGTTTTGTGTCAGTGTCACCGTAACATATATAGTACATACATTTTGTAAGTCTCCTTTTTTTTAAATCATTTTTCCCCCTTATGGTATTTTTATAAAGACATTTTCCAGATATACAAAGAAATGGCTTACATTCTGACAAGATTAAATGCATGTCTGATTAATATTCAGTGATAATGCCGTTACTCAATTTATTAAATTCTATGTATAAGCAATGTAAGACCTGAAATTATTTTGGAACTTGGCTTTAATCTTTGGCAAGCCGAAGTTTTATTTTTGCTATCGATTTCGAAGGCATACTAAACGTTCAATTTTTAAGGTTTATTTAAGTTCAATCAAACTCATAGCATTTAACATTTAGCACATCACTAGAATTGATAAATATCGCTCTATTTTGTAATTAACAAAAAAAAAAACCACTACAGTACCCCCCAAAAACTAAAAAGTATTCTTAAACCTGTGCTTAGCTGAGAGATGTCGCACATTCCTAGGCAGCCACAGCACTTTTCGTGTACAGCTGTAAATCTGTAAATTAGTAGACCTTAAAGTAAACCAGTAACTACAGTAAATACATTAGATGCGGTAAAAGTGATTATCTTAACGGAGAAAAAAAAAACCAAACTGTATATGTAAACTAATGTACAATTAGATATGTAATACTATTGTGAGAATGCTTTCAAATCTCTGCAAAATGTTGTCATCTGTGTAAATAAGCAAAAATGTTTCGAGTGTTTGATTTGAATGAATGTTTGTATAATGTGTGTGTGTGGTGGGGTGAGATCAATTTGATATTTGAATATTGTTTTCTGTGCTGCGATGTCTGCGTCGTTTTTTTTTTCACGAATTTGTTACTTTCGCGTTTAGCAAATTTTGAGCATTTTTCAATGTTTAAAATCACACCATCCAAAAAAATAAAAAGACCAGCAACAACAAGTTAGCTAAATCCTTAAACTGCAATTGTAACTGAAACTGAACTATTTTGGCACTTCTCTATATTCTAAATGTGTATGTGTGTTGTTGAATTTAGGCTGTGTTCGCTAGTTGGATACCAGAAATCACTGAACTGGCTGCCCAGAGAAGCAAATATGGTGGAACATATAGCAAGGATCCTAGAAAAAGGTACACGAACATATTGCTGGCTGTACCACAAAAAAAAGAACAAAATAAATACAAAAAAAAAAAAAATAGTCAAAAATAAAAACAAATAAAAACCAAATAACAACAAGAACACCAAAAAGATGAATTACAAGAAAATATAAAGCAACAATCGCTACAATCGAATTAACCTGATTTCTCTTAAATTGCATTCTTACTAAAAAAAACTTCAGAAAATGAACATCCTTTTAAAAAATACCTTTGTTATTATTTCTTAATTGCTTTTTTTTCTATTGATTAATTTCATTTATACTTTATTTTTGTTCATTTGTTATTTGACGCCACTTGAATTTGCATAAAAATGCTCACATATTTTGCTATGAAACTCTGCTCAGCAACTGCACTCAAAACAGTTGAAAAGCAACATAAAAATACCGACAAATCTTAAACCACAAAAAACAGTTGCCAGCAGCTTAAATTGATTTTAACTATTGCTTATAAGCAACTCGATTAAAGACTAGATCAAGAAATAATACATATATACGAATTCCCAAAAGGCATTGGTTTCTTGGTGGCATGTGTAAAGAGGAGAGAAAAATTTCAACTCTCTTAAGTTAAATAAGTAAAGAAAAATGAGGCTAAAACTTAAATGTGTAATTTATTTTTCAAAACCTTCTGTAAATTATGTTGTCGTTGTATTTACCACACATAAACATGCTAAATACAAATTATACATTTTTTTTGTTACAACTTGGCTTACTTTTAATTCACTTTTTTTTTTGCGTGCGAATCCTTAGGCTTAGTGTTAGTTTAAAAATAAATACTCGACTTAAATCGATATTGATTGCAAAATTGAATGCGCGGTAATTAAATGTTAAACCATGATGCATATTCGATTTGTGATGTTGAAAGTAAAGTAGCGCCTGGCGGGTATGCAACATATTTTTTGCTTCCACATTTTCAAATGTGCAGCACGGCATTTCCTTTCACACATTATAACAACAGCTAACTCATTATCAGTTACTGCTACTGCTACTACCGACTTAAAAACAATTATCTACTATACTTAAGTGTATGTAGTTTTCCTTTTAAAAGTAAAATTTATTGATTTTGTTGTTATTATTGCTGCATAACTCAGAGCATGCATCTTTCGGCATTGGTAGCATAATTTCGAAATTGATTGCAAACAAGCCAACACAGCAAACAAAAACACAAATGCACACACAAACAAACACACACACACACATACACACACACACACAAAGCTAAACATAAATAATTTTCTTAATTCGTTTCGTTCGGAGAATAATTTACAGAAGGGTTTGAATTAGTTTCGTGTGAGTGCAGTGAACACAATGCACAGAAATCGATGAATTTTGGCACAGAAATCGTTGAACTTTATCTGCCTGGTCTTTTGCTTAAGAGCCATGTAAAATAAAATGTTCTCTTTAAAAATGTTTTGTTACAATTTATTTGACAAACTATTATAATAAAACTTGCTCAATTTTTGTTTTGATAAGTTACAAATTGAATTTTCCGTGTATTTTTAATGTGAAACTCACATTAGGATTTAATTTTGTCCCATTTTTAGTTTGCAAAGTGTCACTTCGCGAGTTTTTATGCAACTTCAGCAGAGTCAATTTATAACAAATTGGTTTTGTTTATAGTTTTAGTTTCCCCGCTGAAATGCTTCGAACCAAATGGCTTTTTACTAAGTTTGGTTTTTGAATTTACAAAAAAAAAATAATAACAATAATAATATTAAAAAAATGCATAACATTGAGTTGTTTGTTGGTTTGTTTGTTGGATCACACACCAAGTTGCTGTTTAAGTTCTGTATTGATTTTAACTATTAACATACCTCTTTATTCCAATTTTGTACAAGTTTTATAATTCTACTTAAATACATACATAAACAAATGCAGTAGATACGTTTTTGCAATTTTATCCACAACCTACTACATATTATATTGAATTCACTTGTAATTACATACATACTACATACTAAACTAAAATACTACATAATTATATGGTATAAACCAAGCCATACGAAAAACATATAACACACAATTTAACTATTTAATAATCTCTAATTAATTAAAGTCGTTAATTTGCTTGCACCTACTTAGTATGCCGCAGCCACGCATAAACGAGTAAAAATGAAAAAAAAATGAAAAATATCCGCGTTGCAAAATTTCTCAATGATTTAATTAAGACAAAACAACAATTTTCTTTGTTATTCAGTAATCAGTAATCAGTTGCAGTATCTGTGTAATCGTTATCAATATCAGCATCATGAATACATTTGAAACTCTTTCCCGATACCCCCCCCAAAAAAATAAGTCTAGACTCTCACGCACACTAACCAGATACAAAGATACAAAAAATTTTATTTGTTAATAAAAAACACACAGACAAAAACCTATCTCATAGAGCCACCGTATTTTGTTGTAGTTGTAGTTTTGCAACAAATACTGTTGTCAATATAGTCAAATTAGTCTAGCCTATAGTCAATAGGTGCTAAAGCCCAGACCCAACATCAAGCTAAGGTCAATATCGATTTGTATTGATGTGTGTGTGTGTGTACTTGGCACCAATTTTCTTACAGATAATTACTTAAGACAACTCCTGATATGATACATACATATATACACGTATATGCTCGTGTACAATTATCGATTTTTAATTTAATAATCTACTTTATATATTTATATATATATATATATATATATATATATATATATATATAAATATAATTATTTACTAGCCAACACGTACCCCCAAGAAATCGAACGCCAACTGCAAAATTTGTATAATACACACAAGTGTTACCTATTAATCTTTTCAAACAAAAAAAAAATACCACATAAAAACAATAATTAGCTGCAGACTGTTGAAATTGTTGGTTGATTTGTGAAGAAAGTAAGAAAATATTCTTTTATTTCAATTTTAGTTCAATTCAACTCATTTTCGATACGATGTTTCCATTTTATGTTTCCTACGTTAGTTTTATGATTTCGAACATTTAGATGCTTCAGTTTCTACAACAATAAAATCTGGCGTTATCAAAAAAAGAGAAAAAGAAATATATCAATATGCAGCAGCAATAAAAATGAACAACAACCAGAACAATTCTTACTTTCAGCAGGCAAAACTCGTCTCGTCAACGTCGTCGAACTACTTAGGATTATTTTGAAGGGCATAAATATTATTACATACATATGTATGAGTATGTATGTCTGCCAGTCGGTATATTCCTCTCTGTCTCTCTGTGTCTAGGCTCCCTCGCGTTCTCTGAATTCCGTCATACTAAATTGTATATGATTTTTGTTTTATTTCTATCAACATAAAAAAAAAATTGTATTCGAAAATACTTCACTATCATTATCTTTCATACTGTATACAGGCGATTTTTGCAAGTTGTATACCTGAGATTATAGACTTGATTGGAACAAGAGCCAAATATGGGGGCACATTAAAAAATGAAAAAGGGCGAAGGTGAGACAAACTAAATTTTCTTACAATCAACAGACAAATAAATAATCAAAAACTGATTTTTAAAATATTAAAAAAAAAAAACAACCAACCAGACTACTTACTACCACAAAAAAACCAAACATAAATTTAAGTCAACAAAATGTTTAAATCACTCAAAGCGTACCTAAAATTAACTAAAATCTTATTTTCTGACGATATAAACACCAAATCAAAATGAAATTTCTACAAGTGAGAAAGCAATGAATAAAATATACAAAATTAAAAAAAAAACAACAACAAATTTTAAGTCGAAGAGAAAAAATCAAATACCATAAAATTGTGCAGTATTTACTTTTACTTTGCGCTTCATTCATACGAATCCTTTTCGAGTGAAAATGTATTTGAAATTTGATTTTGATTTCTAAAAACATTAACCAACTACAACAACATACTAACGTATTTACATATATATTTATATATGTATATATAAGCACCATATACACAAAGAGCCCAACACACATACAACACAAATAAAAGCCTCACAAAACACGGCCGACTAATCAGCATAGCCAAAAGCTAGCAGAAGCAATTTACATATTACTCATACGTCCCGAGTGCCTGCTTAGTCAGAGACGGTGCAACACAACATTTGAACAACCCAAATCAATAACCAATCAATCACAAAACTCAAACTCAAAACCGAATTCAGAACATTCGATCGATCAAACACACATACACATAAAAAAAATATCCTCAAATACAACAAGCCACACAAGAAAATTAAACAAAATTACAAATGCAAAAGCAAGAATCAACAAGAAATTTAACACAGAAAAATGTATGTTTTAAATTTTAGTTCTCAACAACTCATTTTGGGTTCTGGCTTTGTGTTTTAATTTTCTCCGTTTTTTTTTTTCTTTGCTTACTTTATTGACTTGATTTCGAATTAAATGTGTCGCCTACTCTACGTAGTCTGACACGATTATAAGTGTCAATTATAGTTGACAAAGTTGAGGCATTTTATTTAATTTTTTGGAAGAGCTCGCCACATCAATATTGATTTACTGATTTCTTATATATTTGGTTTGGATTGGCATTTTTGAGAACTATTGAAACCTAATTCCAAAAACTGTATCGTACCTTAAACTGTTCTGAGTGTATAATGTGCGTACTACCAAATTTATCTTGTTGTAAGTTTAAAAAATTCTTATTGAACGCCAAATTATCAATCTACTCTTCTGCTACTTTCTGCTCTTTATAAATACATAATTATATATATCTTGCTATAAATTTGTTATATTTCCTTTTTAGTTTATTAGTTTCTCAGCGCTTTTTCTCGGCGCAGGTGTTGCACGTTTTCAGTTCCCTTTTCGGTTGAATTAAAAAAAAATTGTCTATCTATGCAGCTAAAAAAAAATTATATATATTCTTTACATGGGGGTCTGGTGGGGCAGTAAAAAACTAACGATTGGCAAAACTATAAATGAAAAGCAATAGCTGAAAATAAAATAGTTTCTTTGATTTAATTCGTTTTGTATGCCATCATCTAGTCATTTTGCATTGTATTAGCCCTTGAAGAAACAGTGATTGGTGTTTAATATTGTGTTACATATTCGTAATTGTCTATATAGTCCTTGATATCGAAGTCGTAAAACGTATATATATATGTATATTATGCAATCAAATTTTAAGCGATCAAACATTCAACGGTAAAAATGCATATTATAATATTCCATAAAACAATTATTATACGTAAATATTAGAAATGCATAAAACAATGTACACACACATAATTTCATTTGTCAAATGGTTAAAAATAAATATAAATATTTTGAAGAAATGTACTTGTAAATAATCCATATGTTATTGAAGATTTGAAATTAAAAGCTAAAATAATGTTATATAATAATATAATAAATAATTATATAATTATCTTTTTGGCTAGTCTTCTAGGAAAGCGACTCTATAAAAGAGTCATTTTATTTTTATTAATGTCCAGCCATGCATTTAAATTGTTTTTCAATCATGTGGCAATAGCTAAATGAAATTTGTGTGTGTTACATATATTTTAATAAATAAAAGTTAAGCTAAAGAAGCTCATATATATACAAACCATATACTACTTTCACTCTCTGTCTATCCGACTGTCTCTTTTTCTGTCAGTTATCAGCTACTACTTATCAATGTTGTAGTTCTTGAGAAATTTGTATTTATATCTTCCGCAATATACTCGATTTCATAAATAATACAAAACCTAATTGTAATTGTTAATTTCGTATCTTTTTGGTTGTTATTATTGTAATTATGGTTTCTCAATGCTCTATTACTATTCTATTCTATTCTATTCTATTCTATTCTACAAAACATCAATAAAACATGGTACAATCAATAAATATACGAATTGGCGCATATAACAAGACCGTACAGAATTAAAGATAAACATTAATCACATACTTATGTAACCAAGAATTATTATCTATAAAATCTCAACTTTATTAGTGTTGTGTCTGGATGCGATAAAGTATTAAAATAAATCGAATCCAAGTGAAACCAAGTGAATTGGATTGATTCGACTGACGCCATTTGTCATCTAGATGATTTTTCCTTACACTTTGGATCTTTTAGTGGACGTGTAGTAATCAGATCAAAGTGTAATTGCTTAGGATGTCGTTGATTTAGTTTTGTGTAAAAAAATCCTCGTCGTATGAGATCAATGGTTTAACACTTACTGTATGGAAAGCCTTAAGCCTTAGGTGAGTCCAGTTTCAGGAATCAAGCGACTTACTTGGAAAGTTTGACCGCAAAATGATACACAATCCGTAATCAAAACACATACCCGATACCGTTTCCACAACTGTTTCCGATTCCTTCCAAAACATACACATTATGCTCTTATTCTGTTATTTTTTCAAAAACTCTCAACTTCCTACACGTTTTCAAAAGCTCATTTATTTTTATTTTTTATTACTTTTCACCTAGCCACAAACATTTATACCATTCATGGCACATATAGGATTCATCTGAAAGCAAATCAATATTTTTTTGTAAATGGAATTTATTTGTTATTAACATACATGTGTGGAACACATGAGTCGTATTTAAATATATCAAAAATGAATAGAATAAAAATGAAATAATAAAAATGCGTGGCCAGGCATCAAAACTTTTAACTTTTCACGGAACTTGTTAATTTCAATAATTAAGATCAAATTATATTCTAAAAACAGCAAACGACAATATTCTAAAAACTCAGCACATTTTTATTAAAGCAAATGTTATTGCAATTTAGCATTAGAGTTAGTTAATTTGCCTGCGAACACAAATTTAATACAACTTTTTTCAAACACCAATATCTTTGACACTGTAGTTGATAATTCACCCAATTAGTTTATAGCGATGCATCCACTTAATCTTATATTGTTAATTTTATTTACAAACATATCGAAGACAACAAAACACATGGTAAAAAATAGTATTAGTGAGTTTAAACACGAATAGATTCATTAAGTGTAATTATATTCGACTTCTATTCGAAACAATTATATATTCTGTGCATTTTAAAGTTCTTAAGTGACTTTAACTGACTTTGCATTTGAATATTTTGCTTACGGAAAAGAAGGCAACCTTAATTTTGGGGTTTTAATAAGTCGAAATAATTATTAATTTCAAGTTGATTCTTCAAGTGCATTTTTGTGCTTTTATATGGAATTTGTATATGAATCTCAACGAATGTTTTTTTGAAGGATCGTAATGTGCCAAAAGTATGTTGATTGCTAAATTGAGGCAATCTGTGTAATGCAAATAAATATATGTCAGTATAAGACAAATCACACATACATACACACATATCTCGATTATGTTGATATGAAGTGGATAAAAATCTCATGATAAGAAAACACAACAATAACACACACACTGAATGCATGTTTTCACTGTTGCACCCTAAGATTAATAGGATTGAGTATGCCTGCCCGATTGCCTGATTGCATGCCTGTATTAATCGTATATGTAGAATACTGATATATATATATATCTTTATATATAAAACACTGTAGACAATGATTGGAATGAGAGTAGTTATTTAAAATGCAATTCCATACTCTGTATATACAGCTGAAACAACAACAAAAAGATAACTAAATTAATTTAAGTATATACAAAGATTTGGTAATTGTTGATGCTTTATACGATGCATGTAAGTTGATTATTGCCAACGGTGTGCGTAGCTATTTTTTTTTATTTAGTAATATATTTTTAGTTTACCTTTTTGTTTGACTTGTCGAATACAACTGCAAAGCTATTAAAAGCAATTTTGCACAAGTATGTATATATTTTATTTTTATTTTTCTTGTCGTTTTTTTGTTTTAAATTTCTTACCTTTACTTTTTGTTCAAAGAGATTTCTGGGGTAGCAGACTAAATTCATGCATATTGCAGTAATTTTTTATTTATTATTTTCATTTTTTTTTTTTTGTGTCAATTTGTATAATTTTCGTATTTTAATTTTATGAAAATACAATGTAATTTATAATTATAATACTGTTTACTGTTTTAACTACAAAATAACACTGACAAGTTATAATAGTAATCATAATGAAAACAAATCAGTTGATAACCAATAAAAATGATATGAAAATATTAATATATAAATAAATAATAAAAAAAAATATATATACACTCAGTACATAACACTTACACACAAACACACACATTCATAAAAAAATACAAACATTAAAAATGCGCTTTATAATTGATATATTAACTTTAAAGCTGGTTTCCAGTTCACTTCAACAGATCTTGTATAATTTGTTAAAATGAAAAAGGCCAAATATTCTGCCGAATAAAAATTAATTCAACTATTTTACACATATTTAAAATTTTTTTCAAATTGTTGCAATGTTTGCCACAGGTTTCCACTGCGCTACTGCACACACACATACACACACATACACTACACACACATGCGCACACACGATGACATCAACATGCATATACACCTAAACATTAAAATCTGCACACTAACACACTGATACAGCTAAAAAAAACATGAGACATGTACACGGCTTACTGCATCCCACACTTAGGTTAAGCCAAACTGTTGCTTTGAATACATACATTGACATTTTTAAAGTGATTTCACTAATATATTTCTCTTTATTATATAAAAACACAAAACACGTTCGCAGACATATTGTGGTATGCGGTCATATAACATACGAATCCGTGTCGCATTTCCTGAAGGACTTTCTCCACGAAGATCGTGAAGATGTCGATGTCGAAGTAGTCTTTTTACATCGGTAAGTTATCATCAGCAATACTTGGATAAATCCATTCTTCTATAACATTAAGAACTTGTCTTATCAATTTGTTCCTTTGATTATGTACACATTTATTTTTGTAATATTTATTGTACTCAATGACATATGTATAATTTCATTGAAATCAGCAATGACAAATACAAATTTAGTGCAGTATTTAAGCAGAAATGTATTGCAGCAAGCAAGTGCCCCTAAAAGTGTGCTATGCGAAATGGTTTTTTTGATTGTGCTAATTGCTTGCTGCTTTATATAGTTAAAGATCTCAGTCAATTAAGTTTATAATAATAATAATTAGTGAAAGCACTTACTTTAAGTATTTGCATTATTGTCGCATTAGTTACTAGTTACTGCAAAAATGCAAATTGTTTGATTTCTTTAACATATACGTGTAAATTTGATTTACATAATTAATTAATATTAAACTCAACTATATATACAATAAATGAACGTAATGTAAAACCAAACAGCAAAGAGCCTGACCTGGAGCTAGAGGGACTGCTGAAGCGTCACTATACAACAGTGGCGTTTTTTCAGGGCACTATGATGAACGCAGTCGATCTGGAACGAGTCAAGGTACACAAATACACTTCAAGGAGCAAAACTTAAACATGTTCACATTGAGAGACACAGAACCACAGACACATACATACATACACACTCACACACATACAGTACTATAAATAGCAAAACACTTACACAAAGATACTGAATTAACTGGTCGATTGTGTTTTTTATAATGAGGCTGAGCAAAAAATAGCTTTAACACAAAATCGCGTTACATTGTGAATGTTTCTTAAAACTGTATGTTTGTGTACATACATAAATAGGCTTTAGTCCGCGGTGCGACCACATATAATATATACATACATATATAGTTAGCAGCGATCGGCTGGCAGCAATATGCAAAACTAGTGCTTCACCTCAAGTCCCTTAGTTCGATGGGCCAATTTGCCAGCTCACAGCCACTCCCAATTCTCAAAATTTGCTCGTTCTCACTCTTTACTCTTTTGTAATATGAATTTGGTTTCTTGCAATTTTTCCTCAATATTTTGTTTGATTGATATTTAAGTTAATTATACATTCGTCAGTTACTTGCAACGGAGACAAAAAGAGACAAGGATACAATTAGTTATGCTGCAAGCTAACTGCCACTTTTGGATGCTGTTCTACCCCTTTTCAGATATTGCTCATTTTCTATTTTTTTTATAATTACAAATTCTTTTTATTTTAATATTTGTTCAATCCTTATGAGAATACTTTGTAATCGATTTCTTAAACACTTAATTTCACAATTTTCGATATCTACAATAAATTTATAGTAATTTTTCAATTTGTTCACGTTGGCTTTAAGTAATACTAATAACCTGCTCAATGGAATGTCCTCTTAGCTGAAATTTTATTCAAGTTTGAATTTTGTATTCTATAATTTATTGATTATTTTCTAAATTAGATAAATTCAAATTAATATATATATATTTATATATATTACATTTTGCATAGTATAAGATTCAAACTTTTCAAATATATATATATATTTTCTTATTTCTTGAGTCGCAGCACCTTTTGCTTTTTAATTAAAGTACTTTTGTACTTTTGTATTATATGAATTTTCGAGCATTTCTCGTATCCACAAAACTTATTTAGATAAGAATCTTTATTTGCGCAGCACAATTAGAAAACTACATATGATAATAATATTACTGTAATAACTTTAATATGTTCCGATTAGACTTAAGTTTTCATATCTATATGTATGTAATAACTAAAACTTGAGATATTACATATATGTTTGAACACTAGAATATATATTTTATTAGTTATCTACGAGAGCTCACATATTTTAGTAGTTAAGCCTAGATTATAGATTAGACAATTTTAAGTCTATCCAATCCACCTTATTAGGAATAAACATTTTATAAATACTGTATACATATTCTTGTACATAAATTTTTATTTCACGTTATATTAATTTTGGATTATTCATAGACTATTTCGCCGTTCGCACAGTTGATTTGACCAAGCACTATAATTTTTGCATTATTTTTCTTTTTCATTTGCATATTCCAACTGCACAATTATTAAAAAATGTGTATTTACCCAATTGTGTTATTACCCAACACACTGAAAACTTATGGTTTGAATACAACCCAATTTTCCCAAAAAAAAAAAAAAACTGTGTACATTGGAACATAAAAATAACACCAAACTACTCTAAAAACTTTGTATAATTTTTCCAAAACAAAATAAAATGTTCGTCAAAATACTATTTAAAAAAAAAAAAAAAATTCAAAAGTAAACCACCCGATTTGGAACTTGAGGGTTTGTTCAAACGTCATTTTACCACCGTGGAGTTCTTCCAAGGAACCATTATGAATCCGATTGATCTGCAAAGGGTTAAGGTAAAACAATTTTTTATTTTATATGTTTCTCTATGTTTTTTTTTTTGTTTATTTTATCATTTTGAGAATTTTGTTGTCGTTTTCATTTGTGCGTGTTTGCCCAAACTTCAACTACTTAAACCAAACCCGACAAATTGTTAACATACTTACACACTTACCATAACGAACGCTCTTACAAATATACCAACTACTCATATACATATATATATATATATATATATATTTTATTGTATATATATGTGTATGTAATTGTATACCATGTACTCAATATGTATTTATGTAATGTTTATAAATGTATGTATGTAAATCATAGCTATAAATGTGCTCATTATTCATTGTCGCCTTCTCTATCCTGGCTTCAGTTTTGTGTACATCAAAGGAGCAAAATTCATTTGTATCTACATATGTATCAGTTGGTCAATTGCAATGCGTTAGAAGCTGCAGCCTTAGTCTACCGATATTTGTGTAATCTTGTGTACTATATAAAAAAAAACACACACACACACACCCACAATAATTCTAACAGACCCACAGAGAAACACGGATACACTGTAAATTGTTGACGTTATTGTGTATGCAAACATTTATCGTGAATCATTTTAAGCTTAAGTGGCAAACAAATACTATAATGTTATTTTTAACTTACCTATATATGTATGTGCTAAGTATATTACTGCATTTTAAATAATAAAATATCTCAATTTTTAAGTATTTTTACATTTAAAAGAACCATATTTCTGATGATGCATTTAATGCAAGATGATTATGAATTAGCAGCTAAAATATTTTAGGAAATATCTGCTCCGTAAAGTAAAACGAATTCAATTAAATTATATTAATATACTATGTACGTCAATCAGAAATTAGCGCGAGACAAAATTAGATATGAATAGATTTGAAGCAACCAAAAAAACATATTCTAAACATCTGTTAAGAAACAATATATATTCCTTGGGAAGAAGATCTTATATAGGTTTTTATGTGAATTTATAATTCTTTGCAGTCTGTCCTCTGACAGAATGAATCAAATTATTATTAAAACACACAATCTAATTAAAGTTTAAATTTAAATTTTTTTTTTCGAATACGTTGGTTTTTTAATCTACAAGCATAAAAAATCTATTTTACAATTCATGGCAGACCGCAATTTTATTTGGCAATTTACCAAATAAAATTTTATAGCATTAAAAATCAATTCTTTACACTTTTTACTGAAGATTTTTGTACCCTTGGAGACCCTTTCTGTGGAATCAATACGATATATTATCTAAAGTATTTCTAAAATGTTACCAGAAAAATGCGATGGTACATTTAAATATAAATAAATATTAATTATTTTAATTTTCTTTAATCAACTTAAATATTTTGCTTAAAAGGTGATTTGAATGCTCTGCATTATGACCAGAGTACAACTTCATATTTGAATTCATTCATCTAATCTAAGATTATGTAACGCACAGATGTACATTATGTATATATTTGAATATTGAAATAGTAATACTCAATTGATATGGCCTATACCCGCATTAATATCTGCAAACTAAATTAATCTGCTCTCAGACAATGCTTTTCTGTATTTGTTGTAAATATATGACAACAACAAAACCAGGATTCCTGGTGTTTTTTTTTTGTTATTCCACATTTATTGTTGTGTGGAAATTGCATGCTGCATGTGGGCTGTGTTGAATGTAATAACAAAACAGTTTCTAGTTAACAATAAAAATATGCATGTTTATATAAAATTAATTAAGCAATGCTAACTTGAGTTTGGTTTTTGTTTTGTATATTTGCTTTTATCTTTGATTTTGATTCAAGACACCCTAAACGACACCCGAGTTCTTTGTATACCTCTACCTCCACCCATGCACCGAGCGTTCGCTTTTTGAGTTGTTATTATTGTTGTTGTCACCTATGAACTGGAAGTTGAACAACGAAATATTAATCAAAAAAACAAAAAAAAAAGCAACCAACAAAACACCAACAAATTAAATAACCGCTTACTGTCTCCCTATCGCCGGTGTTACCAAAGCTAATCAATAAAGTCAAGTCCTTAATGTGTTTGCAAGAAAAACGGGGCAACGTTAAATCGTGCCCCAATAATATACAAACACTTCACTTGTGACATTTCAACTATTTGTACTATACTTAGTTGTGCAGTCAATGTACGTGTAAACCGCTTAACTAACTTTACTGTTTATAATACGACAAAATCTGTATACATATACATAATACCGTGACACACAACGCAAAGAGATCACAATCACTTAGCCACACACTTAGCCACCTAACAAGATACATACAAAGTACTTAACCAAACCGTCATCACTTGGAACAGATCAACATAACAATACTTACATTAACATAGCTCCTCTAGCTATAACAAGACATAGACAAATGACAAATATATATAAATATATATATTAATTTTGTATTGTATGAATCATTAACTAATCAAATACTATTTTATAAAACATAAAACAAAAAAAATAAAGGTACACGAAGCCGATGCCTGCCTGGTGCTAGCTAACAAATATTGCCAAGATCCCGACGCAGAAGATGCTGCCAACATAATGAGAGTTATCTCGATTAAGAACTACAGCGATGACATACGTGTTATCATCCAGCTGATGCAGTACCATAATAAGGTAAGATCTACGAAATTTTAGCAGGATTTTATCATAATTTTTACTGTATTGATATCTTAATTATTCCGATCAAATAATGTTAAAAAAATGATAGCGTTTAGCAATTAATATGATCAATATTGGACAAAAAAAAATGTCATATTGTTGGATTGATTTTTAATGAAAATGAAGTGTTATCAGATGAACTGATGTCTATATCTAAGTATACACAATGTTTATAAATGATATTTATCTTTGGCACTTGATAATTCTAGGCGTACTTGCTGAACATACCATCGTGGGACTGGAAACAGGGAGATGATGTCATTTGCCTGGCCGAGTTGAAGTTGGGCTTCATAGCGCAGAGCTGTTTGGCGCCCGGATTTTCCACAATGATGGCCAATTTGTTCGCTATGCGTTCCTTTAAGACGGTAAGTATTGCCAAAGTGTTCAACACGATTGGCTACTCCTAACAATATACCAGACACAACCACACAACTGGGGCATATTGATATTGATATCCCAGAAAGCAGGCGTTAAATATTGCTCTATGCGAAGAGGAAAGGGGCAGAAGTGAAGATGTGATGTGAAGGGGAAGTCGCAAGTCGATTCAACCATATCAACCATAAATCTATATTATGTATGTACGTCTTTAACCCCATAGTCGCCAGAAATGCAATCTTGGACAAATGATTACCTGCGCGGCACTGGCATGGAAATGTACACAGAAACATTGAGTCCCACATTTATTGGAATACCATTTGCTCAGGCCACTGAGTAAGTTGCGCAGCGGGGCAGTCCATTTTTCTATATGCTATAAAACATATCGTATCGTATCCTACTTATAATACCTTACTATTCAACTATGTACTTGTTAATCGTACAGCGTTGACAAATATCGTACCAAAAAAAAAACAACCAACAAAAAATACAAAAAAAATACACATACAAATGAACACGCAGACACATTTTGTTCGTTCTTTACTTCTTGATCAGCTCTAATTGATGTTGTAACTGTTTTCATTTTTATCTACTTTGACTTTTAATGAATTTAACGATTCTGTCTGATCTCCAGGCACGATTACATCGGTGTCAAAGTCTGGAGATACATAGAACATATGTAAATTGCCTGCCTATGGTGTAAAATTATGATTTAATTTTAAAAAAACAATAAAACACTGACCAATGTAACACACAAACATATGGAAAAACAATCGAAGTATATACACTGTGAAAAATTAGTCGGTGTTTTATGCTAATTCTTTGTGTACTTAATGTTCTCAATGTTTAAAATGCCTTCAGTGTTTGCAAATACAAAAATGACCATCTGCAGAATATTGTTTTCATTACAACTAAGTTTGCAGCCAGAACGCTCTGTTAACTCTGCATTTCTAGGACACAAGACAAAAGAAATACACACACACACACACACATATGCAAAATACAAACATATACACTGTAAGAAATCGGGAGCATTGTATAACGCTAATTGTATGGTATCTTTGTGTGCTGTGCTCTTTGAAGTCAGGGCTAAACTATGCAGCGTTGCATTTAAGTTGATGTGTTTATAATTATGTTCATTTTATGGTTTTATCTTCTGTTTGAATTATGCTGATTTAATACAAAACTTAATTTTTATTTCTGTTGGAACTCTATAAGTCTCACACTGTTCGTAATATTCCAAGAAGTGCCCGTTGCTATGCCTACTTTTATATGTATAGTAAAATGCTGTTGCTAGAAAATATTTTGAAAAAATGTGTCAAATATTTGGAGAATTATGCCAAAGCTAAAGTTGATGAAAGCCTGACCCACAAACGCAAACCCAGACTTGCACACACACACATACACACTGACACACACACACACACACACTGCTTAGAGATCAGTTGTAAGTGTGCCCGTATGTACATATATGTATGCCAAGAAAAAAAGAGATGCCCGTATTTAAGTGCCCCAAATGTCCAGGTTGAGAAATGCGCACGATACCAAAAAAATTGATTGAAATTCTTATGCAGCCCTGAGCCTGATCGATAAAAATACGCATATGAGCCAATGTATGAATAAATCTCAAGACTCACTCAAATCTCAATCCACTTACGCAGTGCCAAGCAACAATAACAACCAGAACATGTACAACCAGAACAAATACAACAACAACCGCCACGTAGATACATTAGCGAACTTACTAAATCCAAACCACAACAAAACCATTTTCTAACTTTCAGTCACCAGACACACAGGCCTGGCAAAATGATTATCTTCAAGGTACAGGGTGTGAGATGTACACCGAAACTCTATCACCTTCATTTACCGGCATGACATTCCCACAAGCCAGCGAGTAAGACTCCAAAATGAGAAATTAGCGAAACAAAATTTACAAAAAAAAAAAAAAAAAACGTTTACAAAATCCAAAACAATAATAATAATATTAATATTATTAAAGAAACAACTGTATAAAAAATACTTTTGCCTTGTACAATATGTTGATTTAACATTTTATTTGTATAATTTATTTTTAGTTGAATTCTGTTTCGTTTGTTTTATTCCTTCTACTATATAATTAATTGTAACAAAACTACTTTTTGTCCCCATTACTACTTACTACTACTCTACTTACTCGTACTAATTACTTACTTAGTTTCATATCAAGTCTTATGAAAAGATCCATATACAAGTGAAAATAAATCTAGCAGCAAACATTGATCTCTTCCTCTTGTATGTTTAACATTTAACATTTTTAATGTATTATTTGGTTTTTGGAATAACAATCGCATTGCATCCGTTCGCATATACAAAAAAAAAAATATAACCAGCCACAAAGTACAAACAAAGTTTAGAATAAACTACTATTTATCTAGACACAATTCGCTTGCCACCAACTCCGCTCCGATTAGTCCCAGCTCAAGCCCAAAAACTGATTACATAACAGCATATTGCATATACGGCGTACAAACATACCCATTATGTCTAACATATTTTCTTCGAGTGTATATATAGCAAACCAACAATAAGATAGCTTGACGGCGTCTGATTTAATGAATTGTAACCATTCCAAAATTCCCTTTAGTGCATGTGCATATTGTATCGTTGCTATTGTGACACCTTTGATCCAACAAACACCCACCCACCACCCACCAACCACCCACCACCACCATTACTATTAACTTGTTTATCGCAATTTTGTTTGTCAACAGATATTTTTCATTGTATTTTTTGTACGCATTATGTGAAGCATGTGATCTTGTTGGTTTTTTGTACAGTGTACGCTTTGAACGCACAAACACGAAACGCATGTAAAGTTTTAAATAGAATTGTTACACGTTGTAGTATAACAATATTTTAATTAGCCTAAGTATACTTCAACTTATAAGTAAATGTTGCAACACCCTGCGAAAAAAACCACAAATAACACGAATCTTTAATTTCTTACGCGGCGTTTAGACTGTGCTTCTCGAAACTGAAACTGCTGCTGCTTGCCATCGAAATCAAAGGCGCAGAGGAGGGTGTCGATAGCAAGATATCGATAAATCCGCGTGGCGCTAAGATTCAGGCAAATACGCAGGGTTTCTTCATAGCACAAAGCGCCGATGAGGTCAAGCGGTAATTGAAATGCAGTCCTTGTAACAATATCCTGTGAAATTTATCAATTTTATTCACTTGGTTTACAGTGCGTGGTTCTATTGCAAGGCTTGCCACGAGGACATCAAGGATGAAACGCTCATCAAGAAGTGCAAATGCAAAAACTGTAAGCAAACTTTTGTACCATTTTATTGACTTGCTAAGACAGTACCTATGTCTACAAATGTGTTTGGGTTTCATTTTTATTTTTATTTACTTCTTGTATTTAATTTTTATTTTTACATTATTTTTTAACGAGAAAAACAACGTGAACAGCTAAAGTTAATAATAAATACAAATACATTTTAAGTACAGGCAACCAAATAGTCTTAAGTTCTTCCATAAGGTGTAGGCATTTAATAGATTAAGCAACACCCAATAATAATCTCTATATATTCTATATATATATGGATATGGTGATAAATGAAAAATGGTTACTCAAAACATACACAAACTTATTCATAATTTATCTTTACTAAAAAAGAGAATTGTGCTGTTTCTGGCCCCTAAAATCACTTTAAAAAACAACAACATTTAACTTTCTTGTTAGACTTATAATGTTCATATACTTACAAAACTAAAGAATGTGTGTATATGGATATGTATGTGTATGTAAGACAAAATATATATATATGTACGTACCTATGACCTGACAGCCTGAAAAAGTTCGTTTATTAAATGTAATACATAATAATACAAATAAATGTCATAACTTTGTCCCACAGTGACGGTTCAGCCGAGGAGCAAATTTGATGACTTAGGTAAATCTAAATTGTTCAACATAAAGTTTAAATCCAAAAAAAAAAAACACACACACTAACAACAACATTCTACAAAACAAAACACCGACCAATGCCACTGATCCACCCACTGAGTTTTTGAAGTTTTTTCCCTTATTCCAACATTTTTTACAGTACGCAACTTCCAAATTTGTTTTGTTTGGATGTTCGTTATATACAACAAATACTAGTTCTATCTGTAATAAATCCAACTGCATTTCTATCGTATTTTTTAATCCTCAATTCTATTTAAACATATTTACACATAATGCGCACCTTTCTTTCATTTTACTTTCAATTATTTTCAAATTCAGTTTATTGTTTTAATTGTAAACTGTGCAAATTAGCATTCCGCATTTGAACAGTGCAAAGCCATGACTCGAATTTTCCCAAAAAAAATACTCACTCACAATAACTTATATAATACATTTAATGAACAAATCGTCCCGTCCCGTATCTTTGGATATGTGCAGTTAATTTTTGATAACTTTTCTTTATTATATGATATGCGCCTCTACTCGTATATAATCCACCATAACACCATTAAAAAAAATACTTAAGTCGGTTACACATACATAATATATACATTATTACAGACATACACACACACACCCACAAGTATATACGTTCTCTGATGGCTTTACATAACGTACCCTTGAACTGTAAATATGTTTGTGCAATATGCAACCCCTGTTCTTGGATTTAAATATTACCAAACAAGTACTGCCACAGAAAATTGAAACCATTACCTTTTCTATACCTAATTTGTGACTTCATAAATAGTTTCCTCCTTAAGTTTTTTTTTTTGATTATGTTTAATCTAAAAGCTTTACGCCATATGTGTGGTCCGCTTTGAAATGGCAATTCTGTGAGCAATAAAAATGATATTGGCTCGATTCAACTTTTTACAGAATATATATTCATTTTGTGCATGTTAAAGTATACACATGCATCTTTTTTATTTCAATATAATTTGAACGATACATCATAAGTGCCTTTATAAGATATCAGGATTTTGTCAAAGTATATTTTTGATAAGAATTTCAAAGCGCACAATCTTAAAGCTCTGTCTCGCTACGCCTTTCGCTCCCTTCCCTATCTTTAATAACTCTCTCGCTCCAACAATTTTTTTTCTCCTATACGTTATATTGATGTTGATGAAAAAGAAACCAATATATATATATATATATTATATATACTTACAAGAAGTGCATGGAAATAAGCACAAAAATGATTTTAAAAATTTCTATCACTCTATCACAATTCAACAAATTCGAAACTATTTTTTTTGATAAATATTTTTGACTCACCTTTTGCAGCTCTGATTTATAATTCCGTTACTAATGAAATTTACCTAACTTCAATTATACATACATTCCTATTTACTATATAGTAGCAATAAGTTATTAAAATGCTGCGTCGTTTTCTACCACCAGTTGAAGCCTATAAATATTTATGTTAAGTTTTAAGTTTCTTTATCTTCTTGGCGTGGCACTAACCCCACTTACAAATTTTAAAACCACTATATATATATATTAAATAATAATTGTAAATAAATACGTAAGAGTAGATGTCCCCTTTAATTAACTGAAAACAAAAAAATGTAAATAATGAAGGTTATTCTCACACTTTCTGGATATAACCATAAAGAGCGTTCTCCATCATTGACATAAGTCGTGTAACTGACAATTATCGTTATGTATTTGGTTTCTATGTAGCATACTTACTATAATTATTTATAAATAACTGGATATGCATATTATGTATCCATAACTTAGCTGCAATGTTCTCAAGTAGTTAGTAAGTTTCCAACTCTTGCGTTGCCTGCGGCTGGCTTACAAAATAATGAATTGCGAAAGTGCGCTCTAAACTGGGAAATGCTGTTTTCACAAATGCAGCTGACAATGTTTTTATATGTCTAGTGTTAAGTCTAGATTACAATGACCTTAGCTTGTGTGTGTGTGAGATATTTGGTCCTGTTGCTTGTATATACGAATACTATGAAATCCCTAACCATCTTACAGATGTGGGCATGATTATGATGCAGACGGGAATGGTCAACCAAGGCATCACGTCGGTGATGAATACAATAGAGGGTACGCTTAAATTAAAAACAAAAAAACAAAAAAAAAAAATACAAAAATATAAAGAATTAAATACCAAATCCCAATAATAATTTCAAGTTGCGGTACCTATATACCTAATTGTGTACTATACAAAGCCAAAATGATTTATTTGTTGCTGCTAAAGTGTTTAACCGCCTACCTAACCGTTTTTTTAAATGCCAAACACTTTCCAAGTCCTTGTTTTGTATTTAAATCAAAACGAAGACTTTTAAAAATAAATATACTTATGACAAATTTGCACTTGGATTTGGAGAGTGTATATTGAATTCGGTTTACTGAATTTCAATCCGAAACATGTTTGCTAATAAGTAAGCAATTATAAATTTAAACAAAAAAAAACTAAAACGAAAACTAAAAAAAATGCTTGCAAAATTGGTATAAATTGACGATAAATGCAATTATTAATCAGTTTAGTAGAACATAAATATACGTAAATGCTATGTCAGTGTAAATTTTACTTATGCTAAAAGAACCCTGCTGCTAAATGCGAGTTCCTGCATACGTCTACCATAAATCGACCCCTCGCCCTGCTTCACTCGAATGGATAACAATGACAGGCCAAATAAAACTATAAAAAGATAGAGTATTTGTAGTTGGGATTAACGAACAATTTAACTGCGATTACAATGATTACAAATTACAGATTTAAGCAGCGTACTAATTTATTTTCTGTTGTTCTTCTTCTGTCGATCTATTGTTCGCTCTATCGTATACTCAGTATAAATATAACATTCAATATAGATTTCCATTAGTTTGCAACGATTTCTGGTTTGATTCTTCTACGTCGCGCGCATCATAAAATCATATAAAAAAATATCATAACTAGCTGATATTCTATACATACCTAAAATCATGAATTACATACCATATATTAAATGAAAGTTCAAGTAAAACGTGTGGCGTGCGATTTATTTTTATATTTTTGTTAATATATTTCTTTTGTTTAATTAGGTAATATATATATAAATAATTATTATTTTTGGTTATATAATTATATATAAAATTATGTTATAAATTCAATTGCTGATTTGAAAAAAAAAAACAGATTAAGAAAACCAACTATCATTACCTGATCATCATTTACCTATTCACACAAATACTATACAATTCTGTTTTCATGAAACAAAACAGTGGCCACCTTCCGGAAAGGCGTCCGAGCCGTACAAATGGTTGGGCGTGCAAGTACGTATAACTTTCTCCCTACTCTCTCTCTCTCTCTCTCTCTCTCTCTCTCTCTCTTTCTATCTATCTTTTTCTATATACATACATATATCTTCTCCATGTCTCTACTGTACTGTAAATCTATTAGGCATACGAAACAAATTAATGAAAATATAATAATTAAAACTCAAATTGTACAACGACAAACATAACGCAAATCTGAAACAAAATCACTCAACATACCTAAAACATTCAAGTACTTATCAAAATTAAAAGTACTTTTTTTCCAAAACGCTCACTAACTGAAATTTATTGATATTTTCAATAAATTAGTCGAGCATTAAGACTTTCAATAAGTGGAATACCCTCAATAATTTACTCAATACACACAGACGTACTGCAAAGCACACTTTGTTGCACACTCGAAGGAAACTACACACACAGCAACACACACAACACTTATAATCGTTTCTACTCGTTCGTTCTCGTAATTGTGTACTTTTCATAATCAATTTTTATCTTAACTATTTAGTGTGTGTGTGTAGTATATTGTCGATAGATACAAAAAATAAAACAAAATAAAAAAGATTTACAATTTATTTCAGAAAATAGTTAACTAAACATAATTCAAGATTATCCTTATCAATTTAATCTGACGTGTTTTCGTATGTATTCCATACTACAATCTTGTTACCATTTTACCATCAAGTCGATATATATATTTATATTAAATGTACTTAATCGTATTTTGTACAAACTTTCAGTACAGCAGTATACATATCATTAATAAATATAATTATTTTTTCTTTTCGTCGTTATAATCGTTGACTTTGAAGTTTATTTCAAACTCAACCATTCTTTTCAACAAGTCGTAACATTTTGGTATATGCTTTTCGTATCGAAAATAAAAAATACAGTACAAATGGCATCTACCAATTTGGTTGTTAAATTTCTATGAAATATTTACTCTGTCTATACATACATAAAACACTCAAAAAAACATATTTTGTAAAATACAAAAATATTCAAAAAGAAATACATAAATTTCTCATTCTGGGGTTTGCTCTATTTTATGTAAAACATATCATACTTCTATGTATTTCCCTACTCGTACCTGTTACCTGTACTCGTTCGTACCAACTACTTCTACTTCTACTACTACTACTACAATACTCGTACTATGTATTTAAATGTCTGTGTGTGTGTGTAGAAGACGATGAATACTCGTTGTCAAGTAAGTCAAACTAACTCAAGTAATCATATATTCAAACATTATTTATTTTAAAGCCGCATTTGTATTTGTCATAAACATTTACTAGGATTCACATTTTAGAATTTTCCAATTTTCAAAATATGTATTTTCTTTAGTGTGCCAGTGCACGTTCTATTATTTGTTAATTATTTTTAATTTTTGGTGAATTCTTTCTTCATGTAATACTTCGAATCTTTTTGGAGTATCGTTTGTGTTGTAACTAGTTTTTCGGTTTAAAAAAAAAGTTTCTTAAAATAATATTAGACAGAAAAACAAATAAAATGTATTTAAACACAGTCTATGAAAGCAAGCTATAATATTGTATGACAAGTACAAATAATACCCACTATCAAACATGATCACCAGCTGCCCTGCCAATCGCCAAATGCACAACATTAACAATTAAGCAGCGATATTTAATGAACATAAATAAATAAACCAAAATTAAGCATTGTGTTCTAAACAAAGTGTTAAATGAATTTAAGCAGTTTGTAGAAAAGAGACTCTTAGGCTGTATATTCTGTGATGGGTGGGTTTTAGATTTCTAGTGCATAACAGTTGAACCAAATGCTTATTAAATTCAAAAACCACCACCAACTGGATGGAAGAAAAGTTAAATGTTAAAAACTTGTCAAATACGCTTTCATTGTAGCAAACTAATACCTAAGATCTTATGTATTATTCACTTATCCAATGTCAATGTGCCTATGCCAGCGCCTGCTTTACTTGCTTTCTAGAGTTGTAATGTTTCTGCATATCTATCTAATTGCCTCTTAATTATATATATAACTCATAATTATTTGCATGTTTTTCTATGCCATGACTACAAATGCACTTTATAAATGTAAATAAATATATATATTTTAGTGAATACCCCAATGAAAATTCCTGATCTCATTTCCCCCCGATCATTGTGGTCACTTTTCCTTACTTTGGTATGACTTTCGGTTGAATACAGTTTTTCTTTTTAATTTCTTGGGTTCGATCAAACCTATATTAAATTTTAATAGTCCATCTAATTTGATTTGAAGATTATGTACTTGCTTTATGTACAATACAACCGCATCTTTTACAATTTTAGTTCCTACAAACACAATATTCCCACAAAGAAAAAAAAAACCCAAATTTAATGTATCCACCATCAAACCCAAATTATAAGCTTCACATAAATAAATTTGTCTTTTACACAAAAAAAAAAAAAAAAAAAAATACAATTTGATTACCTAAAGCTGTGCGATAACAATACCAAAAATATCTTACAGATGAACACCATCCTGCACCCACATTTACGCCACCAGAGCTACCCAAGCGGGTGCATGTGCGTGGATCTGTATCGGGTAATGTCTCAATATCAGCTTGTATAAGATCTAAATACCAAAAACCAAAAACAGTGCTGCCAACTTACATATGATACGTATAAGTCTGTCCAAAGATAAATAATATAAAACAGTACACAAAAAAAAAAGAAAGGTTATTTTGACCACACACATCAAATTACACGAATATCATTTTCCTTATTTTTGTATATCATAATTTGCCTTTTCATTGTCTTCATTGTTTGCTCATGTTGTGCCAAAGCTCTGTGCTGAAACTATGTCCAATGCCCAGTCAATTGATCAATTTAAAACCAGATCTGAAGTAAACAAAATAAATTAAATTAAACAATTATAATTAGCTATTTATTTTCTTTTTGATTTTGCATACAATTTGTGGTTTTTGTGTTAATTTTTGAACAGAAAATGTTGTAATTTGCTAATGTAAAAATGACAACGATTGTTTTCCATAAATATAAATGTTTATATTCCATAACTATCTAAAAAAAAAAACCAAACAAAACTGCTAACTCTATTTTAACAGTCATATAATATTTCGATTCGATATTGATGTCTACTTATTTAACGCATTTTCACTATACATTTTTGTAAACATTTGTGTGTGTGTTGTGTTTTGTTTTGCATACATATATATTTGCTTGTTAAATACACTGTTTATTTCTTGTGTCCACACACACAACTCACAGCTACAAGTCTTCAACTAATAATAAATAGCAACAACCTTCAAAAAAAAAAGTAACTAGTAATTAGTTAATTACTTACTAATTACTACACGCGGCTCAAAAATACCTTTCTTGATTAACTTTGACCAATGCATAATATGACTAAAGCCCAAAATTTTCCTAGCACTCTGCCAGCAATATCAGCGAATATAAGTCTTACTAATCGAGCGTATCTGCTTTCTCTCTCTCTCTCTCTTTATTATCTTCTCACTCTTGCATATATACTCTCGCTCTTGCTGCTGTTAACTGTTCAATTTAACCATGCAACGCAACGCTCTTGCCACAGGTGATATTACACGCGACAGAGAAGATACAAATCGTAAGTTTCAACTATGTATTACCACTTTTTGGTAGCCCTGGTACTAAGTTCCAGTTAGCTGATGGTCAATGACTTATTTAATCAATCTCTGCATTTTTTTGTGCTTTTCCCATTGCAGTACTCAATCGGAATGTGCGGCGCCCGAATGGTACTGGCAACGGTACAGGTGGCATGCATCACATGAACAACACAGCCGCTGCGGCAGCGGCAGCTGCAGCTGCCGGCAAGCAGGTTAACAAGGTAAAGCCCACGGTTAACGTGAGCCGGCAGGTGGAGGGTCAGGTCATATCGCCATCGCAGTACAACAGGTGAGTGAACGCAATTCAAAATCAACTTTAGCACAGTCCGAATTTTGTACTCAATGCGGGTTGGGGTGGGGGCGAAGCACGGAACCAACCACACTTATACAACTAATACACAACAAAAAAAGGGCACTCGGCTTCAGTTACAAAAGTATTTGCCACAATATAATACCACATACATAGAAAGCAATGCAAAGTAAATTCGGTAATCGAGCAATAATAACACTTAAGGCCTTCGCTGTTCAGCTGCATTCTATAATTTCCTGGGTTCTTTTCTCCTACTTTGCGATATACTACAACTACAACTACAACAAAACTAAACTAAACGTTATACATACAATTTGAGTTCGGTCACGTTATTATTCTTTGTTTTATTCCACATCTAACAAATAACACTCTGTTCGATGGCCCTTGCAAAGGTCACGCCTCATACATATGTAAATGCTCTTTAAATATAGATTAATCTCTCTTAACACCTTAACAAACTGTCTAAATTACACTTTCACAAAAACTACAACAAACAACAAACAAAACAAAAAAGAACAACAACAAACAAAACAAAAATTTAACCAGTTAATATGTATAAAAAAACGAACAACATTTTGTTTCAGGCCACCAGAAAATGATGCTAACCCTTATGCGGGCTATCAACTTGCTTACGAAGTTAAAAAGCTCATGTATGCGTCCATAATTTCCTAGAAATTTTACTTAAAAAACAAACTTACAAAAAAAGCCAAAAGCGTTTTTAAACTTTTACTACTACTACTACTACTATAACTTAGTATTCGTAAATTCTTATTCAAACTATGCGCATTTTGTTAAACACACACATTAATTGGTTGATCGAAAGCTATTCCATACATCAATACCAAATACAATTCTAATCTAATGCGTATGCGTCATTTTTATTCACTTTGCTGTCTGTGTGCGTTTATTTATGTATTCGTAATTATATATATGTGAGTGTGTGTGTGTTTGTCGTCTTTCAGTGTGTTTGTGCATCAAAAGTTCCTTAACATCCAAACTCATCAATGTACATTTACTTTTATCAGCTGCATCATCTTGAACATGAACATTTCAAATGCAGTTTCTTTTTGTAAAAAAAATAAAACCAAATATCGATTTACTTTATTATTTTTCTCAGTGTGTGCGTGCCACTAATCTATAACTATAGCTGTAACTAATTGTGTACATTATTTAACTCACCGCAATGAATAACTTGTGTCGTGTAATTGTATTTTGT
This sequence comes from Drosophila dives, assembly GCA_035042365.1. Taxonomy (NCBI): domain Eukaryota; kingdom Metazoa; phylum Arthropoda; class Insecta; order Diptera; family Drosophilidae; genus Drosophila; species Drosophila dives. Next base: position 3,522,668 of record JAWNLJ010000439.1, read on the forward strand.
ACTTAATTGTAAATAACAGTAAATACATAATTGCTGCATTTTCATTGCTTATATTACATACATTTCTGTGTATGAGTGTGTGTGTGTGTGTTTGTATGTGTATATTGTGCGCATCTTATCATACCTAACAATAAATAATTGTAACAGTTAATCCATGTTGGCCCAGGCATGCATAATATTTTGCCGTGTTCCCGTTTACGAAAACTCTCAATTTATCCGTTGTAAAAACGGAAGTTTTATGGTAGGGAAAAAGAAAAATATATAGTTTTAATCGAATTTAAAAATCTCTATCCAATATAATTTGGACATTTTTGCATTCCAATAATATTTTTCGTATTAAATAGGATTTTATAGATCTTTTTATATTATAAATGAAATTTTAATACACTTTTTGTGTGATTTTTTAAATAATAAATATTTAAAGTATTTCAGGCTCAGTAAAGTACACATATAATAAGCGAATCAGTTCAAGTAATTAATTTCGACAGTTTCAACTCAGCAGCATCTCTCTTTCTCCATCTTTCTCTATCTCTTACTCCCTCTGTCTGTCTCTTTCTCTACTTATTAAATTACATTTCTCTTATTATTTGATTTCGACGGTGCACACAATCATCGTGTTGTGCTGTGTCCACTCCGGCGGGGGCAGCAGTCGCATGTGGTGTGTCCCTCGTGCATGTTTAACACACTTTCCACTCACCAAATCACTTCACTTTATATATACGTATATAGTACACCCGGAGGCGGCCGCATGTGACCCGACCTGAGAGTCTGCCGCCATCGCCGGGATATTTTGAGAGCGTTGTGCGTAGCTGTATTCATATTCGTATGTAATTCGTATTCATTTAATGTATTCGTATTTGGCATTTGTGTGTAATTTCGCAACTATTGTTATTAGCACAAGCTCTTCCTCTTCTCTCTATCTCTATCTCTATTTACATGCATAACTACATAAAACTATATATATATCTATCGTATCAAAGACACTTTTTTTTATAAAAAAAAACTTATTAAGCTCCAAGTACTCGTATTCAAGTATTCAATTATTCATATGATTTGATTTGATTTTTTGAACGAAACTCGTACTCGTAGCGTTACGAAGAACACTTTGCATTTGGATGTAGCGTTTATTTTGAATAAATGATATGGAACGAAATTACAAATAAGATTCCCAAAAATTGGGAAAAAAAAAAACCAAAAAAGAAATCTAGGCTAGACAATTAATACAATTAACCGAATTTGCTTGCCTCCAGGCCAACGAGTCGCAGTTCCGGCACAGGCACACAAAATCAAAATGGCGGCGTTTCATTGCCAGCCGGCATAGCGGATGATCAGTCAAAGGATTTTGATTTCGAGAAAACCGAAATGAAATATGATTCGACGGGCATGTTTCACTGGAGTCCGGCGAAGAGCTTAGAAGACTGCATATTGGTAAGTGACGGATTGTACAATATTGCATGGACACATCTCAATAGAAGCTATATTTTTTTTTAGAATTTAATAATTATTAAACAATATTTATTTTATTTTCCTACACAACATTGGTTACCATTGCTCAATAATTAAGCTCAGTACTTCATTATTTTAAAAGCTAAAAATAAAAATAATAATATTATTAAAAAGCGGAACAGATTCCCGTAAACTAGAGCAAACCTGATTATAATTTTTAGTCGTCGCCTTTTTATTTATTTAAGAATCAAAATAATCATTACTTACGCCTTAAAATAATCTTAAAATAATCACCTACTAAATTGTATTTTATTTCTTTGCAGGATCGAAATCAGGCGGCGATGACTGTACTAAATGGTCATGTGGTCGTTTGCCTGTTCGCCGATCCGGATTCACCACTAATTGGTCTGCGCAATCTGGTGATGCCGCTGCGCGCATCCAATTTCCATTACCACGAGCTCAAGCATGTGGTAATTGTGGGCTCCGTCGACTACATACGGCGCGAGTGGAAGATGCTACAGAATCTGCCCAAGATATCGGTGCTCAATGGATCGCCGCTGAGTCGAGCCGATCTGCGGGCGGTCAATGTCAATCTGTGTGATATGTGCTGCATATTGTCTGCAAAAGTTCCTAGCAATGATGATCCCACACTGGCCGACAAAGAGGCCATCCTCGCCTCGCTCAACATCAAGGCAATGACCTTTGACGACACAATTGGCGTGCTGAGCCAACGCGGACCGGAGTTCGACAATCTGAGCGCGACCGCTGGCAGCCCCATTGTGCTGCAACGTCGCGGCTCAGTGTATGGGGCAAATGTGCCCATGATAACAGGTAAACTGCATCGCACTACCTTGAGCGGTGCACGTGAGACTAATCCGGCGGGGTTATTTGGCGGGAATAATTATAATAATAATTATTATGTCCTGATCAGTCTTATATGCCGCATAGTTATTAACGTCTTACTAATTGAATACTGTTTGTGATTTTTTACTGTTTGAAGAACTGGTCAATGATGGTAACGTGCAGTTTCTCGATCAAGACGACGATGACGATCCAGATACAGAACTATATCTAACACAGCCGTTCGCCTGCGGTACGGCGTTCGCTGTGAGTGTTTTAGACTCGCTGATGTCCACGGTAAGCCCAAGTTCCAAGAAAAATAATCTCCAAAAATAAATTCGCTTTAAAATTTAAAAAAAAAAATGAAGACCTGTAGGGCCAATAATCATATTCCACAGTTGGGTTTTGTTAAATTTCTAAATATTATTAAATTCCAAGTTTTTTTTTTGCTGTTTGCATAGTTTGCTTTACAATATTCGATTATGCAGCTTCTATGGTATTCCAGAATTAAATTCTAAAAAAAATTTAGCAGGCAACATAGATTTGATAGAGTGTGATTATAATATTGTTCTTAAACTCCGAATTAGTGTTATTTTAATTCAACAGTGTATTATGATGCATTCAGGTAATCGATAATTTATAATATAGCAGCCGACAAACTGTTTTATATATTTTATATATTTCGCGAAGTGTTTATGAGGGTTTCTAATCTTAAGCATTTATTTTTGTTATTTTAGAAATTATTTCCAGAAACCAGAAGATCTCCCTTTTTCAGAGAGATTTTCTAAATTTTGGTGCGAATTTATTTTCTGAATTTATTAACTCAAAAGGGTCCGCATTACCAATAACTCCCTAAATTTCAGACGTACTTCAATCAAAATGCCTTAACACTGATACGATCGCTGATAACAGGCGGCGCCACGCCCGAATTGGAACTGATACTGGCAGAGGGTGCGGGGTTGCGGGGCGGTTACAGTACCGTCGACAGTCTGAGCAATCGCGACAGGTGAACCGAAAAAATGAACAAATTAATCCATTAAATACTAATTAAGTTGAGTGTTGCACGTTTAGATGCCGCGTGGGGCAAATTTCGTTATACGATGGGCCACTGGCGCAGTTTGGCGAATGTGGCAAGTATGGCGACTTGTTTGTGGCGGCACTCAAGTCGTATGGGATGTTGTGCATAGGACTATATCGGTTTAGGGATACCAGTTCTAGCTGTGATGCGAGCAGCAAACGTTATGTAATAACCAACCCACCCGACGACTTCTCATTACTGCCAACAGATCAGGTAAGATACAATTAAGACTCCCGTTTAATATGCTCTGTCAAATTTAAATTAAACTCCCTTCGATCCGCTAGGTGTTCGTTTTAATGCAATTTGATCCGGGTCTGGAGTATAAGCCGCCCGCAGTGCGTGCACCGGCCGGTGGACGCGGCACCAACACACAGGGCTCTGGGGTTGGTGGTGGTGGTTCCAACAAGGATGATAACTCTTGATTGTTACTGTGTAGCGCCTTAACTGATGGTCCTTATTCGTACATTTGAACGATGGAACAGTTAATGGTGTACAGAGCGGCGCATTTATTGCACAGATATTGGCACAAGATCAGGAAACGTATTCAAGCATAGAGATAATCATTAGGTAAAGAACACAAACCAAATCAAAAAAAAAAGGCCATTTGGCCAATTAGTATGTTCAAAATTGAAATGCGTGCCAATAAATGCGTTAATCTGTACTTTTGTGTTTGTGAAGATATCGTACAGAGTACTTCGTCTATCCAGTCAAACAATCAAGGGACAACCACATATGCCACACAAACGACCAACGTTGGGCCGGAATTTCGCGGCAATGTCAGATATCTCCACAAACACAAAAACCATATAATTATTGAAGAACTAACATCTTCTTTGATATCCATCATTCAATTGTCAGCTGATTGCTTCCCACACCATTCCGTATGCCTTTTAGAACCTTGAAATTTACATATTATATCTATAATTTTGTACCCATATCTATATCAATCTATCTATCCACTATTCTATTCTATTATCATTACTTTTATAATTATACTTAATTTTTCTGTTTTATTTGATATTTGGTTTGAATTGTAATTTTTATATTTTATATATTCATTTTTTTTAAATACCTTAAAATAAATCGAACCGAAAAACGATCCGTTTTGCAATATTTTTATTTCTCAATTAGTTTTGAAGCAACAATCATTAGTTATTATAAAAAAAAACAATGGGTATGTATAAGATGTTTATCAAACATTTATTGTTTGTTTGGTTTCACGATTCATTATTATTATCATTATTAACTTTATTATTGATATGTTATTACTGTAATTTTTTAATATGTTCGTTCGTATTATGAGTTCACTTCATGGTGCTATCATTGCATTACAAATTAAAATTGAACAATTCGAAATGAAAATTCATCTCAATGGTGTGATGTAAGCAATTGGGAACCATTAGTGAGGTAAGCTACACATTAAACAAAGAAAACCAAATCAACTCTCAACTCTTAACTGATAAGTGAGAACAACAACTAACAACAACATTTGCATATAAAAAAAAAACAGAATCTATTTTTGCGCAACACAAAATATGTAAACTTAAGGGCTACATTGCTAACTGTACTAAAGATACAAATGCTTACATACGTATACATATATACACTTAATTATGCAAAGCTATGCAATACACTAACAGCTCTCACTAGATAACTGTAACAACAAGAACAACTACGCTACAATTTATATATACTTACTATGTATAATACATGCCCAAACATACAAAAAAACAAAAGCAAAACAAAAACAAAACAAAAGAGAAATGAAAAACAGAAATACATATTCGAAAAATGCTTGACCGCCACGTACATTTTTCGTATGCGGAAAATGGAAAGCAAACAACAACAAAAAAGACGAGGAAAACCAAAAGTTGTGTCAGCATTCAAGTTCAAAAACTGCATTTAGATGTTTCTGAGCATGCGCAAAAAACAATTTATATGAACATATTATAATAATTTAACTATAATGTTAGCCGAAACACAAGAAATTCCTAGCGGTAATTAATTACAACAAAGAAAAATAAATAAAATAAATAATAAAATAAAACAATCTGCAATCTATGGCAAAATGCCTATTCATAATTTATTTAAAAATTTTATATAACAAATCTTAAGGCGCAGGCTGAGAAAATAAAAAATAATTAAATAAAAACAAAAAATACTAAAACCAACGGTTGTTTCAACAAAGATCATACTTATGGCATACTTAATGTATCATCTTTAGCATCAGATATTCATTGCTATATATACATGAATACTTTAAAAGCCGAACAAATGATAATCATAATAACAACACTATTGAATATTTAAAGCGTTTTCAATCTGAGAACTTCTAGCTTCTGTGCATTTGTGTACTAAAAGCAAATTGTTTAAGATGCTTCAAAATATTCCATTTAATGTCATTTTTCATATAAGCGCTGCCGCAAATCATTAACAATATTTAAATAGAGTAAATATCAAGTGTAAGTAGCGCATTCAAATCATAATTATTCAATAGTCAATAATTGCATAATTGTATGTAAGCATATACATACATACATACATACATACGTACATACATGATAGATAGATATAGCTATATCTACACTGAGCAGTTGACAAAATGTAGCTAGTAATATTTATATAGTGCTGTATGATGTATGCGCTTTTTACGTGCGTGCCTATGGCGATTTACGAGCAGCTGTGTGTGTTCTAAACAACATTTTTTTAGATTAATAAATCGAATGTAGACCGAAAGATGAGTTTTCGTCTTTGGGCCACCGTTTCTCGAATTATCTCAAAACCTTCTATTGATCTTCTATTTTTCACGCGCTTGCGCTTAAGCCGCTTATGAAACGCTCTTTTTTTGTTTGTATATATATCATGTAAATAGTTATGTAACTCGGATAATGTAAAAAGGTCGTCTAAAAACACTTTATTCTAAATACTTGCAATCATACAAATTTCTTTTCATATATAGTTTTCCGTACACGTATTTGTTCAAATGATAAACACTGCCAAAGCGTATAGAAATCACATAAAATGTACTTTAACAAAAATCACAAAATGCAGATAATTGTTTTTTAGTTTAATTTTTATCATAATTTTTCTCATTTTCATCATTTTATAAACGTGACAGAAAATAGCACATTAGCATATGTTTTTGTTATAACTAATTTACAATTTGGCACATAAGTTTAGCTTATAAATAATGACAGTAAATCGAATTCGAGCTTTTAATAATATTACCAAAAAAAAAAAAAAAACAAAAAGAAAAGCAGCTTAAGCCTAATTAGGTTGATAAAGAAAAAAATACAATTAAGGTTTGATTTGGTTCAATGTGTTTTAGTATGAAATGAATGTAGCCTTAAGCTTAGCCAAAACCTAAAACAACAAAACAAAAAAAAAACTAAAAAACAAAAAACAAAATTGTGAATATTAAGTACGTATGCGCCTTCAAAGTTATATAAAAGTATGCATGTATGTATGTATTTAGATTAGCAGTGTGAGAAACAAATTAAGCCACAGACATTAACGAAATGGAAACATGCTTAGATTAACAAAAAAAAAAAAACATATAATATAAAAAAACAAAAAAAACATACACACATGAAAAGTTAATATGGCAGCCAGTTCATTTATTGTTAGTGGCAATGAAAAAAAAACAAAATGAATATAGATGAAATGAAAAAAGCATTTGCAATCCTTATAAAAGGCGTAGACGAAACCCAAAAGTTAAACATAATTTTTAAATGAATAACATAGTTTTAAAATTTTTAGAAATATGAATACTCACACACACACTCACACACATTGACACAAACAAACATACACATACACACACACACACACACGTATAGACACATGCCATCAGCGACAACCTAATAAGAAGAACAACAACAACAAAACGAACTCTCGATGTTGTGAAACTTGATCAAATCATGTTTACGCTAAAGAAAATTATGAAAAAAAAAATCAAATGATATACCAAACGCAAAACGAGTACTATCCACAAAAAGCTTATTAAAGATAAATCAAAAACTTCACAAAAAATTGAGCAAAGCTGCGTTAGAGATTTTTCTATATTTAAAGTTTAAACATACAATTCTTCAACTCAATTGAGCTGCTTGTCAAATCATGCTTTCTCCAGATTCTCTCCAACGTATGTGCTCTGTTCGAAAACAAAAAAATAATAATACTAATATATCGCCTAGAAAAACTTAACGCCATACAACTAAACACAACCGCAACGTTTTTGTAGAAAATTTCGTGAGTAAAAAATGTAAAAAAAAAATATCATACCCGTAAATGCTAAGAATTTTACAGTAGTTAGATACTTTGTATAGGAATCAACGTTTGCAGCTAAAACCACAAATGATAATTGTACAAGTTTGAGCAACAAACAAATGTTATTTTTTAAATGATTGAATACTTAAAACAAAAACGTTATTAAATTTATAAATGCCGGAAAACGAAATTTAAATATAATTTCACAGTACTTTCACATTAACTGTCACACATACACATATATGTATGTATATGTACATTTATGTATATCTACATATATATGTACATATACATATATATGCACCTGCACCTGCATACAAATTATTTAAGTATTGTGTGCATTGAAAATGTATAGATAAATAAAAATAAAATGAAAAAAAAGAAAACATTAAATAGTAAACATAACTGTAATTGAATTTTTTAGTTTTTACTCACAATTTATAAAATATATTTACAAGTAAAATTCTGAAAGTTTAACGTAAGTTTAAAAATAAAATGCTGATAAACAAATTATTTACATAAAATTAATTAAAAACCCAATCGAAAGCAGAGAGAACTCATAATATATAATTAGTTTTGTTTAAAAACCGCAACAAACATTTTTGAAAAGTAAACGAAATTTTAAATAACAAACCAAACACCTAAATTTCATATTTTAAACATTTGTCTAAGAGTAAAATAAAATAATAAATATAATAAAAGTAAAAGAAACAACAGATAAATGTAATTAAATAAATGGTATAATAATAATAATAATAATAATATTATGTTGTTAATGTTTAAAAAAAAACCTTGTTAAAATAATAATTCAAAAATAAAAATATGAATATAAAATTTCAAACACCGTCTGACGACGATAGCTTTTCCTTATTAAAAGTGAAATTTTGAGTTGTAACAACGAAAACAAAGAGCCCAAAAATTAACCCAAATTTTGGTAGGCAAGCGTCAGAAATTCCATCGACAAATTGGATTTAGAAATTTGCAGTCACGACTCGCATAAAAATATACCAAATTACCAAGCCCAACTGAATATGCGAGTTTCATAATCATTGATGTCGCTCTTCATTACACATTTGTATTGTATAATCAGCGATCTGATTAATTATATATACAAATGCGATGATTTTTAAAAATAAATATTCAAAGTCAGTGATCAGTGCTTAGTCATAATTTAACTTCAAATTCCAAATGTTATTAGAATCTGAAATCCTCTACTAAACTAATGCATGAAAACTAATATTTACGTTCAATACTGAATCTCGCTATATATGTTTGCAAATATTGCAATTTAAACACACAATTTCAATTTACTAGTTTGATGTGTTATTTTCATGAGCCAATTATTTTGTCATCAGTTTACTAATCTATTTAAAATAATTATAACTTTTTGCGTACTAAAAATATTGTTTGTTTTGTCGTCAATGAAAAACAGTGAGCAAGCGGGATATGTATATTCTTTTAAATTTCCTTGTAATTTTGATAAGTTTTGATGCCGTAAGTACGTGAGTAGCATTATACAATCAATTTAACATAACAACCTCCTTCCGTAGGTGAACTCCGGTGTAAAGTTTAAGTCTCTTAATTGCGGAATTATTAAAACAGGATGGATCGATATAAAGGAGTGCTACATAAAGGCCGTTAACCGAGTTCGAAACGAAATAAACATAAATGTCAATCTGAAGAAAATAATTAAACAGGTAGACGATATTAGGCATTTTCGAATCTGCCAAAACATAATGATTTATAAATATATATATATAATATTTATAAAAATGTAATAACCTGATTCTTGTTTAGGGCAAGGTTAGCTTCAAATTCCTCAAACGGGAACGTGGTGGTTGGCATCCGTTTATGTATTCAATGACGGTTGATGCATGTGACGTCCTTAAAAATGCTCAGAAGTATCTAGTTCCGCGAATATTTTATTCATATCTAAAACTATATACAAATATACTGCATCCATGTCCATACGAGGTAAGCTTAACTATTTTCAGAAAAAAGGAAAGTCTATAATGTTTCATCTATTTAAACTCAAAGTAAATTTCTTAAAATTCATTTGTGTACTCTAGAAGTTTAAAGTGTAATTTTACTAAAGATTGCAAACAAATTGACTTTTTTCAGGTTGTTTCTTGATTATATTGTTATTAATCATTAATAATTTCATATTGAACATATACAAAATGTCTAGATAGGATAAAAATCATATATATGAGTCTATATGAGAATTGTTTTCTTATATATTTATAAATTATTTCTAAGTACAGGATTTTCCGATTCTCTAATCCATCATAATATTTTTTTTCTAAGTTTAGTTTCTAAAATTTTTTGCAGGCTAACATTGATGTGTATCTAAAAAATTTTACATTACATGAAGACACTTTCATAACTCGATTTCCAATTGACTTTGGTGTATATGGTCTTCATTCGACTTGGAATTCCAATAATACAAATATTTTTTATCTTAATTGTTCCTTGGAGTTTTTTAAAAGCTGGTAAAAGAGATAAATGGTGGTATTATAAAATTTCAAAATTTACCGAAATGTAAATGCTTTAAATATTTTCGGTCAAATAAAATTTCATGTGTATTCCCTTATCTATATACAAATATTTTGAAATATATTCGTATAATGTCTTTAACAATATAATTTATGGAATGTTTTTTAATGTAAAATAGGATTTTCCTTGTCTGCTAAGCATGTGTTAAAAATTCAGTAAATGACACATGAAATAAATATACGCAAATCATGCTATGGAAATGCGTGTTGATACAAACATAATGGAATGGAAAACGATTTGGAGCCACTGTAAGTAGCACGCATCTACGAAATACATACATCTTTATGTACATATCTTTATGTTAGTTGCCATTTCGAAATGACGCCTCATCGCTGGTGCTCCTGGTTGTCGCGGACAACAGACGCCAAATGCGCGAGAAGAGTCCATTTGGTGGTCATGCGCGCCTGGTTGGCATTGCTTTTTAAGGTATTGAAGAGCGAGTATTAGCAAGACAAGTTCGTTGTCCAAGTCTTTTGTTTGCTTCCCAGTTCGAACGCTGACCAAGAACTGGGCAAAACACTTTCGTTTCAGCTGTATGTGAGAGATTAAGTCTGCCAAGTGCACTTGCCGGCATTTCATGTTGTGGTCGGTCGCGTGCTGAACAAGTTTTTTTTTTATTTTTTTATACCCCGAACACGTTAGCAGTGTGTAATGCGGGTAGAATGGTTTTGTGAGAAAGTATGTAACAGGCCCGCAAAACAATGATTTCAGTTGGGGGTTTTTTTGTTTTTATGAGTGTATTCCCAAACTAAAGTCATAAATATCTAACAACTGGTTTCAGGGTATCTCTTAGTCAAGCTCACCCGACTAAGGCATGCTCACTGGTTCTGCGATCGGGCAGCGTAGACGAAGCCGTCGAAGTCTTCGAAAGAAAAGCCGACCACTTTCTTTGCTGCTTTGTCCGCTTCCAGTGAGCGATGGATGGATGATACTTACGTGTGCTTCCAGTGGCTGGCAAAAGTGGCAAGCAGCCAAGTTGTGTACCTTAGTTGAGCTCAGTTGTTCACGCGACCTGAACAGGTGCAGACTTGTCGAGTTGCAAGCTCCGGTTAAAATTTTCAATTCTTATTTTCGTATTAAAGGAAAGCGCCGCGGCGCACGTGGAAATGAAGTTAATTGATGTGATTATCTACTTAATTGCTATTTTGATCTTCATTTACTTGCTGCTGGAATAAACAACGGCACATCTAATTGCGAAAGTCACTTAACGCTGGCTCAAAGCTCTCTTTCAAAACGAAAAGTCGACAATCTTCTATTCAAAACAAAATTGCACAAATATGAAGGTAAGTAAATCACACACTGAGTTTATTGGCCATCCATCATTATTATCGATGGGAAACGACCTGCTGCGAATAGCATGCAAATTTGCCATTTCTTTTGCCCCAACTTCACATGAGTTTCATCGGTAGACATTCACCTTCTTTATTTATTATTAATTTCAATGTACAAAGACAAAGATGCCGCTTCATTCCCCATTCATCTTCATTTTCAATTGAATTGCAATTGAAATCGCTGCTTGTGTTTTGAATACTTGTTAAATTGCGATTGGCGGGCAATTGTGTGCACTTTCATTTGCGATTCCAATTGTAACGGTAACGGTAATGGCAATGGTAACGGTAGCAACTGCAATGAGAGCACTTGATGCGCCAAGTTTTCCCTGTCGACAACAACAACATAAACAACAACAATAACAACATCAAAAATGTATCTTTCGCTTTACTCGCACCAATTACACTTAAGCACAGTCTCAGTCACAGCTATTGGCATTGAGTTTGCCTCAATGTGCAGCATTGTGTGGCGGGAAGACGACTCCAAAAAAATAAATGCAAGTAAGAATGCAGTCGTCGAGTGAGCTCGACTACGAGTTGCCCTAAACCTGTGGCTGTTAAATAAATTCTGCTAAATTTATACACTCAACCTAAATGGGGATAAATATTAAAGAAACCCAAAGCTGATTTCAAATATACCATAATCTCTACCTATAACTTGTGCGTTTTCTATCCGATCTGGATTACATACTTACAGTTAAGCAATAATATTTCAAGGTACATTGTAATTAAATTAATTTAAGTGCCATCACAAATCGATACACAATCTGAGATCAGCAACATCATGGTACATTGTGTATATCGACTTGGCTCTAAAAGCTAATGAAAAATAGATACACCTTATGGGATCTTCGATGATTCCTGCTGCCTGTTACATACTTCTGCACAAAATCATTATACCCTTTCTAACTTTTTTAAACGACTTCAAGTTATAAAAAAAAGATGCGTTTGCTGCGAATGCAGTTGAGTTGAGTTGCCTTACAGGTTTGGATAAATTGGCATTGCAAATTGGGTTAACAGGTAATTGCCTGATTTTCCTATAATGTAATTTGAGGCACAGTCGAATCCTTCTGTTAGGTTCATTGGCCGCTTTAAGCATACATTGACTTTCATCAAACAAGCTGCTATTAACTCCTGTCAGCAAGTTCATTCACCAGCAATGGCCATGTCGATGGTGTCGCCTGTTATTATTATTATGCATATTTTAAACGGGGCGACAAAGCACTTTGAATAGCTTCGCTAACTGACTAACCACTTCATAGAGACGAAGCCAGCAATTTGGTTTCAATTACAGCTGTAATTTCGATTAAGCAAACGCTGCACGTAATCTATAACCACAGTGCACCCAGTGGACACACAGCGGACATTGGTTGTCTGTCAATTTCACCAGTGAGCAGTGCGCTTGATTGACTGCCGGACTGCCGGACTGTTGGACTGTTGAACTAACGGTACAGCATTGTCAATGCCAGACAAGTGAAACTTGTTGTTGTAACCATAACAATTACGCTGCCAAATTGTTGACTTCCAGTTCAAATAAAAACCACAGCGTAGCAAACAAGCCCAAACAGAACCCGAATCGATGAAACATTTCACTTTCATTCTGCAACATAGTTGCATGCCGCACACATTAAATGAGTCGCAACAAATGTCCGTCTCGGCATGCACATATATATATATATATATCTATATTTGTATGTATGTATTTATAATCATTGTTTGCTTAAGTAGCTTTTGGTTTTAGTAGCCAGCCGCAGGCGACGTGATAAAATTTTAGAAAACCGCCAATTTATACAAATTAAGGCCATTATTTTCGGTTCTTCAACATTACACGTTACTGCCGCCCCACTCCCTCCCCAGCTCCACCTACTTCGACTGTCAGCTAAGAGCGCTTAGAAAGTTTTATTCGTTTATTACACGCAAAATAATTAAATTTCATTTAATGCATTTACGTGTTAAAATTTTTATTTGATTTTTTTTTGACATTTCCATCGTTTTAGCCTTTAATACTGATTACGCTTGTGTTGGCCTTGGCCAATTGTGATGTGCCCGGCGGCAAGCGACCGCTGATTTTCAGCAGCAGCAATTGGCCACCCAAGAGTGCGAAACAATTGGCGCCAGGACCGGCTGGTAAGCAGCGGACACTGGTCGTCCAGATACGCAGCGATCAGCCGGTTCCGTTGGTATTGAAGGGTCGCCACGGCGCCCATACGCACGCGCATCAGCATCTGGCAGCGCATTCTCATGCTCATGGACATGGACATGGACACGCCCATCTGCACTCTCATGCACATCAGCTCTCCCACGCACATGCACACGGCCACGCCCACTCGCACCTGTTGCATGCCGGTTTGCCGCAACATTTACGGGGCTCTCGTCCGCTCAAGCTGAGTGCTCCTATGTATCTGAAGCCCGCCGGAAGCCTACGCAAACCGCTCAAGATCAAGCTGAGTAACTCCAAGCCACATTCGAAGCCATCGTTTGGCTTTGAGAAGCCCTTCAAGTATGAGAAGCCCACGGCGATTGCCTACACAGAACTGCAGAATTTGCCGGTAAGTAAAATCGAAGGAATCAAAAAATCTGCCCTAAAATATAGAAAGTCATCTTATCCAATATGTATTCGCTTGTAGTGTAACATACGCCTCTAAGCTGATTAAATATATATTGTTCAGATGAACTTCTGTAGAGGAGTCCATATAGCCATTTGCCTGTCTGTCCGAAGATCTTAGTCTTATAAACGCTGAACTCAATCAGCTCAGATCAGAAATAAATCTGTGGGCAGTAAATAGGTCGTAAATGACCGGATTAGTCTATTATATCTTATAGCTAGCATAAAAACATTCACTCAAAAAATTCCATTTCTAAAAACTAGGATTTTTCTATTATAATCTTGATCTGATTTTTCAATAGGGAAATTCGATAAAATGAATTTGGTATGTTTTCAAAATTCTTTGCGGTACTCAGAGAATTTTTAAATTAGTTATTTTTTTATGGATGAATATTTAAATAATAAACGCATATATTTAGTGAATTATATTGTTTAGAAATTGGGTATGATTTAAATTAATTCATTTAATTACAATTCGAATTTGAGAATATCTATCAAATAATATCGGCGATTTTTATTTTAGGGCGATTTTAAAAATGTAATTGAATAATTTAAGTTTGATTTTATTTGTATTTGTATTTGTATTTGTATTTGTATTTGTATGTGATGTATGTTTGTTGTACTTGCTGCATTTGGTTTTTACGCACACACACATAAACCGTTACACACAGCTGGAGACACACAACAATTTCAACACCGAGCACTTTGCACCAATTTACACGGTACCCGCACCAAATCTTGGCCAGCACAACGACAATCAGCTGGACAGTGGCTTAGACACCGCCTACCTGCCTCCCCGTCCCGCACAGAGCACACCCCGTCCACAGTCACCGTACACGTACTACAGCGTACACGAGGACGAGACAAATGATCAAACGATACGCGATCCCATTTCGGGCTCGCAGAAATTCTTTGCTCCAGATCCGGATCCGTCGTTGCCAACGAGCAAGGTAAAGGTCTCCACGGAGAGCTTCAACACGCCCAGCAACAGCAATCCGTTGCCAACGGATGTCCAGAGCAATCATCTGCCCGCCCAGCCCCT
This sequence comes from Drosophila dives, assembly GCA_035042365.1. Classification (NCBI taxonomy): domain Eukaryota; kingdom Metazoa; phylum Arthropoda; class Insecta; order Diptera; family Drosophilidae; genus Drosophila; species Drosophila dives. The sequence goes on from JAWNLJ010000439.1 coordinate 3,537,829, forward strand.
GGTGCAGATTGTGGGCCCACAACCGGCTGCCCAAGCCGTGCCCATCTACCCTATCCAGTTTGCCCAGCAGACGACACAACCCTTCATAGCCGCCGCTCTGCCCGCGGCCCACATACCAATCTATAATCCCACCTATCTGGTCACCCAGTCCAATCAGCTCTATAACCAGCACAAACAGCAACTCTTCAAGCCCAGCACGGAGCATGTGATTGAGACGGGATACGTGAACGCAGATCTGACACAGGAGGTCGCCAGCAACGGCCAAATTCTGCAGGCAGCCAAGGATGCCCAGCACAACATCCACCCAGTATTGGATACAGCGCCCCAATATGCAGCACTAATTGCAGCACCTGCACTGGGCGAGACAACTGAAGCTGTCTATGACACGGCACCATTCCATTTGCCAAATGTTGCCGCTGCAGCGGTGGCTGCCACAGCGCCCGAGGGTGGCTTTGTTGTGTCCAACTACTATGGAAACTCGCACGATTCTTCGCAGCTGCTGCAGGTCTATGCTGAGGAGGAGGCACGACGCCAGCAGCTTGAAACTGAAAATGCTGCGCTGGAGCTGCACAAGCAGCAGCAGCAGCAGCAGGCTCTGCAAGAGCAGCTGCAACAGCAACAACAGCAGCAGTTGCACTTGGAACAGCTGCACGCACAGGCACATGCCCAACTGCAGCAGCAACAGCAGCAGCAATATCAACAGGAGCTGCAGCAACAGCAATACCAACAACAGCTGGAGCAGCAGCAGCAACAATATCAGCTAGAGGAGTTGAAGGCCCAGGCACAGGAGCAACACTTGAAGCAACAGGAGCAGCAGCAGCAACTTCAGCTGCACCAGTTGCAGCAGCAGCAACAGCAACAACAGCAGACGCAACATCATCCGGCTGATCCGGCGGCGGCTGCCTTTGAGGAGCACCAGCGTCTGGTGCAGCAGCAGCTTGGCAGCAATACGCCTTTGCGCATCTTCGTACCAGATGAGGACACGTCTGAGACGGTAAGATTTTTATTCTCGCATATTGATAATTTAAATAATCACATTTTTAATTGTGTTAGCAGCGTCTGCAGAAGCGTTCGGACAATGTAAAGAAAGACACTTTTGAGGATGTTACCACGATGGCAGCAAGCGATGCCAACAAGGACTTATTTCCCGTCTCGACTTCCGTTGAAGTGACTGGCGGGTAGATTGACGTCAACAGTAAATAGATATTCGATTTTTGTTATGACGTAGTCGTTAGCGTTCTTCCAAAATATTTATGTTACAAACTCATGTGTAAATGCAATCATATAGCAAGCAGTCGATAGTGTAATTAATAAATGTATTGATATTTTAAATAAGCGCGCGTTTTTATATGCCAGCATCTATTATGGTTCACACTGCAAGATATCGATACTTGTGCCAGCAAACTGGCAGCACTGCTGACAGACAGCAGTAATTAATGTGCAAGCAGGAAACACAAAGTAATCAAATAAAAACTTAATTTGCATCCGAAAAAGATAATCCACACGACATATTTGCGCCTTTTCAACTAATGACAGTGTAAATAAAAAACCAATTAATAATAATAAGTTAATAATATTTAAAACAGCGCTTAATAAGCCGCGAAGATAACATTGAAAACTATCGATAATATAGCCATGTGCGCATGATCTATCGAAACTTGACAACGATAGTTAAGTCAAGTTGGCAGTGTCGCTGCAAAAAAAAACAAATGTGCCGTAAACACTCAACCAAGTACACGCAAAATTTGCAGCTAAAATATGATTATACCAATTCGTTGCTTTACCTGTGGCAAAGTGATTGGCAACAAATGGGAGTCCTACCTGGGACTGCTACAGGCCGAATACACGGAAGGGTAAGCCAAACGGCAATATTTGCCGCCAGTTCGACAAAAACTAACCCAAAAAAATAATTTTTTTTAGTGATGCTTTGGACGCGTTGGGACTGAAGCGATATTGTTGCCGCCGTATGCTACTGGGGCACGTGGATCTCATCGAGAAGCTGTTGAATTACGCGCCACTCGAGAAATGAAACCATATTTCAATATACAAATTTTTCAATTTTATTGTTAACTCAAAGTAAAAAATCAAAAAACAAATACCAATCCTTGGCAATTCTATATTTTGTCCATGAACCAGGGTTGCCCGTTGTGCTCGCGGCGCTTCGTGAGGATCTCACAACCATTGTTGGTGACGAGCAGCGTTTGCTCAAACTGGGCCGACAAAAGGCCATCGGCAGTGACAGCAGTCCAATCGTCAGGCCAGGATTCAGCCTTCTGCACTCCCTCCGAGATCATTGGCTCGATGGTGAAGCAGTGTCCGGCAGCCATGACGCCAACGGCCGAATTCTCTATGGGATCGTGTTGAATTATGTTATTATTTGAATCTTGTGCGAGATTTAAGTTGGATACTAACTGGCATAGTGAGGCACATTGGGAGCGGTGTGGAAGACGCGATGAATACCATGTCCACAGTAGCTACGGACGACACTGAATCCATGGGGCGCCACATACTTTTGGATGACGTTGCCAATCTCACGGTACTTAACACCCGGACGCACTAGCTCAATGGCCTTGGCAAGCGATTCGTAGGTGATGCGCACCAGTTTCTTGTGCTTCTCGGCGACTTCGCCGACGAAGAAAGTCTCGTTGAGATCACCGTGGAAGCCACGGTGATAGACAGTCACATCGATGTTGCAGATGTCGCCATTCGCCAAGGGACGTTGATCGGGAATGCCGTGACAAATCACCTCGTTGACGCTCGTGCAGCACGACTTGGGGAAGTTGTAGTAGTTGAGTGGCGACGGATAACAATCCCGCTCAATGGCCGCCTCGTGGACGAGTCGATCCAATTCATCTGTCGTCACGCCCACCTCAATGCCCTTGGCGCCCTCATCTAGACACTCGCGTCCCAGTCGGCCGGCCACACGCATTGCCTCGATTTCCTCGTCGTCGAGCACCTTAATCTTCGTGCCACGCAGTGCCTCCTCCGACAGTGATCTGCCCGCCGGATGATCTGCATAATCTGGTCGGCCAATGGATTCTGGAACAGCTCGCTTCGGCGTCTGTGGGAAGGGGCGCAGCTTTCCCGTAAAACGGTAATGCGGCCACGGATTGTAGACGCCATCGTTGACCGCAGGCTTCTCGCCACCAGCTGCAAAAATATATATTCACGTTTTATATAAATAAACTAATTATTACGGCGATGAAATACCAGCCAAGGCGTGGATGACTTTGTGCTCCTTCCAGAATCCCTTAAAACATTCCTGTGAGCAGAAGAAGGAGCCCTTGATGCCCAGCTTCAGGCACGTTGGACATTGAAGCGTTGCCTCTTTGTTGCAGTTTGTTGTTTCACAGCTTTGCGTCATTTTAGTGCCAGAAAATTTTTGTGCTTAGAAAAAATGTTCCAAAATTAGCACTACGAAGGCAACTATATTGCAACAACGCCGTCAATAAATATATTTTCTTTCCTATCAAATGCTATCGATATTTCTAGCCGCTAACCTAAAATTAATTACACATGCGATGTTTTTTTAAAACCAAAACTTGTAACGGATTTATTTAAGAAAACTAATTTTAAAAAAAGTACATGTGTCCCTTGATAAAGTTTAATATATATAATATTTATGTGTAATAGATAAGTTATTTTGCATTTTCTTTAATGGTTTTATTTTTGGTAGGCATTTAAGTGTGAATCAAAAAATGTATATAAAATAAATTGGACAGATCTTGAAAATATATTATTTCTAAAAAAAATTGCAGTAATGTAAGTGAAAAACTCTTTAAAACATAATAATTTCCATACAAAATGCATTAGTGGTATTGGATTTATTTTAATTTATATAACAAAAGTTTGTTTAATACCCAAAAACTTATAATTATTATTTATTTATTATCTTACAAATATTCATTTAAAAATATATATATGTAGCATATAATTTTTAATTGGAAATAATGTAAAATGAAGATGCGTTTTTTTTTAAATTATTAAAATTATTAACTATTTACAATTATATTTGGTTTAATAAAAGAAAGTAGCTATTAAGATAATACGGATATTTATACAGTGGTAAATATGACCACTTAAACAGAAATTAACCTTATGATGAAAAATAAAACATAAATTAAATATATAAACACATATACGTATTTTCATTTTAGGTCTCTTCTATATATAATCTATAAATGAAATAAACCATAACAAAAATGTACATATTATACATTCAAGCAGCTAATTATTGCAAAAGATTCCACAATTGAATTATGATAAATGGATAAACAATAAATATTACACAAATATTACAACAAGTAAACAACAAATATTCCAAAATAAATTGAATCCATGTGGATTCAAAATTCGAAACGAAACGAATTTTGAGCGACGGCAGCTGTGCACAGCGCATGCTCTGTGCATTCTGTGTTTGTGTGTGTGAGTATGCGTGTATGTGCGTGTCTGGGGCATCGTTTGCTCTGTTTATGTTTGAATCTCTCAAAGCGCAAGAATCTGTCGTCGTGAACGGACGTGTCTTTGATTGTTGCGGCGAAATCAAAAAACAAAAAAAAAAAACGAATCCGAAGAATATTACCAACAAACTTGTTTGATCGCGAACCAAATATAAAAAAAAAATAACAAGTGTTAAAAAGGATACCTTTGGCACTGAAGTGTATGTTTCCCAATAGTGAATAAAAATAATTAATATTTTAAACATGCCATACTAAATAATATAATATGTAGCATCCTCTCATGAGGCAGCCACAGGTGAAACATAAAATAAAATTCTTTATTTTCAATTGAAATCAAACAAATTTTTGGCAAAAGCAAACATAAACCTTTGTGGTATAATTCATATGTATTAAGTATCTGTATTTGTGTGTGTTGTTGCCGTACAGATCCGTCCGTTAGTCGTGCTTGAACTGATCAGCTTTTCGCGATCTTTGCACTTGCCTTTCGATCGTTCTATGCTCTCTTTCTTTCTCCTTATCAGTTGATGCTGCTGCTATTGTTATTGTTTCTGCGTTCAGTTTCTGAGCAGACACAAACAAGAAATAAGTGAATATTACTGCTGTTGTTGTTGCTGCTATTGTGCTGTTGTTGTTGCTGTTGTTGTTGTCGCTATTGTAGTGCTATTGTTGTGCTGTTGTTGCTACTGCTGCTGCCTGCAGATAGAGCTATAAATAACAGTCGGCACGCGGCTACCTCGCCTTCGCGTACACCATCAACCCCTTTGTCGACACCTCAGTGACCCCCCTCATTCGTATCAGTATCAACAGCAGCATTTTACGCTGTGGGTGTTTTGAGCTCTACGCTTTGCATTATCCTACTGAGTGAATAGATGACCGATTGACTGACTGATTGACTTGTCGCGTTGTCCGTTTTCCATTTTCACACACAAACACAAACACACACACACACACACACACACACACACACACACACACACACACACACACAAAAAAGCAAGCGAAACGCAAATCATCAATTGTCAATGGTCGTCATTGTAAAGGCCGCCTGCGTAATTAAAATATAATCTATCTTTCTGTCGCTGCCTGTATCTCTCTCTCTGTCTCGGTCTCTCTCTTTCAGTGTGTTTACTTTTTTGCACATTCAATACAATACATTCAATACACACATAGATACATACACATGTTTTTTATATATATACATTGTGTGTTTTTTGTTCAGGCTACTGCAATACGGAACAACGTCAAAAGTCAAGGTACCATTGCCGACGCCGGCAGCAGCCGAGGCAGCGACAGCAACGAACTTGCACTGATTTTGATGCTGCTTCTGCTGATTCTGCTTTGAACTCGATCGCAGACAAAGATTGAACGAATCAGGATCGTGCACATTGTTCTTTTTTTGTTGCTCTTGTTTTTGTTGTTGTTGTTCTTGTTGATGTTCGACTGCATTTTTTGTTTGGCCAAACGATCGTTGTAGAAAGAACACAGAAACATAAACGCCACCATGCGAACGCGTATTAGACTTAATTGGCTTTGGTCTGCAGCTTTTTCTCAGCTTCTCGCTATTGTCCCTTGTCTGCTTATTCTTCTTCTTGCTTCTCCTTTGCCCGGAATGTTCATACACTCAGAAAACTGTTGTAAGTAACTCGACATACTTTTGGCGCCAATTGTCAGAAGTACCCCATAATTAAGAAAGTAAATTTCTAAAATTTATTCTTGTGCATTTCCAAAAACAGTAATTATCATTTCTTAATTACAGAATTCATTTTCGTAAAATTAATAAAAGTATATATAATATCATTTATTGCCGAAATCTTATATTAACATATTTGATATATATTATTAATGAATATTATTATATTTAGACTTCGTGTATACACAATCATTTTTGGCACAAGTATACAAATTATAAACATCACATAAAAAATATCGTATGATTCTACGGGGATTTCCATGAATCGTCGAAAGTCTTTTTAAATTGTAAAATTTTTTATAGCTCTTTGTTTTTAAGTGAGATTTTCCGTATGGAACGAAAATTGTTGGCGATTTTCTGCTGAGTGTATGCCTGCTCATATGTGTGTATGTATGTATGTATGTATGTATGTATATGTGTGCTTGCCACGCATTTGGATTGCTTTGTTCTCTTTTGCCTGATGCTTTTGTCAGTTAGATGAAAATTTATGCGTAGCAGCAAAAAATCTAAAAAATGAAATACCACGAATATATATATATGAAATTCAAAGTGTAGTTTCCGCTGCCGCCTTTTCCAGCGCTTCAACACTTCCGCTTTGCCCGAAATTCAACTTCCGCTGGCAAACAATTCACAGCATGAGGTAAGGGGAAGGATGGGTGGGCAGCTGTAGATGACACTGTCGACGCTGGCTGCTGCTGTTCCCATTCCGTAGCAAACGCAGCTCAAGAGACGCATATTGATATTGTTGCCAGGTTTCTTACGCTTGACTGCATTCACTCACACACACACACACCAACACAAACACCCACACCCACACATAATCATACAAGATTTAAGCTACTACTGCAAACGCATTTCACTTTTGCTTCACTGGTCCTGGTCCTATTTGCGTCCCTTGTCCTTTGGTCCCGGCAAACATTTTGTGGTATCTTCGCCTGCTTATTGCCAACCGACGCCATTAAGCGTTTCATGTTTCTTACCATTCTTTCCATTCCCCTCCCAAGCAGGACCAACATCACGCAACATTAAAAAATAGCTCGCGTATGCAATTCTCGACAATTCTTTGGGGTTCTGCGACATTTTATTTTTTCATTTCATTTCATATTTCTGCCAACTACGTTTTTGAATAAGGAATTTTACTTATTTTCATTTCTATTTGCTACTTCTTTTCTTCTGTGTATTTTTCATTATTTTCTGCACCCTGCACGCACTTCTCCTTTAGCTTTGGAGCCGCGCGTGCCGTTACTTTTTTTCTTCCTTTTTTTGCTCTCTTCTCGTGTTTATTTTTGTCATTTGATATTGCAGTACCAAAAATTAAAAACAAATTATGTGCCGCAGGTGGTGGCAGAACCAGACAGCTGTTTGCGGCCCTAATCTATGGTATTCACGATTATTACGTAGTTGCTTGGACACCGAAGTACCGACATCGTCTGAACACTGAAAATAAATTGAGCTGGATTTTAATAAAAATACTAGTAGTTCACCATAATTCCAAAATTATATTTCTAAGCGTTTTTTCGATTGTACTACTAAGAACTAGGGTTTTTATTTGATATCCTAAAATTAAGTTAGGATAACATTTCCTCAGTTTTGTTTTTTTATAAATACCTTTTAAGTAATCAAGTTTTTAATGAGTTTGTTCATTTTAATGCGATTTTTTTTCCGAGTGTATGTGAAAGATATATTCAAAGCAAGCGATTTAAGATATTTTATTAATATTTGTATAGGCTCCTCAATCTGCTGAGTGGAGGCGCGTGTAACCGTTGAACGCGTGTCAGCGCACAGCTGACAGGACATAATGCAGACGGGGCCAACCCCTAGCATCCCGTCTTTTCCCCTCCCCCTTGCCCAATTCTTTAATATGCGTGAACTTATTTGCCTTCGTATTTCAGTTCATCTTCTGAGCCGCTCAGCACTCCTCGTCTGCTTGACATAAATATTCCGTTATCGTTTATGTTTTTGTTGTCCTTATAAAGCAAAGTTAATGATATGTCGCAAGTGTGTGTGCTTGAGTGTGTCTCTGTGTGGGAGTGTGTGTGTGTGAGTCTGTCTGTGTGCGTGTGTATGTGTTTGTGTCTACGCGTGTGTGGGTGAGCGCACAAGCGCACTTCTGCATGTCCACGTTCAGCTCCAGGCAACAACTTTTCCTTTCCTTTTTTTTTTTTAGCATTATGTGTAGTTAATTGGAATCTAAGCACATTTAAATTTTGTTTTGCTTTTGCGCACCTTTCCCTGGTGCTCACAAATTTCATTCCTGTCATTTTTATTATACTATTCTTTTTAACTCCATTCTCCAACCCATTCTAAAAATGAGTTATTGTCCAAACGTGCTTATATACGTTCTAATTTAAATTATCTAACAAAAACTTACTTTAGTATTAAAAATAAGTTAAAAGAGAAATTTAAACTAAAGTCAATCTCTTGCTTCTGCTCTTTTCAATAAAAACACAAATAACTTTTTTTAAAATTTAATTTTTCAAATTTGTAAGGAGTAAATTTAAATTAAATATGCAAAGAGTAGATTTTTAAAAGAAAATTTGTTCGTGGTGCTTTTCTAAAATAGATTTTATAAACAATTTAAGATCAATTTTGTATTAAACTTGGTGCTCTTCTAGATTAGATTTGAAAATCAAGTAAAAAGAAGATTTTGATAAAAAGTATTTTTTTAATTGTTTAAGCTATAAGTAATGTTTAAAATCTGGTAAATTATGAAGTTTTATATAAAAATTTGGTTCATCTGGAATAGATTTAATATTTTAAAAAATAGCTTTTTGTAAGCTTTTCTGGTAATAATACTGATTTGTGATTAAACTTGGTGGTTTACTTTTTGTTTCTTAAGAATAGCTAAACAAGTCAAAAAGTAGATTTTAAGTTTAAGGAGTTTGAATTCAGAAATATTTTTTTCTGATAAAAAGTTGGATTTTCTTAAAATTTAGTGTTCTTTAATCCTTAACCTAGGCCATTTCAACCTTATTTGTGCCATCACTTGCACATGCTGGTTGGCTCATGGAAATAGCATTTAGCAGGGCAAAAGTTAATACTTCAATCACTCTTAGATGTTTTTTTTTTTTCTTTTTCTTATGCGGCCATTTCTTTACCCATCTTAGTGGTTCGTACAAATTTGTGTGCGGCATTCAGTGGAGCGAGAATTGAGAAGCGTCTGGCAGTCACTTTTATTTGCCAAATTAAAAGGATTTCATTTGCTTTTCATATTTGCATTGGTTTTTATCGCCGCTGCCAGGCAGCCAGGAAACCGGCTTTGGCCCAGTGCCGAATTTCCCACACAATCACCATAAAAAAAGGAATCTCGGAGTCATATTTTCAGACCGTTCCTTTTTGCTTTTCGTTTTTTTTTTTCTTCTTATTTTTTGCTGCTGCTGCCATAGTCCTTGGCAATTGTTATTTATGAGCGGGAGTATTAAATAGAAGCAAAAGCTTCTGATGAGTCCCGAGACCTGGTGTTCTAGTGTAGTGGATTCCCAGTCCGCTTATCATTTGCCGTTGTTGGTATTAATTATTTCATAAGGTCTGTGCTGGCGACTATGTAAATACTTAAATTGCATTATATATAGTTCATAAACAGCTGGACGTGTCCCTCCATCCGCCTTTGCACCTTTAAATCCATATTTGTACTGAGGCTCTTTGCAGCTTGCCGGTTTCAGTTACAGATAATGGCTCAGAGGTTGCCAGAAACCGGAGCAAAAGCAGGAGCAGCAGTAGCAGCGACATTAGTTGTCCTATCTGTCTGCGTTGTATTTTATGGTTGAACTTTATTTACATTCACATTGCTCCGGCCGGATGGAACCAAACCCAGACTGAACCGACTCTCGCCCTGGTTGAAAAGGTGCAGTTTGGCCCGGCTCAACGCTTTTTGGTTACAGTTGCAGGCCAACTGCCAGGCCACAGGTGCTAGCTGGCAAAGCTTAATTATTTGCCGTTGCCTGTGGCCTGGCCCAGGGTCCTGGCACTGGCTTCAGCTCCAGCTCCGGCTCCGGCTCTGGTCTTTTACTGTGCGTTGCCTGACTATTTGTACGTTTGTTGGTTGGTTTGTTTTCTGTTTGTTTTGTTCGTCCGGTTTACATTCTGCGCTTGTAAAGCATTTAAATCGCATAAAAGTCGCTGCTGAAAAGGAATATGCTTCCTTCATTATATCCCGGCAGCTGCCTGGGCATTTTTGGTTTTGCGTTCGTAATTGAAATTAACTCATTTTCATCCAGCTGCTGTCAATTTCCCCAGCACTCCGCACTTCCTCGGTTCGCTTCAATGGGCGCCTGTTGATATGCAATACTTTTCAATACCAACAAAAACATTCGATAAACCGAACCGAGATTTAAATGCGAATAATTGCATTGGGTTGAGATGTAAAATGGAACTGTTTACTACTCGCCATCCAAATAATTTATTTTTACATATAGCCTGAATTAATATGAAAATACTCTTCAATATTAAAGTAGAAACTCTACCATCAAATTAGTGTTGTTTCCATTAGACCAATGTAATTTATGTAGAATGTTGAACACGGTACTAGGAAAACAAGACAGATTTGTATACAATGTGCAATCTTTTAATTGTTAATCACCCTTTTTTATTGTTTCATTGTTTTTCTCAAATGCGTAATAATTTATAAGAATAGCCCTTATTTTAGAACATTTTCATATTTTAGAATTGGTAATTAATTAAAAAATATGAATTCATCAATAAAATAATCAAAAATAAAAAGACGGCCGTTAATTAACTTGAGAATTTTAAGTGAAATTATTTAACAGATGCTTTCAGCTTATTCGATATCGTTGTGCTTTCAGTATTTCTCTTGACAAGGGTATACAATTCATATCCTAGTAGATAGGCAGCGACGTACATAGTTTGCAACTTGAAATGTCAACTGTCAGTGCGACGGGGCAAATCAAAACGGGACAAACAATGAATGCGAACCAGCTTGGGAGAAGGGCTCGTGTCAAGATTTGCGCTTGTAAAACACTAAAAATGACACAGACGAGACTAGCGTGGAGGCAAGTAGGGACAGGACGAGATGAGACGGGAAGTAGCGATGCCACTTTACCGACTATAACACACTCAGAAAATCGAAATGAAAACTATAAAGTTTTCAAAAAGTTTTTAAAATTGAAAAATTTTTGTTTTTTCTATTATTTTATTTTTATTAATAATAATAGAAATAATTTTTCCGAAATCATAAGCTATCTGTAATGTTTCTATACTATTTAAAACGAATGTTTAATCAGATAAGCAAAAAAATAGACAGATTATAAAATAACAGCCTTGGAGTTAGAAAAATTTTGTTCTACAATTCAGAAGAATTTAAACTGGTAATAACAAAAACGAAGATTTGAAAAGTTGCTGAAATTCGTGGTGACCGTTTTCTAAGTGTAGCCTAGACTAGACCATTTCGGCTTGTGGATATCCCCGGCCACTTTGCGCTTGTCATTGTCAGCTCGTAGTTTGAAAGTGGCGCGCACTTGACAAGCCTGATTGATGGCCTGACTGAGGCTGTGATAGAGCAGCAGGATGAATCTAAAGCTGATGCTGATGTTGATGCTGAAGCTGTTCATCTTCGGACCTTATCTCACATAATTAAACTAAATGTAAATGACTCGCTACATTTGGCATCTTCGTCGTACATAACTTTTTAATATCAAAGCCAAAAAGGAAAATAAAGCAAGGAAAACAAGTAAATTACTCGCCGACATGAAACACATTCATCAAAAAAGCATATTGCATAGCTGTTGTTATTTATTTATAACATTACGCAGTCGTGCAATGAAATTTTAATTTGTTTACGTTTTCAAACATCGTTGTCAAAATTTTTGACCTAGACCCACACTGCCCGCCGATAAGCCGAACAGAGAAATGTGGGTGAGGTAAACAATCTCCAAGCAGTCCGTAGAAAGTTCAAATCAGTGCAAGCAGCATCTATTCTCTAAGCTGATGCTAAAAAAAACTGGATTATTTAAATATACACCTAAAAAAAACCGACTAGCAAAATTAAAAAAAAAAAAATTATGCTTTTAATCACGAAGTTTTTTCTCTTCAAGGTTACTTTTGTTTTCGTAATTTCATAAAGAAATAATTCTTAAACTAAGGATTTAAATTTATAATTTTTTTCTAAAATATACAAAAACAGCATTTTTAGCATTAAAACCTAAAATGTTCTTCAGTTTTTAGAACAATTTTAGTTTCACCACGCTTTCCTTAAATTCATTCCAAGCTTATTCTTAAGTAGTTCAAAATTAATCAATGGAATTTTTAATTTAGCGCCGCAAATGATGCTGGCTGCTAGTCAGAGACTCTATCAGTTGCCAGATGGTGCAGGTCCCCTGGTGACACATGCGGCTTATACGCAATTATGCAACTGAGTATTATGAAAATGGTTTTTGCTGGCTACGCGCCGCACACAAGACGAACCGAAATGAAATGAAATTAAGAAAATATGTTGCACTTTTTTTTTTGCTGCTTGCCACACAAATGGTGCTGTGCTTCAGTTGCTGCCACTATTGTTGGTGCCGCAGCAACTTTGGCCAAGGATTGCCGCTGGAATTGTCTTTGGCCAAGAAATTCCGGCATTCAGCACCCGGTCCACAAAAGCCAACTTAATTTGCCATAAAAACCCAGACCGGTACTTGATTTGCTTTGTTAAAGTACTATTGCTATTTCTGTTGCTGTAATTGTGGGTTGTGCGCCGGAAATTAAATGATTTAATGAAATTGCCGACATTTGCTGGGGATCAGGTCCTGCAACAATAACAGGGCGATAATAGCCGACCCAGCATTTTAGTTAATTGAAAAGGTTTTCGTTGTTTTTTTTTTTTGTTTGTATTTGTTTGTTGCTTTTTTGGTTTTATTTTTTGTTTTCAATTACCAAGCAAAGTTTGCTTGCGGGCAACGCGGAGCTGCTGCTTTAAGTGATTTTTAATTACCTGCCATTGTGCGCACAGACAGGCAGGCACTCTCTTGGACAATGGGCAATGGACAATGTGTGTGTCACCTTCAGCTCAACTTAATTAAGTGCCAAGCCGATGACAGCCGGCGGTGCGTTTATGAGCCTGCAGGCAGATCATTGCCTGACTGACTGACTGACTGCCTGAATCTGCGGACGGAATCAGCTGCCATCCCGCCTGACTTTCCATCCATATTTCCTTTTTTGTCAGTTCACACATTTTTCATATCAAAATGGTACAATTCTTTTGTTTTTAATATGCCAGCAAGCGAAAAGCATTGCAAGTTGTCTTCAATTTGTGCACAGCTGTGGGCAAACACAACCCTATTCACACACACGCACACACATTTACACACACACAGATACTCACACTCACACATCCGCTCACATATGTAAATTAGATGCCGGCTGTGCATTGATTGCTTCCAACTGCTGCTCTTCCCTTCCCTTCCTGTTGTGCTTTGTTTGCACCAGTTTATTATGGTCGGATTGAACAAAATTTGTATAGACAACAATGCCGGCAAGTCGTCTTAGCTTAAGCCTTAAAGTCTTGCCATAAACTCTCAATAAACATATGGTGCAGGTGCCATTATTATTCGTTAAAGTGGCTCAAATTTATAACATAAGGGTGTTAATTAAAGCAATTTCACAAATGTTTATTGTTTTGTGGATATCTAATCTGTCTATTATATTTACTCATAAATTTTAAATATTTCATATTCTTGCTTATTAAATCTTTTCTAAATTCACATTAAACATGCATATGAAACGAGTGCTGTTTTTATTCAAATTTGCATAATAATACGTTTAACTTTCAGAAATTTGCTGAATTGCAATTTGAAATGCTTTAGGGGCTTAAATAGAATTGCCTAAATAACGACATTGAAAGCAATTAAGTTGTTAGTTCTACTAGATTGGATGCACTTGAGATTTTGTATACTTTATGTAAATATGTGAATGTCTTGTATTTTATGCAAGCCAAGATAGTGAATATTGTAAATTTAGATAAATTGCTGTTGAAGATTATTTATACTTTTCACGGTACAAATAGCCAAAACTTTGAGCCCATATTATCTTTTAGTTAGCAACAAAGCCATCAATTAATTGTATTCTCCTATTAAATGTAATTTTCAGATTGCAAACTTGCTCAACATTATCTATTTTTACTTAGCAAAAACTAAGTAAATAAATAATCAAACTTTATTTAATAGTACTGTGTAGATTTGATGACATCAGTTTATTTCTATTGTTAATTCCCGCAGCGAAACTTGCAAACTGATTAATGGGCGTAAACAACAAATATGTTATGGTTGGGGTTAAGGTTATCATATATATTATACATTCTCAAATTGTTATTCTATGTTTTGCGTACAAATATATATTTGTAATACTCTGTCGCTGGGAAGACAACCAATTGATCAACCTCGAGCAATTCATTCGAATCGCGACGCACACCAAATCGAGCCAGTTAAAGGCAATTCAGCAATCAGCATTTTTAGACGCTCATTCAATACCTGTCTTTCAATTACCATTGCAGGCCACGTGCAGGGCGAGAATGAAGCGCTCTTGAACCGAAGAGACACGGACAAGCTGCATTGCAACCGATAGGCAAGAAGCGAAAGCGAAAGAAAAAGCAAAAAGTGCAAGCAAAAGCGAGCAAAAGAAGCGAACAAAGCGCGACAAGCGACTGACAAGAGCGAGAACGTGCAACGCTAGCCGCTGCTCTTAGATGGCGCTGCGGCATAGACTTGCTGCTGGACACATTATCCGCATCATGCGCTATACGAATTATGCCCTGGTGATGGCCACGACGCTGCTGGTGTTAATCTCGGCGCATGTCAAAAGCGCCAAGCTGCACGAGGAACCGGCAATTGATGTGGGTGCAACCACGTCCATGGATAGCATTGCTATTGACAAGCATGTGCGTGACACCGACACCAACTCAACAACATCTGCCACACATCCTTATCAGCACCATCAGCAGCAGCATCATGGCCACAAGGTGCACCTGCATCATCTGGCACCGCTGAACAATCGCCGGGCCTATCATAGCAAGTACAGCATCAACCAGCTGCTGCACATGCGAGTGACTCCAAAGGTGTCCAATGACATCGACATGGACCCCTGCAAGTCGGGTGAGTGACTTTTTCCGCTCTTCAAACTTTGATTTATATATGTTTATTTTTTTTTTTTTGTATTTTCACGTTGTCGAAAGTTAATTCGCTTTACAAAATATATTTTATATGGTTTCGTATTTCCGCTGCTTCAGCGCAAAATTGCTTTGGCGCTATATCGACCCCATAGATATATTTAAGTAAAGCTAAATACACTAAAAAAAATATCGGTCTCAAATTTAGAACGTTGCCAACGTAATTCGCCTGATTATTCAGAAAGTACATTTATAGAAACTTGTGTTGCGTCTTTCTTAAAATCAGTGTTTATAAATTTTATTTACACTTGTGTTTTACACATATAGTACAAAGAATTTGAACAATTGCCTATTTTACTTATATTATTATTAAATATTATAGTTTTTGGCTTTTATGTTTTCTTAATATAATCGATTTATATATCTACTGAGATATTTATAAAATATATAAAAAATGCCTGTCCGACATATTACGCAATTTTTTCTAGCTTTTAGGACGATTATCATTTTATGTAGATTTCCTAATTTATCGCAAGACATTTTCTTCAAGGTTTCAGGTCGATTTTCATTTAAAGATAATTTTCTCAATTATAATGCGATTATTTTGCAAGTGTATTATAGCTATGCCAAACTTATCTCATGTACAAAGGTGTGTACAAAATATATATGTCTGTGTGTGTTTCTGTGTGTGTTTATCTGTGCGACATTCTGGAAGAAGAGTCGAAAAATGACTTTGGGTTTCGATGTCTTAAGTTTGAGTAAAAGTGAAACGTCTTGTAAACTTGAGTCAGACACTTTGTACGTTGTTGGCATACGCTGGGTTTCTTAATCGCATACCGAGCTGCTCACCCAGTTCACATTGTTTATGGGTGGCGGACACGCCCCAGAAACGTCCTCGGGTAACGTTAGTTGCAGCGTTGAAAATTAAGCGCCATTGTAGCGAAGTCGACACTCATCTCCTCGGGGCAACTTGCCCGACTGCTGCTCAACTCAATTGAATTTACCTCGGTTTTTGAGAACAAAATTGACTGAGCAATGCCTCCAGAATAAGCATATCAATGGCTGTTGTGTTTATAAGTAGCTGTGTGTGTGTGTGTGTGCCTTTTTCTGTGTGAAATAACTTCGATGACTATGACGACGAGTGCAATTTGTCTGCCGTCTCAACTACGCTGTGGCCCTGGCCCCCAGTCAAGTTTATCTACGGGCATGCGACAGCGAGTGTCTCTGACTTATAAGTATTTGCGCACATCAATTGTCAAAAAGTTGGCTCCATGCCTTATACTACAACCAAACGATTTGCTGTTCTAACTGCCAGCGGCAGTGATGCGTCAAGTGGTCGTCTAAGGAGTCGACATTGCGCCACACAATGGAGCCCAAACAGCATCCCGGCATATTTCGCACAGATATAAAATGCTTGAATTTATAATTTAATAGCATTTATAAAGCTTTGAAACATTATTGACATGGCTGCACTTAAAATAAGATTTGCACTGAATTAAAAAAAAAACCAGTTGAAAGTTTTATTTGTTCTTTAGAAGTATTTTAAGGCTCCCGATAAAAAATGCCTAGATTTGTACTAGTTTTGAATTTCTCTCAGTGTATACGCGTCTGACTGTCTGCTTGCTCTTTCCACTGTCTCTGTTATTGCAGTTTTCTCAATTTAAATGCTGATTACATTTTGTATGATAATTAAATATTGCAGTACAAAACAAAACTTTCTTTCCTAAGAAAGAGCGTTGCTTTTATGTCGTCAAGCTTTTTAAATATTTAATATTACCGACTGAAAATGGGTCTCACAGTTTATTAGCCTGAGAAAGATGTAGAAGCTGTTAAAATATTATAAATTAATTTGCGAGGTAAATGTCCTGAGATCTAACAATTTTCTTCACTGTACCATCAGCTACAGCTGGCGACTGTCTGTCTGTGACTTGAAGCAGTGGCAAGTTGAAGGTCAGCTTATATATGGACAACTCATAAGTCAAACACACTAACAAACGCATTTATAGACTCATATTTTAGGGCGGTATGTTTTTTGACTTAGATTCGCAAACTCTTAGAAAAAACACTATTAATCAAAGTGAATTGTTTTTGACGTTAGATATTTTTGTTAAACTAACAATTAATAAATTGGTGCACTTCGTTGCTCCACAAAGTGGGTCGCTGTAGATTTCTAATGCACACACACACACACTCAGATACACACACATACAAGTAATATATGCAAATACACGCACCAAACGAGACGTTGAGCAAAAAATCCAAACACATTTTTTCTTGGACTTCTTTACACAACACAAAGTAAGCTAATTGAATTTTGAAGTGAGCTCGAATACAATGTCCATCGTAACATGAGCATGAGCTAATTGGAACAAAGCAAGAGAGAACTTTGTATTTTGGAGTAATCGATTGAGAAATACTTTGATACCATAAGTAATACCAGTAATCTATCTTCCAAATAAATTGCGATACAACGGTATTGGGTGCGCGTGCTAGGGGTTACTAGTTGTATACCTTTTAGATTTTGTGTCTAGTCAAATTTACCGGTTACCTTCCAAGTTTAGTTCACTTTCTTTTAAATTGTGAGAGATATGAAGATTTACCGATTATGAATTAACGATTTCCTAGTTCTCTAGTCAACATAACACGCAGACCAGCGTATATTCAAAGTTTCTAGTCTCTACCTCTAAGAGTGTCTAAAATAGTTGCACAGTACTAATATACTATTTTACCTTTGCTATCAAAGTATGATAAAAATTAAACTAATAGCAACAAGAGCTAATGGACTTCCATTAAACACATCACAAACTGTAAATCGAAAACTTTATATTTATCAGCTGTGAAAGTAATTTTATTCCGGGTTAATGTATCCAACGGAAACAACATTGAGCAAGTATTCATTGCACAAGCAAACATTGTTTATGTTTAAAAAAAAAAAAATGTTGTGCTGCAAAACTTGCCTAATTTTATAGATTACAATAGAGTTTTCTTTTTTATGTGTTTGCTATATGTTCATGCCAAAAATTTTATTACTTCTGCAGAGATGTGCTAAAAACCCCTTTTCTAAAATCGATATGTTTATTTTATACCCTTGGAGAAGGAATTATAATTTTGTCGTGACATATGCAACCAGCACATAATAATATTTCGAACTATACTAATATGTAGATCTTAGCAGATTATCTGCGGTCTTCATTGTTTTATGAGCTTATATAAGCTTAAAGACTTTTTGTTTTTTTATTAGGAAAAAATTGTCATTCTAAAGTACTGCTGTAAAATCCTTTATTCAACCGAATTCCGAATTCGAATTTTTAAGTCTGCCTCCAGGATATTCGCTAAGTAACCCTATTTTAGGATTAAATAAAAAGCCTATCCGTTATGTAGATTCAGATTTAAGTAAGAAATTCATATACAAATCCCGGGCAACAAAATATTAATTCTTTATTTTATTCAAGGTGCAGAGTAAAATAAAAAATTCCTCTTTGTAAACAATTTCAACAAACGCATATAAAATTATGCAAAATTAGTTTTTAAATGGGATTCTAAATGTCAAAGCTTCAAATGTATTTTTGGAGAAATGCTCACAAATCTCTTTAAAAAAATCAATGTTTATCGCTTTTTAATGAATTGAGTTATACCAAATAAAAACGAAAAGTTTTCTAAAATTCGCTTGGAATTCTTGGCTTATTATAGGAAGTATATAAATTTGTATGTACAAAACCGGACAACAAAATATGAAATAAATAATTGTAGCTGCCAATGGTCAAGGCACAAAATATAAAAGTTATTATTTCCTGGAAATAATTTTCAACAATTGCGTTTAAAATGACGCAAGATTAAGTTGACATTGGATTGCTGATTTACATGCATATTCAAGACTGCATTTAAGGTTGTCTGAATTATTTTCAACGCCAACATTTTGTCTGGCTGAAGCCGTCAAGGCGGAACACTTAAGCAAATGGATGCCAATGCCGATTTTGGAGGCAGACGCAGTTGCGCTAATGAATTTGCATGGGCCGCAATGCATGCAAATTGGATCAAAGCTATGCCAGACGATGTCTGCTGGGATGGTGCTCTAATGCTGTGCTTGTTGTTATCTGGTGTTGGAGCTAATGGGCGTGTGGGTGTGGGTGTGGGTGTGGCTGTCTGTAAATTTATACTGTTGGGCTGTCGAACTGCACCACCAGAAATCAAACCGCAAATGACACTACAAATGTGAAAATGGCGCGCAAACGCTCGGCAGACAGCCAGCCAGAGCAAGCCCATCTGCAGATAACTAGGCAAAGTTGCCGACAGTAATGATGACAACAGCAACGTTCTTGCAACACTAACAGCAACAGCAACGGCAACAGCAACCATAACAACAACAATCCGACAAGACCGCAACCAGAGCTAACGAAACGACAGACTGTGCGGTTTTCACTAGCCTGAAAGCATAAACAACCTATCCAAGGCCCAAGCAACTGCAAATCATTTTCAAAGCCCACCCACTCACCCCACACACACACACACACACACAACAAGCTGTATGGCCGAGAGTAGTGCGCTGAAGCTCGCCAAAAATACCGCTATTCTTCACTGTCTTGTTGACTTTTTCAGCCGTAGAAATAAAAAGCCACTTAACAAGCATTGCATGCATCGTGCGACCAAACACACTACTCACGAGCCTGGTTGACGGGCTGGGCTGGGCTGGGTGGGGGGAAAGCAGTCAGCCAGAGTTGGACAGGGGAATAGCGCCAGACGTCGGTTACTATTAACAGTTAGTACTTTTGTCGCCATTGTGCAGAGAGTTGCCACTGTTTCCACTGTTTGTAATTGGCGTAAAAGTGAACGTATGTAGATGGATTAGGCTTAAGGTTCCAACTAACTGACGACAGAAGCGAAGATTAACAAAACGGGTGAATTGCAAATTATAGCGTACATTAAATTGTTTAAAATGGCAAAATACCTTCTAAAGAAATAGCTAAACAAAAAAATATAAAGGGAAATGAAAAATAAATATAAATACATTTTTTAATATGTGGAAATTATAAGTTCTTAATAAATCCGGTTTTCGTACTTTATCTTCATGATTTCTACAGCTTAACTTATTTATACACAATGGGAAAGCTTTTAATTTAAAATCATTTATTTATTGTTATTGGCTATTTATTTGTTATTCGATACTGGGAAATTAAGGGAAATAAGCTTGCAACATTCCCGAAATTCTCATTTTTAATATTTTGCGATTCCATTTTAAATCTCTGCTATCGCTTTAATCTGTATGACATAATTTCCGGTCATTTAAATAAGATTTCTCCGAAGAGAAAATAACTCATTTAAATAAAAGACATCTATAACAACTTTTAGGCAAACTAAATTAATAATTTATATTTCAATTAAGGAACATCTTCATATTTTCTTTTAGTCTCTGAAATCAATTTATGGAGTCGATGATACTCACTCTGGCAGTTAAATACTTATATACAAGTTCATTAAAATATTTTTTTATAAGTTTTTGTTTAATAGGTTCAAGATTAATTAGCAAAACTAATTTTTCTTGTGTACCAGAAGTTTTTAGCAGTAAATTTCTACATAGAGTGACTTCCATCAAAGACAGGGTATCTGCTAGTCGATGAAAATGTTTTATGTATTGCAATAGATAACTCCTTCTCTTTTTTGTTGCCTTATGACAGCCACAGCCTTTTCTTTATTATTACTAAGCAGCTCTAAAGTTATTTGCTCTTTTTTACTGCATGTCCTTTGAAAAGCGGGAATATAAAGAAAAACAACAAGAAACATAACTTAAAATGAGCGCCGGCTTTTATAAAACGGAAATGCAAGTCTTAAAAGTCTCTCTCACACACACACACACACACACACTCACACAACAAAACTTGCTGTGGACTCAACTTGATGTTGCCCCTTTGACGATTTTGCCGCTGCCACGCTAATTTTTGCAGTTTCTCATGGTGTTTCCTGTTTCTGAATACAAACAGAGATAAATACAGCTGACGTTTTAATTCCATTGTGCAACATTGTCAACGAGAATTTAATTTAAATTTGTATACGTTTTTCTGAAATGTAGTCTACAAGCTGTCGGCCACTTTTAAAAATATTAAAAAAATGACAGGTTAAAATAAAATGGGAAATAGTGCAACATTCATGGCAAGGAATGAAGAAAGGTCAAAAGCCAGTGAAAGACATAAATATATTATAACGGAAAAATATGACTAAATTATGTGTGTGTGTGTGTTACGTACTGTGTAACTGTAAACTATTTGCATTTTGCTCTTATTTTTCATTTTAGATTAAATATTGTCTTACAATTTTGAAATTCAATATTTAATTTTAATGAAAACTAAATGATGTGTGTGTTATTTGCAGAGTAAATATTCGGATTTTAAATTCTTTTTTTTTTGTATAAATGTATGTATGAAGGAAGCATCTTTGACTAGAAACATGCGCTGCATTCGTTTGTTTTTTTTACTCTTCAGTGCCTCTGTTGGCTTTGAAAATTGAGTGCATTGCAGACGTGATCATATTTAGATGCAAAACTTTTTAAAGTGAAATTCGCCAATTGAAAACTATTTTATTGAACAGCTGGGTTTAGGGTGTATCATAGTCGGGCTCGTTCTTACTTGGTTTTTTATTAAAAGGTTACTAATAATGATTGAAATAAATATTTGTTTTTTGTTTGAAAGCTAAATTTTGCGCAGTTGTCCTGGAAAAGTTTTACACAAAATTGTCAGCCGCAACGCAGTGTGATTAATTTAAAATCCATTTTAACTCTTAGTTGGGAAATGGGCTCTCTCAGCGTGAAAAACAAGCAGCAACATGTGTAAATAAAACTTCATTTAAACTGTTTGCATAATTAATTAATGCCCAAATGGATGTGTGAGTGTGTGTGTGTTAGTTGGCGTGTGTGTGGGAATGTGTAGTGCGCCTGGAGGAGGGCGTGGCTTACGCACAATTACAGAGTACACACGCACAGCATGCACAAAGTAAGCCGACGGACAGACAGATAGATAAACAATTGCAACAGTTGCACGTTGCAAGCGCCACGTCAAAGGATTGTGTGTGCATGGGTGTGTGTGTGTGGGTGTGTGTAAGTGTTGTGTGCAAGCGTTGCTTTAACAGCATGTTGCTATCAAATTTAGCATGCATAGTACATGCAAACGTGAGTAAAAGGCAGACTTTAGTTTTTAGACAGCATTTTATTTTTTTATTTATTTTTTTTTGCTGCATACTTTGAGGCAATGTTTTCCACACAAAACACAAAAACAAACACAATTTCTATATAAATATGCAGTTGTAAGTAAGTACTGTATTGCAGCATTATGATAAAGTCGAAAATGCTGAATTGGAATTTATGTTCTTTGAATTATTTTTTTATGCATAAATAAGTAAGCTCAAAATCTATGCTGCTGCTGAAAGTCAATCGACATATCTTTTACTTGTTAATGTGTAAATGTTTGTGTAATTTTCAAATGCTGCTTTACATAATAATCTTATTTTAATTGTTTGGGCAAATTGCTTTAGAGGAATCATATGAACCAGAACAGATATGCTGATTTTTGGTTTGCTTAATTGCCTGGCCAAAATGTGAAAATGACAAACAGCTCAAAATCAAATTGAATGCATTTTGCATTCCTATGTTATTTTGTTTTTCGTTTTTCATCTGTCGTCGTCGTTACTAAAGCAAATTGAAGTATCTCCATGCTGCATTTTTATATACCAAACGAAATTGAGTTGAGCAGGCAAAGGAAACGTACCTAATCCAAACATGGATGTGACAGGTACTAAAAGCCTTGACAGAATTTTTACATCTAGTTTGGATTTTGCATTCCAATCAGGCGAATATGCAAATTGTGTTTTATTTTGTAGAAAATGCTATTTAATCGGAATTAATATTTAATGTCTCTCACAATGTGTGCATGTTCCAAACTATAACTGTCAATATTTGTTTAATGAAGATGTGTTGTAATTTTCTGCAAATTTAACCATATTTAAGCCTGATTTATGGCCCTGCAAAAATTTATGAAATGGATTGTGCTATGAGCTGCAATTGCTGTTGTGTCTTTTTGGACTCAGATTCCCAAATGTTTGCGCTTATTTTGACTTTACGTTTGCAAAATATTTGTGTTCGAAAATAGACTCAGCCGTGTACAACATTTGCTGCTGTTGTCATGCCACAATTATCTGATGCCACAACGAGCACCAGACGGAGTTATCAGGACAGGGGAATTGCTGCCCTGAGCAATTGGTGGGGGTAGCTGTGGCACTGCACAATGAGAGTTTATTGAACCCATGAGGCAGCTTCTGTATGCGTTGGTTGCCACAGCCTGCTGCCTGCTGTTGCCTGCACAATAATAAAGTTTGTGCAAATGATGTGTGTAGGTGATCCCATCTACACACATTGGGGCACATCATGTGGCCACGATGAATGTTTTCTAGCCGCTCTTCAACGTAAAAAACCTACGCGCAAAATATTTCGCGCTCAATGGCAAAGTTTTTCTAAAAATGATGCCTGGCGAAATGTTTTATGAGTGCCGAACATAGCCAACGCTGTTCTGTCAGTTTCCACGTCAAATATTTATCTTATTTTTTTGCTTTTTCTCTTCAGTTTTTTTTTTTTTTGTGGCGCAACCATTACGTTTAGTTTCTATATTTGTGGTAGGTGTAAAGTGGCCAGTATATCAATGGCGAGAGGGAATTTAGTGCTGCACGACTGCATAAATACTTTGATGCAGTTGTCCATCATAAATCTAGCTGCGGCAACTCAAACATTGACCCCATTTTATTTGCACTAAAGTTATATGCGATTTGCCACACACATCTAGAAAGTCTGGATACTGATGTGGTACTTGAATAAAATTCGACAGATATTTCTTAAATAAAAATATGAACATTATTTTTTTTTTATTCAAATATATGGAATTTTATAGACTATTGGAGTGTGGTTCTAAAATTGCTTTTTTATTGACTTCGATAAAACCAATCATTTTGTAGAAATATTTGTTTAAATGTCAAATTATTTATATTTTTTTAATATGCTTAATTTGGCTAAAATACGCTGAATTTTTTATGAGCATTTTATTAATTTCAGTTTGCTATTATAAAGAATATTTATGAATCTGAAATTTACATATGAAAGCAAAAAATATGTGAAAAATTCTTAAAGCGATTTAAAAAAAAACTTCAATAACATTTTGTTATACACCCACTCAAAAGCCATCAGCATATTTAAACGGAATATTGAGTTGCCACTTTAGAGTGGTGTATTTTACATTATTAAAAAAAACAATCACGTTTATTGTTGCAAGAAGCTAAGAGTACTTAGCATAAGTATTAGCGTAAGCATAAATGCCAAGTGCTACAAGTATTTATGTTATATTTAAGTATGAATTTAAACACAAATATTTGGAGTATGCCAAAATTCCAGCACTTGTCGCTTTTTGGTGCATTTGTGTGTTAAAGGTGAAGGTCGGACAACATTCAGCTAAACTCTTAAATCGTTGGCAATAGACGTCTATTCCGTGCCGTCCCCTGATGACGCAAAGTGCCGGATGTGCCTCTGGCCAATCTGTGCCAGCGCCCAGATTAGTTTGTCCGTTCGTCTGGCTTATTTGTCTTGCTTTGTTTATTTGCTTTGATTTCATCTCTAATTTCATTCCAGAACCCGTCCGGTTGGACCATTTAGTCTGTTTGTTTGCTGGTCGCTTATCAAAACATAATTTAAGCCTGATAAATTTATTTGTCCGGTCATTCAAAATGGCTGCGAGCCTTTCCGTGCAAATTAAACATTATTGTTTGCGACTGCTGTAATCACGTAAACATTCATTTAATAATAAATAAAACTGTCATTTGTGTAAATACAAATAAAATACATGCAAATTATCATTTTTTTTTTCTGTGTATGCAACACATTTGGAACAAAAAAAAAACAACGAATCAAAGAGTCAGTCCCAGCAATTATTTGGCCGTTTAGCGTTTAGTTTTTGTTCGCATGGGTAATCACTTGGAATTTATTTGAACATATAGTAGTCCTTGAATTACTTCCTTTTTATGGCACAAGCAACGCAGTAAAACAATTGGCAAAAAAAAAAGAAAATTTCAAAAAGAAACAACAACAAAAAGTGATTGGAATGGCAATCATTTAGGGGACGGCGTTATTTGCTCTTTCATTATTTAATTTTGACCCACAAATGGTTCGCTGCTGCTGATGCGTAAAATGCGTGGACAGGATACGATTCTTGTTGGGATTATTGGTATTTTATTTGCCATTGTTGCTGCTGCTGCAGCCAGCCAGCCAGGCAAATCACATAATCATTTGTGTGGCAGTTGGACTAGGGAGCAGCTAGTTTATTTTTAATTAAATTCTGTGCTCACCCCCGTCAAAGACTATGGAGGGGATCATGATACATCAGCCCAAAACTGCAACTTGGCAAATGTGCTAACATGTTTGTGGTCGCCATAAAAAAGGGTTCTGAAAACGGAACCCACTAGTAGCCAGCTTGCCCCAGCTTGCAGCATAATGCGGCACGTTTCTACGTCAGTTCGTTAGTGTGAATGATGCGGGTTTTGGGGGCGTATGGCAAAGCAGGCTTAACTGGTTGTGTGGGTGGTGTTTCAAAAATTTAATTACTTTCACTTGTGCGAACTGTTTGTCTGCCAGACGAGAACGTCCAGGCGTTTACGCGTCCAGCATGTCTGGACGGACGGATAAAGCACCAGCTAAGGGCATTTAACTTAAATATAATGAAATTGTACACCGACTCCGAGCTACGCACGTTTGCCTTTCTTGGTATTCCACTTTCATCATCAGCATTCTCCCTCTCTCTGTCTCGCTCGCTCTGCCACTTTCCGTTCTTTTTTTTTTTTTTGTTGCCGTTGGCAATTTACTCGTTTCGTTTGTGTGGGCAGCGTATCCTTGCGAGGACGATGGCCGCAACTAGCACTCTTAGTTGAAGATTGCCAGTGCCGCCTGTCGGATTTGTGACGCATTATGTGCTAAATTTTCTCGCCGGCTGTGCTTCAAAGTGCATTGGCTTTTAACTACTGTTATTTGGTTGCTGCTTCCACATCCCCTTTCCGCCCCACATTCGTTTCGCTTAGCTGTTTTAAATGCCAACTGCAAACGTTCTCTATTTTTTCCGAATTTTCCTTCTATCCTTTCAAAGATCTTTCAACAAGTTTTTTTCTTTCGACTGTATTGCAACAGCAAATTCATCAAAATTCCCGTATCAATCATACGCCATGTCGTACAATGCTCGTGTGCATGAATTTCAATTTCCCATGCTGTGTATACTTTTTTTTTAAATGTGGTGCCAATATATTTGTATATAAATATATAATGATTAGCATATAACATGTGTATATAAATCTATATAAAGATTGAATGATAAATTATTTTAGTTATTCATTTATTTAGACTTTTAAAATTTAAAGGCATACAAATAACACACAACACACTCATAACAACATTTGGAAATATGAAAGTTCACTTTATAAAAATTGGATTAGTTGCTTCAATGCACAAATACTGAATTTGATAACAATCTTATGCCTGGCTTTTACCATTTCTACTATTGCAACTACTTCAATTTATTCTTAATAACATTCGAAAAAGTCGCTTTGAATTTCAGAAAACCGGCTTAATTTTTGCGTCCAGTTAAACACAATTTTATATTCTCAAAATTATTATTTTATGTCAGAATTTTTTGCCTTCCTAAAAGCCAGCGTTTTTCTTAACTTTAGGCTTTAATTTATATTAAATATTCGAAAATTAAGTTTTTGTTCATTCATGCATAATATATTGAGCGTTTTTTTTTAAACGTGGGTGAGTTTTTTCTCGGCATGCATTTAGATTCATTTGCTAATTACATTGTGCCATCACTGCTCGTCAATGTAAAATAGATTAATTTATTTATTAAGACTTAATTGCATTTCACATCAATCATCATCATTATTCCATACCATCATTTGCCCAAAAATGATATGCTTAGTTCTGAATGCATCAGCATTAAGCCATGGGCATTTTTGTGAGGTTTGCTAACATAAACATGACATTTTACATACCAACCAATTACATAATATGCAATCAATCGAAATCTACAAACAATTTAAATATTTTGTAGCATGCTGAACTGACTGAAGGAAACTTAATAAGTGGGTTTCCATCCAGATCCTTCTGTTGCCAGCCATTCAAAATACAAATTCAGTATTTAATTATGGGCAATATTTATGCGTATCTCTTGTTGAGACCAGTATATTTCTGTACTCTTCCCTCCAAAGGCTGACCTAGTTGTCCTGAAACTTATTGGATTTGCGGTTGCATTTGCAATAATTATATTGCCTACTGCCCCTGCACCAAAGTCTGCGACTGTGCGACTACTCTCCAAACGCAAAAGTGGGGCACGCTAAGCAGTCTCAAAAAGTCAAAAAGCGTTAACTTTAATACAACTCATCCTTAATCTGATTTCACTATGTACACTATAAAGTGTGAATAGCCTTAAAGCAGTAAAAAAAATTGTAAATACATAAAAGAAAGAAAGAAATGAAAAGTACTACAAATTTATATAGCAAGCAAAGAGAAATTTATCCAACCAGATGTTGTTCTAAATGTGCATCAAATAAATTAAAGACTCTTTTTTATTTTTGTATAATATGATTATATAATAATGCTGACAAGAAATAACGGTTATCTTAAGCAAGCTGAAATAAATAGCCTTATGGATATATCTCTATGATATAGTGATTTCATCTAATCATCTGCTATTTATACACCGCCTCTAGTAAAAAGACGAAACTTTCGTCAATATTAATTAACAAGATGGGATTGTAGACATCTAATGAGTGGCAGTTTAAAATTTAAATTAAGTTATAAATAAATAACTATTTAATATTATTCGAATAGAGAAGTGTTATTAAGGAACCGGAGCCTTTTACTTAAACGAAGATTTATTTTCAAAATGATACATTTCTTCCACTTACCGAGAGACAACTCAAGAACATAAATACTTTAGGAATTTGGAGATGCTCCTTCTGCCTGCTTTCCGCTTCATGCTATCCGGTTGAGCCATGTTTTGATGGGTAGATGGTATAAATATTACTTATAATGAGAACATGTCGTTCATATCTACGGCAGGCGGAAATAATTGGGATTTCTTTATGGCAAGTGTGCTTAACAAAAGCACTTAATTAATTTTATTTAACATGCCTGAGCCTGAGCCTGAGCCTGATGAGGCAACATTTTCATATTTTCCGTATTAACTGTTATCATTGTGCGCTGGACGCCGTTGGCCTTTAACCATTGCCTGACTACTGTTTGGTTGCGTACCGCGTCTGTGTCCACAACATGGATACTCTCGCATGTGGCTCGCCGGCTGCAGCAAACAAACTGCCTGATGGGACCGAGCTGGACAGTTGGCCACACTGATATACTGATAAACTGATTAAATGGATGCCTGCTAGGAAAACAACAGACAGTCTGTCATGCTGCTGCTGGCCCACTCCATATCCGAGATCGCATTCCCACACAACGCACGTTGTTTGTATAAATTATAAATGACGAGATGAATCTGGACAATGTGATTACACTCGGAAAAAACACGAGTTGAAATTAAGAATATTTTAAAAATAATTGAAATGATAATAAAAAAAAGTGTTGCGGGTTTCCACAAAAAATAAAATATATTATACTAAAATATATATGAAAAACCATAGAAGGAAATAAACTTTCTTTTAGAAATTCCCTCTCAAAAAATAAGTTAACCGTCTCTTGGTGAATTTGTTAAATTCAATGAGTTATTTTTTTGAGTGTATAAAGCCAGATTAACGTTACCACATGATATTTCAATTAAAATAACAATTCATGCGCTTTTACTTTTGTCGCTTATAATTAAAACAATATGTTACTGAAATACTGACTGGCTTATCTAATTTAAACCGAAATGTCTTTAAATGATTCACATTTTTTATCTTGCAGGCGGCTTTATGGGCGATATTGCGCTGCCCAATGACGATTCAGGGCCGGTTGTGGCACATACTCCAACTGGCGATGAGGCACCACTGCCGAAAAAGGAGACGGAGCATATGTTGGCGGATGCAGCAGCAGTGCCGGCAAAATACAATGCCACTTTTCAACTGGACCTCGAGAAGCTCAAGCAGGAAGTCTACAACGAGGGTCTGCAGGTGGAGGAGGAGGGGCTAACGGACATAATACGCAAGAAGACCAAACTGCCCAGCGGGGGACCCAGCATGACCAAAGCAAGTGGCATTCACAATAATGATGCCACCATGGTAAGTTGTATCACTCTAAGCCGACACGGATTTCCGAATGTGACCCATTTATCATTACACTCCTTCACTTAGAGTGCCAACGAGCCGTTAAAGCCCAGCGCGCAGGCCTTATCCGACATCGCCCATCCGCCCAGTTACAAGAATGAGGTACTGACGGCCGTAGAGTCTACGGTTATCGAACATAGTCACATTGAGGAGTTGAATGTTGCACCTGCTATGCTGCAGTACAACAAATCACAGACACTGCTCCGCAATGTGGATGCTCGGAAAATTCAATCCGACAACAAGGATATTGAGGACGATTCGGGTAACAATTTTGTCGCAGAGCGACGCCAACATATTGTTCCCACCTCGCTGCCTACGCAGAGATCGACGATGCCCAATGTATACAGCAATGCCGGTGGCAATGGCATGCATCTGGACGAGGATGTAGACTTCTTGCATTCCCAAGGCGTGGTGCGAAGAAGGCATCGACGGGGCCCCAAGCATCGGTGAGTAATCTGAATTTAAAATTCTGCTCTAGAATTTGCACAGCCGCTTTTTCAAAATAGGCATCAAAAAGGGTGTGAAAACAAAATTCTTATATTACAAAAAAATTTAAAAATATTTTTATATTAATATTAATAAAAGGAAGTAGAGATATATTTAAACAAGTATTCAATTCAGAGTGAGAGTTAAAATATGTATTGCTTTTTTGCTCGTTTATTAAATCTAAATGTTGCACGCTTGGTTGCAATTGGCCGATGATGTGACATTTTCTCTAGCTCCAATTCCAAATCCATTCTCGTATCTAAGCGACGCACGTGCTCCTGATAAGCAACCCTAATGTATTTCATTTCGTTATTCGCATTGCTGTGCAATTTGATTCGATTGAAATTTCACTTACGAGTTTTGCGAGCAACATTTCATCGTCGTCGTGCTTTTGGTGCGATTAAATTGAAATTTAACATGCTCTAAAATGTCAATATCTTCACCTGCTAAACTGGACGAAGAACACTTTATGTGCAAATATACCATGTCATTTTTACAAAGTATTTTCATCATGTCAAGCGTACTTTGCCCAGTCCTAAATTGTCAAATTTGATCCTATAATTTGGAAATTGTTAACCTGGTTTATAAGCCATGGCACAGCTTATTTTTGTTTTAAATTTATGAACGCAACAAAGACAACGATTGCGACGCAATAATTATATATATTCCAGATTTTTATAGCACACATGTTGCACATTTCCATGTACAACATTTAATTATTATTATTAATCCAAAGAAAAAGGAGAGAATTATGATAAGCAACATTTTCTTTATTGAATGTCTAGTCTAGACTCAAGGTGTAAATTTAAAATTGTTCTTGCAGCAACAGTCAGTGGGATGAGTATGTCAGCAAAGTGCAGCGATTGCGCGAAGAGCTCAATCGACCTCAAGGCCAGCATCCGCCCCAAGGGCAACAGAGGCAACACAGGCAACATCATCATAAGAAGCATCGTCAGCATCGTCGACGGGGTCGTGGGCATAGCACTCCGTCGCCTTTAAACGGACACTCGACGCTGGCACCATTTGATGGTGGCAAGCTTGCAACGGGTGTGGTAGATACAGAGTAAGTTAACAACTACCACTTCATCCTGATAGCCACAGGCACCACATCCGGTTCCGTTGCCATTTCCTGGCTGTTGTACATTACTGGCCATTCAATTCAGACGTTTGGTCATAAACTTTACACAAACAACACCCATTTTATGAACAACACACATACACACATACACACACATCCAACCACTGAAAATAAATGTGTTCTCGTATGCAGTTGAAAAGTTATGAATTTTAATAGAAATTCGCGGGCCAAAAAGTTTCACGAGCATTTTGGGAATAACTGTTGGCAATTAAAATTAAGCATACACCACGCACAACTTTTATGCGACCTGCCCCCAACTGTTGCACGACTTTTTTGTATGACTACAACTCAAACTGCTTATCCGCTCTTCCACCACAGTAACCTGAAGCCGCAGGAGCAGCATCATCGAGTGACGCGTGCCGTGACCGCAAAAAAAGAGCGTATTTGGGATTATGGCGTTATTCCCTATGAGATCGATGGCAACTTCAGCGGCCTGCACAAAGCTCTCTTCAAGCAGGCCATGCGCCACTGGGAGAACTCTACGTGCATCAAATTTGTGGAGCGCGACTCCGAAATACACCCAAACTATATTGTATTTACTATACGCAGCTGCGGGTGAGTCAACATAAAATATATTCTCAAGTAAATTAATTAAATTATAAAATTTATTAATATTTACTGCACTATGTTTATACAAATAATATTATAAATAATAATTAAAGTAATACCACTAGCAAACTAGTTCTAATGCAGAATTTTTGCGTCCATTTATTTTAATATCTTTTGGGAAGTTAGTGGAACTTGTTTTTTTTTAAAGCATTCCTTAATCTTCAATAATAATAATTTATTATTGTATTGCTATTATTTTACTTTAAAAAATTTAAATAGTGATATTTTAAAAGTAAGACTTCGGCTTCGACAATTTGATTGCAAATATATTATTTAAAAAAATATATCTTTCCAAATATATAAAAAGAAAAAGGTGTTATTTACAAAAAAAAAGAAAGAAAATTCATTCAATTTAAATATATTTTGTTCATATTTTTATTCAATATTCTTAAATGTTTGCTTTCTGTATTTAGTAGCAAAAAATATTTCAATTTCAATAAATATATAACAATAATACATTTTCCTTTTAATCCAGCTGTTGTTCGTTTGTTGGCAAGCGTGGCAATGGTCCACAGGCCATTTCAATTGGACGCAATTGTGACAAGTTTGGCATTGTGGTGCATGAGCTGGGCCACGTGGTTGGTTTTTGGCACGAGCACACCCGTCCCGATCGGAAGAATCATGTGGTAATCGAGCGCAATAACATTATGAAGGGTCAGGATTACAATTTCAACATGCTCTCCGAGGATGAGGTTGACTCACTGGGCATGGCTTATGATTACGATTCGATTATGCATTATGCGCGCAACACTTTCTCCAAAGGCACCTATCTGGATACCATATTGCCCATAGAAGTAAAGGGTCGCAAAAGGCCGGAGATTGGTCAACGGTTGCGTCTCAGTCAGGGCGACATTGCACAGGCCAATCTGCTGTACAAATGCCCCAAGTGCGGGCGCACCTTTCAGGAGAGCACGGGCATCTTTGCCAGCCCCGTCTACTACACGGCGGGCGCGCTCAGCAATGAGACGGAACACTGCGAGTGGCGTATAACAGCAACGCACGGCGAACGGGTCGTACTGAAATTAGAGAATATGGTAAATATAATTCTTTTTATTTATTCTATTTTATACTGATAAACCTTGAATCCATATTTAAGACTGGGACATAAAAGTTTATTTTTGAAGAGATCGTGAAGTGATCTTTTGATCGCTTAATAAAACCAATGACAGAACAAGTTAAGCTGGGCTCTAGAAAATAAAAACACATACAATTCTATCAAATGTTTTTCCCAGAGCAAAATAATTGTTTAAAAATAATTAAACTCTGATCATCCGTAGAATATCTTCAAGTCGAACAATTGCGAGAGTGACTATTTGGAGGTACGCGATGGCTACTACGTTAAGTCACCGCTAATTGGTCGATTCTGTGGCAAGGTGGCCAAGGATGTGATTACCACACAGTCCAGTCGGATGCTCCTGACCTATGTGAATAATCATCGGGTCGATGGATACCGCGGCTTTAAGGCCGAATTCGATGGTGAGTAGTGGGGAATGCCGCCAAATGAATCGTGACAAAACTGATGGAAATATAAATTTTTTTTGGCCAGTTGTTTGCGGCGGTGACTTGTCCGTGGATGATACGGAGGGTCGCTTGGAGTCACCCAACTATCCGCTTGAATATGTGGCCAACAAGGAATGCGTGTGGAAAATTACAGTGCCAAAAGGCTTTCAAGTGGCGCTGAAATTCCAGTCGTTTGAGGTCGAGAACCACGATAGCTGTATGTATGACTATGTCGAGGTGCGAGACGGGCCCGTGCATGATTCGCCGGTAATTGGCGTTTTCTGTGGCTACAAAGCGCCTCCAAACATGAAGTAAGTACCCCACACACAGACAGACACACACACACTCACACCCACACACACACGAACACCAAGAGCAAAAAAATACACATTAAATTTGGAAATTACCCTAGCAAAAGCTTTATTTTTCGGAAAACGAATAAAAATATAAAATTCGGGTTTATTCTATAAATACCAAAATATAACTTTTGTATTTAGATAATCTTGAACCAGCCACATTTAAATAATTTATTTCCATTCAAACTAAGAAACAAATTTCATTAAATTGAAAGTATTCTAAAGTTAAAAAAAAAGAAGAATATTTCAGGAATTTTTGCACTTTTCTACTACTACTTTCAATTTTTACTTATTTTAGAAATTATTTGTAGAGACCGAAATAACTTTTTGGATTTTATGGGTTAAACTTTTTTGCTGAGTGTGTATATATATACACAAACACATTCAAATTGAAACCGACTCAAGTCCGTCTGTGCTTTGTTCATCGTCACTTTCAGGTCAAGTGGCAATTCGATGTTCGTAAAATTTTTTTCGGACGCATCGGTGCAGAAGGCGGGCTTCTCGGCCGTATTTATGAAGGAGGTGGACGAGTGCGTGACACAGAATCATGGCTGCGAGCACGAGTGCATCAACACGCTCGGCGGCTATGAATGCAGCTGCCACATTGGCTACGAGCTGCACAGCGATAAGAAGCACTGCGAAGGTAAGTAGTTCTGGTGGACTAATGGACTAAATCAGACATAGCCACAGCCACAGACACAGACAAAGACTGTCGGTCACTGAGTGTCGTCCTAATGACCCAAACTGTGTGCGTTTAGATGCCTGCGGCGGCGTCATCGAGTATCCAAATGGCACCATTACCTCCCCATCGTATCCCGAATTGTACCCGGTGTTAAAGGAGTGCATTTGGGAGATTGTTGCACCACCCAAACATAAAATATCATTGAACTTCACGCATTTCGATCTGGAGGGGACGGCCCATCAGCAATCGGATTGTGGCTATGATTCGGTGACTGTTTACTCCAAACTCAGCGAGAATCGACTGAAGCGCATCGGCACCTTTTGTGGCAGCGCTATTCCGCCCACAGCCACCTCGGATAGCAATGCGCTGCGTGTTGAGTTCCACTCGGACAAGTCCATTCAGCGTACGGGCTTTGCAGCCGTATTCTTTACGGATATTGACGAGTGTGCCGTCAATAACGGAGGTTGCCAACATGAGTGCCGTAACACAATCGGATCGTATATGTGCTTCTGTCACAATGGCTACTCCTTGCATGAGAATGGACGTGACTGCAAGGAGGGAGAATGCAAGAACGAGATAACAGGCGCCTTTGGCACCATCTACAGTCCCAACTATCCGGACAGCTATCCTCCAAATGCCGATTGTGTTTGGCACTTCTCTACCACGCCAGGACATCGCATCAAATTGATTTTCAATGAGTTCAACGTGGAGTCGCATCAGGTGAATTAAAATTGAATTTTTCCAACAGAAGACATTTAATAATAGCGACTTTTTGTTTTTATTGCCAGGAATGCTCCTATGACAATGTGGCCATCTACGATGGCGAATCGGAGCTAAGCTCCTTGCTGGGACGTTTCTGTGGCGAAAAGATACCCTATCCCATATCATCCACCACCAATCAGCTCTACATGGTCCTAAAGACGGATAAGAACAAGCAAATGAATGGATTTATGGCAGTGCATTCGACTTGTAAGTCTGTTTTTAATTCTGATTTAATGACTCTTATTTTTTTTATATATTTAAGAATATAATATTGATAGTTTATTAGATAGTTTAATGCATCTTAATAGAGTTCAAAGAGATTTGCAATTCGATTGAGGAATTCTTCATTTTTTTTTAAATCTAAATATAGTACATTAAAAAAAAATAAATGGAATTGATAAAGATTAAAAATTGAATATTTAAAATTTTTTTTTTAATGAAAGATTTTGTTTTTAATTTAAAACCATTTATATTTTGTTTTTTTTTTGAGAGATTTAATCTGTTTTGAGCTTTTGTTTATATGATTATTGTTTTTATTCTGAAGTTTTTATTTATCTTACTTCATTGGTGAAGATATTTGTGGTTTGGAGAAGATATATTTATCATGTTTTTTTTTTTTTGCAATAAAATCGACCAAATCAATTTTAAGTTATTTGGCATTTAATTCACATAATTTTATTTGGCTTTGATGCTCTGCGTAAAATGTAAGTCTTCCAAAGCTAGCCATAGATGACTGAAATGATTGATTTATTAGTTCAATAAATTTCTAGGGTGTGTATAATTTATGCAGTTTATATGGAGAAATAGGTCAATCGCTGGTACCTGCAACTAAGTATATTTCCCCTATGTTACAGCCTGCGGTGGCTATCTGCGTGCCACAAATCACGTGCAGCAGTTCTATTCGCATCCGCGATTTGGCAATCATGATTACGATGATAACATGGACTGTGAGTGGACAATTCAGGCGCCGCCCAATAGCAATGTGCAGCTGCTCTTCCTCACCTTTGACATTGAACACAGCGAGAATTGCACCTTCGACTATGTGCAGGTATTCTCGGGCATGGAGGACACCAGCGGGCCCATGTATGGCCAATACTGTGGCAATGTGGTATGGTTCAAAGGCTCTTTTTGTTTCTAGATTCTCGTTGCCTCATTTCGTTGCCCACCTTTATGTTTTTGAACTTGCAGCTGCCCCAGGACATCATCTCAATGACTGATTCGCTGCTGGTGCGTTTTAAAACAGACGATTCGATTCCGATGAAAGGATTTTCTGCATCGTATGTGGCAGTCGATCCGTTCGAGAACAGTGATGAGGATGTAGAAAATTCGTATAGCTCGGAGATGGTCACACCATTTCCAGGCTCACTCAAAAGCATCTACAAACCGGACACCGAGGAGGCGGACGACTATAGCGACTTTAGCGAGAATCAGCTGGCCAATGGTCATTATCGTCGTCGCCATATCCAACCCATCAGTTACTCATCCTGGGTGAATTAGGCAGACAGACAGACAGACAGGCGTGGCTGGCAAGGCACAAAAACAAAAGATCATGACAATATATATATATATATATAACGAATAAAACGGAATTTATTTAACTATTTAGGCATATCGTCGCGTACATATAGCAACCCATTTTTGCTCTCTTTACATAATCATAGACTTCATTTCGACCATAATCGAATATTAAGTATATCTAGATATTCAGAATAAATCGTTAGGTTATAGTAGAATGTCAGGCATATCGCTACGAAAAAAAAAAACATCAAAGAATATGTAAGAACTCTCTCAAGCCATACAAATTATTTGATCGGTTTAGGATCCTAAATAATCTGTACTATCAATGATTAAATATGTATATGAAATTCATTAATAATTGCCATATAATATTTATTGACGTTTCCTTAACGCCTACGGCCCCAGTACTACACCGATCTATATCTGTAACTACGTATGTATGTACGTGTGTATGTATGTATGTTCTAGTGTTTAACAATTTTAAGCTTAATGTGCAATTTGTGTAAACTGTTTCTGCCAGGGACCATAACATAATATAATTATTATTTTTTTATATATTGACACAGCCATATTTGAAAAATCATAATCGGATTTTTAGTTTTTATTATGTTTTTAGTTGTAAAACTAACAATAATCATTATTTGACTAAAAAGATAAATTAACTTGTAATTTTTGCGGTCCCCGGGTTTTTCCTAACGACTTTCGATTATAATTTTTCAATATTTATTATGGCATTTTACGAATAATATTTTCTATTCCTACTGAGCATTTTCTATATTCTCGACTTAGCCTAAGCGCAAAGGCTGCCAAAATCACACACATCAACATCCAAAACTAAAAATCAAAACAATATAAATGTATAGTATATATAATTTTTGGCAAAAATCTTTAAATCAACGTAATACGTAATTAAATATATAAACTACTAATTAGTATGTTTAAAAACTAATAAACAAAAAGGTCAACAGCACTTTGAGTACTTAATTGGGGGCTATAAGATCTGGCGGGATTTGCTTCGAAATACTTTTTATGATTTCCATTATAAAACGACAATAAGACGTATATTGGTCAATAGCATTTGGTGGAATTACCGCGAAAAATTTCGTTCATTTGTCATTAATGACCTGCCCTAAAATGCTCAAGACAACACCTGATCTCGAATTAGTTGGTTGGCTTGTGGCTGTTGCCCTGAGCCTAAGCTCCAGGTAGACGGCACAGCACACAATGTCAAGGTGTAGGGATACCCAAATCAAAACCCATTGAATGCAATGAACAATCAACGGCAGGCAAACCAGACAATGGCCAACTCGAAATGCCAAAGTGGAGGGCTCGACCACAGTTCCAGTCGCGGACGTCGTCATCATTCCAAACTGGATGCTCTGCCAGATTTAATCTTGTTGTTGTTGCTGATGACGACAGATTAAGCGTTGTGTATGTGTGTTGCCTGCCTGTGATCCTCTCTCCTGCTCTTACCCCTTGTTGCTATCTCTCTCTATCTTTTTTTGCTACTTTGATCTCTTATACCTGTTGAGTCCGGGGCCGTGAAGCCAGAACCCTTAAGAATGTGTAAGGAATGTGAGTGTCGAATAAAGTATAATTCGGCAATCGCGGCATTTGGGAATTCAGTTATAACTTTGTGCTGGACCCGCACGGTCGACTGTCGCATCTTGAGGAAGGAACAGAAAGAGATAGAGAGAAATAGAGAATTCGTTTTAAAGCGTGCAACATGCCACTAAAAGTGAATTTATTTTTGATGTTGGCGGTATTATTGGCATACTCATTGTTGCCGGAGCTGGCACAGTGCATGGGATTGCACAGATCAGTGGCGTTGGATGTGGATGAATGTGATTTCGACTTTAAGGAACAGCCGGAAGATTTCTATGGTATGCCCGATGCCATCCAGGTATGATTATAGGAAAGTAAATTTAATAAAATCATATTTTCAATTCAACTCATTGCAGCCGGCAGAGGAAAACTCTGAAGAGGAACGAAAAGAGAGTCGCATTTTTGCCAACAGGGAATTTGAGTCAGGAACGCGGCACAAAAGGCCTCAATTGTCGAATATTGAAACATTTGCAGAAGAGCATAACGAGCGGCATTTGTTGGGGTAAGTTTGAAGTGTGCGCTGCATTAGGAAAGCTCAAGCACGTGCTGCACAATGTGGCACAATCAGACATCCATTTCATATTTACCAGCAACTTGACGCTGCAATTATGCTCCACAAGTGAGCATTAAGAAATTTCCCCGCTGAATTAATGCGACTGCAGACAGGATAGACAAAGGCGTAGCCAGAAACATTGTCAGATGGAATGGGGGTCATTCTTTGTAAATAACATAAACAATTCTTGCAAAATTCTTTATTTGGGTCAGAATTTAAACTTGAACTGTCTGATTTACATGAAAGAAAAACTGATAAGTATTACATTCAAGAAAAATTATAGATTATAGTACAGAATATAATTATCATTATTATATTAAATATAGTATTATTTGACTCTGAATCAATATTATCTACTTTTTTAATACTCAAACTAGTAAATAGATTAAATACACTTTGACATGTTTAGTAAAATTAAGCTCGAGGTCAAGTTGGTTTAAAAAAGCAGATTTACAAAGTATTTCAACTATCTGTCTGACCCCTCATTGTCCGCATGAACCACTGACTACGCCGATGGACAGAATCAGAACAATGAGGCACATAAATTAGAAGGTGAAGCAGTTTAACTTTCCCCCATTTCGCCCATTGCAGCAGTCAACGAAGAAAGCAGGAAAAACAGCGACGACAAAAGCGACATAAATCGTTGGAGAAATCTGCTCTGGTTTTGACTCCAGCTACAGCAAAAGCACCACCACTGCTCTGGACGGATGAATCAACGGATGTGCTACTGCCACAGCAGAACAGTCGATTTCGCCGAGCCGTCACCGTGCGTAAGGAACGCACCTGGGACTATGGAGTGATACCCTACGAAATAGATGCCATCTTCAGTGGCGCCCACAAGGCGCTCTTTAAGCAGGCCATGCGCTACTGGGAGAACTTTACGTGCATCAAGTTTGTGGAGCGCGATCCCAAGGTGCATTCCAATTACATATATTTTACGGTAAAGAGCTGCGGGTAAGTATTCGATATGCCTGTCCAGAAATCATAGTTAATTAAAATTTTTGTCTTCATTAGATGCTGCTCGTTTCTGGGCAGGAATGGCAGTGGACGACAGCTCATCTCCATTGGGCGCAATTGTGAAAAGTTCGGCATTATCATACATGAGCTGGGCCACACGATCGGGTTTCATCATGAGCACGCACGCGGAGATCGGGATAAGCACATCATTATCAACAAGGCGAACATCATGCGTGGTCAGGCATATAACTTTGATGTACTCGAGCCGGATGAGTTCGATGAGCCACTGCTGCCCTACGACTACAACTCCATAATGCACTATGCCAAGAACTCCTTCTCGAAGAGCCCGTATCTGGACACAATTACGCCGATCGGCTTACCGGCAGGCGTCCACATCGAGTTGGGACAGAGACGTCGTCTCAGCCGGGGCGACATCCTTCAGGCAAATCTCCTCTACAAGTGCGCCGCCTGTGGACGTACTTATCAGCAAAACTCCGGCCAGATTGTGGCTCCTCACTATGCCTATGCGGGCAATGAACTGCTCACCGAGTTCGAGGGTAGTGGAGATGTTGAAGAGGAGGCGCCCATTAGCGGAGCAGCTGCCTCGCTTACTGTGTGCGAGTGGCGCATAACGGCGACAAATGGCGAACGAATCATTCTGCATCTGCAGGAGCTGCAGTTGCTACACTCGCAGAACTGCAGCCAGGACTATCTGGAGATTCGCGATGGCTACTGGCACAGATCGCCGCTAGTTCGTCGCCTCTGTGGCAACTTTAGCGGAGAGGTGATAACCACCGAAACGAGTCGCATGCTCATCAGCTATGTCAATCGTAATGCGGCACTCGGCTACAGAGGATTCAAGTCGCGTTTCGAGGGTGAGTACTAAATAGCTGTCCAAATCTCAAATATAATGTTAACTTCTTCCAGTGGTCTGCGGTGGAGATATATTCTTGGGTCAGGATAAGTCAATTGATTCGCCCAATTATCCGCTTGAATATATGGCAAACAAGGAGTGCATTTGGCGCATTACCGCACCCACGCACCACCAGGTGGCGCTGAAGTTTCAGTCCTTTGAGCTGGAAAAGCACGATGGCTGCATCTATGATTATATTGAAATTCGCGATGGCAGTCGCAGTGATTCAAAGCTAATTGGACGCTTCTGTGGCGACAAGTTGCCACCGAACATCAAGTGAGTTATATAATCCAATCTATCCATATACAATATATATATAATTTAAATCCATCCTAGAACCCATAGCAACCAGATGTACATCAAGTTCGTGTCGGATAACTCCGTGCAGAAATTGGGCTTCTCCGCAGCCCTCATGCTGGACGTAGATGAGTGCAAGTTTATGCAGCACGGCTGCCAGCACATCTGCATCAATACCTTGGGCAGCTATCAGTGCGGATGCCATGCCGGCTATGAACTCCAGGCCAATGGCAAAACGTGCGAAGGTCAGTTCAGAGAATACCTTTTTAAAAGCAGAGCAAATCTATGTCCAACGTTAGATGATGTTCTTTGAAGATACCCAAATTTTTAGTAAATCTTCGTAATTCTAATATTTTTGCAGATGCGTGTGGTGGCATTGTTGATGCTACAAAATCAAATGGCACGCTCTACTCGCCCTCGTATCCCGCTTTATATCCCAATGCTAAGGATTGTGTGTGGGAGGTTGTGGCTCCAGCACATTATGCCGTCTTCCTTAACTTTACACTGTTTGATTTGGAGGGCACTAAGCTGCAGTACACCAAATGCAGCTATGATTATCTGGTCATCTACTCAAAAATGCGTGATAATCGGCTTAGAAAGATTGGCATCTTCTGTGGCAATGAGCTGCCCCCCATAGTCAACTCGGAGCAGAACATACTCCGCCTCGAATTTCACTCGGATCGAACAGTGCAGCGAACCGGTTTTGTTGCTCAGTTTACCTTAGGTGAGTCTAATCTAGAAAACAATATATTTTGTTAGTTAGGTTTGAGAGAAAACTGGGATTATAAAAATATTAATTTGATCCGCAGATGTGGACGAGTGTGCGGTGAATAATGGAGGATGTCATCACAAATGCCGGAACACGTACGGGGCTTATTTGTGCAGCTGCAGGAATGGGTATACGCTGGATAAGGACGGGCACAACTGCACAGAGACCAAGTGCAAATTCGAAATAACCTCCTCAGTTGGAGAGCTCAAGAGTCCCAACTATCCCAACGATTATGCGCGCAACATTTATTGCTACTGGCATTTTCAGACAGTGCTGGGTCATCGTATCCAGTTGACCTTCACCGACTTTGACGTTGAGAGCCATCAGGAGTGCATCTATGATTATGTTGCCATTTATGATGGTCGATCCGAGAATAGCTCCACGCTCGGCATATACTGTGGCGGCCGTGAACCCTATGCAGTGATTGCCTCCACAAATGAGATGTTTATGGTTCTCAAAACGGATGCAGGACTGCAACGCAAGGGTTTCAAGGCGACATTTGCGTCCGAGTGCGGCGGCTATCTGCGTGCCACGAATCATTCTCAGATCTTCTACTCACATCCGCATTATGGCAGTCGTAACTATGAGCGTAACATGTATTGTGATTGGCGTATCGAGGCCGATCCGGATAGCAGTGTAAAGATCAAGTTTTTGAAATTCGAACTTGAGTACTCCGAACGATGCGAATTTGATTTTCTGGAGATCACCGAGGAGGGCAACGCCATGAATACAATTCATGGCCGATTTTGTGGGAAGC
The DNA here is from genome assembly GCA_035042365.1 of Drosophila dives. Classification (NCBI taxonomy): domain Eukaryota; kingdom Metazoa; phylum Arthropoda; class Insecta; order Diptera; family Drosophilidae; genus Drosophila; species Drosophila dives. Next base: position 3,580,306 of record JAWNLJ010000439.1, read on the forward strand.
GCAAGTCGATTATTGTCTCCAACTCTGATTCGCTGCTCTTAAAGTTCCAAACGGACGAGAGCAACTCATTGCGCGGATTTGCCATCTCATTCATCGCCGTCGATCCGCCAGATGATGATGCTGGCGAAGATTTCGATGCAGTAACTCCTTTTCCTGGTTACCTAAAGAATATGTATGCAGAGACGGCGGCAGCCGGTGATGACCATCCAATGCAGCTTTCGCATATTTTGCCACCGAGCAGTCTAACTTAATTTGTAATTTAGCTTTTAAGTTATTTGTTGTTAACATTGTAAATAAATTTTGGGAAAAACAAAAATGGTTGTATTTTGAATTGACCAGCTAATGCGAAATTTGCCATTCACAGGGGTGCAAGAGCGTAGCCAGTGTTTAGCAGTGTTTGAAATGCACTAAATAATACCAAGCCTTAATTGTTACGAAAGCAACTCTAGCAAGCTGTTTTCAAAATGGCAACAGCGTCAGTGGCGCATTTTTTTCGAGTCTACATTTTGATATTGACGTCGCGCGCTAGTTATTGTTAGTTGTGTTAAATTTGTATTTGTTTATGTGTGAAGCGCTTTTGTTATTGTTCGTTTTTGTTACTTTTTACAATACGGTGTTAATTATACAAAAGCCCGCAACAGGATGAGCGCCTTTGAGGTGTGTTCTCGCAACAAGCAAAAAAAAGATGAATATAATTTGAATGTATTTTTAGGTAACGGTGACGCCGTCGCGTCTCAAGCAAAAGAAGCGCATCGAGGGACGCGAACCGGCCGTCGTCGTAATGGCTCCGTTTTCGGCCAAGGCAATTGTGCAATTCGAGGATGTGCCCATTACAAAAACGGCGAAGCGCATTGTGCGCGTTCTTAATCCTAGCGACGATGACATTGAGGTTAGTTGGCTGGCCAAACGCAGATATGGATCGCCTGTGCGTCGGCCTGGCAACTACAACTTATTTGATCAATGCCGCGCTAAACTAGTTCCTTTTTTTCTTTTCTTTTGTATATACAGGTCAAAGTGACCAAGGCCATCAGAGAAGAGCACAATCTAAGCCTCGAGTGGATGGAGAAAACTGTTCCCGCACTCGATGAAGTCACCATGGAGCTGGTCTGGAATCCACAGCTGGAGATTTCTTGCAAGGAAACGCTACAGCTGCTGGATAATCGTAACTTTCGCAAAGATGTCATGATTATACTCAAATCCAAGTGCAACCAGCCAGCAAGGGTAAGCTCTTTACTAATCCACATTCAACCCCTATTTTTACATTTGTGTCTTTTTTTTGACCTGAAGACTTCACGCAAATTTCCCACGGTGGGCAAGACGCTGCATCTTAAATCGCCGACAGGCAACAGCAGCAAGACACTCAAAACGCACGCTGCAACTGCCAATCATCACAAGAGACGCACTTCCATGTCCAGCACTACTACTACTACAGCAGCCTCCACCTCCTCCTTAATCTCTTCGACATCTATTAAGCAGTCGGCAGCTGCGCGCGCCGTCAATCGTTGGTCAACTGCTGACACAAAAGCGCCGCTGAGCGAGCGTAATGCATTAAAGGCGGTGACTTTGACTAGAGATGCATTCACAGCCAAGTCATTTGTATCGCCGAAGGAGCGCCAATGCAAAGAGAACGTTAGTCCAAAGACGCCGGCGAACGTTTGCGACTGGATTGACAACATGCAATTCACGCCACTGACAGAAATGAAAGATGCAGCCGCAGAGAGTACTCGTCAGGATAACTTGGCTTCGTGGCCAACTCCAACGCTTATCATTACTTCAACTCACACTCCCGTTGCCAATGCCGAACTGCAACCACGGCGGCTCGGTTCCTCGTTGGACGATGAACACAATTTGCGGACCGTAAACAAAACGTTCGATGTAAAGCGAGCGGATGCCATAGACATCTCCGTGGACATTTTGGATTGTTCACGCACAGATCAGTTGCTGCAAACGCCGACACATACCCTAAATAAGACAACAACCATTGCTCTTGGGACTCAGACGCGTGCCTTGGCCTGTATACGCGAAGAGGACGTCAGTCCACCACAGATTCTCACGGAGTCACCTACCACGCTGCCATGCGGCAAGGTGCAGGATCTAAAGCGCGATATAAACGTGATCGGCTCACCGTTGCGCAAGTACTCGGAATCAATGAAAAATCTGTCACTGTTGTCGCCCCAATCGAAACTTGGCATACAGGGCTCATTGCCGAATCTGAATGAGATGCTGTTGCCGCTGCGTTCGATTGAACAGAATCGCTACTTTCAGCAACAGGCGCCTGCTGCAACGCTGCTGGCCAGTAGTTCCAAGAAGCTTGCAGTTCCGTCCCCCAACAGTTCGTGCAGCAGTGAGGCAAGTGCTGTTTCCCAACCAGAAGTGCTCTTCAACCAATGCGAGATTCTGGCGCAATCCAGTCGCTTTAATTTGCACGAAGTGGGCCGCAAACAGACTGACAAAAAGCTGGAGAAGGACGTGAAGCAGGTCATCATTGGGCACAAGCGACGCTCGCATGAGTTAAGCTTCTCCGATGCGCCCAGCAATGAGTCACTGTATCGCAACGAGACACTGACCATTTCACCGCCCAAACGTCAGCGTTTCGATGCCAGCAATTTGGCGCCAACCAATGCTTCAGCGCGCGCCGTCAAGGTATGGCCACGCGCCCAGCCCAAGAAGTTTAAATTGGCGCAGACGATGGCGCTACTAAAGAAGACGCCGACGCCGCGCAAGGTGCGAGAGCAGCCGACCAAACTCTACGATTCGGATCTGTATATGCAAACGTGCATCAATCCGGATCCGTTTGCTGCGACCACAACAACCGATCCCTTTTTGGCATCCACAATGTATCTGGATGAGCAGGCAGTGGAGCGGCATCAGGTGGACTTTAAGAAATGGCTGAATGCCTTGGTGAGCATACCCGCCGATCTGGATGCGGACACCAATAGCAAAATCGATGTGGGCAAACTGTTCAACGAGGTGCGCAACAAGGAACTGTCTCTGGCACCCACCAAAGAGGAGCAGTCGATGAACTATTTAACCAAGTTTCGCCTCGAATCTCTTCGCCGCGCCGCCGTTCAGCTGTTCTTCAGCGAAGAGATGCGTCTGCCCTGCTCGAAGGTGGCCGTCTATGTCCAGAAGCAGGCGTTGCGCATACGCACCGATCGAAATCTACACCTGGATGTGGTCATGCAGCGCACAATTCTGGAGCTGCTGCTCTGCTTCAATCCACTCTGGCTGCGTCTCGGCCTCGAGGTGGTCTTTGGCGAGAAGCTGCACCTGCAATCGAATCGTGATATTGTTGGCCTGAGCACATTCATCCTGAATCGACTGTTCCGCAACAAGGCCGAGGAGCAGAAGTTCAGCAAGGCCTTCACGCTGACCGAGGAGTATGCGGAGACGATCAAGAAGCACACACTGCAGAAGATCCTGTTTCTGCTGCTGTTCCTCGATCTGGCCAAGCAGCGACGCATCATTAAGCATAATCCCTGCCTTTTTGTCAAGAAGTCGCCCCACAAAGAAACCAAAGAGATTCTGCAACGCTTTTCCTCCGAACTGGTGGCCAATCTCGGCGACATAACGCGCGAGCTGCGTCGCCTGGGCTATGTGCTCCAGCACAAGCAGACCTTTCTCGATGAGTTTAATTATGCGTTCAGCAATCTGGCCGTCGATATGCGTGACGGTGTCCGCCTCACCCGTGTCATGGAGGTGATTCTACTGCGCGATGATCTCACCCAGCAGCTGCGCGTGCCAGCCATCTCCCGGCTGCAGCGCGTTTTTAACGTCAAGCTCGCCTTGGGCGCATTGCGTGATGCTCAATTTGAGCTCAGTGGCGACATCTCAGCTGCGGACATTGTGGATGGCTTTCGGGAGAAGACACTCTCGCTGCTCTGGCAGCTCTGCTACAAGTTCCGTTCGCCCAAATTTCATGCTGCCGCCTGTGTGTTGCAGCAATGGTGGCGCCGTCGCTGGCTGTACGTCTTCATGCGTCGTCGCATTCGGGAACGGGCTGCCATTCGCATCCAGGCCGTCTTCCGGGGCCACCAGATGCGCAAGTATTGCAAGCTGTACAGAGTGCAGCGGCTGCAGGCCGTCATTGTCCTGCAGAAGTACACACGTCGCTATCTCGCCCAGAAACGGCTCTTTCACATCTATCACAGCGTCGTCTCCATTCAGGTGTGGTGGCGTGCCCACCTTCTGGGACGCCAGTGTCGCCAGCATTACTGCCATCTGCGGCAATCGGCCATATTCCTGCAGCGCATTTGGCGCCGTCGCATTTTTGTGGGCAAGCTGATCGCCGCCGCCCAGACCGTTCGACTGCAGCGGGATCAGAAGCATCAGGCTGCGGCGGCCTGCATCCAAATGCATTGGCGTGCATATCGCATGGGCAAGGAGCAGCGTCGTCGCTACCAGCGCCAACAGCAGCTCATCATCTTTGTGCAGCGGCACATGCGTGCCAAGTGGCAGATGCAAAAGACTCGCAATCAGTTCCTGCTGCTGCGACAGTCCACGCTGGTGCTGCAGCGACGATATCGTGCGCGTCTCCTCATGTTGCACGCACGTCGCAGCTATGCGCTGAAGCTTAAGTGCATCATCAGCATGCAGCGCCGTTGGCGAGCCAAGTTGGAGATGCGTCGCCAGCTGAAAACCTATCGTGATTTGAAAAGAGTCACCACAATGCTGCAGATCAGGTATCGTGCTCGGAAACAGATGCGCCAGCAACGGCAAGCATTCCAACAGCTGAGATCAGCTGCAGTCGTGTTGCAGCGACGCTATCGAGCACGCCTCGAGATGTTGAGAGAGCAGCGCAATTATGGAAAGGATCGCCAGAGCATTATCAACCTGCAGAGACGCTGGCGGGCAACGATGGAGATGCGTCGACAGCGGAACTATTATCGCCAGCTAAAGATCTACTCCAGCTGGTTGCAGAGCAAGCAACGAGCACGGATGCAGATGCGGCGACAGCGTCACAGTTTCATTCAGCTAAAGCAAGCAACTGTCGTTCTCCAGCGGCGCTGGCGAGCCCGTCAGTTGATGCACTCCCAGCGTGAACAGTTCCAGCAACTACGACGTGTGACAATCAATATTCAACGACGTTTCCGCGCCGACAAGGCTATGCGATTCCTGCGTGCCAAATATCGCGGCACCCAGGCAGCCGTTTCCTGCCTGCAGATGCACTGGCGCAACCATTTGCTGCGCAAGAGTCAACGGCAAGCGTACGTTGAGCTGCGTCTGGCAGCCATCAAAGTGCAGAGACGCTATCGTGCCCAGTTAGAAATGCGACGGCAAAGAAGCAGCTATCAGCAACTGAAGCTGGCCACAATCCAAGTGCAGCGTCGCTATCGTGCTCAGTTATCCATGCGAAAGCAGCGCCACGAATATCAAAAACAGCGAGCACTCATCATTCAAATCCAACGAAGATATCGCGCCAAGCTGGCCACGAAAACAGCCCGGCAGCTTTACCAGCGTCAGAGGCAGGCGGCAATTAGCATTCAGCGCAGATGGCGTGCCTGGCTGCAGATGCGACTACAACGGCAAAACTATCAACGCATGCGCAACAGTTCCATTATCTTGCAGTGCAAATGGCGAGCAACTATGAGGGCGCGACGCCAACGACAGATTTTCAGAGAGACTGTGTCGAAGGTGCGTCTGCTGCAGAGAAATGTGCGCTCCGTTCTGCTCATGAAGCAGCAGCGCCAGCAGTATCAGCGTCAGCGACAGGCTGCCCTCGTTCTCCAGCGTCGTTTTCGTGCCCGCCAATCAATGCTCCAGGAAAGGGCGCACTATCAGCAGCTGCAGTCGGTCACCACTAGGATGCAACGTAAATTCCGAGCTACACGTCGCATGCGCCAGAAGCGCAGCGAGTTTCTGAAACTGCGACAGGTCACAATCCATTTACAGCAAAAGTTCCGCGGCAAACGTTTGATGTTGCAGCAGCAGGAGCAGTTCCGACTGCTCACGCGCTCCATTGTGGATTTCCAGTCGCGAGTACGTGGCTTTTTGGCACGCAAGCGATTCCAGGCTCTGATGACGCCCGAAATGATCGAATTTCTGCGTCAGAAGCGGGCAGCCAAAGTTATACAGCGCTACTGGCGTGGCTATCGCATTCGTCGCCGGCAGCGGCATGCGGGTCTAATTGCCATACGGAAGCGTCTGTTGCAGTTGCGCCAGCAGTCAGCTGCCATGAACTCGGTGCGTGCCAAGGTGCAGGACTCTGTGCGTATTTTACGCGGACGTTTTATTGCCTCCGATGCATTAACCGTACTCAATCAGCTGGGTAAGTAAATTGAGTGTTAGCCAGTTATACTTAATTATTTAATACAACTTATTTTCAGATCGAATCTCTCGCACTGTGCCTCACATGCTTATGTGGTGCTCCGAGTTCATGTCCACATTTTGTTATGGCATCATGGCGCAGGCCATACGCTCGGAGGTGGACAAACAGCTAATCGAGCGTTGCAGCCGTATTATTCTCAATTTGGCACGCTACAATAGCAGCACGGTAAACACTTTCCAGGAGGGCGGCCTCGTCACCATTGCCCAGATGCTGATGCGCTGGTGCGACAAGGACAGCGAAATATTCAACACGCTGTGCACGCTGATCTGGGTCTTTGCCCAATGCCCCAATAAGCGAAGGGTAAGTTGGCGACTCTGACACAGGATCAGGTTTTCATCTATAACTACTATCTTGCCACAGATCATACACAACTATATGACGGATACTGAGGCCATTTACATGGTGCGTGAAACGAAAAAACTGGTGGCACGCAAAGAGAAGATGAAACAGAATGCACGCAAAACGTCGGCTTCTGTCGTTGGTCGCCATGGACAGCAGGTGCCCAACTTTTCGCCGCGTGCTCTGCCCAGTCTGGAGCCGGACTTTGGCATCATACGTAGCAGTCCATATACATTTATATCATCGGTGTTTGCATTCGACACGATTCTGAGTAAACTAAATATTAATGTCTAAGTAGTTAAATCGACATAATCGAATTGGACTGAGAGCTCATTTTAATTTTAAAGTTGAATGTTATGAACGTTTTTAATTTTTAATTTTTGTAAACTAATCATTTGTGAGTGTTTTTAACAATTTGAAATAAAGAGAAACGATACGTTTTTATATATATTTACTATGTTGGATTTGCAATAACTTTGCTGGCACAATTTTGCAGTGCCAAGTTAATCGGTTTATTTGAAACATATTCACAAAACAATTACATATATTTTTAAATTTAAATAATCACTTTGTTTAAACAATTAGATACATCGACTGAGGTATGTAGTATATATATAGTATATACCTGGTACTACATTTTTGGGTATTCCCGTTTTGGTTACAACAAATGATTCACACTGCTGCGCTTCTGCTCGATGTGGGTGACAGAGTGCAACAGGTTAGATTTTATTTATAGTTATATACATTGAAGTATTTATTGATATAATAATGCCCCATTAAAGTGTACATATATATAATAGATTTATTTAAATTTGATTAGATCGAATATGTATGTACCATAATTGAATATATATATATATATATATACTCCTGTATTTCTATTAATATTTTTAATTCACACATTTTTTTTATTTATATTTTTTTTTTGCCATTTCATTGTTGCTTTTATATAATATATATTTAAAATTAGAATTTTGCTGCAGTTTGAAGCCTCAGTTAAAAAACTTAAATAATAGTTTAAATTTTGCATTTGCGTAGAAGGTTGTCAGTTTTAGATTAGTTAGTAACAACAATTTGATATAATGGTTAAAAGTTCGTTTTGACCACAAATGGAACACGGCTGGAAATGGAATATATTTGTAGGCCATTTGTGCGTCCGTTTTATTTTTCGTGACGGGTCGGTCTTAACGCCTACCCAGGCCAAAGTTAAACGGCTGTGGGCGTGTCGTTCGCTTGTTTTGTCGACCTGCCTGAACCCTGCCTGTTAAATGCGAAAAACAAACAAATTCAACTAGATTTCAATTGAGAATCTCTTGTTTACTCACCTGCAGCAGCAGCGAGATAACCAGGCGGCAGAACCCTATAATCAATCTCATTTTCCTGATCGTAATCATAGTCGCTGCGCTTGCCCAGACCAAAGGAGTAAGGACGCGAGCGCTTGCCGAGCCCAAAGTTATAAACCGGCAGACGCTTTATGCCAGCTCCTCCATTGGAGTACATATAGGCGCGTCGGCCCAGACCAAAGGCATAGCGCTCCATTCGCTTATCGATGTCGCCTCCGTTGTCGGGCATATCTTCAGCGGCACTCAGCAGCAAGTCTCCGTCACCATCCACATCGGTCGTGCCCTGGCTCCGCGACTCCTGGCCTATGACCGGTGAGCAGCAGACATACCCCAGGCAGCAGAGTCCCAGCAGCAGCAGTTGAGCATGCAGCATGGTATTCATGTCACGACCCAGTGTCTTCTGTCTTATCTGCAAGGTGAACAAAAGGTGGCTCAAACATCAATTCATTCCATAATGTTTAACAACATTGCCGCTGCCAACTGCCAGGGCCAAATTTAAGTGTTTTCAAATAAATTGTTTATGTATACATAAAAAAAACAGCGTATTGACTGCGGTATATCCAAATTTTTATGTAAATTAAATAAATATGATCAATTTAATTTTACAGTCCAACAATATTATATTATATTTAAAATATATTATTTTAATATAACATGTTTAATATTTGCACATTATTTTTTAGTATTGTTGTTTTTTGTTGTACATTTTGTATATATTTATTTATATATATCTTTGAAATACATCAATTATCAATTATAAGAAGATTACTCTTATATATTTTTTGATTTCACAATATTAATACAGGTATTATTTTTAAAATATACCAATTTATTAAAAAATATACTTAAATCAATAACAAAAAAAATTATTTACGTAAAGAAAAAACCTACTATAAGTAAAAACTATATCATAATTATATCAGAACTGATATGGAAAAGTTTTCCTGCATATACAAAATTGGAAAGCTGATTGAATTAAATTAATTTAAAGGTTTTTTAAAGTTGAAGTTTGTTTTTCTACTAATAATAAAAAAAAGGAATTCGGAAAAGAACAATTGAAAACCAGTTAAACATTTAGACACAACTGATATGCTCTACAAATGGATTAGAATTTGGCATGAACAGAACACACAATACACACACACACACATGTCAAATGGCAACAAATTTTACAGGCTTGACAGCGAAGCGACAAGTCTGAATAGAATACGCTCTGAAATGTGGTCTAAAATTCACTGGTAGCTGAATTTAACGGTGCGAGAATATTTAAACTGAAAATGCAGGCAACAATATTTTGCTGGCTTTGCAAGTTGTACGAAGAAGTTTGTGTTGAGTTTGTGAACCCATTCAAAATTGGGGTTGTCACGTTAAAAGAGATTTCGCTGCTGCTGCTGCTGCAAGGTTCTTGCCGATGAAGTTTGCTGAGTGGGTGTTATGCACAGCTTAATCCGCGAAAGATGCCATAATTAAGTTAGCCAGCTACTCAGGTTGAAAACTTAAGCAAATTTTACTAGCCAACAGCTGACAGTGTCTTTAGTTTGGCACCATTAGCTGGCAATAAACAGACTGGTAATAATACACGCGACAATTCATTCCATTGCGAATCTGAAGCAGTCTGCTGAATCCCCAACTGAAATCGTAGTGTCAGTCTTAAGGCCAACAGCTTTTGTAGCATCGTCAATGAGGCGAGTGTGGCAATGTCATTGACGTTAATGTGCAGCTCGTAATTGAAAGAACATAACGGAAGAGAATGTGCCGCCATCATCTTTGTGTTTTGCATTAGCTGTCTTCAATTCCGCATCCTGCACTCAGAAAAATAATACAAATTGCGACAACAGCTCATAAAAAATGTTGAGAAAAAGCTTCAGCAGACAAAAGGGACATTTTTAAATGATAGATTTTTAAAATAACAAGATCCACTGTAAATTAATATATTTCTTTAATATTTAAAAACATTTGTAAAAAAATAGAAATATGGAAAAAACATTGAGACATTTCTAAATGAATAATGTATTTACTTTTATATAACTAATATTTTTAATAAAGACTGAATGACATATAGGTTTTTAGAAAAAATGCAGAATGTCTGGCAATTTTAAGGCTACTGTTTTTTTTTTAAGTGTGAACTCATCGATTGTTTTTTCACTCAGAGCACGTAGCATCTGTGTGGGGGTGACAGGAAGATGGGAAAGAAGTCAATTCTTCATTTGCCAAGTGTTATTGTAGTTTTCTTTGACACTTTGGCACTTGTTGTTTGCATAGTCAAATGAGTTGGCCGCTTAAGCTGGCACAATTTTCAATTAACCAACAACTTTTGGCCTTCTGGCCATTCTGTTTAATGCGTAAAGGCGCCGCGAGGCTTACTTACCAATACCAAATGATGGCATTGTAAATCAGCAGGACGCACTGACTCCCATAATGATGTGTAAACAGAATGTTAATTGTTGCATGCGCTTGGGAATGACATTTGAGAAGTAACGTGTGGCGTTGACTGCCATAAATTGCAGCTCGCATGTGCAACATGCCATAACCATAGCGACATGATAACATATCATGCAACAGGTTACACAAAATACACACAGGCACACTCGCACACACACACGCACACATGGCAACCGCAGGACAGCCATGGCCAGAAGCGACTCGGCCATGATTTACAATCGTGGCAAGTCAGCAGCTGCACATATTCCCAGTTCCACAATAAAAGCAAAGGGTTCCTTGCATGTTGTTGATAATAGGCAAAAAATCGTCACATTCGTTGAACTTTATCATGAACATAGGCCACGTAGACATTAGACAACACAATCGTAAATCTGCAAAATAAAACTTACCATTGTTGTATTTGTAAAGCGCCATCTTGCAGCGAAACGATAATAATAATAAAAAAAAAATCATGTTTGTCGCCACATTATTGCGAACGATAAACCTTTTTTGCCACGGTGCAAATGAGACTTTAGCTCCGCGGCATTATCTGCTTATGAATTTATGGTCCTAACTTTTGTGGCCTTGCCCTGTGGCTTTCTCATATCCGTCGCGGCGATTAGATTGGCCGCCAGCGAGAATGCAGCGGAAATTTAAAAGAGTTTTCTTTTGCTGTTCTTCTAATTAAGTTGGAGAAACTTTAACCTGGCCACAAAAATTGCAACGCCATGGCAATTGGCTTAAAGTTGGCCACAGTTTGCTCAAAGGAACCAACAAGTCATTGAATATATATATATGTACATATATGGCATATATATATCTATATATTAATAACTCAGAATGAGACTCAGGAGTAATACTCAGCTTAGCCTCAGGTGAATCTGCTAAAAATTTGCTGGTAATTTTGTGCATACATTTTTAAATTGAAAAAGAAAAGGAAGCTAAACCAGCTGCTCTGGCAACCTACTGTTGGCTGGTTAATTAAGTTTCAGCCAGGTAATGAAGTGGCTAACTTAACGCTAAATTATGGCTTGCTGAAGCAGCAACCAGCCTTGGCTAGGCTGGCAGCTCTTGTTATTTTCTTTTAATTTTTCAATAAAGTATAAGGTATATTCTTTCGTTTTCTAAAAGGACAGACAACATACATGAAAACATTATATTTTTTTTTAATAAATAAACATAACATATTTCGCCAGCGGACACTCAGTCTACAACTTCATCTATCCACATCCTCTTTTCAAAGGAATTGCCATCAATCGGGAATTGCCCTTTGACTTGTTTATTTAATATTCGGCGAACAGCTTTTTGGGTTTCTCTGTTATGTATTTAATTGCAATTTGATTGAGGCTTGTCTTTTGTCTTTAGGCATATTGTTTTGATACGGTTTTTTTTTATTTTCTTTGTAATGCTGAACGATTTGAATTGACATGTCGTCCATAGTCCCTAGTCGTATGTCAGTCGATGCTCCGAGCATTTCATATAATCAAATTTGTTTGGCGATTGAAATTGTGTATTGGATTTGGGGCGTTTTCTTCAGATCTCTTAGCAAGCAAAATTAAATTGATACCAAGAATTGCATACTTATGAGGGCATTCAAAAGCATTTGCTTTTGTTAGAAACAATATCGTATCCACTTGGGCAATCCTGATATATAGTTATTAACATGTGCCTAGTTTTTTTTAAATTAATATTGTGTTTTTGTTATATATGCTAAATACTTGGTCAGGCTACAAAAACGGCGATTTGCATTAGGTTATTTTTTATGAAAATAATAACAACAGCTGAAGACTACAAAATTAAATTTCTTCATTGTATTATGAATATTTAGATAACCAATTTTTTGCAATGATTTTACTAGTATTTTAATTTCAATTATTTTAGATAATAAAATCTTTTCCAGTTACAATCTGCACTATTGTCTAATGTATCTAACGTAATATCAAAAAGTGTAATTTTATAATAATTTTGTACTATGTATATATTAAATTTATAAATTTGCAAGACAATATAAAACACGCTAGTCATATAAAATTCAATTTTAAATATAAATTTATAAACTAAATATGAATGATAAACAGCAAACAAATAATTACGAAATCAGATACATATTTGAATATAACTTAAATAAAACTATTTATAATGTCACACAAATTAACAAAATATACACATAAAAGTCCTAGCTAAGAGATTTAAATATGAGTTTTAATATTATTAAAAACAAAATCACTTTTAACTTAAAAAAAAGGCCAGTAAATTTTATGAAAAGCTACTCATTGAAAATAATCATTTACAACATTTAAACACTAAACACTAACTTCCCAATGTTATTAAACAATAATTATATACACCCGATTATCTTCTTTTTTTTGTAGAATAATTGAAAAACTTACATTTAATTTGAGAAACGGTTTTGCTGCGTTGACACGCAAAAATTCACAAGCAGGAAACACAATTTACGGATGAGCTTTTGACAAATGTTTTGTGATAAACTTTCGGGCCAGCTTTAAGGACGTTTTTAACACAAACTCGGTCTAAATACTAAATATTCAAACAGGCCTTTTGCCGAGTAAGGCAACTAATTTGGGTTTTCCGTTGCAGCGGCACGTTGACAGATCAAATGTCGGTTAACTTTTGAATCCACAGCCGCAGATGCCATCGTTCTTATATGGCCGAGCCGAGTGTATTTCGCGCGCGCTGTTATCAGCGCTACGCCCACGGGAGAAGCAACAGTCGTCAACGATGACGACAATGTGTGGCATGGCCAGCAAGTGTGGTGAATTCTGTAAATGATTCTCAACACGAAGCGTCCTTGCGACATGACCCTTACCATGGTTGCCAACATTATCTGCATGTAACAAGTGGCGGCCCAAAACTGTTGCTGGTCTGATAATTGCAGTGGCAAAATAACAGACTCGTTATTGGAAATCTGAGTGTGAAAATTATTTCAGGTAAGCAAATGGCTAAGGCAGCAATTCTATTGGGCTGTAACCATTTATGCATTGAAACTCATTAGAGCAAAAATCGCCCACCAAGAACAAAACACTAAAAGAGCAACAGGGTCGAGTGACGCCCACATAAATCTGCATACTTGGATATACACTTAGAATAAAAATTAATTAGGATTTTAGAAAATACCCAAGAACTCTAGAAATAATTGAATAATATATATAAGTATTAAAAGGATATTATTGACCTTATAAATTAAAAGAAGTAATTTAGAGCACAAATAAAAATAATAATAATAAATAAATATAAATTTATTGTAGTTGATTTTGAGCGAAAAATTTAAATTTTCATGTATGGAAAACCAGGAGGAACAATGCAAGTTTTACTGAACATTAATCGGTATTTTTCTAAATAGTGAAATGAAAATAAATTTATTAACTTTATTTTATGTTAAAGTTTCTATGCTGAATTAGATTACATAAGGGATGGTTTCCTGCCATAAGTCTGATATGGCGTTGAGTCTTTGTTAATATTGATGGTCCGAACACTCCCCAAATTGCTAATTGCTGTAAGTACTTATTTACTTAATTATAGTTTTAGAAAGCAAGAGTTTGAAGGAGAGTCTTAATTTTGATCTGTGTTTAATTAAAAGCTTTAATTTTTTATTGTTATTCTTCTATGAAATTAATTTATTTAAGATTTAAAATTTAATGACTTTGTAAAGAATAAACAATTTGCAATTTGATTCCTACTAGTGTAATGCCATAGCTGGTAATCATTTTATTTTCTAAAAATTATTAAAAATATTAGAATATATTTTTAAACAGTTCTTTAATGTTACACAATATACATAATCTTAATCTCCACAGATTGCATTTTTATCAAAATTTACAGAAATATACAATGAAATTATATTATATTATATATACTAAGGCGACTTTAAATTGAAGCAATTTTTTTGAGTGTTCATTTATGTATGTAAATGTGTGACCAACTATTTCTCAATTTCATTGAAAATTGTCAACTAGCCGAGCAGCGCATTAGTCAAATGCAGAGAGCTCAGTTTGCCTTTGGCGGAGCCTTTTCTTTTGCGATGCTTTCTAGAAGGCAGTCGGATGACAGTTTACATGACATGCATGCTATTTGTTTGTTTGCCTGTGTGTGTGAGTGTGAGTGTGCACATGTGTGTGTGTGTGTGTGTGGGTTTGTGTGCGTATGTGCGTCTGCGTTTGCTTTGCCTGAAATGCGCATCCTTTAACTGGCACTGTAACATTTCAAACGCGAAACGCCGTGGAATTTTATGCGGCAATTTTATTTATTTCACTATGCTCGCAGTCAGACTCAGCCTTAGTCGGGACACTTCCGTCCGGCGGCTGTCTTTGGCGGCCTCTGCTTAGCGTTTTTTAAATGCCATCCTAACTGTTAAGAACGCCATCGATGAAAATCTGACTGAAGGAGGAACAACCAAGCAGCTTAAGCTTGCAACCAAAGCGAAAATCTGGTAAGTTCTCCATAGGATTCACACATTGTTCAGTTTTGAAAATTCCTAATTGTATTAGGGGAGTTGTATCTTTATCTCAAATATTCCTGAATACTCATTACTTACAGATAATCCGCAGATATTTTATTAAGTTTATCTTGCAAGTGAATAAGACAGCCAAATTTTGTTTTCCGCTTATTCGTTTTTTTCTAATTTGGAAATTTATGAAAGTCGAATAAAATAGTACTTCTGCAATTAATTTATAATAATATATTATAATTATATTTGTTTTTAATTGATGGTTGTTGGTATATATATATACTATTTACCAAAACACACTTTAGAGTCTTAAAAAAATTTCTTTTGGGTTTTCAAACTTTATAATAAACATTTAAACCAATATTAACGACTGCTGTCCATAAATGGTGTACTTAAATGTTTATAAATCTCAGGGATATACAATTCCGATTTTTTCGATTTACTAATAATCAATTTTAGTGACTCTCAAATAAGCGTGACTCTGTAATTTTAATGTTATGACTGATGTCTAAATTTAGTCAATATTTCAAAGGAAACAACTGGAACTAATGATAATAACCACATGGCCATTGAATATATCCAATTCAATGTTCTCTAATTAGTACTGCAGAATGAAAAAATAAAAATAATATATGTGCAGAAATTGCCATTCGATTGGCAAATTATATATTTAGATTTTATTTAAATTTACTTATAATACAAATATGTTTTTGCTGTCTCTAGGTAGACATTGATCAGTGATAAACACTTTTGTTTATGTAAGAAATACATATATTCTTCGTATTGAATAATGTATTAATTAACGTATTGAGTTGTGTTTGGAATGACATTTGTGCCTCCTTAGTGGTGATACAGTTAATACAGTGATTTATTCTCATTTAGAGTATTTTCCCGCTTTTAAGCTGTAAAAATTGATGTTTTCTTGTTTTCGCTTAGCTCAATTAACAAATTACTAAATAGTAAATGATGTGAACACCCAGCAAACCTAGTCCCTTGAGGGAAATTTACCAATTTGTGTGGAGTGTGTCCTGGCAATTGCTGATGGCCATTCAGCAAGAGCATATTGCCAACTAGAAGCCATCGTCCTTTGGCCACCTGCTGAGCGCTTGATAGTAAATAGTTTAACTGCGTAATACAAAAATCGCCGGCTAATTGCAAAATATTGTGATAATATGTATTGCCCTAGGATGATGGTTGGAGGGGAGATTGGCGAGGACACACAGCATGTCTCTAAATGTAGCTGAGGCGTATGCGTAACGCCATTTGATGCCAGAGGTGGGAATGGGTATGGATAGTTGGTTGAGAGGGTGAGTTGGGTGTGGTGAGTGCACAGCGTGAAATTATGGGGCCAAATCATTATGAACTTTGAAATTACATTGAGATTTGTGCTTTGAAATACATGTTTATATTTATGGCACTCGATAAAAACCTAATTGCAACAGCAACAAAAAGTAATGACGTCAACTGATGACCAAAAAAAAAAACAACAACACTTGTTTAAGGGAATGGCGGTGGCGATCATAAATCTTTGGCACTGATAGCTGGCTTATGACAAACATGGCGTGGCCTCACATATCCATATCCATATGCCTATCTAAATCTATATCTCTTTATGCATATCCATATTCAGCGCACTGCCTGTCCGAATGTTCAACTCTCAAAGGTTGCGCTGCTGCAGACCGGAACAGGTTCATAAATTTCCCAGTTGATTCGAGTGTTAGCCAAAATCATTAACCGGGTCCCAAAGCATATGTTTGCTGTGGTGCTGTTATTGTTACTGTTATTGTTATTGTTACTGTTACTGTTATTGTTACTGTTATTGATTACTGTCAGCCAGTCGAGGATATCAAGTGTTTGGCATCTTATAGTGCACAAGCAACTGCAGGTTAATGCGGCCGGCACCGAAGTAATTTCAATTTAGTGTTCCAGAAGACAAGTTCAGTAATAAATCATCATTTGCAGCAAGGCTGGTTTCTGTTTCTTTGACTGTGGCTGTTGCTGCGGCTGTGGGGGCAACAAACCTGCGCCAAACAACTAGCCAGCTAGCGTCCAACCAGTTTTAGCCCACACCTTCTGCAACACACACACACACACACACACACAGAAAGCAAACTTCCCACCAAATCAAAATGTATGAGTCGAAAAATAAACGTCAAAGAAAACATTTTTTGTACTTGTTAGATGACAAAAAAAAAACAACTAAAAAAAAAAAACGAAAATTCAATCACGATTTTTATGCAGGTTTTCAGCGATTTTTCCCACAACAAGTTTTGGATTTTAATTGATTTGCCGCATGAGAAAAACGCAGCGCAATGCAAAATGCACTTGAGATCTAGATGAACTTAAGTATCTTCAGATATCAGCAAACAACAACCACAACTTAAAGTCAGCACAAGCACACACACACACACACACAAATACACATACACACTCACACAAGTACAAATATAAGAGAAGTTTAATTATAATTAGAACTCCAAAGGCTGGCGATATTTAAATGTGCACAAATACAAATAAAAATGTTTGTGTGTAAACATGTTTGGCTGTTTGTGTGAGACAGAAAGTCAGAAAAGAATGCTGCTGGCCTCTCTTCCAATGCGGCTGCCAATGCTGCCGGTTTCTTCTCAGTGACACACTTATTTTGGACCGCACTATCGACGACAGAGGCGATGGCAGGGCCGCAAGTAGGTGAGCGGCGAACGTCTAAGTGTGCATGTGTGTGCTTGTGTGTGTGCGTATACAAACACTACCATTGTAAGTGTGTGTTATCCATTCTACGCTTGGCTGCATTGAAATTTCTTTTTCGCTTTCTTTTCGAACTCTCCAAAGCGTCAACACTTACACTCGATCTCTCTCTCGCGCACACTCTCGCTCTTTTTCTCTCATTGTTTATATGCTCTCCTTATAGTTCTTTCTCTTTTTCGCCTTAGCCAGCTATCTTTTCGCTCTCTCTCTCTCTCTCTCTCTCTCTCTCTGTGCTGTTTCTCTCTCTGAACTGTCTCTCAGCATTCTTGCTTCCACCCACAGAAGCCGACTTCAAAACTGCGACTCTTTCATTGTGAACGTATGTGTTTGTGTGTGTGAGTGTGTGTATATGGGTCAACTTTAAGTTCTTGGAGAAAACTGGTAGTTCCACTCTGCAGCCAGCAAAACGGACGAAAGTGATTTGACCACTTGATCGAAAGCGAATGCGCTCTGCTGTTGGCGTCGCTGTCTCTGTCGCCGTCAGCATTGCAGTCGGCGGCGCTGTCGCTAACACTGTCGTTGTCGTTTATGTCATGCATTCTAAATGTGCCTGGTGATCATAGAAAATGTTGCCTACTGCAAATGAGGTCAGGTTCAACACTGTTGTTGATGCCAATGTGACATTTCCGCTTTGGGCCCCCTTCTCCATCCACCGCACCGCGTTGCGTATGCGCAATTGCAAAGTGCAAGGTGCAGCTGCAGCGAAAGAAGAAAAAGATCAACAAAAGCAATCAAAGAAATTTAAGTTCAGGACGCGGGAACGGAAAAGGTAGCTGGAATGCAGGTGTGATTTGAGCTATGCATTTGTTTGCCCGTTTGCCTATTTGCATTTCCATTATGTAAACTAAACGAGTCAGCCATATATACACACACACACACACGCACACTCATACGACTACAAGTAGACAAAAGTTTTTATCTTCATAAATATTTTGTGCTGCTGCTGTGGTTGCCCAAAAGGTGAATGAAACTTGATGAATGCCAGCAAAAACAACAACTAAGAGGCAACAGGTGACTTTGCTGCAGCGCTTAGTGATTTTCACCTCACGCGCCAGCATTAATAGTTTCATCTGTTGTTGTTGTTATGAGCTTGCGCTTGGAATTCGCAAATTGTTATAAACTAACGCGAATAAAAAACATCACACAAGAAAAAAAAGGAAAAAACCAGCAAGCGACGACGAAAAGATTACACAAGCGCAGCGTCGACGCAGGCAGCACAAATTACATGCTAAGATCGGGAAGGGATGGTGGCGGGTGGGGGGTAGGTGGCAAGGGGACAAAGAGAGGAGGCGTTTGCGGGAATCGGCCATTAGGAACTACTGCAGTGCAATCAAGAAAGCTCTCGCTCACAACTCATAGCTTACGGCTTGAAGCTCAACAGGCCGCAGTCGCTGTCGCAGTCGGCGTTATCGTCAACGTCTCTGCAGCAGAAGCCTAATCCGAGATCTACAACGTTGCACACTGAAACAATTGCTGTACTTTTTATTAATATAAAGATATTTTAAAATATCATTTAACTATAAAGTATAAATAATATTTACTTTTCTTTAGGCATTTAGATATATAAGTGATATAATATAGTTATTGTAACTATTTTTTGGGCTGATATTTTTTATTTGTGCTTAAACTGTTTACATTTCTTCCACTTGCAGATGATCTTTGAATTTCTTTAATTACTTTCAAGTCAACTTAGAAGCTTAACAACTTCAATGGCCGACTTCATAATTGAAACAAATTTACTTATTTACTATTTACCTATTGATTCGATCACTTCACTGCAATACATTTTTGAATGAGCTTTTGCGTAGATATTCCCCAGTGTGGATCGACTGCAAAGTGTAGAGAAATTTATCATTTCACTGCAGCGCTCACCAACATCGGCAGCAGCAGCCGCAACAAAAACAAACGGCACCAACGATCGCAGCAGCAGCAGAGAGTATTTATTTATTTGTATTTTATGTGTTTTGTTTTTTTTTTTGGCGCTCAGTTGGCTCCCATGTGGCTCAGGCTCGCTCAGCTGACGGCTGGGCTGACGTTCGCGCTCTCGTCCGCTCTCTTTGATACTAAATGCTCATCGTCGTCGTCGCCGTCGCTGTCGCTGCCGTCGTCTTCGTCGTCGTCGCCGTCGTCGTCGCTGGCTGGCTGGTAACGCCACAAAAACAACACCACAGTTTTTCGAAATTAGTTCTAGTGAGTCTGTGAAAGTGTGAGCGACTATCGGACGACGACAGAAACAGCGACGACGACGAGGAGCAGAAACGACTTTACTTTTGAGTTTTGTTTCGTGCAAACGCGCACCGTTCACCAAGCAAACAAAAAAATAAATAAATACAACCCACACCAATAACTTCAGTTCCAGCTGGCTATTTAAAAAGGCAGTAAATCCAACACCGCACATCGAACATTGAACAATACTGGCAGAAGATCGAATTGTCAGCCGATTCAATAAGTGGAACACGTGCAAAGATGTCGCATCAGTGCAGCTGCGGTCGCGATCTGAACAACAATTACGTGTCCTACACGAGCGCCTACGCCAATGCGAATGCGGGCCTGGATCGCGATGCCAACGCGAACACGAGCAGCAAAAGCAGCAGTGCCTCGCTGCCACATGCACAGCTGACGGCCAAGGTGATGTTTGGCACAGTGGGCGCCATCAAGGAACTACGCGACAAGGAGCAGCAACAGTCTCGCCATGCGACGACCCGTGCCAGCGATAGGCGTAACTAAATATTGATCGAATGTGAAATGTGAAATGTGGGCTGTGGAATGTGGGATGTGTTCCAGCCAGGCAGAGGCAGAGGCGAAGGCGAAGGCAGCCAGATCATTTGTGAATCGAGTCGAGTGCTGTGCTGAAAATTCTTTTGGTAGCGCTGTGTTGGGAATGGAGGGATGGATGGTTGTGAAGGAGGTTGGAGGGGGTCATGTTAGAGGCTTAAAAGTGCTTAAGGGGCAATGCAATTGGTTGGGGGCAAGTGTGCAGCATATAGTTGCAAAAAGTTACAATTAGGCAAATGAAACACATTCCATGCTGTAAAATTGGCTTCGAGTTCGAAATCGATATAGAATCTGTATCCGAATCTTTAAACACATGTGGCTCCTTTGCACACTTTACAATACTTGCGCTTGTAACAGTTAATCTTTATCTATTTCTATGTTTTCACTTTCTATTCTTTCTATTTCTTGGAGATTCCTTCTAACCGTTTTTTTTTTTAGCATATTTCCATTGTTTGACTTGACCAGCACGAACTAAAAATAGTTTTTCATTTTTTGTCTTTTTCTTCTGTCAAAGCTCTGCGCAGTTTCCTGCAAAACTTTTAGAAAGGCTTTTGGGTGTAACTGTTATACATATATGCATATGAGGATATCACTTGATGTTTGAAATTGAAATATATGTAAATTGTTTATCATATTTATACATACATACATAATACTATATAGTGCAATACTTTAGCTATATACACGCATACCCACTACACACACACACACCTACATTATGGATAGCTTTAGGATTGCTTTAGCTTTTAAGTGCAAAATATTTTACAATAACAACAAAACTTGTATTGAGCTTTGTCAGATACTTTTGTGTTTATTTTTTTTTTGGGTCTGCTTCTGGAGAGTTCCAGACCCCGAAGTCGCCGCTGTAACTAGATGCAAAGCACGTAAACACAAATCAGACATATTTTCACTGCTTACAAAACTGATATTTTGTTAATTGACCGAATATATTATAGTCGTTCGTTAAATGGCAACAAAAGATAAAAAAAAATAAGTAAAATACAAAAAGCAATTTCATGTTTGATCAAGTGATTTTTACGAAAATGGAAACTTATGGCATCGAAATTAACTAACTGAAATAAATAAAATAAGAAAAGAAAAACAAACAAAAGACGACGAAACGAGAAAAGCATCAACAGGAACTTGGAAATTGTCTGCATATAAACAAACATACATATGTATATTATTATATTTATTATATATCTAACTATAACTTTATTATATATAAAAACTTATGTACTGCCTATTTATAATGTTAAACTTAACAATAACACACAAGATATGCAAATAAAATCTCAACTTTTTAATCAACATGCTTTTTAAAATATTTGAAATTTCAATTAACCATATACAATAAAAGGGTAAAAGTAGAAGAAAAAAACATTAAACTTATCAACAACAAATCGGGTTCATATACAGGCGTGGGCGAAGTTGTTCATTGTCTACCTCTCTGCCTGCGTGTGAAAGTACAACAAAAAAGCAAATCAAATTAAATAAAAAAGCATAAATTATAAGTTACAATACAGGCATAGAAAAGCAGAAGCGAAATGAAAGCGAAGTCTGAAAATGACAAATGCAAAAGCGAACGATTCTTTATCCAACGCTGTCGCCGTTCTGTCATTGCTTCTCTGTCTGTCCATCACCCTTTCTCTCTCTCTCTCTCGCTCTGTCGTTGTCTCTCTATCTTCTAATTATTACTCGATTTTGTTAGCGAGTATTTGTGTGTGTGTTCTCTTTCTGAGCGCTGCGGTCGCTATTCTTACGCTCGTAACAGTGACCCAGTCTCCGTTTTACACTCTGCCGGCAGCAGCAGCACGCCGCTGTCTGTCTATATGTGTAAAATTCCATTTCATTTCGATGAGACTCGACGCTATGTAGCCCGCTTCCTCTCTCTCTCTCTCCGCTGTACACTTTATGTGGAGCTTTTGGTGGATCAAAGTCACCGTTCGATTGTTAGTTCTCAGCATTCTTATTTAGCCCCAACCCTCTCTCTTTTTCTTTATTTATTAACTGCGCACTCAGTTCAATTGAATTCAATTACCCAAGTGCGTGGGTCTGTCAGGCAAATGAATTTGCTTACGTATACTTTATTTACGAGGCGTATACGTAAAGCCAAATTGAGTCGATCTATGGAAATATGTCGCCAGATGGGAACAAGTTGATAAAAGCAGCCTTGCCAACCAACTAAGTGTCTATCAGCAATGAGCGATGGCTTATCGAATTCTTTCTATGCGCACACACACACGCACACATATATATTTCATTCGCATATTGTTTGTATGTGTTTACTTCAATTTAGTTTCGCTTATCTTTTACATAAAGTAATTGCCGATCATCTACGAAACTTTTTTAAATATTCATATTTGCCTTATGTACTTATAGACCAGCATTTAACAAAAAAAATTTAATATATACATAAATGTAAATAGACAAATTTAAAATCTTTGATTAATTACAAATTTTTAATTTTTATGAAGCTACTTTTTATAGAACTTATGTGCTGAATTTAAGCTAGATCAGAAATATTTATAAATGATTTATAAACTATTCAAATTTCAAATTAAAATTATTATTTTGAAATTAAAACGAAAATTAAAAAATGTTGTAAATAAACGTGAATTAAGGAATTTAAAAGTTGTATTTGAAGTATATATTTAAAAACATAAAATGTATTTGATATTTGCTATATAAATCAGCTGTAAATGGATGTTTTTAAATTAATATCATCTAAGCATTCCTAAATGCTGAAATGTCGCTCGATCAGTTTCTGCCAGTGGGTCAGTCACTTTTGAAGTCGGTGTCGAGCTGTGGTTGAGTCACCAAGATACATTTTGATACATCAGCTGCTTAATTTATGAGGTGCAATTTTTAAGATCTTTTCGCTGTTCTCCGCTCGGCTCGTGGCGATGGCTAACAGAGTAAAAGTCCCCTGGAGAAATATATATTTATGACTCTTTGTGTGTGTGTCTTATTTGTGTGTGTTGGGCTTTTTCACTTTTTCTTGTGGCAAGAACTTTCTCTTCTAATTGAAAGCAGTTCGATGGGGCTGACGATAAGCAATCTGCCACACAGACAAGCGGATTGCCGAGGTCGGGCTGCAGCTCCGGCTCGGTCCCAGGCCCGGGGGCTGGGAGTCAAGTATCCAGCTGGGAATCTTTTGATACAAGTGGCGAGTGGCCGGCACTGCATGACTGACGACCGATAAATTGCCCACCATGTAGTAGATGTTTCTGCGGCCTGCGGCTATTTTATCTCTCAATTTAAATACTGACAACAACAAAAGTCACAGCTTATCGACGGCTGCGCGAGGGGTGCTGGGCTGGCAGCGCCAAACTGAAAATAAATAACAAACATGTAGAAAAGTGGGAAAAAAAAACAACTACCAACAGCAGCAGCAGCATTCGGCAGCAGCGAGAACTGGTCGCTAGCCTGGAACTCTTGACGTTGATCTTTTTATTTATTTTTTTTTTATTTTATTTTTTTTTGGTGAGCGACGTCGCGACTTGTAGAAGCTGTGGCATCGGTCTTGGCATCCAAATCTGGCTCTGGCTCTGGCTCTGACTCTGTTTCTGTTTTACTAGCCCCAGTGTGTGTTGTGGTGTCTTTTTGGCTTCTAATGGTAGCTGTATGGTGAGAATCGATTTAGTTCGGTTTATGGCGATCAAAGATACAAACGCGAAAAAGTTTCTATCTTGTGCGGCGCACGGCATCATTCATTCAGAAGTGAAACAGTGTCAGGAAGCGGAGCCATAAGAAGATAACATTGACTTCCATATTAACATCTTCATTATTAGAATTAACGAAAAGTGATTGAGCAAATTTCCTGCTAATTGCAGGAGGTGTTAATCAATTTGACGTCAAATTGCATTTTAGGTAAATCAATTTCCGTTGTGCAATAAGCTCATAAAAATTTATTACAATTGACGACCGCGCTGCTGTCACAGTTAGTTAAGTGAGCGTGTCCTAAAGCATTCGAACAAAACATTTTGCTAATTTCTCTTAATGCTAACGACTTCCTGGCTGCAACTGAAGCAAGGCCGAACTGCTGGGCGCCTGGGGGGGGTGTGGACAGGCGGAGAAGAGGTGTTCACAGACAAAAAAGTGCCTCATGCAAGTTTTGAATGATTTGTTATTGGACAAACCGCAAAGCAAAATTGCATAATTTCTTGTTGAAAAATAATTAAAAATTTAAATTATTATTATGATCGGCTTAAAGACAATGGCTAAAAGGCGGCGATGTACAATTTTACATGGGGGGGAAATCTAATAGTCAATTTGTAAAGTTATTTTTTATCGTGCTTAAATGTTAAACGTATAAATTAAATTCTGATTCCCTTGGAGAAAATGGTATGATTTAATAACTATCTTTTACAGTGTCTATTTAGGACCGATTGAAAAGAATTTTTCATAATGGGTTAGATATATATATATTTGGTTTCTATATATGTTATTAAACACATTTTTGTAACTTTGTTCGTTAAGAAATATTGCCCAGTCTGCTGATAGGTCATTGTAAAAGGTCAACTAACTAAACTATTTATTGTCAGGAACGAACTCTGACGATTTTTTTTAGCAATAATATGGAATGCATAAAGCACATCATTGAGGAATATTTCGCCATAGCTAGAAAATTATATATATATATATAAATACGAACAAATCATTTGGGTTAATGAAAGACAAAAAGGTTCAGAAGGGGACACATTAGATCTAATAGGTCGCAGGGCCCCTAATAATAATATTAATAATAATAATTGTGCACATCAAGTGCATAAATTACTAATGATTTGATATTCTCAATGTGAATCCCCGACTCCAATGCCACTGGGCAAAATTATGCACACAGCTGGCCACTGAATTGGCCATTAGCACTACAAGTTTAACACTTGCAAATGCAGTTAATACACTAGTCAAAAAAATCGACATGTAATTTTAGAAAACTTCCAAAGAAAAGGAAAGGTTTGTGTCTAT
Source organism: Drosophila dives (assembly GCA_035042365.1). Taxonomy (NCBI): domain Eukaryota; kingdom Metazoa; phylum Arthropoda; class Insecta; order Diptera; family Drosophilidae; genus Drosophila; species Drosophila dives. The sequence continues at coordinate 3,605,693 of JAWNLJ010000439.1, forward strand.
CTATAAGTTAAAATAATTTTGTAATTCTGAGGTATAGAGAAAATTTCATTACTAATTTATAAATTTCAAAATGATTTTTTCTTGAAAACAAAATTTTGCACATATATTTCTTAGAAATTTATTATGGAAATATTATAAACATATATATGTTCTTCAATAACAGAAAAAATTGTTTTCTATTCATAGAAATCATTTTCGTATATTTGAAAAATATTTCTGAGCACTGAAACTTTTATAGTTTCTGAAATTCTATGTGATTTTTGATCTGAGTGTAAGTTTGAATTATACAATTAGAGGACTGCCACTCTTGGCGCCTGTTATGCGTCCAGTGAAGCATATAATTTAAGTTAGTACGTATTACATCAAGAAACACGCCAAGAAAACACAAGAGAAATATGGCTAGATAAAAAAAATGTATATATATGGCTATATGCCCGCAAAAGCATAAGAAATCACTCGGCCAGATCCGACAAAAAGTGCAGAAAATGTGAAAAATGATAATAGCAAATGTAAAAATGCAAAGCGGACTCAAAAGAAAATATCACATAACATTTTTAAAAGACAGCTTTTGTTGTTGTTGTTGTTGTAGTAATATTTGAAGCATGAGCTGCACAAAATTATTAAATAAATAACTATAAGCTTAGCACAGCGCTGCACTCCCCGATTATGGCACATATCTTGTCGTTGATGTAATCGCAACAACAACAACAACAAAAACAACAAACATTTAAAATAAATTTGTTTGTCCATTTTGCATCGTCCATAATTAAAGTTAATTTGCGCGTTTATTGAATCAAGATAGTTAGCTAATTTTTTATTCACAAAAATCAAATCAAATAAACTTTAATCATTTCGCATGACTTGCAGCTATACATTTTTGTAAACGTATTCAAAAATTCACATTTTTCATCACCTTTAAAGTGTCAATAAAATAAATGTGAAATTAATGCAATGCAAGTTGAACTTTATATATATTATTTTAATTTTAGCATTTACTACAAACAATTAATCATTTGGAATTATTTAGTACAGACAAGTTAAATAAATAATTGGTTTCGTTAATATCAAAATTCGTTTGGCTTAAAAATATATTTTTCTTATCGGAACTTAAAGAAATTTTTGTATATATGCCTGGATAAATATATACCAATTTTATAAAAATCTGAATTTACAATTCTGTTTTATCAATATTCAAGAATCGAATCAGTTATCAGAAGAATAAAACCCATATGAATAAAATCAATTTTGTTTGTTCAATGATTATTTATTATAAGAGAATTTTAACCTAAATAAATTTTAATTACAAGTGTTTTGTTATTTATTTACATTTATTTTCTTCTTGAATTCTTTTTATTTTTAATTTAAAATACATTACAACTTTATTTAACTAAGATTAATTTTTTTCAAAAAAAGGAATGTCATTTATATATATATATATATATATATATATACAGAGTATATCTCATGACTTAATTAGCTCCACTGAAGGTACACTCCAGAGCTGTACTCGCAGAAGGTTCTTTTGGCACTCAGATATTGACGTCACACAGATATAAACGTTGATTCATTAACTATATTGCGCTTTTAGAGTTTTCGCAGCTGCTGGCGATTGGTCGTAGTTTGCACATGAGACACAAAGTTATCATGCTGCAGTTGTCCTTGTTGACGCTGCTGTTGACGTCAGGCGCAGGAAATGGGCAGCAGCTGAAGGTGGAGACGTCTGCCCCGGTGGTTTATGCCACAAGCAAGCCGCCCACTCATGAACTACCTCGGCCGTTAACGCCGCTCAGAGAAGTGACCTTCGGCCAGGGTCAGAGTGAGATAGCGAATGAGTCGGAGAGTGAGAGCGAGACTGAGAGGAATCCACGCTCCCGTCGACCCACTCTGATGGATGTGGCGCTACAGCAGAGCGTGCAGAAAGGACTCAATGCCATGACCGAGCTCTATGGCAAGATACAACCGCAAATGCTGCTCAATGGTCTGCAATCTGATGTTTTATTGCTTCAAACATATTTTCAAAACAAAAAAAAAACTCTTTTTTTTTTCATTCATAGGTCAAATGCTGCAAAACAATCATCCAGCCGCATTGCTCTCGCGCTTCAGCGCGCCCAACGCCGATTCGGAGCAAAGGGAGATGGCCGCCTATGCAACGATTGAAGCCGCCAAAGCCTTTCGACAAAAGTAAGTCCTCGGTTCGACTGCCAGGACCACTGCGGGTGCATGAGTGAGTTCATTAGCCACAAACCCATATGGCCTGTCATATGAGCAAAGTTATTGCCAATATTGTTCATTATTAAAATTCAAAGTGTTCTCCATGGGTAGCTAGACAAAGTTTCGCGAGCAACTAAAAAAAACATTAAAAAAATAACAAAGTTAGTCAAACTTTTAGAAACGGATACAAAACATGAAAAAAAAAACTCTTGTCAAAGGACCTTATCCAAAAGTATTAAAAATTCTCGTGCAGAAGTTAGTTGGATTATTTAACTTTATATTTTAGAAAGTATAAATTAAAAGAAAGATGGTCTCTTTCTTAAAATTCCAGATATTTTTCTAGATTATTAATTGTGCATTTTAAATAGATTTTGTGTTGTCTGAAAGGTGTTTTTTTTTTGCTAATACATATTTAATTGTATGATTTCGTAGCTTCATTTCATAATGAATATAATTGGAATTTTTTTTGGAAATTTGTATATACATATATACTCTTGTTTTGGAATCTTTTGTATCGATTTGTATTGTTTCGCAACATTTTCAATTTCATTTCTGCGAAGTCCTCTGACTCACTTCACAAGTCACGCAAATTTGGGCAAGACAAAACTTGATACACATGAGAGGCCCATCTAATGCAAAAAAAAAGCAAGGCAACAACAAAATAAAACACTTACCACAAAATAAGTGGAGGAGGGTGGGGGCATGCCCCTGCTGTACGCAGCTACACCTCCGTGCCACAGCAGCGGTAACTTTCTCGCTTGATTAACGAGTTCTACGGCTCCATGGCACCCATGGCTGGCTAATGAGTTGAAGTTGAAGTGCGCTGACAAAAGTGCTCCCAAATGGGAGATGAGCGGTATCGAGGGGGGAATCGGGCGAGGCAACTGGAATGGTGGTGACACCAGCAAAAATCGTACCTAACACGACAGTCAACGATTGTGGTTGTTGTTGTTATTGCTGCCAAGAGTCAACTTTCACTTTGACATTGAAATGCCACAATATTGCAAGCCAGCATCAGCAGTCGTCATGCCTTGGACCAAGCCAAATTGTCTGTTAGGTGAAGGTAAATTAAAGGTGCTCACCGAGCAGAGCAGAGCAGACCAGAGCGGAGCTGGTCAGTGCAGAAGTAAATGACCTCTTTGGCCAGGCAACGGGGAAATAGCAGTCGAGCAGCCAGCGACTGCAGTAGTTTTTCCAGTTTGCAAGTTTTCACTTTTCACAACGAGTTCGGGCCCGGCTAACAGTTACTGCTGCTTGAGTTCAAATTCGGGTTTTCTGGTTTGTGTTGGCGAATCCAAGCAATTTTCCACATACAACAGAACTTTCACTCAAAAGGCAGCCACACACACATAAACATGTGCAGGTGCAATGAGCCAGAGCTGCCCAAATACTTTTACGTAATTGAAATCGACATCTCTGCTCAATGAGCTGACAACATTAACAATAACAATAACAAAGATGAAGACGTTACAATTGTCCATTAGAGTAACAATAACAATAACAACAAAGAAGAAGACGCTACAATTGTCCATTAGAGTAAGCACTGATTGGAGCCATTTTCAAATGTTGAAAGCCAAATTTTTAAATTTAAAGTCAAAAACAGAAGAACTTGAAAAAAGTCCTAATAAATACTATAAAATTTTAAATAATTTTAGAATTAATATGAAAAGGGGAGGAGTTCATAATTATTATACAGAAATAGCTTCAACAAATAAAAAATTCATATTTATCCAATTCAAATACAAAGGAAAATCATCCACAATCCTTTTCAGCTATTAGAAAATTTATAAACTATAGTAACAAGATTCAGTGTATTTGTAAATTTTGAAAACTAAAATATTAATTTTCAACAAGTGCTTTTTGATGATATTTACGTAATAAATTAATTTATGTGGCCAATATAATTTCCAAATCTAACAGTAGGATTATGATCTGGTGACACAGCAGCTTCGAGTCAGTTCCTCTAATTTAACACTATTTTTTATTTATTTGGCTTACTGATTGCTCATATACAAATTGCGAAATATTCGATACGGCTGATTTAATTATAAATTAGCTGCCTTCATCTGTGATGTGACCAAGCGTTGGCGCTTATTAATATTGCCAAAAGCAGCATTTAGCCCAAATTAGAAGAAAGCGAGTGAATGTGAGCAACTGCAATTATAATTGTGAATGTGTGATTGTTTGTGTGTGTGTGTATGTTTTTACACACATTGTTATATGGCCAGAGACAACAAAACGTTAGAAATAATACATATGAGAGAAAAATGCATAGAGCTTTCCCATTTATGCTGCCTACAATGCTGTCTTAGTCTCTCATTCTCAGCATTCGCAATTTGATTACATCAAACGGCGACAGCAGCAACAAAAGGCACAGTAAACAACAAGCTACGACAACGACTGATATGCCAAACAAAGATATGTAGAAAAAAAAAACACAACCACACACAGATACACACAAACAAACAAATAAATACAAGACGCGACTTTCGTTTTCTACCAGCGCCAAGACTCCAGCTCTTCGCACGAATTCGGCCTCAAGCACCCAACAGTACGAAAGTTTAGACATACACAAATATATATTTATATAAATATATATATACGTACATATATATATGTGTATTATTATTTTTTGTTTTGTTGCGATGCCGATGAGTTCATTGAACCATGTTGCGGCTGCGCTTTGTCGTTGTGTTTATGTGTTGGCCAAATATTGCGCATTCGCCGCGTTGTCTAAGGTAAAGGGCGATTAGTGCCCCTTTGGTTGGGCATTTTAACGAATTGTTAAATGAAAAACCTGAAAACTCAAATTCGTTAAACACAAGATTCACCGAACTGGCATTTTTCACTTTCACCACAACACAAAAAACAAAATAATTACGCTGATTTTTATATACCCTTTTCTGAAAATATGCAAAATGATATTACGTATAAAATCATAAAAATATATTTGTTTTCTATTCTCACATGCCAATTTTCAAAAGCAAAATAAATGTATATTTTTTATTTACAATTTTGAGATACCATTTTTAAGCTATTAAGAGTTAGATTGTTTTTTTTTTATTTGATTTCTAGGCATATTACATTTAAATTAATTCAAGGTTTCTTGCGGTAAATAATTTCAAGACTTTCCTGATTTTGCAAAAATTTCATTATATATTATATTAAACTTTGTTTTCCAACCTAAAATAAATAATAAATATATTCATTTTTAATGAATATTAAATTATTTTTAAATATAATCTTGTTAGAAGCATCTATTCCAATTAAAAAATTGTATTCCCAATTTGCACATAATTCAATTGCGCAATTACGAAAACTGATTAAATCCCAATTTTCCATTTCAAAAAAAATAATCAAATCCATAAATTAAAAGGAAGAACTTAACAAGCATAACTTATTTTTTTATCAATTAAAAGAGGTTATAATTATTCAAAATTTAGCAGCACGATTTAAGGGGTAGGTTGACTTTCAGCTAAATCAAAGTGATATATTGTCAAACACTCCGATAGATATATGTTTGACTATAGCGACAAGATTAGAAAATTTCAGAGACACGGTTATCATGATCAGTTAATTATAGCTATCGAAAGAGAGAGTAAAAAGCAGCCAGTAAATGGAAAGCCAAATCGGCTAATATCAAATCTCGCTGCTATCGTTGTGGTTTTTTATGCGTTTTCCCACAAAACACACAAACAAACAAACACACACACACACACAATACAGACGTAGACCCTGAAAACGCAACTTGCTTTAATTTGTTGGTGAATCTCGCATCTTAACGCCCGGCAGCAATGCGACGAACTTGTTTCGAGTCTGTGCAACTTCGTGCAACTTGAGCGTTTTATAAATAGAAGCCGTCAACGTTTGTGGACAGCACTCGAGAGCAAAGTTTGAACGCAGCCATGTCGGCGACATTGTTAAGCGTCAGGATGTGCAGTCGGATGAGGACGAGCTAACCGAAAGTACACCTTAAATATTATTTTAGCTTCCAGCACATCGATGAGCTAGCTCGGCAGGCGCATGCGCACAAAATCTCATTGCGTCGCACGGCGCTGGAGGGACTGTGTCCGGTGCGTGATCCACCGCCCTGTATGCCAGCAGCGGAACGATATCGCACCCATGACGGCACATGCAACAATAAGCGACGGCCTCGCTGGGGCGCCGCACAGATGCCCTTCAATCGCTTCCTGCCGCCAGAGTATGGCGATGGCGTTGACAGCGTTCGCAGCTCAACGGATGGCAGCACTTTGTCCTCGTCACGATTCGTCAGCCTGCTGGTGCATGGGGCAAGAGATGGTGAGGCACCACTGACCCTCATGATTGCCCAGTGGGGTCAGTTGCTCGATCACGACATGACGTCAACGGCACAGCCACGGTAAGTGCAGCTGGCAACTCAGTAATCCTTAAGTTTATAACTATTTCCATTCGTGCAGCTCCATCAATGGCTCAATACCCAGCTGTTGTGGTGGCAAGGACTTTCATCCGTCATGCTTTCCTATCAAGGTACCGCTGGATGATCCGTGGCTGTCACCACTGAAGGTTCGCTGCTTGGAGTTTTTGCGCTCGGCGCCGGCGCAACGTCGGGACTGTGTGTTGTCCTGGAGGGAACAGACAAATCAGGCAACATCCTACATTGACGCTTCGCCCATCTACGCGAACAGCGCTAAGTCTTCGGATAATGGACGCACCTTTCGCAACGGCCAACTGATCTACGGTCGCGGCAATGCTGCGGATGATGTTTGCCAACGTGGTGCAATTGCGACTCAGTGCATCCGAGCGGGGGATGGACGTAGCGGTGAGCAGCCTGGTTTGCTGGCCTTGCATCATGTGTGGTCGGGCGAACATAATCGCATTGCTCTGGAGTTGAGTGAGCTGAATCCACATTGGAGCGACGAGAAGATCTACCAGGAGACGCGACGCATTGTGGGCGCCATGTTCCAGCATATCACCTACCGGGAGTTTCTGCCCATCGTGCTGGGCGATGAGGTGTGCAAGCTGTTTGACCTGCAGCTACTAAGCACAGGCTACTATGAGGGCTACGATACCAAGACCAATCCCACTGTGGCCAATGCCTTCTCCTCGGCTGCCTTTCGCTTCGGTCATTCCCTGGTGCAGAACTCCTACATGAGATGCGATCGCCATCACAATGTGATCAACAACAGTGAGTTTGAGCCAACCGAGCGCCAGGACAACTTTATTAACGTTTCTGTCTCTGATCTTCTAGATGTTAGTCTGCATATGGAGTTCCAAACTGGTGATATTGGCACAGCGGGTTCACTTCATCGCCTGCTGCGCGGATTGGCCTCCCAGCGTGCGCTTAAGCGCGATGAGTTCATCACGCCAGAGCTGACCAATCATCTCTTCCAGACACCAGGCTTTCCATTCGGACTAGACCTGGCCGCCATTAATATACAGCGTGGCCGGGATCATGGATTAGCGCCCTACACCTCGTGGCGTGCGCCCTGTGGCCTGAGTCCTATTCAAAGCTGGGATGAATTTGGTAACTTTATGCCTCTCTAGTGCATTAGACGTCCAGCTTAAACTTCCGATCTTCCTTTTTGTGTTGCAGCTAATGTGGTGGGTCCGGAATCAGCCAAGCGAATTGGCCACGCTTATCGCAGCGTGCACGATATCGATCTCTTTGTTGGCGGGATTGCAGAGCGACCCGTGGTGGGTGGACTGGTCGGTCCCACCTTTGCCTGCATCATAGCGCAGCAGTTCAGCAACTCGCGGCGAGGCGATCGTTTCTGGTACGAGAACGGGGACTTCGAGAGCTCCTTTACACCAGCGCAGCTGCACTCGATGAGGAGGGTATCGCTGGCGCAGGTATTGTGCAGGGCGGTGGGTGGTGGCACTTTCCAGCCACACATTTTCATACCCGCTGAGATGACGGACAACGAACGTCAGACTTGTGGCTCTGGCAGTTTGGGCTCAATTGATCTGAGTCCATGGCTGGAACAGGATCCGTTTGTAGCGTCCAAGCATCAGCCCGAACATGTATTCAATATTTTGCAGTCAGACTCAGAACAAAACCAAATGAGTGCCACGTCCTTTGTCAAGGAGAACAAGGCGGGTTTCTCCAACCGCATTAAGCCGGGCAGTCCTCATGTGGACTTCACTCCCAATTCAGCGACGGGCTTTCAGAGACCCACAAACGTTAGTATACTCAAAATTAATGACAAACTTGATCTGAAACGAAAGACTCAAACCACGACAAAGACAAACAACAACAGACATGTGACACCCACTCGAAAGACATCAGTTAACGGTATTAGTAACAAATTAGACAAATCGCCCACAAAAGTCAAGAATGTGATCACCAGAAAGCCAGGAGGAATAGCACCCAAACGCACCGTAATTATTAACAATATACCCCTCGAGCTGAGAAGCGCTGCGGAGGGTATTTCAACGACGACTGAGACAGATAACGAGATACAATCGAAGACAGCAACAGATACCGACTTACCCGAATCACGTGTGGACGACGAAGGACTCCTTACTACAGACAGACCAGAAACAACAACGGTCCGTAGAGACAGACGTAACTTGAACGATGCAGAACTAACTGCGGACGACATAGTAATTAGTGAGGGGGTACAACACGAGGTGCACGACACCCATCAGTTAGAGAAGACAGACACAACGGAGACACCAGCAGACAGTAGCCTATTGTACGCTCTTCTAAATCGAACGGAGACAAGAGCCGAAACAACATCAACTACTCCGACAGAAAGCCTTTTCCGGGTTAGAACCACCAAACGTAGCATCGAGCTACGCAGTCATTTTCCAGGTCGTCCGGTATACCCACAGAAGGTAGTTTTAAACGGGCCCAGTACAAACGATCAGTACGAAATCGAGATAAACATACGACAGACGAACAAGAGTCCTGCGGCACGACCCATTGGCAATGAGTATGCCGATTACACGACATCGACCATTTACAGACCCAACTACAACAACTACGAGAACAGTTATGCACCCCACTACTCGGACTATGGCAGCACCACGCCCGGCTACAATTATTTACAAGCGCAGAAGACCAAGCCACCGACGATTATCTATTTGGATGACAACGATAACAGACGACAGTCGACCACAACACGATCCCCGAACATCTTTCAAAACATTTTAACTTTTGCCACCAACGGCTTCAATAGACATCCCACACAGTCTCCCAGGCCAATTCCCGTGACTCACAAGGAGCGTCCCTACCAGGAGAGCAATGTAATAAATAGCCCAATCTCAAGCCCACACAGTATTACAGCCAACTCTGCATATGCACCACGTCCTCCAGCTTTCCCTTTGTCACAATCGTATCCGATTTCAAGTAGCTCCCAAATTGGATCGAATCCCCACTCAAATTTTCTGCATGCCTCCAGCAGCGCCGTTAGCTCGGGGCAATATGGCAGCATTTCGGGTTCCGCTGTTGCCAATGGGGCCGATAGCACATTCAGCTTTAATATACGTCCGCGACCGGAGCTCAGTCCGGTGTTTAGTTCATATCCACGGCCTCAAAGTTCAGGTGGTGGTTATGGTCTCTCTTCGCAGTCGCCCTACAAGCCGGACTACCCGCACAGCCAGAGCGAACTTTATTATGATCGTGAGATTGTGCAGCAGCATTCTAGTCCCTTTTCCAGTGGCAGACCACTGTCTCAGTCACAGGCACAGACGTATTACGGACGCATGCCGGAACTGAAGGAGGCAGGTGAGGCTCTTAATGAGATTGCAATTGCGGACCACAAACTCGACCTTGTACAAGACTTTGACTACTTGAGCCGAACGCTGGACAATGTAACAACGGACGAGAGCAGCCAAGGCACCATTGACGAATATGACTATGACGAGGACGAACCAAACAAGAACCTTGACTTCATTAATCTAGGAAAAAAGACGGACAACTTGATCGCATCAACCTCCAGTATCATCGACACGGACTGCCTTAACTCAACGACGAATCAAACACAAACTGGGAACTCCACTTACCTGGACGATAACTTCGTTCTGCCCATACTGCTGGCGGGCAACGAGACACAGACAGCGTACGTGACTGAAATGCCCAAACCTATACTGTCAACCACAAGGATTAACAGCAAGGTAACGGATTTCCCGGACAGTGTTGCTAAACAGTTGGGCAGCAACATTTTAGCCGATACCGAGGACTATGACGAGCGTGCAGCACAGGCTCATCATGTACAGAAACCGTTTTCCAATGTGGCTTTTGCACCCATCAATGTGCTGACAAAGCCAGACAGGTGAGCGCCAATGATTTTCCACAGTTTATAATTTAAATTTTTAAAATCGGTTATAATACTTTATGTATACCTCATATGACAGACCCGACAATTGGGTGATCTTCAACAGAACAAATGAGAAACCGCTATTACCACAACCACCAGCACTGGGTTCCGGTTCTGGCGCGGAGTCCACTAAAGAGGTACCAATTCCATTTAACATGAGACACAGTAAGGAAAATAAAGTGGCCTTAAATACGAAAGAAACAGAAAATGGAACTGTATCGCCGTAGGGAATAAATACTAGATATACCAAATTAGCCTAAGATTATTTAATGTAAATTATAAAAATGTCAACTACGTTATAAGCACAGTATATAAGTAGTTTAATTCATTCTTATTCAATTCATGTTCTAAAACCTTTATCAGTTTGAAAATTAAAAATTTGGCGCGCGCATAGCCTTGCCAGATAACAGAAAACAACAAAAAAAAACATTAGCAGCGACCGATAACACTGATATTTTGAGCACGACGGTCACACTACTTATCGGTCGTCCGTCGGTTGGCCTCCACAATTTATCATCCATAAACTGAATAAACTGAATAAACGAAAAAAATTTCGTTTTCAATGTAAAAGTTTATTAAAAGATCACAACAAAGCAAATGGAATTCGATGAGTGTGCCGGAAATAATTTGGCCGTTGCTAACGCGTGCTCATTGATTTGTATAGTGTCGGTCCTTTGCTGCCGTTGTCGGTAAATTATTAAGTCTGATTTTCGAGTCTGTGAGGCAATGGAGACTGATTACCAAAATTACGTCGAGTCATTGTCGGGAGTATCCTCGGATGACGATGACATCTCCACCGTGGATAGCTCCGATGAGGCTGAGGAGCCGACCAACTCGCACAGCCACCCACTGCAGCCGCAAACGCGAACGCGAAACTTGATGCAAATGTTGTACGACAGAGAGGTATGTAAACGCCACACACACTCACATACACTCGCAAACACATTTAAAGGCTTTGCCTAATGCACACCAACACTAATATATGTGCTTGCATGTGTTTATGTTCACATGCAGCGAACAGGATTTTTTTCAGGGCGTTCAAAAGCGGGCCAGAAACAAAAGCTTCCATATGACAGGGTGCCAAATAGATTAAAACTATATCTCAAGGACGTTTTGGCCAGCAATGCCATGGAGGGGTAAGCAGCAGGCTCAACTTGGCAAGGATATGGATTTTTCTTATTCAAAGTAAAATTCTTGCAGGCACATCTTCATGGGATTGACGGCCTGTGGGCAGTATATGATCAGTCACCGGGTCGAGTGCAACGATAATACGTCCCTTAATCATTACTCCTTCAACGTGGGTTACAAGTATACGTAAGTGTAGCATGAGAAGCATGAAGCAGCATTTGAAATAGACACTTAAATCTCTTATTCCAAACTCTACAGGCTTTACTTTTGGCTGTTTCAACCGCACAAAAAACTACGTTACTTTTTCTCGCGTCGTCTGTTTGATGATCATGTCGTCGACAATCTGAAATTGGTTACCATGACACAGTGGAAAAATGCAGACAAGCAAATTTTGGTGGTGCATGGTGCCGCTACAGAAGAGGGTGAAGAATGCTATATAACATATGTTAAAGTTCCTAAACTTGGTTGTTTGGAGTGCAAAAAGCTTTGCGATGACGGTCCATGTAATATATATAATATAAATAACAAATATGTAAACAAAACTAATTGTTAATATGAAATTTTCAGATTCCTTTTACAACGCTCATTGTATCAATTGCCATTTGACTGTGCACACAAAGTATTCCTCAACCGAAACGGATCCCCGCTTCGAACCGACTATCAATCTTCTCTGCCCGGAGCGCATTCTTATTATCTCGAATGGATTCATGCACATGCTGCGAATCGATGGAGACACGCCAGCCGTATCCAGCAACTCCTTGCCACAACAAAACTATAACCTGCCCGGCACACAACACAGCCACACCCTTTTGCTGCCACGCACTCCACAGCCCAACGAGGAGGATCGCTGCTCTGTCCCGTTTACTGGCTCTGAGGCGGACAGTGAGCACAGCGTGGTAGCCCGAATTATTGCCGATTTTAGTGATATTGAAACAGAGCATACTCAACGCACTAATAATGCCATCAACAAAAACAACAACCACGAATTTCAACAGCGCTCCAATACAGATTCATACAGTGTCTGCAGTATGTCTGCTTCCAGCATGACACTGCCGGAGACCACCTTGCCAGTGGTAATGCAGAACGCAGTTGGCTCCAATGATCCCAGCCAAGCACGTAAACGCAATCAGCGCATTGTTACCAAGTCTTACCGCAACGGAATCACAACTATTGACATGCAAGTAAGTATTGCCATGCAAATTTAGCTAACGCAATATTAACAATATTAATTTCACAGCACACATCGACATCGAGTTCTATGACAGATAAATCCAATGCTTACGAGTTCTCCGAGGACAACGAAAAGTGTGAAAAGATTTCGATTTTTCGCAAGCGACGGCTTGCTGACAAGAAGTACGAGTTCTCAGAGGATAACTCCGAAAACATTATACCATTCACAAAAATACGTTCAGCTGGACGTACAACATTTAGTCCATCGGCTGCCAGCTCAACCGCTCAGCGTAGTCTGCATCGATTCTCGCCCACAGCCCATTTCTTTCACAATTCTCCATGTGCTTCGCCATCGTCCTCGCCACATCCTGCGCATCCGGCACAGCCTGCGCAGACGCCGCCGCATATGGGCTTTCGTTCACCACCTTCCAGTTCGAATCTGATGCGCTCGCCCAGCCGCAATGCAAATGCAGCCACAGTGGCTGCTCAGATCTACAATCAAAAGTCGCCACCGCTGTCTCAGGCGACGCAGCAGATGCTTAGCTATAAGCCTGTTGGCCCTTTGGGTGCACTATCGCCATTGCAGGTATCTATGGCTAAGCGCTTTGACATTGGCGGTTCCATGTCACCCAACGCAGGGCTTTCATTTTTGTCGCCGCGTCGCGATGAGCAGCGCATTGTCGAAATGCCTGTACAAGGCGGTTTGATGCCGGAGAAACCGGTGTGCACCAAGAAATTGCGACGTCGCTATGTAGATGAGGATGATGCCACCTCAGTAATTACTAGTGAGGAAGGTAAGTTTTCCTTCTCGAATAATTTATTGTATCCAAACTGAATGTCGAATTATCGACAGACGACTGCATCTCGCCGGGATATCACACGTCGCTGCCCATGGAGGTACACGGCTCGTGCTACTCGGAAATGCAAATGATTTCACAGGCATCCTATCAGCGCCTGCGCTGCAGCAGCATCATTATAACACAGCATTCGTTTGACCTCGAGACGTTCACATATTATGTCATAAGCATGATCTGTCAGAAGCATCAAAAGATGTACAATGTGTTCCACGACTGGGCCTATGAGGTCATCAATGTGTGCCCCCTCAGCCAAACGATCAGCGGCTTGCTAATGGCACAATTCTCGGCCCGCGATCAGATGCCAACCAGTCCGACGAATTGCATGTATTGCAGCGGTCGCATGGGATGCACCTTCCACAAAGGGCAGTATGAGTGTCGTATTCTCTTCACATGGAACATGGAGAGTGGCCAGTGGCAGGTTTTGGACTATGGCGAGCTCAAGGAAATACACGAGTTGTTTAGTCCCCTCAAGCGGCTAGGCAAATCACGCCTGACCTTTGCACAGGTGGCCAAGCAGATGGCTCGGGAGATGTCTGCAAGCCTCAATCGATTACCTGATTATACTTGCAATTTGCGTGTTCTCACTGCAGATATTAAAAAATCAAAAACATCCATTTCCGATTTGGACAATATGGTTGAGTTTTTTCTGAAGCGCACAAATATCGAAATGCTCTGATCATCTCTAAAGGGTTCCTATGGCTACGGCGTAAATTGCTGTTTCACAATTTACCCGTTACCCTCTCGTAACGTACAAGTGCTTCTAGTTCAGTTTCAAACACAAAACCGTGTGCTGTATTTAGTTTTTAAATTCATTTTATTTATTTTAATGCAACGAAACGCTTTTGCAAAAGGTTGAAATGCGTCCTAATTTTGACTGAAGTCTTTTAAGTAAACTATATCTTCTAGCTAGTTTTTTGACATCCATACAATAATACATATGTATATAAATATATATCTTAAATATTTCACATAATACATTCTACTTAAATCTTAGTTAGTTCGTATTAAGATTTATCAGTGTGGTACTTTGAAATTTGTTACCACTTAGTTAGTTGCATCTGTTTAAAGGGTGTGCAAAAAAGTAAAAAATATACAAATCTAATGAATTACTTTATGTAAAATACAACTTGAGTGAGTTACATAATATAACGGTTAAATGGCCAGTAAATAAGTTAATGACAACCATGTTATTTTTTAATATAAACGATATATACAATGTATATGCTTTCCGAATACTTGAAACGTGGTGTTTTTATTGTTATAAATTATACGGGATGATTTTTCTTCTATCAAATTATAAATATATTGGATCTAATAAATTGGATCTAAAATAATTTTGGTTGAAACATTGTGTACATTTTCCTTCTTCGACTGTTTTTTATTTTTTAAATACGAAATATTCAATAAATTCATACACTTCTTGTAATTATGGGAAAACTTAAATCAGTTGGCTATTATCTGTTCATATGCATCGCTATATATATCGCTAACACACACACGCTTTAGCTGACAAATGAAAAACCTTTTTATATTTACCCTATGAATTATAAACAGTCAACGACCAATGAAAATTTTTGCAGATTCACTCCGTTCGTAGATCTTATCTTAATTGAGATATCTGTAGATAAGACAACTCCATTTCTTTTTGACTTGCTAAGTCCTTTTATCGGCGCAGCAACTTGTAGCTATATATTTATATTTATATATTTGTATATTTATTATATTATCAGTTGTCATGGTCAACGACAATGTATTTATCCTTAGCTCATCTTTTAAAAGATAATATCAGCACTTATATTGTTTTTAGACCTGTCAATTAAGTTAATGTACATTTTAATATAAAATATAAGTAAAAGTGCTTGCAATCTGTTCGGAGAAAACATAATAAATTTACATATTATTTAAAAGAGATTTAATCTTCTCACTGAGCGTAAACGATTGCAAAATACTAGAATCCCATACCGTCAATACCAGCTGTTAATAGGGTTGTGGTAGCCAAGAAATCTCGTTATTTGGAGGATATTTTTAGTAACTTACCGTCCAAATTTACATTTAAAATTGTCGTAAAAATAGAATTCTTTGAACTCTATCATTCAAATTGTAATATGTGGTTTTATCGATTAATTAAAGTGAAATTAAAATGTGAGCCTTGTGAAGAATTTAAGAATTGCAGCCAAGTTTGGGAATCATCTTTAATTAAAATTATCGTATCTTCCTCCTATTTTGGTTGATAGTAAGTCGTTCAAATGATATTTTCCCGATAACTCCTCGAAAAACACCTTTGTTTTAATTTTTTCCTCAACTTTATTACATAAGTATACACACATATATAAAATATATTAAACAGTAACGTAGTTATGCTATATTAATTGTACTGTAGTAAACATAATTATCATATTAAAATCCATTAATCATGAATATTTTGTGCAGTAAACTCTTAGTTATACGCAGCAAACATTATTAGAAAATAATTTGTGGATTTCTTTTTCATTTTCTCTATACTTGTTAAAATTTGAAAGTCATATAACATGTCACAACGTTGAAAATTTCATTAATGAAACTTAAAAAACAAAAACAGTGTTCAACTAAATATTTACATATTCATTGAAAACCTCATTTCGAAAATGAAATTCGGCATCAACTGCAACAAAATTGTATTTGCTCAAGATTTCGAAATAAACCTGGAGCCCTATCAACTTAAAATAATTTGTTACTAAATTGTAGAACCTATTAAAAAAAAAATTTGTTACAATAGTAAGTTAATATGTACACATCAAATTTAAAAACTGTTCATTTCGTTTATATTAATTTGCATGTTTTTTTTATATTGATTTGACTAGTGGTTTATGAATTTCACATTTAATTTGAAAAACGCACTTGGAGCCTGATTTGAAACCACAACGCTTATTTTAGTTGCAAATACAAACATTAAAAGTGATTACACATCTAAAAATACATTTAATTCACAATTATATAGTTTCGTAATTTTAAATCCATAAAATTTCTCAACGTGGGCTGGTTCTTGGCATCAAACATGCACAAACATACATTTTCATTTGTTTTGTTTTGTTTTGATTTGTAATTTGCAAATCTATCATTAGAAACTGTTCTTGTTCGACTTATTTGCATCAGTTTGCTTAAAATAATTTTATATATTTTAATGTACATTTTTGTTTGTTCTGTAGATCAATAAATAGGCGCACCTTTTGGGAGCAACGCCCAAGGACTAACTGTTTACATACTGTCCTCCTTCAGTTTAACTGTCGAATTTATGCAGACAAATAACTGTGTATGTGTGTGTGTGTGTCAGTGTGTATTGTGTGTTTATACTGCTGCAGCCAAAAGCTTCAGTTTTCGCACAATATTTTTGGAATCAATCATTTGATGATTATTCACAGAATTAATGAGGTAGAACTGTTCTCTGCCCTTATTCTCTGCCAGCGATCTCTGTGACCCGCTACCAGCTGTTGCTAATTGCATGCTCCAACTTGGCCTTGGCAACAGCAGTTGCCGTTGTGGCGCTCAGAGGTCCCACAGTTGTGGCAACGACGCCCTGTTGCTTACCAGCAGCCAAAGCAGCGGCGGCAGCAGCTGCCGCCAACAGAGAGGCCGATGGGGAGCTGGGCATGAAATTGACATTGATGTTAATGGGATGCACGACGGGCATGCTGGTGTAGCTCTTCTCGAGCAGATCGATACCGTTCAGATACGGCACCAGCGCGTTAAAGTCCACATTCAGTGGCACATAATAGTTGCCTTGGCCGTGCAGCGCAAAGATTGGTACGGTAAACGTATGCCGGGCCGGCACTGGTGCGGTGGTGCTGCTGGGTGTACTCAGCTGGGCGCCGGCAGCACTCAGCTTTGCGAGGAGCGGACTGGAGTTGGAGCTGCTGTTGTGCAATTCCGACTTGATGTCCTTGATGTCACTGAAGCTGAACGATGGCTTGTTGTCATCGCGCCCCAAGCCCATGGGCCGTGGCGGAATTGTGTTGCTCGCCTCGCTGTGCACGTCCAAGGGGAGATCACCGTTGCAAGCAGCTTCGGCCAGTTTACGTTTCTTGGCCATTATGGGAGCTATCTCGGGCTCGGTGCCATCCTTGGAGTGATCGGACATCGCATGCAAATGCGAATGCGAATGCGAGTGATCGCTTTGCAGATGTGGGGCATGCTCGCTGCTCGTCTCCTCATCGTGCAGCTCGTGCACGAAGCGGTCCTTGATGTGGTTCTTGTACTTGTAATTGTTGTTGTGCTCAATCTCGTGTGAGGACTCCGAATAGTTGCGCAGCCGCAGCGACAGCAGGTCGTCCGTTGTGTGATGATTGTGGGCCAAATGGGCATGCTGCTGCAGCATGGAATCTCGCGGCGGAGGCGAGTGCATGTTGGAGGTATCCGTGTGCAGCAGCGGCTCCCGCGACGAATCGAATTCATGCTGGCTGCTATCCGTATGATGATGATGCGGCGCCGTCGATGTTATCACTGGCGCCTGATGCGGCTGCTGGTGGGCAGCAATGCCAACTGCGTTGGCGCTTGCAGCCACCGCCTTGGCCAGCGGCATGAGGCATGTGGATGTCGATGTTGTTGAACTGGCCGCAGTGCTGCTGGCGGTGTTTGAGCCGGATGAATTGGTGGGTACGTTGTCGCCATTGATGCCATTGACACTGCCACTGCCCCCTGCCAGTTTGCTTGGGCTTTGACTCTCCATGCTGGCCGTGAAAGTGTTGGCATTCGTGGCCGAGGCAACAGTTGCAAGAGCAGCCTGCTGATTGCGCTGCATCTGATTGAGATGATTACGAAAACTTAGATCCTTCACATCATTATGATCGTTGCTGTGCTCCACATCCGAGGCGCCCAGCATATCACGCAGGTGGCACAGCGGTGGATGGTAGGCCTGGTGCGGACTGCCGCTGGAAGCGCTCACATTATCCGGCATGTGGCAGCTGCGGCTGGACTTGTAGCAGTCGGCTAATAAACAATAAAAAAAAAAAACAATCAATAAGAAGGGTAAAATAAATATTTATTTCTTAAAATTTAAATTGTAGCTCAAAAATTAAATTGTCAAAATGAATGTTATTTTTTTACTCATGATTAACAAAATCAAAAATAAATAAAATTCTTAAACGAATAAAATTAATGCTGGTTTTACTTACCCTTGAAAACTTCATCGCTATGCTCCTGGAGACGTGTTAGGAGTCGATAGCAAATGTCCTGCATTTGGCTATCATAGAGGAACTTGGCCGCCTCCTTCATGCAGTCCATGTAACCGTTGCGATATTCGCTCTCCTTTTGGAGGCACTCGCTCTGCAAGTGCTTCAGGTGTCGGATGGCCATCTCAATGATTTCGGTCTTCTCGATGCGACCACGCCCCTTGCGTTGATACTGTGGCGGAATGAGGCGTGACAAATCGGCCAGGCAGGAGTTCATGCGATCGCGTCGCCGCTTCTCAATGATGCGATGCGACAATGGATCTTGCTGTTGAGGCACACACAAATGGAGGAGTGGAATTTCAATTAAATTGGGTTATAACAGAGCCTAGCTAACTAGTAAGAGTAAAAGATCATGGTGTTCTGGGACCATTATCATGCTTAATAATGATTCTGGCCAGTGATTCTGTATATTCATTTTTCATTTTTTTTTTTGTCTTTTTTTTTATTCAATTAAACAATTTTGATATGGTTTGAAAGTTGTATTATTTTCATACAATAAAAAAAGAATCAAAAGCGGCGACTTCTCGGGTTGCGTGCGGTGCATGTGCGTTCTATGTGAGTTGTGGGCGTGCGAAAGTGGGCGCAAATCATCGACATCGGTTGCCATTTGCCAGTGAATGGTAAATCGGTAATCGGTTATCGGTAATCAGTAATCAGTAACCAGTAATCAGTCCCAGAATATGAGTTCGAGCTATGTTACTCGGGCGCTCTTTTCTTTTGATCCTTTGATCTTGCTTTTCGAATTCGATTAGTGTCGCGATTTTGTTTGTTCGCTCTAAAATTGTAATATTTACCCTCGATGTTTTATTACGTCTTCCGGTGGCATATTCAGCATCATCCTCGCTGTATGCTGTTGCCGATGTTGAAAAATTTAAGCTAGATTCTGTGCAATAAGGAAAACTGGAGACAGCTGCTTCGCTATAATTCGTATGCGTTTTGTTTCATATGCAAAAAGAAGTGGGAAGGATAAGAAACACAAATAAGTCCAAATCTTGTTCAAAAGCTTTTCAAATTTTGTTTTTTGTTTTTTTTTTTCATTGGTTTTCATTGTTTTAGTAATGCATTTATTAGGCGCATAACTTAAACTGACTTAAAGTAAAAATTTAAAGCTAATTAATCTAATTATTATTATGTATTTAAATAATATATGTGTGTTGCTTTAATATGGGCAATGCTTTATTTCGTTTGAATTAAATGTAAATGTAACAAATAAACCTAAGCTGCAAATTTAAAAGAAAAGAAAAATGTATTAATCGAATTGTAAAGCTGTAAAAATCAAACAAAACTCTCAGTCTGCCACTCAGCCCATAACACTCATAACACTCTCTTACATATCTCACTCTCAATTCACTTATAATGATCCATTGTTGGTAGTCAACCAGCAGATAATCCGAGAGTTGATTCCCGAAAAGGGCCACCAATTATTGCACCCCAAGTGGTCGCTTGGCTAAAATCAAACGAGCGTTTTGTTTTGTTGTGGTTGTAGTAAAAAATGATAAATGTGCCTTAAAGTACAAATAGCATAGTATAGTAGAATCGTTGTTCAATTGCAAAACATACCCAGCTATATAGTCAAATTGTACACATCAATACTTACACTTAAACACCTTGAATTTTTCCATTTTGTAAAAGTCTAATTTTGTGTGGGATTGGGCTTTATATATTGTTGTTTACTAATTGTTTAATAATTCGTAATTTGTAATTACATGTGAACAATTTTTTATGATTTATCTATTATTATACACGTACGAATCAGCAGCTCACCAAAAACACTACCCACACGTTTTATTTAAAGCTCAATAAACGCTCAGTTTGTATCAAAATATTGGTTCTACACGTTTTCATAGCATTTATCAAAAGAAAAAAATATATATATATATATAAATAAATGTTTTTAACAGCCAGAGGAATCAAAATTGCTGAAAACTAACGAGAACTGTTGCCAAGTGTGGCAAGTAAGTAAATAAAACGAGAAGCATACAAAACAAAGTACAACAGAAAAAAAAACCATGCATTTCGTCAATTCAAATGAGCTGCAAAACAAACACAGAAATATTCAAAAACTAAACAATAAACTAAAACAGAAAAAAAAATGCTGAGAAGGCGCCAAAGCATCAGAAAACGCTAGAAGACTTTTTGCTACTTCGAGCGACGGTCGCGATAAGCGCCGAAACGCAACGATTTGTTCCACATGTGTGTGAGTTATATATGTATGCAAATACACACACACACACATACACATGTGTATATATGAATATGTCTATATGTGAGCACATAATAGCTATTAGTACGATCCAGTGCATGGCGCTTATAACTTGTTTGGCTAACCCGCTTAGAAAAACTCTTGCGAAATCTACTAACTGAAAAATTAACAACCTGCTATTGCTGCTACTGCTATTACCATCTGCCCACTACTTGCTAGACAACTTGTTTGTATCGTTATAACTGACACGCTGCTATCTTGGCCAGCGCTGCGTATGAGTGATGCGCACTTCGCACAATAATATTGCTTATGTGTCATTGACCACAGAAAATTACCTTACTTTTATTGCCAATGATAAACCACTTAATTATTCAAAAAGAAGAAGTGGAAATATTTTCTATTATTACAAAATTTATTTCTAAAAAGTATAAAAGAGGTTTTCCTACCTGAAAGCTTATTTCTTTTAGATTTACTTTTTCATTAATTCAATAAAGAAATGTTTGTAATGTTGTGTAAAGTATTGATGAAAAATGTGAAAAATGCAAAGCTTATATGAATCATTTATTTTCTGTTTACTTGTGTGCTATTTTTATGTCTGTACACATAAAAAAAAAATAACAAATGATTACTTAGTTGTGCACAGGGCAATTGCCTATCTGGAATGTACTCGAACAGTTTGGCATTGGTGTGAGGAGAATGAGTGTGTCTGGAATATGGGATGGCGTGCAGCAGGCCTTGATTGGGACAACAATCGCTGAGATAGTCCCGTGTGCAGGGCGTGTTCTTAATTTACATCATTCGAGTGACAATTGTCAATTGCAATGTTCGAACTTTGAGCACAGGGAACGGCGTCAGATACCAAATCACTCGCTTGATTCATGAAATATCTACGCGGTGCCCTGAACGCTAAGCGCTGAACATTGAACCCGACGGACACGCCCCCTTGCGACCGCCCAAGAAAAAAAACCTGGCAATCGTTCGTGTTGGCGTTTTGTGAGTTTTTTTTTTTGTTTTTATTATTATGTTTTTGGTGCCAAAACATTTTCGATGTCGTAGCCGTTGTCGCACTTTTCAACTATTAAGTAATTGGCAACGAATGGCGCTCGTCTAAATTTATAGATGAGCCAGCAAGAGATCTGTGCAAGTGCATTTGCAATACGACAGGTAGTCAGTCCGCCCGTAAGCAAAATGACGCCAACTGTTGATCAGCCGCACGCTGCTTGCCAAAAGCATGTACGGACGGACATCGGACAACGCCATTGGTTGGAGAGTCCTTAAATTAACAGAGTTTTATACCATATAAAATATATATAGTCATAGAAGGTTTTGCACACGCGCGGCTCCAAAATATATAATTTTTGTTGACGATATCGTGCGTTAACCTAAAAATAAAAATAAGTTTGTATTTAGCTTTATGGCTTCCTGTTGATATTCTACCACAAAGATAAGATAACATGTCGGTTACACGTGACAGACAAGCTCTTCAAATTACACACGTATCACAATAATATGAATTGATTTTCAAATTTAACATTTCATATTTTTATTGGTTTGCCTTATCAAAATTGGAAATACCCAAGTGGATTGTGATAAAAATCTTAAGTGCTTTTACATTATTATAAAGATAAAGCCATAATCTTGTTGAGTTGTTTTTTATTCAGTACTATTGCAACATTAAGATTTCAAAATCAGTCAGATCGAGATCACATATCACATGCCATATTAATAAGGCTGCCAATCAAGTTGCTCATGAAGTGACTAAGCAAAACTAAAAAAATATAGTTTAAATCAATTGCCAAGCGGAAAATTTGTATAACTAAATTTGTTTGTATTGTTTGTTTAGTGTTTGTATAAATATTTGTGTAAACTATTTCAATGTCACGCATTTCCGTTATAGAAACTGTGTCAAATTCAATAGACCTTCGCACCAAATCATCATAGAATTTCCATATTTTCACACTACAGTTGACATTGGGCAATCGAAATGAATGTGCTGCAAAATTGTGAAATACACATGAAAGAGCAAAGCGATGACGCACATCGGAGGTAAAAGTCATGACAGAACATGGGGATCGACCACAACAAAAGTCAACTCAATTCTAAATATAATAAATTATGGTTTTCACTTGGGCAAATTAGCTATGACAATGAACTAAAAATCAAAAGTAATCTTAGTCACCTTCTGTGAGTATTGCGATTTAAGATTTGCGACTGTCACTGGCCGCCATAACCTTGACTGCACCTGCAATCACCGATAAGATATCTATATATATATATGTATATACAACGTTGGATTATAAACAAATACAATCGTGTAGGCCCGTCACAGGCGATAAATACAAAAACAGCAACAACAAAAAATACACAGCTAAAACAAGTTGAGTGTTTCACAGCGATCACGTGAGATGTTTTTATTATGGCTGAATAACTGGAAAACTCACAGCAACCGGTTGCAGTTATAAATAAATGAATATGTATGAATCTACACATAGAAAAAATATTCAAACTCTATTCTATAACACATAAATAAGTTGTGTTCTGCTAAAAATCAGAATATGTATTTTCTTAAAAGAAAATGCAGAAAAAGTATGGCCTTAAATCTTTAAATTGGCTTTAAATTTAATATTTCTTTATTTTATTAATATTTTAAATTATTAGGAAATATATTTCTGAAATAAAGGGCCGACCAATTTTAAGAAGATTTTTTTCGTATAATTTGAAATTAAATCTTAAATATTGAACATTTTTCGAGAGTAGATTAGTCTTATTTTCTAAGGGAATTTTTTACAAGTGTTGTATGTTTGGCAATAGCTGACCAGAATACTTGCTAAAATGACCAAAATATAACACTCACCATAGAGTAATGGGTATAATGCTTATCCGTCAAGAAAAAGCCAGCGGGCTTAAACTGATTTGTCAGCAAAACTTGTGCACGTGTCGAGTGAAGTGCTTGGCAACAGTGCTTGGCTAGCAAACGGAACTGCAAAACTGGCATATGGTATCCCCCCTCCCCTCTCAATTCCCCTACCCACACTACCAATCCTTTTAGCTTTTGTGCTGTCTAAGCAAAAACAATTCAATAAACATAAACAACAGCAATTCACAACACAGCAGCACACAGCACAATGAGCTCAATTGAGCACAACAAAACAACCAAACAAGAAAGATGAGTGCGGCATTTGATTCATAACGTATACGCCACTTACAACACACACAAACACATACATGGCATACATACATAGAAAGGAATGTACATACGTATATATTTAACGACTGAAAGATGACGATGCAGCGGAAATGGGCATCGTTTGATTCAGCCACGTGAAATACATTCGTACGTCAGAAATACAAAATCGTAAAATGCAACGTTGAGTAAATTATTGTAACATATAATAAAATTGTTATGGAATTCAATTTACGTTCATAATATTTTTATTGAAAATTTGAAGTAAAGTTAAGCATTTGTAAGTAAATATTTATTTATGTACATTTTTTGGAAATTATTTCTGAAAACATAGCAAAGCGTTTATTGAAATGTGCATTATTAATGGGTATTTTTTCTGAACTCTTCTGCATTTCATCGACATTGCTCATATATTTATTTGACGACATTTCGCCCGAAAACAAAAAGTTGCTTGACTAGAAACTGTTTAGCATTTAAACTTTTTTTTAATAACGTTTAAAAAATTGTTAATATAAACTGCTTACGTGCAGTTAACGGGAAAAAATTAAGTATTTATAAACGTGCAAATTCATTGAAAATTAAAACTTAACCTTTGAGACGTCTGCAATGAATGAGAATCTGAATAGTAAAGATGTATGCCCAACCATAATTTACACTAAATTTGTGACCTAAAACAATAACATGAGCGCATGTGAAATACTTTTAATAACTGGGTCAACTGACATAAAAAATCCATCTATTTAAATCACTTAGCGGCAATCAAATGCAATGTGGGCCCAACCAATGGACGCGGCTGACTCACCTGCCCCACACAGCCCCAGGCCCCAGACACAAGAGACTCGCATCGGAATCATACCCAGCCAACGTTGAGTGCATTAATCACAACGAGGAAAGCACACAAAAATACATGTACAGACACACACACACTAACACATTCGCACACGCACACACACTTGCTGTCAAGTTGTGTAAATTTCTCAATATTTGCGGCACGTTTGTCAAACTGCACGAGGCAATCGA
This sequence comes from Drosophila dives, assembly GCA_035042365.1. Classification (NCBI taxonomy): domain Eukaryota; kingdom Metazoa; phylum Arthropoda; class Insecta; order Diptera; family Drosophilidae; genus Drosophila; species Drosophila dives. The sequence continues at coordinate 3,630,970 of JAWNLJ010000439.1, forward strand.
GTGCTTCATTTCGTTGATCTACACGATTATAAGGAAAGGCATGCAAACTGGTGCATACAAAGGCATGTAAGCATGTATGTATTAATCAATGCATATGAATGTAGATGTGTATATGTGTGTATGTGTGTGTGTAAACTGAACTGCATGGAATTGATCGTGGCTACGTGCATGCGTTGGAAACGCCAATGGACGAACTATGAAGATAAGACGACGCCAATTCGAATTTGAATTCGAATCAGAATCAGAAACAGAAAAAGAAACAAATCGAGAGAGAGTGAGAGAGAGAGAGTTAGCTGTATTCCTATTTATGTGTGTAGCTAGATATAATTTAATGCGGGCCGTATTTTATTTATTAATAGAGCGCAAAACACGCGTTTATTTTGTAAACAGTGCTCGCTATACGAAGCACTTATGCTATAAACAGATAAATACATAGTATATTATATACATATATATATATATATATATATATATATATATATATATATATATATTAATTTCCAATCGATTGCGGCTTGCTTTGACGTGTTGTCTTGCTGAATATTTGTGGGTTGCTTAACCTACATGACGAATGCACCCGCAGCAGCAGCAGCAGCTGCCGGCGTTAGTTCGAAATGTAACACAAACATAGCCAGCAAACAAACACACTTTCTCAGATTTCCCTTCGTGTGAGAGGCACCAAATCACATATCACTTATCACTGGGTCACGGCCGATTGGTTGATCCGTTGATTCGTTTATTCGTTTATTGGTTGATCGCTTGGTCGGTCGGATGGTTGGTCGGTTGGTTGGTTGGTTGAGGTCACGCCGAAGACAAGATCCCGAAATCGAAAACAACGAGAGACAGCTGCGTTTTCGAGCTTTTGCATTTGGAGCAGCTGCCACGTCGTGCAACAAACCCGAGATCTCACAATATATATCTCTCAACCAGCCAATTACATGCATACTCTTAACAGTATATATATATATATATATATATATATGTATATATGTGCGTATGCATACATGTCCTTATGTACACAGTAGATACGTTATCCGGAATGCGTGTGCGTCACTATCGTTTCGCTTTTATCGCGTATTTTCTTATCTCGTTTATGGATGACTTCTTTGTAGTTGGGTTGTTATTCTTTGTTGAAGCAGCGCTCTAGTCCAAACTATAAACATTTGAAATATATGATGACCCTGCAGATGCTTGTTTGCCTCACAAGTCACAAGTGACGAAAACAGGGAACGCAACGAAATGTTTATGGTAACGACAATGATTAGCAAAATGTTGATGACGGCCATGTAAATGAGAAAGAAAATTTTCTAGTTCCTTCCGTTTATTGTTTTAGATTAAAATTCTCCAATTACAAAAAAACCCATTGTAAACCCAAGACTATACAAGATTAAATGCATTAGTGTGACTTGCCAACACTTTGAACATTTCTACCTAAAATTAATGGATCACGTGACGCATACTTAATATATTTCTTAAAGAACCGTGGAGTGTTTAACAGATTAATTGATGTCAATTGTGCAGATGATCTGTTCACACACTGTGTGCATACATACATCTGTCTACACATTGTGGACCTATTTTTTCGAAAACAAACCCAGGCTAGCTTATATGAAAGCCAATTGGTTAATGTATTTTGTTAATTTGTATTTATGAGCTTGTTTGCCCCGATTAGGCAAATAAAGCTGTTATTGTTGTTTTGGCTGTTGCATATTTGATTATTGGGTATCGAAGATGGTTACTGTAATATGCATAATGTACACATGTATGCATGTGTGTATATAAAATAAAGCACATACAGATGTACGTATATTGATAAGAATCGTTTTAGGACCAATGGATACTGAATACTAAAATAGACAAATAACTACAGTCGACAACAACAGTTGATGACCTTCAAAAGGACACCGACTTTCACACATTCACGTGCTGACGTATGTGTGTGCGTTTGCTTTTATGTGTTGAGCGCACGCCCACCAATGCCAATCAAAATAGAGAGGGGCAATTGAATATTGTTGCTGCTGTTGCTGTTGGCTATTTTTATCCATGTTTTGGCCGTTGACATTTAGTTAAAATAAGCTCACTTTATTAAAACCCGGTTTCCAATCCGGTCTCTCAAGCCGTTTTTTTTTTATGAATATTGTCAATATATATGTGCGCAAATATATGCAAAGGAATTTCTATAGAGTAGAAAAGAATAAAAACAAATTTCAAATGTCATAAAATTCCGCGATAAATAAGATTCAAGTTCAAAATACAAAATGGAAAGATAAAGGGGTAAGCCAACTAAATGCAGAGCGTCACGTTTGCCCATTATTGTTTTTTTCTTTTGTTATTTGTTTGCATAAATAAATACATAAACTAAAAATTCGATTTAAAAATAGAGTCAACGATTATTGGACTGCCCACGTTTTCAGCTGTTTTTCGCTTGGTTTGCTTGTTCGCTCAACTGCCAAAAATAGCCACACGATCCACGCCCAATCCCAATCAACACACTCACACATACAAACAAATGTGTACACATTGACACTCACATAAGAGACCGTTATACAGCCGGCAAAACACAATATAAAAAATGTAACCAACTTAAACTGCAACTTATAGATAATAAAGTATTAAAAACTATACTAATAACTAATTATATGCATAAACTTAAACGCGCGCAGGTGAAAGTAAATGGTCTTTTATTTTATTTATTGTTTATTTTTGTTTCCGTCTATACCTACCTCTCATACTTGACCGGATGTGGGGCATGTCCGTTTGACTCGATCCAATGATCCATGTTGTTTATGCTGTTGCTGCGGCTGCTTCTGGGCAAAATTGCGTTATCTGCTGTCCTCTGCTGCTGCGCCGACGTTGCTTGCATTTGTGGTGGAATGGTGGAAGGTGTGCTTTGTGCTCTTTACGTCAGTGCAGAAATCGCCAAGCTAAAACGCCGGCGAATACGCGCACGAATTTATGACAGCAAACAGGTTGTCGGCGAATTCACTTCCGGCGAATTACAAATTGTTGCTTGCTTGGTGGTATTTTCAGGTGGGGTTTACTTTTAGTATACGATTACACAAGTCAGTTTGCTATAATATGCTTAATTATATATTTTCTTTAAAACTGTCGTTAATTGACTTTAATCACAATAGTTGAATATCCAATACTCTTTGTAGCCCTGCAACACTCTCGACCGCTCTACAATATGTAGCATAACATGTCGTATTTTATTCTTGTTTAATTTTTGTTAAAGAAGTGAATTATTATATGTGCTGATAAGTCGCCTCAGCGTCAGTTGTCTGCTTGTCTGTTTGTCTGTTGTTGAATGTGATGACTGTGTTTTGTCAGCGCTTATCAGTTGCGTTGGCCTTTTGTTTTTATGATAAGGCAGTCAGCAGCAATTTGCGGCGATAAGACTCTTTTATGTACCCACAACACACACTATTTTCACTTTTATCTCCACAATTTGTGTGTGAAGCTTAAATTTACTGAGCGTTGGCAGTTTGAGGGACGTTTATCAATGTGGTAATTGAAACGCACTTGTTGAACCACGATATACTCAAGCCTCAAGCTCAATCTGTAATTATATTAGACGACTAGTAGTGTACTCTGCCCCGCCCGTGTTTCCACCGATGCGGCTGCTGTGTTGTGGGAACCTTGAAATTTCTTTGCACTCGCAGCACGTCTCGTTTTTGGTCGCGGGACTTGCTCTCTGCCCCATACACACGCACACACACGCACTCAAACTGTAACCGCAGTACCGAACGATTGTCGAAAAACGTGATTCGGTTAATTTTTTATTTCTATTTGACTTATTATCTTTTTAGTTTACACGTTTTGCACTTTTATTAAGTTGATATTTGGATTACTGATACACAACTAGCTTCGATTCACAGTGGAATTTTACCAGCAGCAGCCGCGCGTTCGTGTGTGTATTTCTATATTTTACTGCACAGCACTTTTTTACATATATATTTATGTGTATGTGTGTGTACACATTCAATTTATTGTTGCTGCTCGCTTGGCAGTTGCCTATAATTTTGTATTTTTTTTTCTTTTTGCTTTTTGTTGAACAAAACACTTGCGCTGTCAGAAACGCTGCTAAACCAACTGCTCACTTCGAACGGCCGAATTCAAGTGAATGAAAAATACACGGCGAACGGGCTAAAATTAAAACCAAGGCGAAATAAATAAGTGCGACCTATCGATAGCTAAATACTCTGTAATATCTCTAATATTCAAAATGTTGCAAAAATATAATTTATGGCCATCATAGAATGCACATTTTAATTTCTGCGATTTATTTACCGTGTTCTGTCATTGAAATAATTTTCAACCTATTTATATCATTATAAAAATATAAGCAAAAGATGGTACGACCATAAATAATTCGATTACTGTGGATTGTATCATAAAATTTATAATTTCAAAATGCGTAGATACAATAAGTAGAGCATTCAAGTTTGCGATGAAATTTGTTTAGTGACTTAGTGTGTTCGAAAGTGCATAACAACTATGTATTTTCATTGAAGGGTATATGAATTCACAACACGAGACCAAAGACTGTGAGAAAACTGAGAGAGTTGATGACGTGAGAGAATGAATGTTGCAAAAGAGCTAGAAAACGTGAGAGAGAGCAAGAGAGAAACCGCCCCGCTGACACTGAGCGAATACTTTGTCAAGTCATGCTGGGCTGCGACTGACGCTGTGTCCCTGTGCGTGTGTGTTGGTATGCTTTGGATCTTTTTAAAAGTGTGTGTGCGTGCGTTGATGTTATCGCATTTTGTGTGCACAGAACGTGATTGCCACAGTGGGCCCATGATAAGTATATTTTTACATATTTTTGTCGTATTTTAGCTAATTTACATACATATATTTATATTTAAGGTGGGGTACTCAATTAAACACAAAATATGCAAATAATGACTGTTCTTAAGTATATAATTTTTTTGTTTAAAACTTAAGTAAATCCGAAAACAACTATTTGACATATATATGTTTTTGCATAGTTAATGAATACCAAAAGTTATCTAATCAGTTCAGTTTAAACTTATGCATATGTTTCTATAAAATATTCATCACGTGTTCGACTATTTAATACTACGGTGCATTTCTGATGACGAGACGTTGCGACTTTCTGGCAGCCATAGCAGAGAACTGCACAGAATTGCAGTTCATGGGCCTATTTGTGCGATACGAAGGAAAATACACATGAGTATGTATGTGTCTATGTATACTTGTAGATTATTCATATATATAAATGAACGTACGCACATACATACGCAAGCAAAAAAAGAAGAAAAACACAATCTTTGTTATTATTAGTTGCGTGTGAATTACTTGCACACACACACATACATACAAATATTATTAATAATCGTTCAGTGGATAATCACATTGGTTACTGATTGTTATATGCACACATGTTCATACATATAGTATATTTACAAATATAAATCTTTAATTTTTTTTATTGATAATAAAGACTCGCCCACACACATATGCGCACAAACAACACACGCACACATGTAGAGATTATTGTTAAAATGAGCTCAGTGGTCATCGGGGCGTGCGTTGCGTGATATTTTTGCTTTTGCTGTTGTTGTTTTGCTTTTTGTCTGACAGCTTTCAAGTTGAAAGGCAGGCGTAGAAACCCAAGGCAAGAAGCGAAACAATAACAATAACAACACTCAGCAGTAGCAGTAGCACATAAAACACGTGAACGTGACAAATTCCAAAGCGATTCGCAGCTGTTACATTGGGCGGCAGCGGCGGCGCCGCGAACGTCGACGATTGACGGCGAATTGCGTCGAAATGAGCATTGCTTGGCAACAAAGCGATTGTCTGACAGGCACACACAGATTCAGATACAACATACATACACATGCAAAGCACAAGCTCTTCCAGTCGGTAGACATTTTGTTTTTATAATATTTAGCTGGTCGAGGGGGCTTTTGTGTATTATTATTAATCGAAATAATAATCATACGCTGTGTTGGCCCCTCATAAAACACCGCATCTCTCTAATTCGCTTGAACACTCTCTCTCATTCCCTGCTTCTCCCTCCTGCGCTCTTTATCTTTATCTCTCTTTCTCGCTCTCTCTCTGATATACGCGTGAGCAGCTTTTTAATCAAGATACGTTGAAAGCGGCCATAGCCAACGCGAAAAAAATTCATAGCGCATGACGTAATATCTCACGCGAGGCGAGCGTGTCAGCTTTACACACACACAAATATATATATATATATATGTGCATGTGCTTAGTATACATTTGAGCCACACACATTCACAGATATAAAAAAAAAACACAAGGCAGTTTGTTGTTGGTCACGTGTTGTGCAAATGCTTAAGGTGTGTGCGTGCATGTTTGTGTGTCTCTTTAAACTATCAGCAAATGTGGTTATATATATACGTATGCACATATTTACATACGTACAAAATGTTGTTGATTTCGCTTTGTTTTCCAGCATTTTAATTATATTGAAATGCCAGGCAGTCACAAAAAGGCATGCAATCTATTTATAGCGCTAAGCCAAAGGTCAAAACAAAAATCAAATCAACAAGTCACTGCCCAGCACGATCGAGTAATGTCAGAAACGTGTCCAAGTCCCAAAGAAAATGGGCGCTGCCTGGCTGACTGCAATAAGTATAGGCTGCATTCCTGCTGATCTCACATTAAATGAATCTATATATATATATATATATATATATATATTTATATGTATGTTCGTGTAATCTCTGTATACACTTGTATGTCTCTGTATGTATGTGCTTGCGCATTACGTATACTTCATATCTTGCCTGGCACGTGCAACGCCGCAGCGCAATTCCCATTTCCTAACCGCGAATCACATGTCACATTACGTATACGCTGGCCTTACAAAACAAATAAATCCGGTTATTACAAATACGTTGCGATGGGCACGTGTGCACGACCGATCACCGAAATGGTGATGGTGTTGAAAACGTCTTTAAGCTACTCCATGCCTCATCCGTTTGCCTAATCAGAACTTCAAATTGGTTTTATTGCTTAACATATGTTGGTTTTATGTATTAATATATATATGTTTATATAGTTATCCGCATTAAACAGTTGGCTTTCGGTTATGGTCACGTGTCGTCAATCGGTATGCGTTACGTTGTCTGTGAATTTCCATAGCAATGAAATGCAATCAAGCGACACATATCCACAACAACAACAACAACAATTTTTTTTTACTTTTTTCTTTTAGTTTAGTATTTGTATAAACGACTCTAAAGGCGTGATAAAAAACAACCACTTGTGGATTGTTTATGTGTGGACATGGACATGGACCCTAACGCTGAGTTTGCTAAATATTTATATACACATACATATCCATATGCGATTATTTGTGTCTCTATTTGTGCGGCGTTCTGTATCTTTATTGGTCTGTTTGTGTTTGCTTAGTTCGACTACATACATACATAAATACCAAGTATATATGTACATATAGGTGTGTAATATTCAACTACGAGCTGAACGCTTAACGCGTGTGCAAACTTAGATATAACAACAATATCAGCTATAATGTAGTGTTGATTCTACTTTACTGTAATGCGCTAAAAAATAATAATGAATTTGATAACGTGCTAATGTGAAGAAAGTATTATTTCTTTATTTCTCTAGAGTTGATCGACCGTGGCCAGCAAATGCCATTTACTTATTTATCACACATACATATATGCATAATATAAGTTTATACAAATATAACAAATGCCAGACATTTTTTGAAGAATCACGACGTATGCACGTAGAAAACGGATTTCTCAACTGCTGCTTTGTGCCTTAAAATAATATTAATATTCTTGATTAACTAGACCTTTGTATAACATACTTTCACATATCGGATTTGTTTTTGTAACTTACTATCGACAAATATAAATTATTATAAATGTATGTCTTTCGAAAATGGAAGCTTCTATATTTATGAGCACAATTTTTATTCAAGCAAATATTTTGTTTAGTTTGACTTAAAAAATACACTAAATTTCGATTATATATTATATTTTTTTTTATTTTTCTAAAGATTATATTAAAAATAGGTCTTTCTGACATTAAAAAAAAACGTTTCATATATGCACTCTAAATATAATTACATGTTGGTCCAAAAGTATGCGGATTATATGAATTTCAAAACAATTTAGTTTGTGCATGTGTAGAATATATTGGTACATTTAGGTATATAGGTATATGCATTTATAACTCGATCATACGCAAATGTAAATTTGGATGTTAATTCATACATTCGTAAGCACATAAATAATTGCAATTTGCATCTTTTTATTAGTTTAAGCAACTGATATTGCCCGATATTGACCAGCCAGGGGCGGGACAGTAAGTTGAGCAGTAGCCGGGCCCAAAAGATTCGTGCCGGTTGAAAGTAGCCGGTCCGCAGAAGAACAAACAAAATGGGTGTGTGTTAATAAGTTTGCGCGATAAACTTACCATATTCGATTAGCATCACTCTTAATATATATATGTATATATATATATATAAATGTATGCACATTTATTTAAGTGTTTTTGCGTGTGTGCATATATGTTTTAAAATTTAGTTTACACGTGCACGCTTTTGGCTTATATACATTAAGAGCGATAGCGTTATCTGCATGTCAAAATTTCAAATTCCAAGCAAAGGAAAATTTAAAAAAAACTGTTTGTTTAAACCCCATACACGCGCAAGCTCATCTGAATTTGTGGACTGATAAAATATAATATACGCAAAGCATAAATACGGAAGAATGTGGTACAAATACAATTTAATTTTTTTTCTAGAGAAATATGTTTTTAAGAACTGGCGCTGACAGCCGTGAACCCCTACACGTGTTTCCCTCAAGCGAATAAATAAAAAAGTAGAATATTCTTAAACAAACAACCCACACACAGCGTCATACACACACAGGCACACACTCACTCACTTCTGTCTTTCAATTTTATTAATGACTGGTGTGAGTATCAAAAATAAATTTGCTTAATTTATTAATTAAGTGACTTTATGTGAATATACAAGCAAAGGTGCTTAAATCAATATTGGGCTACGTCAAGACATACTGCCAATAGGTACATTTACAGCTGCAGCTATATATAGACCAAAACACTGAATGTACATTTAAAATAGACATCTTAAGCTTTTATAACATGTAGAATATCTATCCTTCGGCGGAAATCAATCAAAGTACTATTTTTATAAAATACAAGTTATCAATAAAAAATTATATAAAAATAAAATTTCGGCAGTTTAATAATATTAAGATAAGGAGCATATTATTTATGTGCTCTGAGATGATAAGAAAATATGATTTTGAGATAGTTTTTGGTACTGGTGTCCAAATGTTATCTTTATAGTAGTAAGTGAATTTATATTTTTTATGTTAAGGTATAACATAAATAAATAAATTTGCCAAATATACCCAGAAATCTCAGCAAGTTTTATTATTTAATTTTTGTTTTGATATTTTGAATTATTAGGTTGACGCAAAATAAACAAATAATTGGGTCTTATTGGGTTATCAATTTAATATTACGCTTGCAATATCTCGAATCGATAAAAATTGATTACGCCCACTGTGTTCAATGCTTTTTAATGATTAAAAAATAAGCACTTAGGCACGTTTTTACTGTGTCCATAAACAACTAAATTAGACGCATGTGGAGACCTAATTAAATGTTTCCGCATTTATACGCTAAATATATATGATAATAACTATTTAAATATACTAACGCTTTTATTTATTTACATAAGTGTGCATGTTTAAGCCTTATTTATTATATAGTGAAAACTACTATAGACAGGCTAACTGCTGATCGAGCTATAAGTTTGCAAATTTTATTTGTTTAATTTTTGTATTTTTTGTTATTATTTATTTTTTGCATTTCATTTGATTTCATAGTAATGTGTTGTTTGTTTACGGTCTCGGGTTCTATTTTCGCTACCAGCCAACTTATGTAAAACCCACAAGTTGTCTTACACGTTTTGCATTCAAATTCTGCTGCTGCTGTTTCTGTTGCTTTTGCTATTGATAAATCAGACAAAGCGGGTTTCGAATTTCCCATTAGGCTTGAGAGTCTGGCGACAAGGTGACGCCGTAGCTTTGGACTTTTGTTTTGTTGTTGTTTGTTATAATTAAGTATATGCAAAAGTATATACAAAGTAGTGTTTTTTTTTTTTTTAAGCGTAAGTCAACCTCGTTCGTGGAGGAAATCGATTTAATGATATGCACACATTTAGCAAGTAATAGCATCTAATTTAATTGAATTTGCATGTGGCTTTTAGGGCCAGCTGCCCTGAACATGGACAGCTCGAGTATATGCATGTATTTATGGAGGTACTTATTATAAAACGTGTTATTAAACTCTTACCAACATATTTATTATATCTTTTATATAGATTTTTCTCTAACTATGTTTTCAATTTCATTTCTCCCACTTCATCTGACGATATGAATTACCAAAATGACAAATGATGGGTCTGGCTTTTTCTTGGAATTAAAGATATACGTTTTGTATTCATTTAATTGTTTTCTGAATAACATTTTATTTTGTTTGTGTATATAAAAGTAAAGCATTCATCATGATGTTAAATTCTAATTTCAGTAGCTAAATATGAATTTAAAAAAAATGAAATGAAAAAAGAAGCGAAAAACGTCAATAACTCCATTATTTCCAAAGATATGACAGTTTTAAAAATTTTAAAAACAAGGGGTAAAACGTCAATATCTCCATTATTTCCGAAGATATGACAATATTAAAAATTTAAAAAAAAGGGGAAAACGTCAATATCTCCATTATTTCCTAAGATATGACAGTTTTAAATTTTTAAAAAAATAAGCGAAAAACATCAATATCTCCATTATTAATGTTGCACGATGTGTGTGTAACTTTTGGCATTTGTTGCCATTTCATACCTTAAACTGTCCCCAAAACGCGATTGGACAAAAGGCCACCAGCGAATCGGTCAAATCAATTAAAAAAATTCGATAATTCTCAATAGTCAAACCGCTATCGATGAGTATTTAAAGTGGCTATTCAAAATTGTGACCATTAACATACACACACTTAAGTCCTTAAAGAATACAATTATTGATTTTAGGATCAACCGGATTATTATACTTTTTTTTGCTGTTCAACTTTTATTCAAAAGTATTCGCATTCACATGGCCTGCCAGCGGCAGGGTCTAATTTGATTTTCGATTCGAGCTTTTTTTGTGCACGCATCTAGCAAAATTCAAAATTTTGGTTGCTTTCCAGCCCCAAGTACCAGGCGAACAGAAATCAGCAGCAAGTTGCTGTTTAGCCAAAATAAAAGTAAAGCATACTTTCACGGCCAAAATTCATCAAATACTTCTTTTTATCCAAATTTTTCATTGCATACTTTTACCAGGTGCCGAAAAGTGATTTTGGCATGCAGTAAAAGTATGCTACGTTTATTTTAGTAATATTTAGAAACCACCAGCTGATTTCTGTGCGCCTGGTTCTTGGAGGTGGAAGTTATCCAAAAGTTTGTGAATTTTGGTAGATGCATGCACGAAAAAAAGCGACTGGCCTTGCGCGATTGGCAAAAAAAGATTGCTTTTGAAATAAATAATTTTTAATGCCAATTTTAGATTACACATAAAATGTTCAATTAAATGGTGGTAAATATTTTAAGCACTTCGATAGCATTTGACCTTTATAGATATAATAAGCTGCCCTTCTAATTATATTGCCTATTCTTATGCAGTTGTGGTTGCAATACCAATAAACAGAAATCAGCGCAGCACGTTTCTGTATATGTGGCAAAAAAATGCAAACCTTACTTTCACGCCCAAATTTCAGAAAATACTAAAATGCATTGCATACTTTTATTGCACGTAATTTTAACAAAGATGATTGACATATTGACATATTGACATATTGACATATATGATAACACCTGATATACAGCTGTTATCAGATGATAAGAACAGATAACAGATGATAACAGCTGATATCAGATGATAACAGCTGATTTCAGGTGATATCAGCTGATTTCAGATGATAACAGCTGATATCAGATTATAACAGCTGATTTCAGGTGATATCAGCTGATATCAGATGATAACAGCTGATATCAGATGATAACAGCAGATATCAGATGAAAACAGCTGATTTCAGGTGATAACAGCTGATTTCAGGTGATAACAGCTGATATCAGATGATAACAGCTGATAACAAGCTGATATCAGATGATAACAGCTGATATCAGATGATAACAGCTGATATTAGATGATAACAGCTGATATCAGATGATACCAGATGATAACAGCTGATTTCAGGTGATACCAGATGATAACAGCTGATTTCAGGTGATTTCAAGTGATATCAGCTGATTTCAGATGATAACAGCTGATATCAGATGATAACAGCTGATATCAGATGATAACAGCTGATTTCAGGAGATATCAGCTGATTTCAGGTTATAACAGCTGATTTCAGGTGACATCAGCTGATTCAGATGATAACAGCTGATATCAGATGATATCAGATGATAACAGCTGATATCAGATGATAACAGCTGATATCAGATGATTTCGGGTGATATCAGCTGATTTCAGATGATAACAGCTGATATCAGATGATAACAGCTGATTTCAGGTGATATCAGCTGATATCAGATGAAAACAGCTGATATCAGATGATAACAGCTGATATCAGATGATAACAGCTGATATCAGATGATAACAGCTGTGTATTTCAGGTGATATCAGCTGATTTCACGTGATAACAGCTGATATCAGATGATAACAGCTGATATCAGATGATAACAGCTGATATCAGATGATAACAGCTGATATCAGATGATAACAGCTGATATCAGATGATAACAGCTGATATCATATGATAACAGCTGATATCAGATGATAACAGCTGATTTCAGGTGATATCAGCTGATTTCAGATGAAAACAGCTGATATCAGATGATAACAGCTGATATCAGATGATAACAGCTGATATCAGATGATAACAGCTGATTTCAGGTGATTTCAGCTGATTTCAGGTTATATCAGCTGATTTCAGGTGATATCAGCTGATTTCTGGTGATAACAGGTGATATCAGATGATAACAGCTGTTATCAGATGATAACAGCTGATTACAGATGATAACAGCTGATATCAGATGATAACAGCTGATATCAGATGATAACAGCTGATATCAGATGATAACAGCTGATATCAGATGATAACAGCTGATATCAGATGATAACAGCTGATATCAGATGATAACAGCTGATTCAGATGATAACAGCTGATATCCGATGATAACAGCTGATATCAGATGATAATCAGCTGATATCAGATGATAACAGCTGATTTCAGATGATAACAGCTGATTCAGATGATAACAGCTGATATCAGATGATAACAGCTGATATCAGATGATAACAGCTGATATCAGATGATAACAGCTGATATCAGATGATAACAGCTGATTCAGATGATAACAGCTGATATCAGATGATAACAGCTGATTTCCGATGATAACAGCTGATATCAGATGATAACAGCTTATATCAGATGATAACAGCTGATATCAGATGATAACAGCTGATTCCAGATGATATCAGCTGATGTCAGATGATAACAGCTGATTTCAGATGATAACAGCTGATAACAGCTGATATCAGATGATAACAGCTGATATCAGATGATAACAGCTGATATCAGATGATAACAGCTGATATCAGATGATAACAGATGATACCAGATGATATCAGCTGATATCAGATGATAACAGCTGATTTCAGATGATAACAGCTGATTTCAGATGATAACAGCTGATTTCAGATGATAACAGCTGATATCAGATGATAACAGCTGATATCAGATGATAACAGCTGATATCATGATGATAACAGCTGATATCAGATGATATCAGCTGATATCAGATGATAACAGCTGATTTCAGATGATAACAGCTGATTTCAGATGATAACAGCTGATTATCAGATGATAACAGCTGATATCAGATGATAACAGCTGATATCAGATGATAACAGCTGATATCAGATGATAACAGCTGATTTCAGGTGATTTCGGGTGATATCAGCTGATTTCAGATGATAACAGCTGATATCAGATGATAACAGCTGATTTCAGGTGATATACAGCTGATATCAGATGAATAACAGCTGATATCAGATGATAACAGCTGATATCAGATGATAACAGCTGATATCAGATGATAACAGCTGATTTCAGGTGATTCCTGATGATATCAGCTGATTCACGATGATAACAGCTGATATCAGATGATAACAGCTGATATCAGATGATAACAGCTGATATCCGATGATAACAGCTGATATCAGATGATAACAGCTTATATCAGATGATAACAGCTGATATCAGATGATAACAGCTGATATCAGATGATAACAGCTGATATCAGATGATAACAGCTGATATCAGATGATAACAGCTGATATCAGATGATAACAGCTGATATCCGATGATAACAGCTGATATCAGATGATAACAGCTGATATCACGATGATAACAGCTGATTTCAGATGATAACAGCTGATTATCAGATGATAACAGCTGATATCAGATGATAACAGCTGTTATCAGATGATAACAGCTGTTTCAGATGATAACAGCTGATATCCGATGATAACAGCTGATATCAGATGATAACAGCTGATTCAGATGATAACAGCTGATATCAGATGATAACAGCTGATTTCAGATGATAACAGCTGATATCAGATGATAACAGCTGATATCAGATGATAACAGCTGATATCAGATGATAACAGCTGATATCCGATGATAACAGCTGATACCAGATGATAACAGCTGATATCAGATGATAACAGCTGATATCCGATGGCATAACAGCTGATATCAGATGATAAACAGCCGATAATCCGATCATAGGCAGCTGATATCAGATGATAACAGCTGATATCAGATGATAACAGCTCATATCAGATGATAACAGCTGATACCAGATGATAACAGCTGATATCAGATGATAACAGCTGGATATCAGATGATGACAGCTGATATCAGATGATAACAGCTGATATCAGATGATAACAGCTGATTCAGATGATAACAGCTGATATCCGTATGATAACAGCTGATACCAGATGATAACAGCTGATATCCGATGATAACAGCTGATATCAGATGATAACAGCTGATATCCGATGATAACAGCTGATATCCGGTGATAACAGCTCATATCCGATGATAACAGCTGATATCAGATGATAACAGCTGATAACAGCGGATAACAGCTGATATCAGCTGATAATCAGCTGATATCAGCTGATAATCAGCTGATATCGATCGGATAACGGCTGTTATCATCGGATGTCAGCTGTTATCAGCTGATAACAGCTGATTATCAGCTGATAACAGCTGATATCAGCTGATAATCAGCCGGATATCAGCTGATAACAGCTGAAATCAGCTGATATCAGCTGAGTCAGATGATAACAGCTGATCTCAGATGATAACAGCTGATATCAGCTGATAACAGCTGATATCAGATGATAACAGCTGATATCAGCTGATAACAGCTGATTCAGCATCGGATAACAGCTGATATCAGCTGATAATCAGCTGATATCAGCTGATAACAGCTGATTCAGATGATAACAGCTGAAATCCGATGATAACAGCTGATACCAGCTGATACCAGCTGAGTCAGATGATAACAGCGGATATCAGACGGTAATCAGCTGAAATCAGCTGATAACAGCTGATATCAGCATGATAACACCTGATATCAGCTGATAACAGCTGATTCAGATGATAATCAGCTGATATCCGATGCTAACAGCTGATACCAGATGATAACAGCTGATATCAGCTGATAATCAGCTGATTTACCGAGCTGATAACAGCTGTATATCAGCTGATAACAGCTGATATCAGCGGATAACAGCTGATTATCAGATCGGATAACAGCTGATACCAGCGGATATCAGCTGTTAGTCAGCTGATAATCAGCTGATTTCAGATGATAACAGCTGATATCAGATGATAACAGCTGATTTCAGATGATAATCAGCTGATATCAGCTGATAACAGCTGATATCAGCTGATAACAGCTGAAATCCGATCGATAACAGCTGATACCAGCTGATATCAGCTGAGTCGGATGATAACAGCTGATTATCAGCTGATAACAGCTGATATCAGCTGATAATCAGCTGATTATCAGCTGATAACAGCTGATTCAGATGATAACAGCTGATATCAGCTGATAACAGCTGAAATCAGCTGTTATCATTTGATATCATCTGAATCAGCTGTTATCATCTGAAATCAGCCGATATCATCTGATATCAGCTGTTATCGTCAATTCAGCTGTTATCATCTGATTATCATCTGATCTGTATCGCTGTTATCATCTTATCTCTATCATCTTATATCAGCTGTTATCATTTTGATATCAGCTGTTATCATCTGATATCAGCTGTTATCATCTGATATCAGCTGAAATCAGCTGATATCATACCTGATATCAGCTGTTATCATCGGATATCAGCTCTTATCATCTGATAACAGCTTATCCAGGTGTTATCATATATGTCAATATGTCTAAAATTTGCATTGCGATGCAATGCATTTTAGTATTTTCTGAAATTTGGCCGTGAAAGTAAGGTTTCTGCCACATATACAGAAACGTGCTGCGTTCTCTTTATTGGTATTGCAACCACAACTGACGATATCTTTGAAGGGCGCTTATCTATAAAGGTCAAATGCTATGGGAGTAAAATATTTAGCACCATTTAATTGAACATTATGGGCATTAAAAATTATTTATTTCAAAAGCAATCTTTTTTTGCCAATCGCGCAAGGCCAGTCGCTTTTTTTCGTGCATGCATCTACCGAAATTCACAAACTTTTGGATAACTTCCACCTCCAAGAACCAGGCGCACAGAAATCAGCTGGTGGTTTCTAAATATTACTAAAATAAACGTAGCATACTTTTACTGCATGCCAAAATCATTTTTCGGCACCTGCTAAAAGTATGCAATGAAAAATTTGGATCTTAAAATTACCGGCAATAAAAAGAAGGCAATGTATTTTAGTATTTGCTGAATTTTGGCCGTGAAAGTATGCTTTACTTTTATTTTGGCTAAACAGCAACTTGCTGCTGATTTCTGTTCGCCTGGTACTTGGGGCTGGAAATCAACCAAAATTTTGAATTTTGCTAGATGCATGCACAAAAAAAGCTCGAATCGAAAATCAAAATAGACCCTGCCGCTGGCAGGCCATGTGAATGCGAATACTTTTGAATAAAAGTTGAACAGCAAAAAAAAGTATAATAATCCGGTTGATCCTAAAATCAATAATTGTATTCTTTAAGGACTTAAGTGTGTGTATTTTAATGGTCACAATTTTGAATAGCCACTTTAAATACTCATCGATAGCGGTTTGACTATTAAGAATTAGCGAATTTTTTTTTAATTGATTTGACCGATTCGCTGGTGTCCTTTTGTCCTATCGCGTTTTGGGGACAGTTTAAGGTATGAAATGGCAACAAATGCCAAAAGTTACACACCCATCGTGCAACATTAATAATGGAGATATTGATGTTTTTCGCTTATTTTTTAAAATTTTAAAAACTGTCATATCTTGGGTAATAATGGAGATATTGATGTTTTTCGCATTCAGATGATAACAGCTGATATCAGATGATAACAGCTGATTTCAGGTGATAACAGCTGATTTCAGGTGATATCAGCTGATTTCAGGTGATAACAGCTGAAATCAGATGATAACAGCTGCAATCAGATGATAACAGCTGATTTAAGGTGATATCAGCTGATTTCGGGTGATATCAGCTGATTTCAGATGATAACAGCTGATATCAGATGATAACAGCTGATTTCAAATGATATCAGCTGATTTTAGATGATAACAGCTGATATCAGATGATAACAGCTGATTTCAGGTGATATCAGATGATAACAGCTGATATCAGATGATAACAGCTGATTTCAGGTGATATCAGCTGATTTCAGGTGAATTTTGGTAGATGCATGCACAAAAAAAGCTCGAATCGAAAATCAAAATAGACCCTGCCGCTGGCAGGCCATGTGAATGCGAATACTTTTGAATAAAAATTTAACAGAAAAAAAAAGTATAATAATCCGGTTGATCCTAAAATCAATAATTGTATTCTTTAAGGACTTAAGTGTGTGTATTTTAATGGTCACAATTTTGAATAGCCACTTTAAATACTCATCGATAGCGGTTTGACTATTAAGAATTAGCGAATTTTTTTTTTAATTGATTTGACCGATTCGCTGGTGTCCTTTTGTCCTATCGCGTTTTGGGGACAGTTTAAGGTATGAAATGGCAACAAATGCCAAAAGTTACACACCCATCGTGCAACATTAATAATGGAGATATTGATGTTTTTCGCTTTATTTTTTAAATTTTTTAAAACTGTCATATCTTGGGTAATAATGGAGATATTAATGTTTTTCGCATTCAGATGATAACAGCTGATAGCAGACTGATAACGGCTGATGCCAGAGTCATAATTCGGCTGATTCTAGCTGATATCAGCTGATTGCAGGTGATAACAGCTGGAATCTTAGAATGATAACAGCTGCAATCAGAAGATAACAGCTGATTTAAGGCGATATCGGCTGAAGTTGTAAGTAATACTGACTGAATTTCAATGATCGCATAACGTGATATCAAGATGATAACAGCTTGATTTCAAATGATATCGGCTGATCTTAGATGATAACAGCTGATATCAGATGATAGCAGCTGATTTCAGGTGATATCAGCTGGTAACAGCTGATATCAGGTGATAACAGCTGGATTTCAGGTGATAACAGCTGATATCAGGTGATAACAGCTGATAACAGGTGATAACAGCTGATTTCAGGTGATAACAGCTGATATCAGATAATAACCGGTAATATCAGATGATAACAGCTGATATCAGATGATAACAGCTGATATAAGATGATAACAGCTGATATCCGATGATAACAGCTGATATCAGACTGATAACAGCTGATATCAGGTGATACACAGCTGATTCTCAGGTGCAGAACAGCTGAAATCAGATGATAACAGCTGCATATCAGATGATAACAGCTGATTTTCCAGGTGATATCAGCTGATTTTAGATGATAACAGCTGATATCGATGATAACAGCTGATTTCAGGTGATATCGGTTGAACAGCTGATATCAGATGATAACAGCTGATTTCAGGTTATATCAGCTGATTTGGGTCAGACAGCTGTTATGATAACAGCTGATGAAAACAGCTGAATCACTTCAAATAAATACAGAGCACTTAATTTCAGGTGATATCAGCTGATTTTGGGTGATAACAGCTGATATCAGATGATAACAGCTGATACTCAGGTGATAACACCTGATATCGGGTGATAACAGCTGACATCAGATGATAACAGCTGATAACAGGTGATAGCAGCTGATATCAGATGATGACATGCTGAATATCAGATGACAACAGCTGAAATCAGATGACAACAGCTGACATCAGATGACAACAGCTGACTTCAGGTGAAATATCAGACAGATTGACAGGTTGATAACAGCTGACATCAGATGATGACAGCTGTTACAGATGATATTAGCTGTTATCAGCTGATTGACAGATGATGACAGCTGATATCAGCTGATATCAGACGATAACAGCTGATGCCAGATGGTAGACCACTTTCATAGACGATAACGGCTGATAACAGCTGATTTCAGCCGCTGACATCAAGATGATGACAGCTGTTACAGATGATAACAGCTGCATATCAGCTGATAACAGCTGATAACAGCTGATAACAGCTGATATCAGATGATAACAGCTGATTCAGATGATAACAGCTGATATCAGATGATAGCAGCTGATAATCAGCTGATATCAGCTGATATCCGATATACAGCTGATTATCAGATGATAATCAGCTGATATCATCGATGATAACAGCTGATATCAGTTGATAACAGCTGATATCAGATGATAATCAGCTGATTATCAGATGATAACAGCTGATATCGATCATGATAACAGCTGATATCTAATAGCTGTTTCAGCTGATAACAGCTGATATCAGTATGATAACAGCTGTTATCAGTATGATAATCAGCTGTATATCCTATCTGATAACAGCTGATATCAGATGATAACAGCTGATATCAGATGATAACAGCTGATTATCACGCTGATAACAGCTGATTATCAGATGATATCAGCTGATATCAGATGATAACAGCTGATTATCAGATGATAACAGCTGATTATCAGATGATAACAGCTGTTATCAGCTGATATACAGCTGTTATGCATCGATGATAATCAGCTGATTATCAGATGATAACAGCTGTTATCAATACTGAAATCAGCCTGATATCAGATGACTTACAGCTGATATCAGCTGTTGATAATCAGCTGATATCATCGGATACTGTATCAGCTGTCATGATCAGCTGACATCCTAGCTGTTATCATCATGATATTCAGCTGTTATCATCTGATATCAGCTGTTATCATATTGATATCAGCTGATTATCATCATGAAATCAGCTGTTATCATCTGACATCAGCTGATATCAGCTGATATCAGCTGATATCAGCTGATATCAGCTGATTATCAGCTGTTATCATCTGATATCAGCTGTTATCATCTGATATCAGCTGTTATCATCTGAAATCAGCTGTTATCATCTGATATCAGCTGTTATCATCTGATATCAGCTGTTATCATCTGATACACAGCTGATATCAGCTGATATCAGCTGATTATCATCTGATATCAGCTGTTATCATCATGATATCAGCTGTTATCATGCTGATATATCAGCTGTATATCAGCTGATATCAGCTGATTATCAATCTGATATCAGCTGATATCAGCTGTTATCATCTGATATCAGCTGTTATCATCTGATATCATCTGTTATCATCTGATATCAGCTTATATCAGCTGATATCATCTGTCAATATGTCAGCTGTTATCATCTGATATCAGCTGTTATCATCTGATATCAGCTGTTATCATCCGATATCAGCTGTTATCATCTGTAATCAGCTGTTATCATCTGATATCAGCTGTTATCATCTGATATCAGCTGTTATCATCTGATATCAGCTGTTATCATCTGAAATCAGCTGTTATCATCTGATATCAGCTGTTATCATCTGAATCAGCTGTTATCATCTGAATCAGCTGTTATCATCTGAAATCAGCTGTTATCATCTGAATCAGCTGTTATCATCTGATATCAGCTGTTATCATCTGATATCAGCTGTTATCATACTGATATCAGCTGTTATCATCTGATATCAGCTGTTATCATCTGATATACAGCTGTTATCATCTGATATCAGCTGTTATCATCTGATATCAGCTGTTATCATCTGATATCAGCTGTTATCATCTGATATCAGCTGTTATCATCTGATATCAGCTGTTATCATCTGATATCAGCTGTTATCATCTGATATCAGCTGTTATCATCTGATATCAGCTGTTATCATCTGATATCAGCTGTTATCATCCGATATCAGCTGTTATCACCGGATATCAGCTGATATCATCTGACATGGATCAGCTGATATATGCATCTGATCTGATCAGCTGTTATCATCTGATATCAGCTGTTATCATCTGATATGTCAAGCTGTTATCATCTGAATATGCAGCTGTTATCATCTGAATATCAGCTGCATTATCTGATACGTGCATAAATCAGCTGATTCAGTACTATTCTGAAATTTGCCAGCTGTTATCATCTGATATCAGCTGTTATCATCTGATATCAGCTGTTATCGATCTGATATCAGCTGTTATCACCTCTGATATCAGCTGTTATCATCTGATATCAGCTGTTATCATCATGATATCAGCTGTTATCATCTGGATATCAGCTGTTATCATCTGATATCAGCTGTTATCATCTGATATCAGCTGTTATCATCTGATATCAGCTGTTATCATCTGATATCAGCTGTTATCATCTGATATCAGCTGTTATCATCTGAAATCAGCTGTTATCATCTGATATCAGTCTGGATATCAAGCCAGCTGTTATCATCTGATATCAGCTGTTATCATCTGATATCAGCTGTTATCATCTGATATCAGCTGTTATCATCTGAATATCAGCTGATATCATCTGATATCAGCTGTTATCATTCTGATATCAGCTGTTATCATCTGTAACAGCTGTTATCATCTGATATCAGCTGTTATCAGTCTGTTATCATCTTATATCAGCTGTTATCATACTTATATCAGCTGTTATCATCTGATATCAGCTGTTATCATCTGATATCAGCTGAATTATACAGCTGATATCATCTGAATATCAGCTGATATCACCTGATATCAGCTGTTATCATCTGATTATGCTGTTATCTGCTGTTATCATCTGATAACAGCTGTATATCAGGTGTTATCAATATGTCAATATGTCAATATGTCTAATATCATTTGTTAAAATTACGTGCAATAAAATGTTATGCAATGCATTTTAGTATTTTCTGAAATTTGGCCGTGAAAGTAAGGTTTGCATTTTTTTGCCACATATACAGAAACGTGCTGCGTCTGATTTCTGTTTATTGGTATTGCAACCACAACTGCATAAGAATAGACAATATATTTAGAAGGGCAGCTTATTATATCTATAAAGGTCAAATGCTATCGAAGTGCTTAAAATATTTAGCACCATTTAATTGAACATTTTATGTGTATTCTAAAATTGGCATCACAAATTATTTATTTCAAAAGCAATCTTTTTTTGCCAATCGCGCGAGGCCAGTCGCTTTTTTTCGTGCATGCATCTACCGAAATTCACAAACTTTTGGATGACTTCCACCTCCAAGAACCAGGCGCACAGAAATCAGCTGGTGGTTTCTAAATATTACTAAAATAAACGTAGCATACTTTTACTGCATGCCAAAATCATTTTTCGGCACCTGGTAAAAGTATGCAATGAAAAATTTGGATCTTAAAATTACCTGCAATAAAAAGAAGGCAATGTATTTTAGTATTTGCTGAATTTTGGCCGTGAAAGTATGCTTTACTTTTATTTTGGCTAAACAGCAACTTGCTGCTGATTTCTGTTCGCCTGGTACTTGGGGCTGGAAATCAACCAAAATTTTGAATTTTGCTCGATGCATGCACAAAAAAAGCTCGAATCGAAAATCAAAATAGACCCTGCCGCTGGCAGGCCATGTGAATGCGAATACTTTTGAATAAAAATTTAACAGCAAAAAAAAGTATAATAATCCGGTTGATCCTAAAATCAATAATTGTATTCTTTAAGGACTTAAGTGTGTGTATTTTAATGGTCACAATTTTGAATAGCCACTTTAAATACTCATCGATAGCGGTTTGACTATTAAGAATTAGCGAATTTTTTTTTTAATTGATTTGACCGATTCGCTGGTGTCCTTTTGTCCTATCGCGTTTTGGGGACAGTTTAAGGTATGAAATGGCAACAAATGCCAAAAGTTACACACCCATCGTGCAACATTAATAATGGAGATATTGATGTTTTTCGCTTATTTTTTAAATTTTTAAAACTGTCATATCTTGGGTAATAATGGAGATATTGATGTTTTTCGCATTCAGATGATAACAGCTGATATCAGATGATAACAGCTGATATCAGGTGATAACAGCTGATTTCAGGTGATATCAGCTGATTTCAGATGATAACAGCTGATATCAGATGATAACAGCTGATATCAGATGATAACAGCTGATATCAGATGATAACAGCTGATTTCAGATGATAACAGCTGATATCAGATGATAACAGCTGATATCAGATGATAACAGCTGATATCAGATGATAACAGCTGATATCAGATGATAACAGCTGATATCAGATGATAACAGCTGATATCAGGTGATAACAGCTGATATCAGATGATAACAGCTGTTATCAGATGATAACAGCTGATATCAGATGATAATCAGCTGATATCAGATGATAACAGCTGATATCAGATGATAACAGCTGTTTCATGATATCAGCTGATATCAGCTGATAATCAGCTGATTATCAGGTGATATCAGCTGATATCATCGATGATAACAGCTGATATCAGATGATAACAGCTGATTTCAGATGATATCAGCTAGATATCAGCTGATAACAGCTGATATCAGCTGATAACAGACTGATATCAGCTGATAACAGCTGATATCAGATGATATCAGCTGATATCAGCTGATAATCAGCTGATATCAGATGATATCAGCTGATATCAGATGATAACAGCTGAAATCAGATGATAACAGCTGATATCAGCTGATAACAGCTGATATCAGATGATATCAGCTGATATAAGATGATATCAGCTGATATCAGCTGATATCAGATGATAACAGCTGATATCAGATGATAACAGCTGATATCAGATGATATCAGCTGATATCAGATGATAACATCTGATATCAGCTGTTATCATCTGATATCAGCTGATTTCAGGTGATATCAGATGATAACAGCTGATATCAGCTGATATCAGCTGTTATCATCTGATATCAGCTGAAATCAGCTGATATCAGCTGATAACAGCTGATCTCAGATAATACAGCTGATTATCAGCTGATATCAGCTGATATCATCTGATAACAGCTGATTATCAGCTGATATCAGCTGATTATCAGCTGATAACAGCTGATATCAGCTGATAACAGCTGTTATCAGCTGATAACAGCTGATATCAGATGATATCAGCTGATATCAGCTGTTATCAGCTGATATCAGCTGATATCAGCTGATATCAGATGATAACAGCTGATATCAGATGATAACAGCTGATTTCAGGTGATTATCAGCGTGATATCAGCTGATTATCAGATGATAACAGCTGATTATCATGATTGATAACAGCTGATATCAGATGATAACAGCTGATTTCAGGTGATATATCTGCGTGATATCAGCTGATTTCACGTGATATCAGCTGATTATCAGGTGATAACAGCTGATATCAGATGATAACAGCTGTTATCAGATGATATCAGCTGATTATCATGGTGATAACAGCTGATATCATATGATAACAGCTGATATAAGATGATAACAGCTGATTTCAGGTGATATCAGCTGATTTCAGATGATAACAGCTGATATCAGATGATAATGCAGTACTGATATCAGCTGATGATATAACAGCTGATATCAGATGATATCAGCTGATTATCAGCTGATATCAGCTGATTATCAGGTGATATCAGCTGATTATCATCTGATAACAGCTGATATCAGATGATAACAGCTGTTATCAGATGATATCAGCTGATTATCAGATGATAACAGCTGATATCAGCATGATATACAGCTGTTATCAGATGATAACAGCTGATTATCAGCTGATATCAGCTGATTATCAGGTGATAACAGCTGTTATCAGATGATAACAGCTGTTATCAGATGATAATCAGCTGATATCAGATGATAACAGCTGATATCAGATCGGATAACAGCTGATGTCAGATGATAACAGCTGATTATCAGGTGATATCAGCTGATTATCAGATGATATCAGCTGATTATCAGGTGATATCAGCTGATATCAGATGATAACAGCTGTTATCAGCTGATTTCAGGTGATATCAGCTGATTTCAGGTGATAACAGCTGATATCAGCTGATAATCAGCTGTTATCATCTGATATCAGCTGTTATCATCTGAATCAGCTGTTATCATCTGATATCAGCTGATATCATCTGACATCAGCTGACCTATCAGCTGTTATCATCTGAATCAGCTGTTATCATCTGATATCAGCTGTTATCATCTGAATCAGCTGTTATCATCTGATATCAGCTGTTATCATCTGATATCAGCTGTTATCATCTGGATATCAGCTGATATCAGCTGATATCAGCTGATATCAGCTGATATCAGCTGTTATCATCTGATATCAGCTGATATCAGCTGATATCATCTGTAACAGCTGTTATCATCTGATATCAGCTGTTATCATCTGATATCAGCTGTTATCATCTGACATCAGCTGTTATCATCTGATATCAGCTGTTATCATCTGAATCAACTGTTATCATCTGATAACCGATGTTATCATCTGATATCAGCTGTTATCATCTGATATCAGCTGTTATCATCTGATATCAGCTGTTATAATTAAAATCAATACATAAGTCCAGCCCCAAGTACCAGGCGAACAGAAATCAGCAGCAAGTTGCTGTTTAGCCAAAATAAAAGTAAAGCATACTTTCACGGCCAAAATTCATCAAATACTTCTTTTTATCCAAATTTTTCATTGCATACTTTTACCAGGTGCCGAAAAATGATTTTGGCATGCAGTAAAAGTATGCTACGTTTATTTTAGTAATATTTAGAAACCACCAGCTGATTTCTGTGCGCCTGGTTCTTGGAGGTGGAAGTTATCCAAAAGTTTGTGAATTTCGGTAGATGCATGCACGAAAAAAAGCGACTGGCCTTGCGCGATTGGCAAAAAAAGATTGCTTTTGAAATAAATAATTTTTAATGCCAATTTTAGATTACACATAAAATGTTCAATTAAATGGTGCTAAATATTTTAAGCACTTCGATAGCATTTGACCTTTATAGATATAATAAGCCGCCCTTCTAAATATATTGTCTATTCTTATGCAGTTGTGGTTGCAATACCAATAAACAGAAATCAGCGCAGCACGTTTCTGTATATGTGGCAAAAAAATGCAAACCTTACTTTCACGGCCAAATTTCAGAAAATACTAAAATGCATTGCATACTTTTATTGCACGTAATTTTAACAAAGATATTGACATATTGACATATATGATAACACCTGATATACAGCTGTTATCAGATGATAAGAACAGATAACAGATGATAACAGCTGATAACAGGTGATATCAGATGATAACAGCTGATATGAGATGATAACAGCTGATTTCAGGTGATATCAGCTGATTTCAGGTGATAACAGCTGATCAGATGATAACAGCTGATAACAGCTGATTTCAGGTGATATCAGCTGACATAAGATGATAACAGCTGATTTCAGGTGATAACAGCTAATATCAGATGATAACAGCTGTTATCAGCTGATATCAGCTGTTATCACCTGATAATCAGCTGATATCACCTGATAATCAGCTGTTATCATCTTATGTCAGCTGATATCACCTGAAATCAGCTGTTATCATCTGATATCAGCTGATATCAGCTGTTATCATCTGATATCACCTGAAATCAGCTGTTATCATCTGATATCAGCTGTTATCATCTGAAATCAGCTGTTATCATCTCATATCAGCTGTTATCATCTGATATCAGCTGATATCAGATGATAACAGCTGATATCAGCTGATATCAGATGATAACAGCTGATATCAGATGATAACAGCTGATATGAGATGATAACAGCTGATTTCAGATGATAACAGCTGATATCAGATGATAACAGCTGATTTCAGGTGATATCAGATGATAACAGCTGATATCAGCTGATATCAGATGATAACAGCTGATATCAGCTGATATCAGATGATAACAGCTGATTTCAGGTGATATCAGCTGACATAAGATGATAACAGCTGATTTCAGGTGATATCAGCTGATTTCAGGTGATAACAGCTGATATCAGCTGATAACAGCTGTTATCATCTGATATTAGCTGTTATCACCTGAAATCAGCTGTTATCATCTTATGTCAGCTGATATCACCTGAAATCAGCTGTTATCAGCTGTTATCATCTGATCAGCTGTTATCACCTGAAATCAGCTGATATCACCTGAAATCAGCTGTTATCATCTCATATCAGCTGTTATCATCTGATATCAGCTGTTATCATCTGATATCAGCTGATATCAGCTGTTATCATCTGATATCAGCTGATATCAGCTGTTATCATCTGATATCACCTGAAATCAGCTGTTATCATCTGATATCAGCTGTTATCATCTGAAATCAGCTGATATCACCTGAAATCAGCTGTTATCATCTGATATCAGCTGTTATCATCTGATATCAGCTGTTATCATCTGAATGCGAAAAACATCAATATCTCCATTATTACCCAAGATATGACAGTTTTAAAAATTTAAAAAATAAGCGAAAAACATCAATATCTCCATTATTAATGTTGCACGATGGGTGTGTAACTTTTGGCATTTGTTGCCATTTCATACCTTAAACTGTCCCCAAAACGCGATAGGACAAAAGGACACCAGCGAATCGGTCAAATCAATTAAAAAAAAATTCGCTAATTCTTAATAGTCAAACCGCTATCGATGAGTATTTAAAGTGGCTATTCAAAATTGTGACCATTAAAATACACACACTTAAGTCCTTAAAGAATACAATTATTGATTTTAGGATCAACCGGATTATTATACTTTTTTTTGCTGTTCAACTTTTATTCAAAAGTATTCGCATTCACATGGCCTGCCAGCGGCAGGGTCTATTTTGATTTTCGATTCGAGCTTTTTTTGTGCATGCATCTAGCAAAATTCAAAATTTTGGTTGATTTCCAGCCCCAAGTACCATGCGAACAGAAATCAGCAGCAAGTTGCTGTTTAGCCAAAATAAAAGTAAAGCATACTTTCACGGCCAAAATTCATCAAATACTTCTTTTTATCCAAATTTTTCATTGCATACTTTTACCAGGTGCCGAAAAATGATTTTGGCATGCAGTAAAAGTATGCTACGTTTATTTTAGTAATATTTAGAAACCACCAGCTGATTTCTGTGCGCCTGGTTCTTGGAGGTGGAAGTTATCCAAAAGTTTGTGAATTTCGGTAGATACATGCACGAAAAAAAGCGACTGGCCTTGCGCGATTGGCAAAAAAAGATTGCTTTTGAAATAAATAATTTTTAATGCCAATTTTAGATTACACATAAAATGTTCAATTAAATGGTGCTAAATATTTTAAGCACTTCGATAGCATTTGACCTTTATAGATATAATAAGCTGCCCTTCTAAATATATATATAAAAATATATAAGCTGTTATCAGATGATAAGAACAGATAACAGATTATAACAGCTGACAACAGGTGATAACAGCTGATATCAGATGATAACAGCTGTTACAGATGATATCAGATGATAACAGCTGATGTCAGATGATAACAGCTGATTTCAGGTGATATCAGCTGATATCAGATGATAACAGCTGATATCAGATGATAACAGCTGATTTCAGGTGGTATCAGCTGATTTCAGGTGATAACAGCTGATATCAGCTGATTTCAGGTGATAACAGCTGATATCAGCTGATTTCAGGTGATAACAGCTGATATCAGATGATAACAGCTGGTAAGTAGTAGGGAACTGGGGATTCTATGACAGGAAGTGACGTCACGTTTTGAGAGCGGCAGCGCAGCGGCGAAAATTCTAATGCTTCAAGCGCAACAATTTTTTTCTTGCTCTTCTGTCATTTGATACAAAGAGTCATTACTTTATATTGCACTCGTTTTCGAGTATTTTTAAGAAGAATCCCCAACCCATTTTATTGCCCCAATTAGTTTATGTATACAATTCAATATTTATGATTAACAACAACAGCACCAGCAGCGAGGTCAGCAACAGCATCAGCAGCAGCGGTGTCAACAACAGCACCAACAACAGCGTCAGCAGCATCAGCCGCTTAAGACTTTGTTTTAGTTATCAAAAAATCCATGTGAATGTTTACAATTCAATAAGACTTCGATGTTTGTCATTGGCTTGTGGATCACTTAATAGCACTTGTGTATAAGTATAAGTGCATAAGTATAAGTGGTATAAGTGTGATTCATTTATGATCGTATTATGAGCCTCGCTTTTCATATTGCTATTTGGCATTGACTTGCGTCAAGTAGAAGATCGGTGAGCAGTTGTGTGTGTGTCTTCGAACAAGATTTCATTCATGGGGGTGGGTTCACTTGTGTGTGCGTACATGCTTATATTTTTGAAGGAGGAGATTGTGTACATGGCGAGTAGCCTATGACCTCTCGCATAAGTATGCATGTACATGATTTCGGGTATGAGATTGGGTTCAATGACCTTTTGCTATTCGTCATTGGCTTGTGTGTGTTGTGTGTTTTTACTCTCCCTTCTTACAGCGCACTCTGCTATAACATATAGCCTGGTTTGAAAGGGTATTGACTACGCTATCCTTTCAGACTTGCTCAACATAGACTGTGTCATGTTGTTTAAATAATGAAACCATTGTTTTTTCGGTTTTTATTGTGGCGGTGTCTGCGTACTTTGCAGGAGACGTAGCCTGCCCGCCACCCGAGGTGGAGAGACTAGTAGCCCACTGTGCAAGGGAGAAGATGCCGGTGGTAATCGGTTGCGAAGCCAACGCGCACCACACGATATGGGGCAGCAGCGACATCAATCTACGATGTGAGAACCTCACAGAATTTATATTTAGATATAATCTAGAACTCGGCAATGTCGGATCCACACCGACATTTACAAATAGAATCAGGGAAGAAGTCTTAGACATCACCCTTATTAGTCGGTCCCTAAAACCTTACCTAAGAGACTGGCACGTCTCATCAGAGGAATCTATGTCGGACCATAAAACTATCCTATTTAGGTTACAACTAAATACGAATAGTAGTGTGCCAAGTCGTAACCCCAGGAAAACAAACTGGGAACGATTCAAGAGGTCCATAGAGCTCAATAGTAGTAGGGAACTGGGGATTCTATGACAGGAAGTGACGTCACGTTTTGAGAGCGGCAGCGCAGCGGCGAAAATTCTAATGCTTCAAGCGCAACAATTTTTTTCTTGCTCTTCTGTCATTTGATACAAAGAGTCATTACTTTATATTGCACTCGTTTTCGAGTATTTTTAAGAAGAATCCCCAACCCATTTTATTGCCCCAATTAGTTTATGTATACAATTCAATATTTATGATTAACAACAACAGCACCAGCAGCGAGGTCAGCAACAGCATCAGCAGCAGCGGTGTCAACAACAGCACCAACAACAGCGTCAGCAGCATCAGCCGCTTAAGACTTTGTTTTAGTTATCAAAAAATCCATGTGAATGTTTACAATTCAATAAGACTTCGATGTTTGTCATTGGCTTGTGGATCACTTAATAGCACTTGTGTATAAGTATAAGTGCATAAGTATAAGTGGTATAAGTGTGATTCATTTATGATCGTATTATGAGCCTCGCTTTTCATATTGCTATTTGGCATTGACTTGCGTCAAGTAGAAGATCGGTGAGCAGTTGTGTGTGTATGTGTGTGTGTCTT